>JASAOG010000084.1:1487500-2232500 GCA_030265305.1 Biomphalaria pfeifferi
CCGTGGGCCGCACTAGCTGGGGAGGGACAGTGACCGGGAGGGTTATGGACAGCGTGAGAACATGGGCCTCGGCTCTTGAAGAAGGCCGGCTCCTATACCACCAAGGCGGGGCCACCTTGTCCTGCAATATATGTGGACGAGGGTGTCTCTCCAAGGTTGGGCTACACAGCTATATGAAGGAATTTTCGAGATGAACCATACTCGTTCTACGACTGGGGGAGGCTAGTATATATGCATGCTAATAAATATATATATAGATATTTATTAGGAAGCACATATGCCCGATATTAAACAAATATCATATTTTTACACTTTAAAATATTGTTTTAAAAATGATATGCGAAGATATGTGAAAAAAGTTTTCACATTTAATTTTATAACTAAATATTTCGTCATCAAAACACCTAAGTAGGCATGTTTCCTATTTGGATCACGACATACATGATGAAACCAAAGAAACATACGACCTTCACATCATCTGCCTTATAGATCGCAAAGTCTGAAACGGAAACTTTTATACATGATGGAGGCATCACATTTAATTTTCATTAGCGCTTTTAGTTATTTTTAAGATATAATTGTGACACAAACACATAAACAACTTTGGAACATACGGCTTTTCAATAAAAGGGCTGTTAAAATTGCCTCTTTGTTGTTTTGGCAAAACATTTTAGCATCGACATTTTTTTTCCACACCCAAGTTTCATTGAACGTTAACAAACACATACCGCCGCCATTGGAGTAAGCCAGGTGTGGAAACCTCCAGATATTCCCAAGGCCTACTGCGAATCCAATGCAGGTGACTATAAACTCTAGGTGTCGTCCCCATGCAGGTCGATCTTGCTATTAATAGAAAGAAATCCACGTAACAAAGTGTAATAAACCCTTACAGGTACACTAGTTTAGCAGTTGGTTTTGTATGACTTTACATGAAAGTGTCTTACAAAAAGGAAATAATGTACAAATAAAAGGAAAAGCAAACTGTAGTGCCTGCGCTGCTCATTAATCGTCGACATATTTTTCAACATATCCAGCATTATCTTTCCTATGCGTTCCTCATGGAACATTGGGCCTCAGTAAAAATACGACACTCTCCACGGTTTGTTAGTAGTTTTTTAATGGCTTCCCAGCTCTTTCCTGTCTTCTCGGCTTCATGCAGTAGCATCGCCACAATCTTTTTGGTGTTCTCCTACATCTAGTGCCTGGGGGGGGGGGGGTCCACTCTAGGGCATGTTGTTGGTCTATTTTTAAAGGGTGTGACCAATCCATCTCCACTTTTTTTCTAAGACTCATCACCTGTCCCAAAATGACCATCAAGATCAGTGGCAAATTTAACTGCAATAGTAGAGGAGTCATATATTCTATAATATGCTCAAGGTGTCAAATGATCTATATTGGAAACACAGGCAGGACCTTAAAAACACGACTCCAAGAACACCATAGAGACATTCGTAATTTTGCAACTAAGCCCGTCTCTATCCTTTTAATAACGCACATCATAGAGGTACTACTGATCTCCTCGTCACTGCTATACAACAACGACAAAAACACCAGTCTGCAGATCGAAAAACCACTTATTTACATGTCAGGCACCCTCCAACCTAACGGGATCAACAACCACTTTTATTTAATATGCGATGGGCACTAACACTACGGTACCCCCTTTTCCCATTAATCTTTGCCTGACAACTCCGTCCCCTTCCGATTTTCCGCGCTTTTACACCAGCGTAGCTCATTTCTTTTCTGCCTCGATAGAGAACAACATCGTACAGATAAGTATACTTAAGACTATTTTGTGTTAATTGTTTGACATTTTTTTGTTTGTTTTTAGCTGATGAAGGCCTCGTGGCCCAAACGTCCATTGTTTAACTTGGTCCGGCAGGATTACATATATGCATGTTTTTCGTATTTTCTATACACTTTTTTTCTAAGATCTGCACTTCTATATTTCTCTGTCCGCCCATCTCCCACAGTTTGGTGTTTTCTATTTGTCATACCAATGTATTTTAAAGATATTTCTCAGACATCTGTTGATGAAGGTCTGCAGTTTTTTTTTTGTTGATGCTTCAGTTGTTCTCCATGTTTCAGAACCATACAGTAGGACCGCCTTGACAATAGAGCTAAAGATTCTTAGTTTAGTCTTGTTTGAGATGTGAGGGAATTTCCAGGTTGGTTTTAGCTGTGTAAATATCTGACACTCTAGATTTATACGACGTTTAATGTCTTCATCTGTTCCACTTGATACACTGACTACACTCCAAAGATATCAACATATTGGTTCTACATAAAAAAATAATGAAAAATATAAAACAAAATAAAAAGCAACAATTGCAACAATCCTCAAAACAAAATGAAACTTTTGTGAGTGGTTGACGACCTACCCCTGTATTTGGTGTAGATAAAGGTAAACTTTGCGATATGCGCTTCCTGCCAAGACTTGTACTACTTGTTGAAAAGAGCTTCTGGATCTGGACACCAATCCAAGGAAAAGTAACAGTTGCACACAATATTAAAAATATGGCATATCATAGTAACAACTGTTCAAACTAGCAAAGAATCATCCATCGCGCGAAAGGATTCAATGAACCCGGGCCCATGACCAATTTTGAAAACAAAATGTGTAGAATGTAAAGGTCAAATGTATTAACTTGTTAAATATATTTACCAATCATTTATTCATCGTGTTATTATATCTCTGCTTATATCTCTGAGTGAGTCTAGTGTAAATGTATATTTTGGTTGTCTATAGTCATAATGTTTTGTCTGGTGTAGTGAACGAATAGTAAGACAAATTTCCTTATGGATAATAAAGATTATTATTATTATTATTATTATAATCAAATTTAATGTCTTCATTTGGCAACTTACCAACTCGGATCAGAGAATATTTGTTTGTTAAAATTAAACACATAATAGTTACTTTAAAGATGCTTAGTGTCATAATGCAATTTAATTAGCCCAACTGAGAGTCATTGCACCTACACCTTCAGAAGGCAGTAAGCCTACCCACATTGAAATGACGTTTTAAAAATGTACAGATGCATAAGTGACGACTAGATTTACTTTTGTCATAATCTTGGGGAGGTGAGGGCAGCATCATATTCATGAACCCGGACCCACGAGTACCTTGCTACGCCACTGACTGCAATCAGATGTAGTGTGAGTGTGTGTTTCTATTGTGACGGTGGGAAGAGGATAGCTATGCAGTGGGAATGATGCAAGATAAGCGGCATTGTCGTCATTGGTCGTAAGTAGGACAGACGACTTCAAACTGTGAAAAGACGTGATTTTGTTGTGAGTTAGATTTTGTTTGAAACGCAATTTATATTATTACTAAAGTCTACGACATTTATTTTATTTTATCTCAAGTTGATCTTGTCTATATTGTAATTAAAGTTATTTACACTATTGTTAAATAATAAGTTATTCAAGTTATTACAAGCTTTACAAGCTAAAAAAAACCATATTACGCATGTAGCGGTTTACTTGTCTACCACCAACGTTGGCGACATTTCACCACAAGGGGAAGCTAATATCACCTTCACCTACCCATTAATCTGTTGGACAGTTGGAGGACCACACAAGAACTTTCAACCGTCTCTCTCCTTTCCTCTCTGTCCTTTGCCTTTGATAGAAATTCAATCACTGCCAGGCCTGTCCATTTTATGTTGTCTTCTCATCGCTTTCTCTCTCTTCCTCTTCTTCCTGGTACTGTTCCCCGAAGGAAGGTCTTTGCAAGCCCTGAGGACCTTGTGATATGGCCATAGAGTTTGAGTTTACATTTTTTTGACAGTGGTTAGCAGGTCATCATCCTGGGGTCCAATTGCTGTATTGATGCTGTTTCATATCTCTTCATTCGTGATGCGCTGTTTGTAAGTGATACGTAAGATCCTTCTGTAGCATCTTAGTTCCATTGCTTGGATCCTGTTCTCGAGATCTGCAGTTAGTGTTCAAGATTCTCATGCATTTAAGATAGTGGCCGTGGCTAGGGAGGGCATCTATCTAATTTTAGTGTCGAGGGCTATGCGTTTGCATTTTTGTTGGTGTGAGTTTTTGGAAATCTTTTATATTATTTCTTAGGTATTTTTTAAACATTTCAAGAAATTCTGAGCAAATTTTAAAAGAAATCTAGTACCTACATTTTCTGCTGATGTTAATGACTCATTAATTCTCACTTTGCTGGTCAATCTAAATTCTTTTATCACAGGAGGGTCAATCTGACGATAGAAAATACTTAAGTTGGACAAGCATTTACTGAAAGCTGTTTGCAGCGATGAAATAATAAAATAAATTAATCATTGTCCTTACAAATGTAATTCGTCTTCTAATCAGTTTGTGGTTACGTACAAGTTAATATACTCAAAGTTTCAACGATATTTTGTTTTAGGCTACACTGGTAACGGAACGTGAGTTTAGGGACAGATGACAAATGTTACTTTACAGTGACTCCAGACTATACGCACATTTATTACTCTAAGCAAGCTCAGAATGGGGAGAGGGGGGCGGTGGATGAAGGATTTAGCGCTTGGCTTCCTGGGTTCGAATCTCGCTGAAGGCTGGGATTTTGAATTTCCGGATTTTAGGGCACCACCCACCTCAAATGAGTCCCTGATGAGTGTCTGATGAGTTAACCCAATTTTAATGGGTACCTGACTTTAGCTGGGGAAAGTAAAGGCGGTTGGTCGTTTTGCCGGCCACATGGCAGCCTGCTCGTCAACCGTGGGCCTAAGAAACATACTACCTCAACATCATCTGCCCATCAGATCGCAAGCTCTGAATGGGGAACTTGACCTTTTGTTTAACCCCAGACTATAAATCACAATACAGCTGACAAAGAGGAAGACTTCGTTCATAGATCCTTATCGGAATTTTTGTGTGTTAACAATGTACTATTTTTTAAAAAGATTATATTAACTCCCTCCGTCTGTCTGTCTGTGTGTCTGTCAAGGATTCGTTACCCATTTTCATCCCACTCTCGGATAAAGTTAAAACTTTGAACAATTATTCCTAGACGATGACAACGCTTGAAACAATCAAATTGTTAACCAATTTATGAAATAATAAGTGATAGTTATATATATATATATATATAAATATATATATGTATATATATATATGTATATATATATATTGCAATTTTGACATAAATGGGGTAATATGTGCTTTGGTTAAAAAAAGTTGTTTTTTTTTATTTCGCTTTTTTCTCTATTAACGAAAACAAAAACATTGCACAAAAAGTTCATTGACTAATTGCAAACAGACGTTTTGGGTTTTTTTTTGTTTACTTTTCCTAGTCAACGAGTAACGCTTGATACGGTCTGACGAAGTTTTCATCGTTCGATTCGAAGCTAAATGGACATCGCGAGAAGTTGACGCAGTTCTTAAATAGGGGGGGGGGGGGGGGGGGTTTGTCGTCTTAGATTTGTCCAACTTTCCAGCGCGCTAAAAAATTCCATGACATTAAGAAGCGTAGGGCCCCGTGGGCCCTGTTTCAAAATTAAGATGATTCAAACCCCGCTAACCTTTTCTCATAATAAGCTAAAAAATTAAGTTAATGCTGAATGTTCAGGACAAAGGACATTTCAGATTTATCTCTTTTACCAAATAATGTCATGACACTTACTGCAGTGTATAAGAAACTGTGTCATGACATTCAGTGCTTACTTCATTGTTAAAAAAACTGTGTCGATGTGCTCAATGTGTACAACATTGTACAAGTTACAATGTCCTGACACACTTAAATGTTCACTGCATTGTACAAATGACTGTGTCATGACACCTAATGCTTACAACAATGTAATGTTTACTATATTGTACAAATGCTCACTACATTGTACAAGTAACTATGTTCTGGAACCTAACGTTAAATGTAGTATCTAAGTAACATTGTCATGTCATTCAACATTTACGACATTAATCAAGTAACTGTAGCAAGACTTTCAATGACACATGTATTTTAAACGTTACTTTGACATAACACTCTGTCGTTGTGAAGTAATTTTGAAATTAAATCAATACTATGATGACCTATTTGGGGGCAATATTAACGCAACGACTGCACACCACTGATGGCATCAAGAAAATTAAACGCATATCATACACTCAAATCTATCTGTCCTTCCATCCATCCATCAATGCATCCATCTGTCTGTCTCTTTGACAATGCATCTAAATCAGCTTGTTTATACATTTTACCATCTATCTATCTATCCATATATATATATATATTACCATAAAAGACTTTACAGAGCTGTAAGAAGAAAACATAAATCCAGAGAGGACTGGAGTAAAATAGTAATATAAATAGAGTGATAGAAAATAAGATGCATAGACCTAAATAAGAGTAAGGAGAGAGAGATAGAGAACAATAGCGAAAGAGAAAACTAAACAGACTACAATTTGAATTTCCGTGTGTTGTTAATATTGGCTAATACTAGATCTATAGATTTGTTTTAATTATTTATATCAATCTATTTCCAATTTGGTTTAGCTTTAGAATAAGATGTAGATTTAGATCTATTTACCGGCGAATCATTTCTTTTGAATATAGAAATAATCGATGACATTTCTAGACATCTCTGTTACGAAGTCTTAGAAAACTGGTTCATTGTAAAGATAAACACAGACAGCTTCATTCTAAACACACTTAGATCCAGACTTGGCATAGACATGTCCGAAATGTACGAATTCAAAGGTGCAATTTTTTAACTTCCAGAAATACCCGAAATATAGCGTGCACATGATATATATTTAAACCTTAAAAAAATATTTGTTCTTTTTCAATTACATCATATTTAGAAATCTACTTATAAACTTTTTTCAAATTTCTTTTATTAGTTACACTATGTTTAACTTAGGTTATCAAATACAGACCATACTTTAAAAATGAAGATGATTACATTCTACGCGTGTACCTGTAACGAAGCATGTCGTTTGGCTGGGATAATTGAAAAAAAAAATTATAGCTTTTATATAGCGCTACTTTCATTCTTTTAGAATGCTCGGAATGCGATGGTCAAATCTTATTTGTGGACCAGTGTGCTGAGGGGGGTATCTGGGAGAAGGTTTTCCGTGCTGCCTTTAGGCGCTCAGTAACCACAACTCTGCTCAAGTCGGGTGTTGAACATCGAGCCAAGTTCAAGCGTACTTAGCCTCTCACGTACACTTGAATCAAGTTCCAAGCCTTGTGAACAATAATTTTTGAGTACTTAGGAGGAGAAACGTGACAGGGCGTATGAAGTGATCAGTTTGCTAAGGTACAAGGGAATTTCTTGTAGATGCGCTGATGACAAAGTGTGGCCACCTCGAAGTCGCTTCCTGCCAATGGAGTGTGCCTAGGGAAACTTCAGCAGAATCAAGTCTTGTTTTTCCTAGCAGTATTCGTGCAGCGTTGTTTTTAAATACCCTATATGTCAAAACTGCAGGAATAAAAAAAATGTTTGTAAAATGTTTTACATGTTTCGGACGTTCCTTCAGAGTTGAAGATAGTTTACTTCCTAGTCCAAACCTCCCGCAGGACGACGGGGGATGGGAGCGGGCAGGGTTTGAACCCGGGACCATCGATCAATCCGAAAGACAGTCCAGCGTGCAAACCGCACAACCAGGCAGCCATCATTTTCAATATGCTCCTTTTCAATTACCACTTATTGATCAACTAATTAGTTAATTGTTTTTGTATTGATTCGTGAATAATTATGCGAAGCTTCAACTTGATAAGAATATTGGAAATGGGGAGAATAAGTGTACAAAACTTAATGAGGGGAATAATTTGACATATACAGGCACATCTCACCCTTCTTTCTGCTTCTGTTGTGTATGACATCTGCAATCTTTGACCCTTCCTTTATGCTCTCTCTCCATGAGGATCTGTCCAGTGCCATCTCTTCCCATCTCACAATAAGTAGCATTTATTTCCATTATTCGATACCAAGAAAAAAAAATTAATTATCAATAATTGATTAATTAATTGCTAGGTCAGTTCCATCGTAGCTGTCCTACCGTAAAGCATGTCTCTGCACCAGGATAGAGGAACGTTCAGTGGTTAGAAGGTGTACCAGGGCCAAGATTTATTCAACACTTTAGGTAAAGTATGAGAACAGTTGCTTTATCGAAGTGTCTACAAAAGGATTGAAGAATTTAACAAGCGAAATATAACAACATACTTTAAAACAGCGGCTCTCAACCTTTTAAGCTAGGCGACCCCTTTATACAATTACCCACTCTGCCGCTACCCCCCCCCCCCCCCACATACACAAATACAGAATTGTAGGGTAGACAATAACAATCCATATTTTCGATGGTCTTAGGCGACCCCTGGCAAATGGTCAATCGACCCCCAAAGGGATCACGACCCACAGGCTGAGAACCCCTGCTTTAAAAACAAGCAATATATATATATTTTTTTTAAGTACTTTTAAAAAATAATAAAGATTATATTTAAGTTAAGGGAGACCACTGTTTGATAGCTACAATACCAATCAACGTTCAAAGTTTAATGTCCCCTTTTCTATATAATTACTTAATCATAACTAATTTGTTAATTATTCTTTTTTATTGGTTCTTGTGTTGTCATTGACAATAGAAAGAATTGCAGGGAGTGTTACGGCCGTATAAACTTTACAAAGCCTTGAAACAAATCAACGGACGTAGCCGCTGTGCAATGCTTGTGTAGTATTTAGAGGTCTGTTAAAAACTCAGAGATAACTTCTCATAGTTCCACATTCTCAAACATGGAGAAAAAAACTATAAAGAGCTTTTGGTGTATCCAGTGAACGCAATAAAATTTTTGAGAAACTTTTTTTTTTTTTTTTTTTCAAATGTTTTTTCGTTTCTCTCCAAAATAAATGTCAATGTAAGAGAAGTTTTAGACTGTCATTTGATGACTTTGGCTTATAGCTAAATGAAAAGAAATGGTTCACTGGCTAGCTACTAGATGTCATTAAAAGTGAGTTGGTACAACAATTAACTGCTACAGCAGATGGGCAACTGAGCTAACTATGTTGAAATAAAGACGAATAGTTTTTAAAAATCTACTGCTTCTAACTAATTAGCAGTACAATATGAGGCGCGGTGGTTAAGTTGTAAAGTGATAAGCTTCCGAACAGGGGGCCCCGGGCTTAAATCCTGGTGAAGACTGAAATCTTAAAGGCGCCTCAGAGTCCTCCTAACTTTAATGGGTACCTGATATTAGTTGGGGTAAAGTAAAGGCTGTTGGTCATTGTGCTGGCCACGTGACACACTCGTTAACCGTGGACATGGCCTTTGCACTATAGATCGCAGGTTCTGAAAAGGGGACTTGACTGCTACCACGATTGGTCAACTGTCAGGTAAACTAGCAGCTGTAATAAAGGTGTGTAGTTACTAAAACATACCAGATATTGAAATATTGTTAAAGGTATAGCTGCATTCATTTGAATTTCGTTTGCAACAGTGAGCGACATTGACGTTGTTTAGTTTATGGTAAAAATCTTGAGTAATACCATTTTTTTTTTTATAAAGTTAGAAAAACTATCTTTTTATTAACATAGCGTCCTTCTTATAGCTAATTTTAAATCTATTAAAATTATCTCTATTCCTATTCTTGTTTTCTTTAGGTACCATTGATTTCTTATCATTTTTTCATTTCTTCTTATCGCTTGATTTTCTTTTTCTCAGGGTATATATTACTTGGATTACAGAACCAGATTGCAGTGAAGCAAGTATGAGTACTCGCGATGAATTAAATGAAATGAGATCAATGCAAACAAGTGGCAACAGTTGAAAGTCATTTCAAAAAAATTGGATTTATTGTCATGTCAAAATGTACATCAACAAAATTGAGAGAAACAATGTAAAACAAATAATTTCCCCAAATAACAAACACATTTTTCACGGTAGAATTTGAAATTACCACCCGATCAACACTTATACATCATAAACAAATGTATATCTCAACAAACTTATGGCTATAGTGTAAAGTTGAGGTTGTACCAGGGGCTATTCTTCAGAACTGTAAATGTGTTTGGACTTGACATCATTGACTCCGATGACCGTTTCGTTCAAAATTTTTGGTAAGCTGTTCGGTGACAAAATTGTCTGTGTTTCATTCTTGTTGAGCAAGTCAACCAGAGAACGTTTTCCAACAGAGCCACTGGTAGAGAAAAAATAATAATTTCTTAATACAACATTTTAAATGTAACACCAAATACATAATTATAGACAAGAAAAACATTTAAAAATACAGACATGCATAACAACAAGGATACAAAAACAGTTTGCGTGGAAACACAAACTCAAAATCAGCCCCTTATGTTGTCCACCCAAGCAGGTAATCTTTTCAGAAAGAATATCAGAATGAAATTTTATCAGAGACACATGACAGAGAAGAATGGAGAAAGAATGACAGATCTTGTGTGGTGCCCAAACGACCAGAAGACCAAGGGATGGGTGAAAGTGAAGGTTAAGTTAGATTTGAACCTGGCCTAACTGATGTCATATAGGCCTAATGAATCTAATTGATCTATTTGTTTTGTAAAGGGTTAAGCTCTTTTTCAAAGCCTCAAAAAAAAAAATTCAGTAAAAAAAAAATCCTTTCCTTGAGTGTTCCATGTCTATGATGTAACATTGCAGTTCTCGCGATAATATGAAAAACTAATTATTAATTGTTGTTTAAAATTATGTTCCATTTATATGCATACTAAATATATTTTTTTCTCTTTAAAAATAAAAGTAAACATTATTTTTTTTGTAAATGTAGTATTTAGTATGACAAAACTTACTTAACTTAGCAATACAATTGTATTTTGTAACAGTTTTTTTTTGACAAAAAATGTATTCCTATGAAAAATTGTGTATTTTTATGAAAAAAAAAACTGCATGCATAATTTTTTATTTTTTAAAATAATTTTCACTTTCAGAAAAGAAAAAAGTAACCGTTGCATCAGAAATTTACATGGTCTAAAATATCATGATGTCGGATTTTTCATATCTTTTCTAGTTGAAAGGGACGGACATACGGACGGACAGACCACACAAAACTAATAGCCTCTTAACCCTTTCGGGGGCCGCTAAAAAAAAAACAACAAATGTTTATATTAAGCGTAATTGTATTTAGTTAGTTGGGATTAATCGTGTAATTAACTCTTAAAGTCTTTAATGGTATAATGTGTGGTTGTTTAGTGATTAACGATAATCAGCCAGAGAATCAGCCAGAGAATCAGCCAGAGAATCAGCCAGAGAATCAGCCAGAGAATCAGCCAGAGAATCAGCCAGAGAATCAGCCAGAGAATCAGATGTTGCCATATAGATAAAAAAAGAAAATCTATACTTACTAACAGTAGCCGCAACAGAGGTGTCTGTTCCATGGACATATTCTGGGCTTGCTGTACAAGTTGCATTGCGAATATCTATCTCCATACTCGCATCCTGTGTAGTAAAAAAATACCAACATATTCTATATTTTCTAAATAGATCTATTTTAAGACTTAAATCTTGAGCACGGTCTTAACTAGCGAGGGTTTATCCGAAATCATTCTTTATAGAAGGCCTCAACACTGGCCATCAATGTCACAACTGTGGGCGGTTTAGACCAATAGCTCATTGCCACATTACAGGTCTCTACGACGTGGCAACGATCTATTAGTCTTAACTGCCCACAGGTTGTGACGTTGTGTTCAGGCCTTCTATAACTTTTGGTCTCGGTTTATCACACGGCGCCACATCAAGGTAATTAACCCCATTACGTCTTGACTATATTGACAATTTCCACGATTACTTCCCTTTACAAAATGTTCGCTACTGAAAAGCAATACACAGACTAAACGGTTGCATGTAAACTCAAAATTTGCTTGGACTACTATTAAGCAGTGGCGTATCTAGGGTGGAGGGTCCAATTTTTAAAAAGAGTGTCCGAAATTTGTTTTTACTTAAAATATTATGCCATTAACTCGGGTCATGATGTCGAACGTCAAAATGCAGGGGCCCTAAAAAGAGGTTAATCCCCACAGACCCCCGAATCTTTATCTACGCCACTGCTATTAAGCCTTATCAACTGTTGAAGATTAATGATATTTAAATTGTGAAGCCCTATCGCTTAGCAATTCTATCGTGGGTTCTGGAGTTTGAATCCTGGTGAAAATTTGGCATTTGTAGAACGTCCAGCTAACTTGAATGAGTACTTAAAATTATTTGCATTCGGTTATTACATTGGTCAATTTTACATTACGGTTAATACATTGGTACATTTTAGATTGTTTCAATGTAGTGTGTGTGTAATTGATACTTCAAATATCATAGATTTTTAAACTATGTTTTAAATGTTTCGGATGTTACCTCAGATCTTAATATAATTATATTATTCTTGACGAGACAGCTGGAGGTTACTTATAAAAGGCCGCAGAGTACACACATGAGACCGAAAGAAAATCCACTGCCGAGGACAGACGTTGAAGGACAATGGTTATGCTAGACCTGGATGTGGCTAATATATGTAGGTCACAGCTGGGGCTGAGTGGCCACGGGAAATACTGCATTCCACATTAATCTTCGGGCTCGAAGGCAAGCCTTATTACTATTATTCTAATTATATCCTCCAAAACGATGACACAGTTGGCGGAGGGTAAGGTTTGAACAGGGGACAAATCGAGAACGTCAAACGACAGTCCAGAGCGCGTTCCACACGATCAAACAGCCACACTTAATCTGCGACAGTAAAGTCTATACGACTCGGGAATTCAGCCCCCCCCCCCCCTAAAAAAAACACTAGTAAACTAACCAGTACGTCCGGTGTAGTACGCCTTGCAGGTCTTACAACATCTCTGCTGTATGACGCTCTGGTAGCAGTAGCTGGAGCCGTACTTTGAAAAGAAACCTTGACATGTTCCATTAAAGTTCAAGGACCAGACCTCCAGGACTTTTTGATCTCCCAGAGTGCAATTGGCTGAAATATTATATCAATTCCCTTATTGATTTTAACAAAAAGTGTATTGTTTTGGTTTTCTATAAGACAACTCTTTATCATTATTAAGAATAAATAGAAGCCACACAAGTGAGGATACGCTTAATGACATGAACGTTAACAAAACTACCAAAATATCAGATAAATTAATAACTGGACTTTTAGCCAGATACTGGACATTCTTTTGTACATCTTAACCAAGACCCATTGATTTCAGTAATATTTAAGGTGAAAAATGGCTTTTTTTTTTGACATGTTTCGGATTTTCCTTAAGATTTGAAGATAATTGCATCCTGGTCCAAACCTTTCTTAAGACCACCGGGGAGGGGAGAGAGAGAGGGCAGTGTTCGAGACCTGAACCATCGTAATAACAGTCCAGAGCACATCCACACGACCAGGCATGGCGAATATTTACTTATATGTAGTCTTATACTGGTCATATATGTGGTCTTATACTGGTCATATATGTGGTCCTATATGTTGTCTTACACGTGGTCATATATGTGGTCCTATATGTCGTCTTACACGTGGTCATATATGTGGTCCTATATGTCGTTTTACACGTGGTCATATATGTGGTCCTATATGTTGTCTTACACGTGGTCATATATGTGGTCCTATATGTTGTCTTACACGTGGTCATATATGAACAGATCCTTCTTAACACATTTCTCTTTACGTAGGACTTGATATGATCATGTTTTTTTTATATAACTTTATCTTTCATATTGTTTTGTTTAATCAAAAACAGTTTATTAAATCAATTTAAAAGACTACCACAAAAAAGAAATCAATGCATGCCATAAAGAGAATGACCAGCTCATGTCTACAGTGTTTTAAATATGTAACCATTGTTTTAACAGAGTAATGTTAGGTAGTCGTGAAGCTACAGAGACTCTCAACTTACAATCACTATTCGTTGGGGCTGTAGATTCAGTTGTACACTTGCCGCGGATACACCTCTTAAAAGATACCAAAAAAAAATACATACACACCATGATACAGATAAATCAAATTTGATAACTGTTATATACATTGCTATATTTAAAGATATTTTTTAAATGTTAATATTGATGTAACAGCTATATTATTTTTAGAAATTAATACATATCGACCACTCTTATTGATCATGTTGATAATATTTAACCACATCATTATGAAGGCTGCAAGATAGATCACCTCTTTTCCAAGACCGCAAGGAGGTGGCACCTACATTTAGTGTTTCAGTTGTATTCGTTTTCTTTTCACAGCGGTCTTTTTGACGAGCTGAAAGGCGGACGGTGTATTAAAGGTGTCACAGGCCGTGCTATGTAGATTTATTTAGAAGCCATTTTGCCCTCCGTTGCAGATGAAAACAGATGGCGGCCGAAAAAGACAGTTGAAAAACACCGACGAAAGCCGCGGAACAAACATTTGAGACTCCATATCTTTGTAAAAGAAAGGTGCAGTTGAAAAAAAAATATATATATTCCCAGGGCTAAACGCCTTTGTCTGTAACTGGGTTTGCGTGGTCATGTGAACTTCTGCATTTGTCACTACTTCAAATTATAACTGTTGTATCTTTTAGAATAAACGCGGGCAATACTCAATATTTCTGCTTCTCTATCATTTTTTTTTAGCCTCATTGAAGTCGGTAAGATCACTTGGTAGCACCATTAGAAATCCTTCCTCATTTGCTAGCACCAATCAAAATATTCACTTGGTAGCTCCACTTGATATTATCCTTTGCTAGCACATCGTAGCACAACTTGCAAAATGTGTCTCCAACAATATGTTGTTATAAAAATGTGACACTCGGAACTTTTAATATTTTATTTTTAGTAGAAAACTGTCAGGCTCACCTTGCCAGAGTCACACACCATTCCGTCAGTGGGGAAAGCACCAGAACATCGCGGCGTACCTGCCACGGCGCAGTAGATTTGAGAGCAGACGTTGTCACCACTTGGTGGTAGATTGTTGTACAGACTCCATGGCTGCGAAAAAAAACAACAGAGTACTTCGTTTTAATCATTCAAGACGTTTTTTAAGAAAATACCCACATTGTTTTACCTCAGTTTTGGGGTAGCTAAATTACGTTGGAGATATCAAGTTAAGTCCTTTTTTGGTTTCATAACAGTGTCAGAGAACGGTCAACTAAGATTTGAACCAATTTCAAACTCCCATATTCTTACCATTGAACTCTAAGCCCTACAATCTGTACAGTATTTTGTTTTTAAATTGTCCACTCTTCTTCTTACAGATTACAGAAGATAATGTCGTCCTACTTAAACTCTGCCAAATCGTTGATTGAACTGGCTGATCCAGGCAACCCATTCTAAGGTCTAACGGCACTAAGGAAGAAGCAACACATACATACACTCCAGTATGTAAATGGAAAATGGTAATATACATACGTGGCTTTTTATTTGTATTCGTTTGAGTATTTTATAAGGTTTTGTTATGCAATTTTTTATTTCAATAAGCCTATTCATTTCAATTTACTAATATTATTTTATATGTATTTAGTTCTACCTACTTTTATTTAGTGATTCCAGATTATTATTGTTTTATTATTTTTATTTAAAGTAAAATATAGAAAATTATGCATGGATAAATAGTATAACTATTATATGTGGAATCTTAAGTCTTCGTGAAATGAACAGATAGAAATTACGAGTAAAGTATTCACTGGACTTCTATCGCGATAAAAAAGTATATATAGTGAAATAAAGTATTGTTATTATGAAGACATCAAAAGAATGTAAAATGTCATTGAGACTAACAGCTGTGTCATAGGAAAAAAAAAATATCAAAATCAAATTTTTAAAAATGTTCTTTTTTCGTCTACTTTTGAATTGCTACTGAAACGGTTATAATTAAATGCTCTGTGATTGTCTTTTGCTTTATATTTGAACATATAAGAGCATCTTGAAAAACAATACTACTAGCCCGAAATGCTATATATGAACTATTGTTTGTCTTCTGTACCATAGAGGTATCACAGTTAATGTGTACATTGAATTGAAAGTATTTCTAGTACGCAGTAACGTGAACAAACGCTAGACATTTTTTTATTACCTTACACAGATAAGAGTTACTTTTATTCATTGCACGTTGACAGATGACATCAGGGTCCATCATCTGTCCAGTGTAGGATCCGTAACTTACGCTTTGTTTGGTTGAAACTGAGTCAGTAGTAAGAAGACAGTTGGTCCTGTTGAAACCAGATAAAAATATAATTGGATGCTGCAATTTGTATGATTTTTTTTTTGCCTAACCTATCATTTCATAGCATACAAAAAAGATAGTGATCAGTGATGATTTTATTGAGAAAAAAAAAAAGGTTTTATTCACTCTGGTACACATTTTGAATCACGTCGTTTCTATACATTCCTATTTTCGGATAAAGTGAAACTTTAGAGAAAGGACCTCATTCACCAATCGTAAAGAAGCTACACGTGATTCTATATATCTTCTATACAAATTATGTAATCCATAAAGGCTGTCACGTGATACGTATTTTTCATCGTTTTATCAATATTATGACGTGGCTAAATATATGTTTCTTTACAATTGGTGAATGAGGTCCATAATTATTTTTCCTAACAAATCATAAATCAAAAAAAAAAAAGAAAATTAATAAATTAATTAATTAAGTAGTGGTAATTAATTGATTTTGTTTGATAACGAAAATGGAAAATCTTACGGTACTGAGATATATGGTTGTATGTAAATGTGGAGTTCTTCCACTTAAATAATTCCCTTTTTTTTATTTTGCTTGTTTGAATGACATGTTTTCATAATGCTCAATTCTCTCTTTCTCTCTGTCTCCAATGTTCTCCCCTAAGTCTGATACATTTATAGTGTACGCAGGAGGTTCCGCTAGGTTTGTGTCACATGGTGCAATCACTTTTTTAAAGCCACAATGTTTCATTTAAGCCTCCAGAAGATATGAAGCGCTACTGGTGATGACAAAATGAGATGCGAGATATCCTTAAGCTAAAAATTTATTCATTAATTAAAGCCTTTTAGAACTCCTACTAGTTTCAACAATCAACTCGTTGATCCAGATGTATATAATTTAAGGATTTTACGACAATCAATTATAACGAACTTCTAATTTGCATCTTTATTCTACCCGCATAATTGATGTTTGATTTATTTATTATTTGTCCCAAAAAGAAAGTAATCTTTGTTTTCGTAATAGCGACAATCCATGTAAAGCTTCAAACTATTAGTCAGTGGGTTGCCTGACACCTACGTTAATGTCAGAATGTACTCTTTGATGTCCAGGGCTGAACAGGTAGAGAAAAACCATCGCTTGGCGTCTCTTGCATCCAGAAGGGCAGCCATGAGGTAATTGGAGGCAGCACCGCCATGATCAGAGCCTAGTCTGTAACAAGAGATAATTTTTAAAAAAATCAGTGATGATAAATGCTGTAACTTTTTTTAAGTTGTATTAGTGCTGGTATTCCCCTAAGTCTGTCTGTCTGTCTCTGTCTCTTTTTATTTCTATATTATATTACTAAACTTATAAGTTTGAACATGCTAGTTTTCCCACACCCATTCAAGGACCAAGTTGAAACCATTCATTGGCGAACACAATAAATGAATCAATAGATGGAGTACCCTAAATAGTCAATTAATTACTGGTAATTAATTTTGTTCTTTTATCGATAAGGGAAATTAGATCTTTAGTATTCAGAGATATTGCTAAATATTTGGAGTTTTATCCCGTCATATAATTGTATACATTATTCTTTCTACGCCCTTTCTCGTTTCATGTTAAAACAATTATTTATTGTATCTAACAAAACGTAAATCAAATTTAAGAAATAAACAATTGGTGAATTAATTATTAGTGACATTTTATTTAATATCGAAAAAAGGAAATACCTTCTAAATATTTGAGAGATGTTGTTATGAATATAGAGTTCTTCCCCTTAGATAAGCTTTGGTTTTTGTAAAATAGTGTTTTCATATTTATGTTTGTTTTGTTGCAATCACATAAAAATCATATCAACTGTATTAATCTCAAATGGCACCCTTTCCCTTTCCCAATCAGCGATAACGTAATTTCGCTGCCTGGTTGTGTGGTAAGCGTTCTGGACTGCTCTTACGATGGCTCTGGGTTCTAGCCAAGATTTCCGTTATCCCCTGCAGTCCTGCAGGAATGTACAATGTACAATTGAAATCGGATATTAGTAGGACCCAATAAGGAGATTTACATACTCCTTTTGGTCTTTCCATTGCATGACAATATGGAAGTTTTGATAATTGAGATACCGGTACTTTAAAATAGTGGAGGCGCGGTGGCTGAGCGCTAATGTGCTTGGCTTTCGAACCGGGGATACCGGGTTCGAATCCTGGTGAAGACTGGGATTTTAAATTTTGCGATCTTTGGGCGCCTCTGAGTCAACGCAGATGTAATGAGTACCTGACATTAGTTGGGGAAAAGTAAAGGCGGTTGGTCGTTGTGCTGGTCACATGACACACACGTTTACAGTTGGCCACAGAATCAGATGACCTTTACATCATCTGCCCTACAGACCTTTATTTTTTTTACTTTAATATAATACTTTTTCTTCCATTTTAAGCTCTGTAGAATCTAATTAATAAGCTCCTATGATTTAAAGTATTTTGTATTTAGTTGACTATGGTGAACTTTTACTATGTAGTCCTTGACAGTGTTTTTTTTTTGTCAATTTATTTTAAAATGTCTAACCGAAGTTCCTACTTTCTTATTTTCTGGTTTTATTATATAGACACCAATTTTCATCATACAACTGTCTTCCTTAATTCATTTAATAGTTAAAGAAAATTAATGAAATCTTTAAAATCGGTGCACAATATGTGCAGATAACTAACACAAAAATTTGGAGTGAAAATCCCCAAATGTTTGACACAGAAAAGGTATAGAAGATATGATTACACAACTTTAGACACGCAAGATTAAAAGGAAAAAAATGTCAGGATAGCGGGTTATCAATGGAGCTGAAATTACAAATATATTGAACTTCTTAGAGGATTTAATTTCCTATTTACCTCAATCTATTTCAGAAGAACAGTGGTCCAATATATTTTCAGAATGAGTATAAAGTTAAATAAAATAAACTTACATGTGTGCGATCTCGTGAGCTGTGGTAAGTGCTGCTTGATAAGTCATGCTAAATTCAGCCACACCTGTTGCCAACTTAGAGTCGCAGATTTTGCCAATGTGAGCGAAGCCTGAGTCAAATAGAGTATAACAAAAGTTTTTATTAATCAACACTAGTTGCCTTCAAAGATGTGTTTCTATAAATCTTTTGATAAGAATTCTAAGAGAATAATAGTGTGGGTACACAGCATGTCTACCTCCAGTATACGAGCCTGCAGATCCGTACACCTCGTAACTGAAATAGAAGAGAGAAAGTCAAATAGAAAACAGAACTAAATGGAATTAATATCATTACAATTAATAACTTGTATTTTTACAAAAAAAATTATATTTATATTTATCTTTATTATTTATATTATTTTTTTATATTTATAGTTATCCATCCATCAATCCATCCATATAGATAGATAGATAGATAGATAAGATAGATAGATAAGATAGATAGATAAGATAGATAGATAAGATAGATAGATAAGATAGATAGATAAGATAGATAGATAAGATAGATAGATAAGATAGATAAGATAGATAGATAGATAAGATAGATAAGATAGATAGATAAGATAGATAGATAAGATAGATAGATAAGATAGATAGATAAGATAGATAGATAAGATAGATAGATAAGATAGATAGATAAGATAGATAGATAAGATAGAGAGATAAGATAGAGAGATAAGATAGAGAGATAAGATAGAGAGATAAGATAGATAGATAAGATAGATAGATAAGATAGATAGATAAGATAGATAGATAAGATAGATAGATAAGATAGATAGATAAGATAGATAGATAAGATAGATAGATAAGATAGATAGATAAGATAGATAGATAAGATAGATAGATAAGATAGATAGATAAGATAGATAGATAAGATAGATAGATAAGATAGATAGATAAGATAGATAGATAAGATAGATAGATAAGATAGATAGATAAGATAGATAGATAAGATAGATAGATAAGATAGATAGATAAGATAGATAGATAAGATAGATAGATAAGATAGATAGATAAGATAGATAGATAAGATAGATAGATAAGATAGATAGATAAGATAGATAGATAAGATAGATAGATAAGATAGATAGATAAGATAGATAGATAAGATAGATAGATAAGATAGATAGATAAGATAGATAGATAAGATAGATAGATAAGATAGATAGATAAGATAGATAGATAAGATAGATAGATAAGATAGATAGATAAGATAGATAGATAAGATAGATAGATAAGATAGATAGATAAGATAGATAGATAAGATAGATAGATAAGATAGATAGATAAGATAGATAGATAAGATAGATAGATAAGATAGATAGATAAGATAGATAGATAGATAGATAAGATAGATAGATAAGATAGATAGATAAGATAGATAGATAAGATAGATAGATAAGATAGATAGATAGATAAGATAGATAGATAAGATAGATAGATAAGATAGATAGATAAGATAGATAGATAAGATAGATAGATAAGATAGATAGATAAGATAGATAGATAAGATAGATAGATAAGATAGATAGATAAGATAGATAAGATAGATAGATAAGATAGATAGATAAGATAGATAAGATAGATAGATAAGATAGATAGATAAGATAGATAGATAAGATAGATAGATAAGATAGATAGATAAGATAGATAGATAAGATAGATAGATAAGATAGATAGATAAGATAGATAGATAAGATAGATAGATAAGATAGATAGATAAGATAGATAGATAAGATAGATAGATAGATAAGATAGATAGATAAGATAGATAGATAAGATAGATAGATAAGATAGATAGATAAGATAGATAGATAAGATAGATAGATAAGATAGATAGATAAGATAGATAGATAAGATAGATAGATAAGATAGATAGATAGATAAGATAGATAGATAAGATAGATAGATAAGATAGATAGATAAGATAGATAGATAAGATAGATAGATAAGATAGATAGATAAGATAGATAGATAAGATAGATAGATAAGATAGATAGATAAGATAGATAGATAAGATAGTAGATAAGATAGATAGATAAGATAGATAGATGGACAGATAGATGGATAGATAGATGGATAGATTTTAAGTTGTAACATAACTAAAGAAATAAATTTTATCTCATTCATAGCTTTAAACTTTCTTTGGAAGATTGCAAATAAAATCGTGTCCATGTTACTTATATATACACACACACACATACAAATTGTTTAATGACTATGCAGTTATCTAGCTCTAGCACGTACCCAGTCCATAAAAATGCAAAGTCGTATTTTAATTTTGAGTAGGAGTTTTGAGCCTGAAGCCAACTTTCAAAAGTGGTCAAGGCTTTGTCTGATTGCACTCCATTTGTTGTGCCTGGTATAATTGAGGTGACTGGTATCACGTTTACGCTCTGAACCAAAAAGAAAAAAAAACATTCAAGAATATATAAAGTACTTTAAAAGTGCAGATTTACTAAACATGTAACTTCAATAAATTACAAGTCGTAGCTTTGATGTCAAATATTTGCTGACTATTACAGTTTCCATCACAGATACATCATAAATTGTGTTCATAAATATATTTTCTATAGCCTTATTCGTTTTAAAGTCCTTAGGAAATATCATTTGTAAAGATATTTTGTAACAAGATATATTCTAATTATTTCAGCAAGATCTCAATTTTTCTATTTAAGGAATGTTTGATTAGGACGACATTGTCATGATAGTTCTGTCACCAAATATATAGGACTGTTGGTAGTATCAGATTTGTGCAATCGTGGTCATCAGGGTAAACGAATTCTTGTGTAGAGAAAGGATCAATACGTATTTCATATGATGTTTCTTTTAGGAGAGAAAGGGAGAGGGAGAGAGAGAGAAAAAGAGAGAGAGAGAAAGAGAGTGAGATAGAGAGAGAGAGAGAACGAGAGTGAGATAGAGAGAGAGAGAGAAAGAGAGTGTGTTTGTTACTAAAATCTCACTTACATATATATATTGTTTTAAAGAGATGTATTTAAAAAAAGAAACAACTGCTGGCGTAATTAATGTAAAAAAACAAATAAAGAGTGTCGCTTTGAAGAGATAAGAAGTTGGTGTTACAGCCTTACTTTGCAAGTCACACAACAATAAGGCAATAGTCTAAGCAGCACTAGTTTTAGTGGGTATTCAGATCAGTCCCGGTGGGCATGCACCTCATGGGTCAGTGCAAACACTACCGAATGAGCCGCTTTCAGTGATACTAAAGCCCGTATAAGAATTATAATATATATTTAAATTGGGCCCAAGTAAGGTTTTTAATAGCCCTCGATTTGTTTAATTTTGTTTCTTTTTTATATAAAAAATGGATGTAGACTTTTTAATGTTATACTAAACCAATCAACATCAGCTGCGTGGAGAGAGGGTGGGAGTATGCTTTGTGGGCGACATTGTTCCGACCATAAATAATGCCCAGGCTTTAATGTCGTTTCTACGAGATGAACCACAGTCATTACTATTAACCACACAATTTTCGTAGGAATATATAGTAGCCTATACCTAATTTCCGTGATTTTTTTTACGAAGCTTCAATCCATATTAGTATTATAGACTCTAAGACTCTAAGTAATTGACAATTAATAAACGGACTCTCCTTATTTGTCATGCACAAGCGCCCTAGTGGGAACATGGGCCTACTCGAACTAATCAGTAACGCGATCCTGAACTTGTTTATCCCCTGATGTCGATGCGTAGTAGGCTATCGAATATCTGAATGACGTAGTCTTTAGTTCTCTTGTTACCGGATATGACGCATAGATAACGTGTCCCGTAGGTTTGTCATCTCGACCACTGATTGTAGGATTTCTCCTAAACAATTCGATCATAAATCACAATTTCTATCTTAAACAATTGTGTGTGTGTGACCAAACATGGATGAAAAAAAAAAAAAAAAAAGGAAAAGTAAAACTATTGAGAGAAAAACAGCAAATATTGCTGGAATCCTTCGACAACAAAATGCAGAAAAAAATCCATGTTGTTCCATCATCTGTTGTCACAAAAGATTTAATGAACTGTTGTTGAACCTGATGATGTGAACATTCACGCAGAAGAGACACAATGCCATCATCTCCTCAACATAAAGCAAGGTTGACCGACGAAGTAACAGTAACGCATTTCCATCAAGATGCAGACATTAAACCGTAGCTTTCGATATGTACATGTGCACTTTCAACATTGCATGCCCCTGAACGAGTTAGTGGCTTTACATCAGTTCACAATAATGTTGTATCTTGCGATAATAATGAATTTGACATGACACACCCGAGTCGGTAGATAAGTATAAATGTGAGGGATGGGACAGGTTTGGAAAACAAAAAGTATTTCTGTTTGTACAACTGTCCGAATAACTGTTACAAAAATTGAAAGAGGTACAATTTATTGACTGCATTGTGTTTCTCATCGGCCTGATTTCAAGGATTGTTTTTACGGTGTCATTACAATAAGTAGGTCAAGTGTGTAAATAAAGCTTTGTTGAAATGTGTAACAAATAAGCGTCATGACACATTTAGACAGTGGCGTAGCTAGCAATGTGCGGGTGGTGCGGGCCGCACGGGGCATCAAGAGGTGAGGGGCATCAAACTAAGGATAAATTTTCTCAGTAAAAAAAGCACATTGTGGATATATGAAAAAACAAAAACTACTGTATTTGAAATGTAAACTACAAATTATTAATTTAAATGTAAACTGAAGACAAGTTTGAATCAAATTTACTAGATTTGTTTAAATCTCTTAAGGCTACGCACTTTTGCATGCCCATTTTCTACTGGGGCACATGTTACATATTGTTACTTCATTGCTCGATACGCTGCTTTCATTTAGCTCTAGAGCTTAAACTTCTAGACTCTAAATCTAGAATAATTGTCGTGCTTATTTTCATATCACTATTATTCGTGTTAGTTTATTGTAAATTTTAATCACCATTGAGCAATGACAGTGATATCAATATTTTGGATGTCCACGACTGAAAAGTCATGTTGGCTCGCATAGAGCTAGCTCAGACGGAGATATTGTCATCCCTGGTTGAAATGGTTGACGGTAGGGATCTAACGATCCAAAGGGTAAAAACCTGATAGTGCAGCATGAAAAGAATCTACGTTATTTCTTTTCTCTCAAAACATAATCTGGCACTCAATGAGCATCGCAAACAAGTTGAAGAAGAATTGCAAAGACAAACTCTAGGTAATTTTTGGGAGTTTGTGAAATTACTATCCAAGTAAAATCTACTCCTAAGAGAAAATGTAATCCGAATCAAGCTGGTTCCAGATCGAATATGTTAATGTCCTAAGAAATGCTAAAATTATTGTAATATTGGCCGTTTCCGAGCCTGATATTTGTAGATAATTTCCCAATATACGTTGTCTAGGATCTTGACTGTGTACTAATTCTTTCATTGACATCATCTTGATTCCTAGTCTGCTTGAATCATTCTCCAAGTTTGGCAGGAACATTTTTACGTACAATGGAGCGTTTACAGACCTTTTAAAATCAATTTCAGCAGAACTGTAAGACGTCCTCACAAAAATATCCGGAACTAACCTTAAGCGCTTGGAGCGCCAGAGGAGAAGTGGTCAAAATGGTTATGGTTTAATTTTTTAAATTTATAGACATTGAATAGTATAGATGAAAAATCTTCTAGATCTGAAGCAGGCGGTTTGTTAGTTACTATGCAGCTTACATTTATTGTCTCACCTTGGGGTTTTGGTCGCTGTATGAATATTGGACACGTAAGTCTACCTTCGGAAACATAGATAGTCAATTCGATACTGAGCACTTAAACATTAAAAATATTCTTAATTAATAGCTGGAACGAAATCGCTGAGGCCAGTCTACCTTTGCCAAAAGAATGTGCACAGCTCTGGAGATCAGTAGACCTCACAGACAATTTGGTCACAAGAAAAAGGATGGCAGGCGAAAAAGGTGAAGTTTCTGTAGTAACACACAAGTAAAAGCAACGGATGGTAATTTTTCTTCCTTGGACGGCAACATTGAAGAAATCACTCAATATGAGCAATATCATGATGTGGTAAGTAAGCATGAATTTTTGTCACCATCCCAACTATTTAATTCTCAGATCGAATAATTGCGATCAACGATGAAAAAATTTGCGACTCAGTAATTTTGAAATTGATGTAAAAATGATAAAATGATTGATAGTTTTGCCGGCAAGAAAGCACGTAAGATTTATTTGTAGTATCTTTTTTTGTTAAATTGATTTTTTTTTGTGCGAAGTAGCAATACCTTAACAATAAATACATATTCGTTAGGGGGGAAAAAAACACGACTTTTCTCTGCTGGGGATGGGGGGAGGAGGGAGGCATCATCACGAGCTGCCGAACTAGGCATCATATACCCTAGCTAAGCCACTGCATTTAGAAGATTTCATGTTTACGGCTGTCAATAAAGACATTTTACAGGAAATTGATTTCGACTCAATCATAATCCATCTGTTGGCAAGTTGTACTTTTGAGGAGGGTGAGATTACCTGATCTCTAAAATGTGGATATTATGTGCATGTTAAACCTCACGGTAGAGGTAACTTTATGCCCATTTTCAGATGTTTTCGGTAATATCTAATATAAAGATCATGCTAAGGAATATTTAATTCAAGCTAATCAGGACTGCGCTTGTATAGGGCATTTTTTGTTTACACTGTGATATATCATGAAGTGTATCCACTAAGCTACATTTAGGCATTCGCTATATTACGTACATGTATGAATGTATATGCTAAATGTTCTAAATATCATCAAACTTTATCATCAAACATTTGGACAAGTACGAATGGATGTTGATCAAATGTCACATAATTTGTGGGCCGAATAACATGCTTTTGCCAGTTTCGATTTAGACACTCATTCCGCCCCTGATTGTACCGTGGGTTTAAAGGTTAACAAAAAAAAAAAGCTAGAAGACATTTGATACATGTATTTATTCCATGACCATCTCTTAAAAGAGTAACTTAAATGCCAATATTGTACGAACCAGTATGTCCAGCTTTCTGAGGTATACCTCGAGTGACAGAGTGGGTTGTAGGGTAGCAAACATTTTATTGACCTGTTGAATGAATTAACAATGTGAAATAAAAAAAAAAATACTTTAAAAACAAAACAAAGCTTAAAATATTGTGTCAGTGAATATAGATATCGAAGTCTAAAGGCACACATTCTTTTTCCTAGCCTTGGAGTGATTTCGATGTTTCCCTCCTGTTCTTAAGCTTACATTATCATTTGTAGAATAACAATGATGCCTGGTGACCAAGTAGATAAGTGCTTGACTTCCATACCGAGGGGCGATGAGTTCGAATCTCGGATTTTTTTAGACTTTAATTATATAATAAAAAAAAAGGGAACGACTTGAATTGGGACTTAGGGTTCAAACCTCCTCAAGTAAACATATAAATCAATGTGGCAGTGAGGTGTTTATGAAAATAGAAGGTTCTTTAATTATCTATTTTTACTTTCAAACTAACTACACATTCAGCTTATTCCACTAACACCAATAGTAAATTAATTAATTGTTTTTTTTAAATTGATTCTTGTTTGGTCAAAAAAAAATTTAACTTTCTCCAGAGAGGGTGTTGGAGAGATAGCGTGTACATGTAGAGTCATGTAAAGTCATGGTGAGTTGATATAACCTTTGTAAATAATGAAGAACTTATTTGTTCGAAATCAAATTTAGTACATTATTATATTATGCTTTTTTAAACATTAAGATAGTACATAGTTATAAGTATATAGAAAACTTTATGATACAGTAGATGTTAGACAATATACTGTAGGACTGACTGCATGACTGGCTGCTATGACTACTCTATGGGAACCGTATTACAAAGTGCGTGACTATTGGTAAGTTATTTGTATCTCTACTGTAGGACCAACTGATGATCTCACCTCACTCAACGTAAAGTCTATATCTTTCTGTAATTCAACAAGCGCCTGGGCTCTCTTTGTTGCAGTGCTTGCTGTGCCTGGTATGTTCCTTATGTAGCTGGATAAAAAAAGGGAACTGCTTGAATTTTAAATCGAGAGGTATCAGGTTCGAATCCCCGTTCGGAGTTTGAATTGTAGACTTTTAGGACGCCCCTAAGTACATCCAATTTTAATTGGTACCTAATAGTTGTTAGAGGAAGTAACGGTGGTTGCTCGTTGTGCTGGTCGCATGAACGTTTTCGTTAATAGGTCATAGAAACAAATGGCCTTTACACCATCTGTCCCAGAGATCTCAATGTTTTAAGGGGGTACTTTCTTTTTTTACAATACCTGTAATCAAGTTAGAACTTTATGGAAAGTAAAGGATGGAACCTGCACGATAATCTCAAAAACGGCTACATTGATTTTCCTAGAAATTAAACAGTTGATGCATATTACTGAGAAAAGAATTACTAGATCGTTGGCCACATGGGGAAATCTGTAGTTTGACCATTATCATTTTTTCAAGAAATAGAATAAAATACATTTAAATTTGGGTAGAGAAAGGACTATCACGTTATCGCGTAGAGTACGCCCTATACTAATGGGTACCTGAAATTTGTTTGGGAAAGTAAAGGTGGTTGGCCGTTGTGCTGGCTACATGATCCCTCTCGTTAAACAGGTGACCTTACACCCTCAGCCCTATAAAGGGCATTGTCTAAAAGTGGTAATTTACTTGAAGAAAACAATTATTACAAGAATTACAAGACATTTTCAAGTTAATAGTTTTTTTTGTCTGTGGTACTACAGAGTTAATGAGAAAACAAAATGTGGTCATAATAACAGTGACAACCTAAGTATTAACTAATGTTAAGGCCTGTGTTTCATAGGTCATGATCATGAAAACATGTATGTGTTCTCTATGCTCTAGTAAGCATAGGTTTTGACATGAACAACTTGTGAATTTAAAATAGAAAGTAAAAGCAGGTTGTACAACATTAAACGTAGGTAAACCAGCGAGACAGAAGAGTTCTACTGTTTCATAAAACAACAACACGTACTTGAATTTAAAAAAAAAACATGTTTTAACTAAGTCTATTGACGTAGCTTGGTGTCATTGGTCCTATGTATGTATCTATGTATGTATCTATGTATGTATGTATGTATATATATATATGTGTGTGTGAGTGTGTGTGTGTGTGAGTGTGTGTGTGTGAGTGTGTGTGAGTGTGTGTGAGTAAGTGTGTGTGTGAGTGTGTGTGTGAGTGTGTGTGTGAGTGTGTGTGTGAGTGTGTGTGTGAGTGTGTGAGTGTGTGAGTGTGTGAGTGTGTGAGTGTGTGAGTGTGTGAGTGTGTGAGTGTGTGAGTGTGTGAGTGTGTGAGTGTGAGTGTGTGAGTGTGAGTGTGTGAGTGTGTGTGAGAGTGAGTGTGAGAGTGAGTGTGAGAGTGAGTGTGAGAGTGAGTGTGAGAGTGAGTGTGAGAGTGAGTGTGAGTGTAAGTGTGAGAGTGAGTGTGAGAGTGAGTGTAAGTGTAAGTGTATGTGTAAGTGTATGTGTAAGTGTATGTGTAAGTGTATGTGTAAGTGTATGTGTAAGTGTATGTGTAAGTGTATGTGTAAGTGTATGTGTATGTGTATGTGTAAGTGTATGTGTAAGTGTAAGTGTAAGTGTAAGTGTAAGTGTAAGTGTAAGTGTATGTGTAAGTGTATGTGTAAGTGTATGTGTAAGTGTATGTGTAAGTGTATGTGTAAGTGTATGTGTAAGTGTATGTGTAAGTGTATGTGTATGTGTATGTGTATGTGTAAGTGTATGTGTAAGTGTATGTGTAAGTGTATGTGTAAGTGTATGTGTAAGTGTATGCGTAAGTGTATGCGTAAGTGTATGCGTAAGTGTATGCGTAAGTGTATGCGTAAGTGTATGCGTAAGTGTATGCGTATGTGTATGCGTATGTGTATGCGTATGTGTATGCGTATGTGTATGCGTATGTGTAAGTGTATGTGTAAGTGTAAGTGTATGTGTAAGTGTATGTGTAAGTGTATGTGTAAGTGTATGTGTAAGTGTATGTGTAAGTGTATGTGTAAGTGTATATGCATATGTATATGCATGTGTATGTGCATGTGTATGTGTATGTGTATATGCATGTGTATATGCATGTGTATATGTATGTATGTTTGTGTGTGGCGCAGAAGACGGAAAGAGAAGTTCAATAGACCGCCGAAGGTAAACGACTTTGTCTGCACGAGATATGGAAAAAATATGTATGTCACAACTGGGTCTGCGTTGTTACGTGAAACACTGCACTCTTCCTAAATCTTAGAAATCGAAGACATTGCCTTATTATGTATGTGTATATGGATGTGTATGTATGTATGTATATGTATGTATGCATGCATTATGTTTGTGTGTATGTATGTATGTATCGTTATGTTTAGAGTCTCTCACTGTTACCCCTAGAATTTTCCCCTATGTTCTATGCTGTCATGTTCATTTCTTGCTACTCTGCTCCGGTACATATTGCTGATAGATGTCTACATCTCTTCAATTGGAATCTCGGGATATTCTTTCCCATATTGCAATGCGATGCATTTGTTTCCTTTTAATGGCATTACCGTTAGCCTCAAACGCAACAAGTAACGGATACAATCCGCCCACCTCTTCAGTTTGTCATGTTTCATTGAATGATATTTACAACGAGTCTATTTACTTTGCTAACATTTAAACGTTGGTTGATCACTTTCAGACTAAATTTATTTTAATAGGTCAATTGATTATCACCCAGCTAAAACTGTCGTTTTCAAGCAACATATTCAAAACAATGCTCAGTACATTAATATTGTTTTTAACTTTAAGCAAAACGTATCTACTTATAAGTTTCTTTTGTGTGTTTTTAAATTGAGTATTGACTTAAGTTTTGTACTGCATAATGATGTGTAGTGAAACATTCCATTCTTAGCATATCATATTATTAACGACACGAAATATGCTCGCTTTAGAGCGGCTATTTATTACTGATTAAAATTTTAATAAAGTGTGTGCAACTAATATACTGTTACAGAATTACCAGGTCTATGAAAAAATTACTGTTAATGTATTGGTCAGCACATATCTACATAATATAATGTTAAGAATAGTAAAAAAAAATACAGTTGTTGTCTATCAGTGTCTTGCTATTTGTTGCATTCATTTATCATATTCTCTGCCTTGTGTTGTGCATAGATATAAAAACATTGTTTACTTACGACTGCACTACTTCATCGTCAACAACGAAATATCCTTCCGCCTTGTAAACTTGACCTGTGAAATAGGTTAGAAGGTCAACGTTACTAAAAATAAAACAACAGTGCCCAAACAGGAAAACAGCGTTTTCATCAAGGAAAGTGATTTATAAACAAAGTCGCAAGGATAAAAAAAACAAAAACTAACCATAAGCAGGCGTTTTCAGATAAAGGAAACACAAGATCAAGATAAACGTTGACACCATGTTGGATTCTTTTGTAGTTTTAAGTGCTGAAATCAGAAAATCAAATCAACTTTCACTTTAGTATCCTAAAAGAAAAGTGGTAATTAGGCTAAATTTAGTTTCAACTTTGCAACTGTCACAAAACGAAGTTGTTAATTTTGTTGTTTTTCAGGTTTGTTTGTTAGGATTGTCAGAACTTTAGCGGGTCTCTCTCTCTCTCTCTCTCTCTCTCTCGTTCTCTCTTTTAATTCGAAAGTTTTTTTCGTTTTTCTTTTCTTCATCCTTACATCTTTTTTTGACTACTGCACGAGAGATAAATTTAGATCATTGTATGATTCATTTGTGTCGATTACAAAGAAGAGTGGATTAGGTTAAATAGTCTTAAATGTTTTGCACTGATGTTCGTTCAATTGTATTTGTTTTTTTATCAATACGATAAAAGTAAATTAAAAAGGCAGCTGTTTAAATATGCAAAATAAATAGAAGAAAGATGTGCAGCGATAGTAATTATAGAATTAATTATTAGTTTTCTATTCCACCCATAAAAGATTTCAATATATAAATACGAATCTAATAGGCTACACAATGTGTATATATTGAATAATCTAACAATGTGTATATATATTGAATAATCTACAATGTTAAACAAAAAAGTACCTCCATTTAGTATTTTCAATATTTTTTTACTTAAACCTATACAAATAGATAGTTATTTTTTAAAATTATTTCACATATTTAACTTTTTTTCTATTAAAATGTTCGCTACAACAGACAAAAAAAATGTTAAGTACAAATTTGTTTATAAAACTGAAAATTATCAGACTTAAGTCTTGATTAGAAAAAAAAAATGAATTCAGATTCACATATTTGATTGTTTTTTTTTTTTTAAATGCTTAGACCAACCATCTAATACATTATTATACGATTTTTCATCGAAAAGATATTTGATTTTGAAAACTCGATAAAACATTTTTATTTATTTTTATCACAAAGTCCTTGTACATTTAATAGACAAGGCTGATTGAAAGTACAGAAAGAGTCTAATGTTACCTTAGTTGGATGAGTGGAACACTGACAGATAGGAACTAGAGAAAGAGTTTCGCTTATATACATATAGGGCCTTACACTTTGTCGTAGTTAGCCCAATGACATTGATATGCAAGTCACGATTCGGTTTATTCCTATTTGTATTTACCATGCATCATCACAAAGGAAAAACGTTTCCCTGAGCCGTGTGGGGTGGGTAAGGCTGGAACACCGGGTAGAACAAGAGAGATAATCGTGATAATCCAATTTTTTTTTTTCTTAAATTAACAAAGAGCTCGAGTTCGGTGTTTGTAATTAATACATACGAAGCTAGAAACATGAGTACTATCCTGGAGTTAGGGATACTTATCTACAGGTAAAAGTATGCCCAGTGTATTCGCCTAAAGATTTGAAACGCATGACTAGTTTTGTTTAAAAACACACACCAACTTAGCAGAAACAAAGTGTGTCAGCGGAACCATTCTTGGTTGATAATGCCAACGTTGTGTGTGACGTAAACTTTGTGACATTTTTTTTAAAAGGGGTGTGTGTCTTTGGGGGAGGGGAGCATATGATTCATTGGTTGCAGTTAGCACTCGATAAGACACAGAACTAGCAGTGAGCCTGTTATATCACGTACTGAAAAGCAAAGTTTCGATAGTAGATCTACAAGGAAATGACGGACGACCGATCCATCTGATGGAATTAGAAGTCATTTTAAAATGTTGATCCCGTAATTTTTTAAATATATTTTTTTTTCTACAAAGTTATAAATGCTGTAACAAATGTGATTTTCAGATAGAAGATTTCTGTTAGTTAGTCATTTAAAGATAATTGTTATTAATATATTTTTAAAATACACAATAATAAAGTTTTAATTATCAAAACTAATTGTCACACACATATTTGCTTCCGTTCCAATTCTTCGGTCTAGTTTGTTTTTTTAAGTGTTTCAAATGTAGGCAGCATATAGATTCGAACCTTTTTCATGGAAGAGTTTAATCTTATAACCAACCTCATACAATACACAGTCAGTTTTTTCTCATTATCTCTGAAATTCTTCTGGCACGCTTGTATGACTTGTATAATAATTGATCACGGCTGCTTCTGACGGGTGAAGGTATGTACTAGTAGAAGAAAGGCTGACATCTCTAAATCTGACAACTTTGAGAAGATGGAGTGTAGAAAGTAGATTTTGTTTGTAAATAGCGCGCTATACATTAAGTTATAATTATTAATTTATTATTATCTAATACAGGGCCGTTCTCATTTCAGACTGTGCACAAGTTTGTTAAGCGTGAGAAATTCATTTTCCTAGCTTTTAAATCCTAGACTCTAATCCGAGCAATTATTGTATGTAGCCTATGTGGGGATGTAAGTCAAGGTATATGTATAAAAAAAATGAGATTAAAAAAATCTCAGCTCACTAGCCACATTGGGAAAAGTCAAGGTCGATATGTTTAAAAATGTTTCATTATCGTAAAATTAATTTTGGCTTTAAATTTCAGAAAAGGGTATTCCCGCTTTCGTTCATATATAAATAGACACACACGGACGTTTCCGAAATGAGCTCAGAAAACAAATCGTTCAAACTAGCGAGACTCGATCAACTGGTCTTGCTATACTTATCCTTGTAAAAAGAGCGCAGATCAAACGAAGTTCAATTAAGAAGGGATACTGAAAAGATATGAATGACTTTTGTAATGGATGGCTGCCTGGTCGTGCGGTTTGCGAGCTAGACTGTCGTTCGGATTTATCGACGGTCAAGGGTTCAAACCCTGCCCGCTCCCATCCCCCGTCGGCCTACGGGAGGTTTGGACTAGGAAGTAAACTATCCGAAAACATGTAAAACAACAAAACAAACGTCATGAGTTTGTTAGTGGAACGACCATCTACATTTCTGAAAGATATCTTGTCGTGAGACTGTTTTCATTTTCAATTCCTTGAGATTTAGATCATGCCAGAAATGTCCAAAGGGGGACCACAACGCTTGGACTATTTATTGGGCCAAGTGGTAAAGCGCTTGGTTTTCAGATAGATGTGTCTCAAGTTCGAACTATAAGTAAGACTAGAATTTAAGAGCTTTGTAGGAATCTCCCTGGAGAGGAGGATCCTAGCAATGGAATTGAGAATTTACAGAAGGATCCTAGGCATCACATTTAAAGACCGCATCACAAACCAAGAGATTAGAGACAGGGTTACTGCATCGATTGGACCCTATAACGACCTGCTAACTATCGTGAAAAAAATGAAGCTACAAATCTGTGACCATAGAAGAGGCAGACAGAGAAAGCGATGGGAAAACATAAAAGAGCTGACGGGCCGGCCATTGAAAGAGGTTCTAACTAAGGCAAAAGACAGAGAGGAATGGAGAAAGACAGTCGAAAAATCTTGCATGGTGTCCCAACGGTCTAACAGACTAAGGGATAGGTAAAGGTATAGTAAGGAATCCCCCGGCTCCATTCAACTCTAATGGGTAACTGTTTTAGGTTGGGGGAAAATGGCGGTTTGTCGTTGTTCTAGTCACATGGCACCCTTTTAAACCGTCTTTTATAAACAAATGAGCTTTACAACATCTGTCCCGATAGATCATAATATCTAAAAAAAAAAGGTTTCTATTTATAGCACAGGAATTCTTTGCTTCGTCAAAGCAAGCTGTTAGTCTTGCAACCAATGTCTCTACAGTCCAAAGGTGCCATACACACCATAAGAAATGCATTCAGCTCATAACGCAACGTGTGCATTATGCAATCGTTATATTAATGACAGAGTCTTCTCGTGGTCTCCTGTCAAATTAATAGTACAAAAATAAAACAGATGATTAATGTAGTGGCTCTACTTGGAAAGAGCCTTCCATTAGACAAACATGTTGACAAAGAAGTTTGACATGATTGCCTCAGCCTTACCCGTCCTACAAGGAAACAAAACACAGTCACTTTGGAAACACTAGATTTACCATTTTTTATGCATGTAGGTCACACATGCATTGACCTAAAGTGACAGATTCAGGCTGACATGTCTTTGTCAACTTGTCAACATTAGGTAGATAGAATATAAAACCATATTAGCTTATGTTTTAAGGAACGAATAAGAAAGAAAATTTTCTGCTAAAAGAAACATAAAACAAAGAAAATTTATGTTACAAGAAACATACAAGAAAGATGTCTCTGTTACAAGAAGCATATACAAAGAAGATTTCTGTTTCAAAAACAAAAAACAAAGAAAATTTATAACACATAGAAAAGTTAAAGACGTATATGAAAGTTAGCATTACATAATTATATGTTGTATTTGACATGAAATGTAAAAGCAAATGAAAAGTTTATTTAGATAAAACAAAGAGCTATTTTATAAAGTATATAGAAAAAAATAAATAGTCTTGAAAAAATAAAAATGTCCATTGCAAGGAAGGAAAAGAAAGTATATTAGAGAATATTAAAGATGTCTGTTACAAAAATCATATATCGAGAAAAAAAAAAGATAATGTCTGCAACAAGGATCACAGACAAAAAAGAAGAAAGAAAACTTCTGCTACCTGAACAGAAAAAATTAAACGTTGATCTGTAAGGAACACACATCAATGATAAGGCTTGCTCTATAATGTCCAATGTATTCAAATAAGAGTGCCTCGTCATTGTTCAAATCGCATTGCATCGATATCACGTCGAAAAAAAAATCTAAAGACAGTTTTACGGGAGACATACCAGCTGGAGCTGAAGAATGACCCCAGAAGACAAGGTTCATCTGCAGATATACAAGTAGCCGAGCTCCTTATCGTTAGAACAAGCACTAAAACTTGCGAAGGAATGAGAACCACAGTTTGAAGTTGTTTAAGAGTCATTAGTAGGCCACATGGACCTTTCCAGAGGCTTTTAATATACAAGCTTAATATAGCTGCTGTTTGCCGATGACGCGGCACTCATATTTCATTCACAGGAAGGTCTACAGAAGCTAGTGAATGCCTTGGCAGCTGCTTGTCAAGAGTTTAGCCTAACAATAAGTCTCTCCAAGACCGAAATCCTGGCACAAGACGTCGCAGAAAAACCTGAGATATATATTGGGAACTACACCCTTACATTGGTGCAGGAATTTACTTACTTGGGATCAACAATTGCCAGAAACCTAGATTTAGATATCGAGTTGACAAAAAGAATAGGTAAAGATACAACATTGGAAAAACTCTCGAAGCACGTCTGGAAAAATGCCAAATTGACCACAGCGACCAAAATTATAGTTTACAATTCTTGTGTTGTGAGCACTCTTCTTTATGGCAGTGAAAGCTAGTCAACATACATGTACCAGATTGAATAGTTTCCACTTGCTTTACCTGAGACGAATAATGCGTATCTCTTTGAGAGACCATGTTTCCAATCAGGAAGTTTTGAGATTGGCCAATATAAATAGCATGTATGCTCTCCTGACTCAAAGAAGACTACGCTGGCTCGGACATGTCACCCGCTTGCCAGATGGCAGAATCCCGAAAGATATCTTATAAGCTGAGCTTGTTGAGGGAGTCAGACCCAAGGGCCGCCCAAGACTAACCTATAGAGATGTCTTCAACCGAGACATGAGAGCCACAGACATCAACGAAAGTATGTGGGAAGAAATAGCCAAAGACCGGAGTGCATGGAGACAGACTGTGAGTGCATGGAGACAGACTGTGAGTGCATGGAGACAGACTGTGAGTGCATGGAGACAGACTGTGAGTGCATGGAGACAGACTGTGACGTGCATGGAGACAGACTGTGAGTGCATGGAGACAGACAGTGAGTGCATGGAGACAGACTGTGAGTGCATGGAGACAGACTGTGAGTGCATGGAGACAGACTGTGACGTGCATGGAGACAGACTGTGACGTGCATGGAGACAGACTGTGACGTGCATGGAGACAGACTGTGACGTGCATGGAGACAGACTGTGAGTGCATGGAGACAGACTGTGAGTGCATGGAGACAGACTGTGAGTGCATGGAGACAGACTGTGAGTGCATGGAGACAGACTGTGACGTGCATGGAGACAGACTGTGACGTGCATGGAGACAGACTGTGAGTGCATGGAGACAGACTGTGAGTGCATGGAGACAGACTGTGAGTGCATGGAGACAGACTGTGAGTGCATGGAGACAGACTGTGAGTGCATGGAGACAGACTGTGAGTGCATGGAGACAGACTGTGAGTGCATGGAGACAGACTGTGAGTGCATGGAGACAGACTGTGAGTGCATGGAGACAGACTGTGAGTGCATGGAGACAGACTGTGAGTGCATGGAGACAGACTGTGAGTGCATGGAGACAGACTGTGAGTGCATGGAGACAGACTGTGAGTGCATGGAGACAGACTGTGAGTGCATGGAGACAGACTGTGAGTGCATGGAGACAGACTGTGAGTGCATGGAGACAGACTGTGAGTGCATGGAGACAGACTGTGACGTGCATGGAGACAGACTGTGACGTGCTGGGAGACAGACTGTGAGTGCATGGAGACAGACTGTGACGTGCATGGAGACAGACTGTGAGTGCATGGAGACAGACTGTGAGTGCATGGAGACAGACTGTGAGTGCATGGAGACAGACTGTGAGTGCATGGAGACAGACTGTGAGTGCATGGAGACAGACTGTGAGTGCATGGAGACAGACTGTGAGTGCATGGAGACAGACTGTGAGTGCATGGAGACAGACTGTGACGTGCATGGAGACAGACTGTGACGTGCTGGGACGATCCTCGCTGAGTGCAAAAGAAACGAAGCGCCTTAATCAAGAGGGAGACAAAAGAAAGCCGCGCCCTGTCCACCAGCCCTGTCCGCTAGCCTTGAATCAGAGGCATACACATGCACGAATTGTGGCAAAGTCTGCCGCTCCGGAATCGGCTTGATTCTGCCCCGTCTCAAGACGAAACCAAAACCAGTGACGTATCTGGGCTCATCCATTGCTTTCCGAGGCAAATAAAGGAGCCATACATATACAATATACAAGCATAATAGAACGACATTGTGGTGGCGTGATGGCTTGTAAGCCTAACTCTAACCCTAACTCTTTGTTACAAACATACTAAAACAAGAGAGTGGTAAATCGAGACCATTTGTTATAGAAGCTATAACACTAACCTGTAACGTCACAACTTGTTGGTAGTTGAGACTAATAGCTCTTTGACACGTCGTATAGAATGGCTTGACCACACTGAAAGACTACACAACACACATCTCAAACATTTCGTGAACACATTCTCACGGACAGGTTCCAAGCACACATAACAACAGATACTGTAGATAATTTATAACACCCTTTAATCATTAGACCATGTATATGAAATACAAATAACTTGTTTTGGTCGCTATATTATATTGACATAGTAAAGTACAGTTCCCCTTTCAGAACTTGTGGTCTATAGGGCAGATGATGTAAAGGTCATCTGTTTCTGTGGCCTACAGTTAACAAGGGTGTCATGTGGCCAGCACAACGACCAACCGCCTTTACTTTTCCCTAACTAATGTTAGGTACCCATTAGAGCTGGGTGGACTAAGAGGCGCCCAAAGATCCCGAAATTAAAAATTCTGGTCTTCACCAGGATTCGAACCCCGGTCCCCGGTTCGGAAGCCAAGCTTTACCGCTCAGCCACCGCGCCTCAATATTGACATAGTAAGAATTATTTTTCATGTATGAAAATCTTAATATATTTCTTGCTTTAAATATTAGAAGGCAATATCAATATTTCAAAATAAAGGCACATGTAAAGTATTGACAAAATATTCTTCTGATAGATTATTTTGAAAACACACCAACACTCAACATGGGCCTAAAGGTCAAGTACTATAATGTAATACTTTGTACATACGTGAACGAGATATATCATTTATAACGAGTGGAAAGGAATCCTTCCTTCAGTTAAAATGTACTGTATTCAATATTAAGAAAGTTGTTTACTTACAAACAAAATATTCTTCATCGGCCTATAATGAACTACACTTCCTTGGTGGCATAGAACGAACGAGGGAAGGTTAAACATCTGTTTGATAAGTGTTGGTTCAAAAAAAATAATATTTTCGTGATTTTGAAACAATGAGGCGTATCATTGTGTCGCCTAGGGGCAGATAACTTTCAAGATATTAAGTACTTTTTTTCTAGTTGTGTAAGTCAAGTTCCGGTTTGTTTTACATATTTAGGATGTTCCTTCAGATTTGAAGATAATTACATGCTGGCTCAAATCTCCCGCAGGACGACGGTGGATGGCAGCGAGCAGAACCTAGGACTATCGAGACCACCGATCGCATACCATCGATTTCGTATGACAATTTTCATATTGATCACATTGCGACAAACATTCATGTAATGTAAAAATGAATTAATATCAAGACTCAAATATTTAGTTATCGCTAATGGTTTCGAACTATATGTATTTACTATTAGATGAACCGATCCGATCCAGGACCCAGACTCAAAAAATGTTTAACATTTATGTTTATCAATAAACTATTGAATTTCACTAAAACCCTTTAGTTCATTTATGTGTAAAAAAAAGTGGATTCTGCTGAATGATGGCAACAAATATGAAAACCTCAGTCTGGAATAACATATTTGATAATACATCTCAGGGCACATTTTTTAAAGCATACTTATGACGAAACATTGATATTAACCTTTTTTTCCCCAGAATTGCGGAGCTGTACGACTTTCTAGTAAAGTCATTCTAAAGTGGGCACAATAAAATTAAGTGGCTCCAAGAAAAGCTACCGCCAAATATAATCGTTAACAACAGAATTTTGAATCAACCCTCCTCCAGAACACTTCGTTGTCATGGTCGAAATTTAGAAAATATTATGTAACAAATTGGTCATCGTGAAATACTGCACAATGTTTAAGTTATCTTAGTCCATTTCAGTGTCTTATTATTATTGTATAAAATTACAGCTATAAAATGCGATACTTGCATGTCACGTTTTGCCTTAATGTAAATAACAATCTCCAAAACTCAGTCCAAACTGTTTGTTCTAAGCTAGCACATGTTATGAAAATGAACTGTTGGTCTCACTGCACAAAAGTTGTTGATAATTATATACCATAAATTACAACCAGTAAACAATTATTATGTATATTTTACGAGAGATCAACGAGTCAGGTCACATAGATCTTGTGGTACAAAGATACAGGGCTAGTTGTTGTTTTTTTTAAACTACAATATGAGGGTTGAGAAGGGACCAATGATACCATGACAAGTGAGTGTTTCGTTAAATATCTATATCTTTAAATCGTATCGTTAAGGGTTGTTATTTATTGTTGTAGAATCTGTTTCATACTTTAATCAATGTCAGTGAGGCGTACTGATTCAAGTTAAATGTTCGTTTTAAAACAATTACACCCAATTAACACCGGCATGGCTAAAATAAAAAGATGACAATACCTAACTAGATCATGAATGACTTTTAATCTGAAAAGTCTTATTGAATTCTTTTTTTTTAATGTTTTCTTTTGCAGCGTAGTATTTTTGGTGTTATCATTTTTAAAAGCCTCTTTCGAAACATTAGATAAATATGTATCTCTTCTTTCATTGACAATACACTGAAAGAGAACATGAGATTTTCCGTTTTACTCCCAGCACGGGAGCCTTAGTGCATGACGGCTTACAAATTGACTATATGTAGACTGCGACCATTATTTAGGCTTTAGAGTTTGAATATTTTCTTCTGATACATTTATTTTAATGTCTGTCCTTTTGATTTTTTTTTTCCTTCTTATTTCAAGGAAACTTTTGTTTTACACATTTCGAACGTTCGTTCAGGGTGATAGCTGGCAAGCTTTAAACTAAATCATTGTGACCACATTCAAAACCGAATTCGACATGATAAGGCAGCAAACTGAGTAGCTAGATGTGACGGTCAAAACAGAAGAAATGCTCTGGCTACGATTCAGGTTCAGATGTACACCATTGTATCTGGCATATCTCTGTAGGGTTTGCCTGTCTCCGTACAGGGCAAGACCCCCGACTGCACCTGTCTCATCTGTTCCAGGACTAGTTGTGACCTTGTATTAGGATAGGTCATAAAACCAGTGACTTCTGCTGTACTGGCAAGTTAGTCCAGTGGTACTTTGTGATCCCAAATTATATTATCTAGGCTATTAACTATAGCCTCTTGATATACAAAATTACTGAGACAGACAAGTAATAAGTCTGAGATTTTATTTAGAAACAACAGTAAAGATTATGTGTTGCTTATAGCAATAAAGTCTAACAAAGAAAATGAAATAATGAAACAAATCAAAGTAGTATAACAGGTTCAGGTCTGTCGCAGTTATCTATGTAGCTGTATAGTAGAATTATTTCTCTATTTGATAGTGCGGCGTTGTTCACTATATTGATGACGTCATTACACTATTTCTTGTGTAGACTAGGAGAAGGAACTTTTGTTGCTTGTCACAACTTCTAGTGACGTAAAGTTAGTGTGTGTATGTGATTTGCGTCATTTATCGTCAAGTACAGTCTCTCCATCTTGTGCTGTATAGAGGCAAGACATGTTTTGAGAGCTCTTGAATTTCTCCTTGGTTATTGTTACTAAATAGCCTTAACGTTTGCCTTGGACATTTTCTTGTTGGATTATCTTGACCCCTGTTTAGGGTGAGTTTTATTTTTTTATGGTATAGTTTTTCTATTTGAATCCGTTCGTATTTGTAAGTCTATATTTAGACTGGATCTAGATGATTAGAAGAATCCTTTCTTTTATCTTCTATAGGGTTTTAGCGACAAGTCTAGGTTTTGGTCGTAGTCTCAGTCAAGACTCTATTTCAAGTTTTGGCGTCAAGTCTAAGTAGTGATCTTAGCTTGGTGTCAAGTCTATGTGTAAGACTCAGTGTCAAGTCTTGGTGTCAAGACTTGATTATCCAGTCTCAATTTTCTTTATTGAGAGTACAACTTTAGGTCTACAGTCTACAGGACTGAGGTCTTCATCTCACTAATGTCAATTAGTCGTCTGGTGTTCAAGTTGACTTTTTCATGAGTCTGAGGTTCAAGATTCCAGATTGCGGGTTGTCTTGGTCAGACCTGATGTTACAGTAGGAACTATAAACTTTTATAGTTGTTGTCAGTGAACAGTATTGGATCTACAGATTAGATCTATGTGGATTACCAGTTGTTGCGTTGAAAGAATGTTTGAACAACTTATGATGAATATGTTGAGGTAATGATATTGTTCAAATAATTGATCATTGATATATCACAAATAAAATAACTATATCATGTTGGATTAGAGATATTATACATATATTTATGGATATTGATACTATTATTATCATTCATCATACATCAGTTCATTTGTAAATATATCACTATAATAAATGTTTATTGTTATTTAACATTATACACTTAGTTTATTAATTTAATACAACTGTGTGTGTATGGTGTGCTTGTCAGGCTGAACTTGGGCCAAAATATTACAAGTTCAGAAAAAGAATAACAATAACACACATTGAAATAAAACTATGATAGGTACAATAAAACACAAGAACCTGACAAGGTCTACATAACTAAAGAACCACCACCACAGAGGTACAGTAGTGTCTTATGTCAAAAACCAAAACGATGGTTTACAATAATATCACACACACACTAACAATGAAATGACGTCATCCATGAGACACACTACTGTCTAGTATCAAAACAAAGATGTCTTTTACACACACAAAAAAACATACAGGAAAGGATAAGAGACTAAGTAGACATAATATTTACATAAACCAACTTATTACTAACAAATAAATAAAGTCTATTTAGCTCATTATCGAAACACTCTCCCCATGACAGTGGCACACTCCTCTTGAGTAACAAAGTAATAATACAACAACCCAAGAATTAGTTAACCATTATAGAGATTTAGTTCAAACTACACTGGTCAGCTCAAAGACTCAGGAGAGTGTGGCAATTGTGAACAGTTAACAAAGATATAAATAAAGTATTAAAGGGGACTAACTCTTATTGAAAACTAAAGTAGCTACCCTTATTGTCCCTCTTGAATGTGCTTCTGAGCACCCTGCAATCGGTGAGGATGTGTTCTACTGTCTCGTCTTCATTGTGGCAGTGTCGACATCTGGGATCGTGATTTTCTCGGATTCTAACGAAGCATTCTCCCATAGGACAGTGTCCTGTACTCCAGACCATCATCTGATGAGCTTCAAATAACAGAGACACAATAGAACCATTGTCTTTTTACTAGCATAGATTTTACTTTTTTTTTTTTGGTCATTCCTGCTATTGTTATCATATGGATTAAGGATTAGTCAAATATGCAAGATTTTTTTTTCCATTATCATTGTCTTTCGTGCTATAAATTGATCAGTAAGCTTTGTTCCGACCTCTTTCAAGACATGTATTTGTGTGCGTGGGGGTGGGGCGCATAAAATCGAACGCCACACTGCATTATATTCATATTTACATACACATACTTTAACGCTCAGATACACTGAACCATATCAACATTATCTTTTTCTATCCCGTGAATTTTATAGCTTTTAAGGGCACAACAAATTATCTGTCAACCCTCTTTCATTCTTCTATGTCTTTTCCCGTATAATCTCTTCCAGTGACAGGCCAGTCCAGTCTTGATGTTGTCTTCCCATCGCTTTCTTTGTCTGCTTTTTCTTCTTTTCACTGGTTTTGTTCATTGAAGGAAAGTCTTTGCGAGCCCTGAAGACCTTGTAATATGAGTATAAAAGGTTCAGCAGGTCATTGTGATATTGTTCCGTATCTCTTCATTTAGGATTACAAAAATATCTATATACATAATATTGTATAATATTCTATTGTATGGCCTAGGTTTTAAATACAATTGTTCAAGATGTTATATTTTCGTTGTTCGTTGTTTAAAGGTCATTCTACCCCCGCATAGGAAATGTTGACACGAAATATATGATGTATACCTGACTTTATTTTAATACTGCGTGTTGTTGTAGCCTTGACAAGTTTGGCTGTCACAAAGTCTGAGGTACTTAATGAAAAATGACAAGTGTTTCTTTCATTAGTTTGTGTCTAGTTACAATTAGTGTGGGAAAACCGAAGTTTCCTGTCACGGATCAACAAGGATATCTCCATTGAAGTGAATCAAAGCGAACCTCCCGTGAGATTTGTTCTTTGCTCTGTATAAGCCAAATTCTCAATTTACGAGAGCAGAAAATGTACATATATGAATTTATAAAGAAAAATCAATATTACTGAGATTTAACTTTGCAGAACGGATTATACACATCTTCCCGTCTCGGTATTGCGTTTTGCATCCTTAATATCTATAATAGAAGGGCTTTTTTTGTTATTTTTCCCTAACAATATTACTCATCATTGCAATTTTCAAACACATTTTTCTTTGATTATGTTTTGACTTTATAGATTCTATCTTCACGCTTCAACTGCTATTCTCACAAATAAATTGGCAAGAGAAAAAATATATTTTAGAGAAAATTAAATGAATAGATGGAGAATTATAATATTTGGTTTCTGGAGAGGTCTGAATAAAAAACAACAAGAACGCATCTAGAGTATTTAGTACGCAAATGGACATGAATACGCCAGTAAGGTTTATCAGCAAAAATAAGCATTTCCAGCACAAATACAAAAAACCTAGATAACAAAGAGTGTTTGTGTTATCACATAAACTCAGACGCTGCCCCAATTAGGGTAAGCTTATTGGTAAGGAATGTTCAAGCAATGATTTTTTTATAATATCTCTAAAATTTCAACGAATTATTTGGCGTGACTTTTAATATAAAAAACGAACGAAATAACTAAAAGATAAGATTACACCATTACAATGATTAATCCTAAGCATATGAGTCTACTCATTTTAACATTAAACGTGTAAAGTAAGAGATAAGATAGTGATAATATGGTGTTCTTATGTTATTAATCCTCTGTATCTATCAATTATTTTGCTGTTCACTTCCGATCCGGTTCTGATTGTGATACTATTGTAGGCATCTATTAAGGAATTACCCCCCCCCCCCCCCACCCGTCAGAAGGTTGCTATTGCCTTAATAAAAAAGAGATGTAAGTTTTGTTAAAATTATTAAAACACTTAGATCTAGAGCTAAATCTAGATCTGGGCCCCCCCTATTTATTATAATTTAGTGTGTTGTCAGATGTATAATGCGGATATGTAAACACTGCGCGTTATAATAATAACCTTTCCAAAACTTACAACTAAAGCGAAGTTTGTATAAAAAATCTTAAAAACAACATTTCAAGCATATTGTATTTAACAATTCACATGGAAAATATATTTAGTAATGAACCATTGATACTGTCCCCATTGATATGATACTTTGTCCATTGTGACCTAAGTAGCCAAATGTTTTGTTCCCATGCGCAAGTCTATAAATGAAGCCTAAATAAAGAAATAAGTGACCTTTTTTAGAAAACTTACTTCCCTTTACGTTTTTCATTTAAAATTCTCATTTCATTTAAAATGTTTATTTCGGGGGCCGCTGAAATTAACAAACTAACCTAAATAAGTTTTGAACTGATAGGTCTAAATGCTCTTCTTGAATATAATGAAGCATGTCTGAAATCAATGGGGAGAGAGTTCCAAACCTTTGGTCCATACACTTAAGGTACATGTCTACCATAAGAAATCCACAAAAATTGATAAAAAGTGTTTTTTTTTAAGTCTATTGTGTTAAGTATAGTTTGTACATTACTAAACTTTTTTTTAAAATGCTAATTAGGAATCCAATATGGCCGCCGTAAAGGTAAAGTATAGTTGTTTTGTGCCGCAAAATAAGTTATTTATATATTAATGTATTGTCATCAAACTTTGCACACTTGTACAACTCTGGCGACTAAAGGGAATGAACCTAAAAGTATTATGTTACCTCTCAAAATGAAAAAGAACCGTAACTTTTGATGGATAAACGTGGCACCACAAGAAGCTATGAGTCGATGGTGTTTAAAGCTCTCTGAGGTACATATAGAGTGATTAGATCGCTAAGGTACTAGGGCATTTCTTTATTGTAGATGCAGTGATGACTAAGTGTTGCCACCTTGTAGTCGATATTCATTTCGACAGGAAGCCAGTGGATTTACCCAGGCCAATCCTTATGGAAGACCTGAGGACTTACCTGCAGCGTCATAACCTGTGAGCATTTTAGACCAATAGCTGGTTGCCACGTCGTACAGAGCCTTAGTCGGCGAGTGGGAAGTTGGAGAAAAAAATTGTTTAAGGTAATAACTCCATATATACAGCCAAATCAAATTATCAGTAGCATGTATATCGTTTTCTCAACACCAAGCAAAATTATTAATTACCATTATTTAATTAACTAATTTGCTAATTATTTTACGGATTCATGTTTTGTAAGTACAAAAAATAATTTTGTAAAGTTTCAACTTGATCTGCGAATGGGTGTGGAAGAAAATACCCGACAGACAGAGTGAATATACATAGACATTCACTTCGTAATAAAGTGGATATGGATCTAAAAGTTAAAGTTAATAAATATTTGTTTACAGGTCTTACAGAAATATGACAGATGTTTTTAATTAATAGATTGAGCTACGTTTATAAGCTGGTATTCTTAATAAAAGTCTAATCTACGTCAAAATATTTAAATATGTTTTTAATTAAAATTAAAGCGAATGGAAAAAAAAAGAGAAAGCGATTTTTTAATTCAGTGGGAGCGGGTTTAAAAGTACGAACCGAGAGAGAGAGAGAGAGAGAGAGAGAGAGAGAGAGAGAGAGGAGAGAGAGAGAGAGAGAGAGAGACAGAGAGAGAGAGAGAGAGAGAGTCAAGTACAATCCTTAAACTTCGTTTTATTTTTTGTATGTGGGTAGTGCTGTCAGGAAAGTAGACCACGCCACGCATGCGCGGTTTAATTGTTGCTATGTCTGCACAGGTCATTTCCTGCTAGATTAGCTCCATTGTTGCTGATGTGCTTAAACCAATGGCGGTTTCGCTCCCCACCAAAGTAGATGAACTTTTAGTGGTCAGAAGGTACATCAAGGGTAGTAATTCCTCCAAGGCTTTAGGTAAAATATGGAAATGGTGTTACCTAAATGGAGTGTCTACACAGGGATGGACGATATTAAAAAAAGCAATTAAAAAAAAAAAAAAAGCATATAAAGTGAAGGGAGACCACAATTGATGCTACATCTACCAAAGTTACAAATGTTATGTCCCTTTTAAATATACACGACCAATTTACTCCTTGGTTATATTTTTAGATTGGTCACCGTCAAAGGGGGTATCAGCCACAATTTGGCAACTGAGCAACATTTCAACACTTAATCCGAGAAAGAGAAATGGGAGAAATAGCGACATGTGTACCACACGGGCAGAGCGGTGTGAGCAGGTACAGCTTTTGTACAGACTCAGGACTATATTAATATTAAGGTCTGCATTTGTGAAAAGTTAAAACCAAAAAAACAACATAAAAATACTTTTTTAAAAACAGTTTTGAGTCTATATCTAGTATGCGCCCCACTTACGGCGCTGGTAGATAACTCGTACATCATCCACCACTAAAGACCACAAGGTCTGAAAAAGAAACCCACTTACTTACATAGGTTAAGTTTTATAAAACTTAAAATCTTCTAAATTATTTAAGAAACAATATCTTCTTTTTTTTCATCTTTTTTGAAATTTTCACGACACTTTTTTTTTTTTGTGTAGAGTTAAGAGATCGTCTTGTCCAGCCTAGATAATATATATGATCCGTCTATAACACAAATTAATTTAAATTTAAGAAAGTATTCGATTTTTAGCCGATGTATTATAGCCTATACATAACAAATGAGCAACTGACTAGCTACTAGATGACTGTAATAAAGGTGAGCTTGTACGAGAATTAACCGCCACTGAGATATTGTTAAAAGTATAGCTGAATTCATTTGTATTTAGTTGGAAACTGTTTAATAAGCGGAATTGACATTTTGTTTTGTTTATCGTAAGAATCACACATATGACGAAATGTTATATTTTTGTTCTTTAGATAGTACAATTTTAATATAACGTTTTCTATATGAGGATAGGAGGGTTGGTGGCTAAGCGGTAAAACACTTGGCTTCCGAACCGAGGTCCCCGGGTTCGAATTCTGGTGAAGACTAAGAATTTTAATTTTGAGATCTTCGGACGCCTCTGAGTCCACCCAGCCTAATGGGAAAAGGAAAGGCGGTTGGTCGTTGTGCTGGCCATATGGCGACCTCGTTAACAGTAGGCCGCAGAAACAGATTACCTTTATATCTTCTGCCCTATAGATATCAAGACCTGATATTTTCACTTTTTTTATATAGTATATTTAAAAATCATTTCGAGCTTTCTGTATTCCTATTCCTGCTTTCTTTAGGTACCATTGTTTTGCTGCCCTTTTCTTATTTCTTTATATCGCTTGTTTTTCTTTACCTCATCGTATTTATTGCTTGGATTACAGAACTGGATCGCTGTGATTGAAGAAAGTATGAAATTCCCTACAAAAATTAAATGAATTAAGATCGACGAAAACAAGGGGCAACATTAAACAAATTTGATTTATTGTCATATGTCTAAATGTATACATTAACATGATAAAATGTAACAATGTAAAACTAATACATTCCATATAAAACATTCCATATAAAACATAACCATTGTAAAAGTAAGCTTTGAAGTTGCTACCGGTTAGCATACATCATAAGCAGATTTATTTCAGGCCCAAAATTTAACAAACTTTTGGCAGTGTGTATAGCCGAGATTGTAGCAGGGCTAATCTTCAAAACTGTTAATGTGTTTAGACTTGACATCATTGACTCCGATGACCGTTTCGTTCAAAATTTTGGGCAAACTGTTCGGTGACAAAGTTCTCAGTGTTCCATTCTTGTTTAGCAAAGTCAACCAGAGAACGTTTTCCAACAGAGCCACTGGTATACAAATACTGACGTATTTTTTAATAGAACATTTCAAATGTATCGAAAAAAAAAAAATTTAAACATGAAAAAGCCGTTATGACGTGTAACTGTATTGATTATTTGCTTATCTTATCTTATATAATACAAAGGTTTCTTCAAAAAAAGAAGATGATTACGTCCTACGCGTCATGATTTAGTCATGCGTATCAACCAACCAATAACTTAAATTCTGCCACTGGCTAGCTCAGGAAACCCATTCCATGCTCTAATAGCACTAGGGAAGAAAGAGAATTTATACAAATCAGTCCTAGCATATGGAACGAGGAATGTGCCTTTAGTTCGGATCAGTCATATGATTAAATTTGTAATAGGTATAGACAAAAAAATATTTATCTGTGCTATTTGAAATATTTTACAAATTTTATTTCTTTAGCGCTATTTGATATTTTTAGCTTTGTCAATGTGCTATATTCATATGTCTGGAGCAGTTTGGAAAAGGAAAGGGGGGGGGCAGAATGAGGTATCAGTGTTAATGTTACCGTGACAGCTTTAAAATAAAAGTTGTACGACTTTAATTCGAACTCAGGGATCAACTTACTCAAGGGGACTAATTTAACTTATACCACCACATCTGTTATTAAGTACAATTTCTTTCCCTTGTTCAATACCAAGCAAAATAATTAATTACCAATAATTAACTAACTAATTGTTTAAATAAGTAACATATTTGATTCTTGTTTTGTGAGGTACAAGAAATAATTGCACAAACTTTCAAGTTGTCCCGAGACTGTGAGTGAGAGAAATAACGTGTAAACCTTATTACGTGACAGACAGACAGACAGACATATCTGATACGAGCTTTAGCAAAGTATTAAGCTTTAGAACAACACTCTACACTCTGTTAAATTTTATTCTACCCCACAGAATTTAGAGTAATAGTTGACTGGAAGATATTGGGAGTTATAGGCCATGATCTGTATTGATATTATCATCTCGTTGCAGAACATACATGATTTCAATAATACACTAGACATCGGATTGCTTGACGAATGACCTGACAGTTATTAGATCTTCGACAAACCATCAAATTATCTATAGGTACTATAAAAGAATGATCCCTTTTTTAGCGGCCCCCAAAGGGGAATAGAAGCTATTAGTTTTGTGTGGTGTGTCTGTCCGTCAACCATGCAAGCAGATTTTTCATAAAAATACACCATTTTTACAACTATTCACTATTAATAGTATCAAACACGTGAGGCTATTTGGTAAGGGAGATGAACATTTACCATATTTTAACACATTTACGAATTTTTAGATTTTTGTCAAATTTTTGTTTTAGTTCTTTACAATTGTATTACTTAATTAATCAAGTTCTGTCATATTAACTACACATTTCATTTAGTTTTATAGAGAAAAATATCTATTTAGTATAAATATAAGTGGAACATACTTTAAAATAACAATTAATAAGCAGTATTTTTTTTCATATTATCGCGTTAACTACAGAGAGATACCGTAGTAATCGAACCATAACTTAAGGAAAGGGAGAATTTTTTTTTTATTTTTTTAACGGAGATTTTTTTTCTTGAGGCTTTGAATAAGAGATTGACCCTTTACAGAACAATTAGATAATCGTAATATGGCATTAGTTAGGCGAGGTTCTCATGAATCTTCACTTTTAGTGAAACGTTTACCTATCCGTTGGTCTGCTGGACCGTTAGGGCACAACATAAGAGCTGTCAACCTTCTTTCTCCATTCTTCTTTGCTTGTGATAGAATTTCCTTCTAATATTCTTTCTGAAAATATTGAAACCTGCATTTTTGCCTGCCTAGGTGGACCACTTCGGGGGCCGATTGTAAGTTTCAACACAAACTGTCTTTGTATATTACTGCTATCCATCCTGAGCCTATATTTTTTTTTACTCTTAATGTATATTATATAACGTTTTGATTTGGTATTTGTAAATTCAATATATCTTCTTTTCATTTCAATTCTTTTATAATTATTGTATATGCATATACTGTATCACAACTTATATGAACGTTGCACCTTTTATTTAGTGGTTGTAGATTGTTTATGTTATTTTATTCCATTTAGAAATAATAAGGTTTATATCTGGAATCATGCTGAGGTTATCTTGAAATTAACAGATACGAGGCTACAGTAAAGTATTCTCAGGTAAACTGGAATAAACTTATTTTACCTTACACATATAAGAGTTACTGTCATTCATAACACGTTGACAGATGACATCAGGGTCCATCATCTGTCCAGTATAGGATTCGTAACTTACGCTTTGTTTGGTTGAAACAGAGTCAGTTGTCGCTGGTGGTCTATTGAAGTTTTCTTTACGTATTCTGCGCATGTCTTCAATAAGGTCTTTCCAATGGGTATAAAACGTAGGCCAGCCACGACACTTAGTCTACTCTGGACAAATAAATAACCCATGACATGCATAACGGTATGTAGACTTTTAATATCCACGAACTAACGGTTATATTAGACCATGTGGATGCACTGGAGGTAACATGTCTAGTGAGTCCAAAAAAATATTATTTTGCTTTACATGTTCGCATTCTTTAAATATAAATAACAAAATAAAAGGAAATATAAATTGGTTAATAGAGTTATATAAAAATGCGGTCTTGAACATAGATACCAACATATGCAACTGAATAGCTTGACTGACAAAGGATTACAAAGAAATCATTTTTTTACCTCCCTGGATAATCCTGTACAAGCTTCCACTTGTAACAGACAAATACAAGCTACCAAATGAATCTGCCAAAGTAGAAGGATAGAAAGACCTGAAAACTAAAGACTTTCGTGTTTCTTATAAATGAGACACGAAGTTTTGTATTTTATGTAGACACACAAACTGTAAGAATGTTGTGGTTTTTTTTCTTGTTTAAAGTGTAAAGCGAAGCTTTATTGTAAATGAATAAGTACATCTGCGCCAATATGTGACGCAATTTATCAATGCCTAGGTGGATCCTTGACCTGTTGTTTTTTACTAATCACTATCTTATTTCTTTCAAAAGAATAGAATAGAATAGAATAGTGACATTATTACCAGAAAACACGATGAATGGACTCCTCAATCCACTAAAATTTCAGGTGACTTACACATTATCGGGTAGGAAACCATAGTATTTCCACTGTGCTCTTCAATCCAGCATGTTGGTATCACATTACAAATGAGGTCAGGTCCCGAACTGACGTGACCTACACTGAGACCAATCATTTCAGAAGATCTGAACACCTACATCAGGCAATGCAACCTGCGCGCTGTGTATACCAAAAGCTCGTTGCCGCGTCACGACGATCGACCTTGCCCACACCCTCTCCCTCAACCTCTCTATTGACATGCTAGAAGGAGAGACCAGCGGTAAATAAAATAAAATAAAAGGACATTTTCATTAATTCCTATCTTATACAATACAGACGTTACTTCAAAAAAAAAAGAAAAAGAAGATGATTACGTCCTGCATTCAGTCATTCATTCAGTCATGCATATTAACCAATGACTTAAATTCTGCCAAGTCACTGGTTTTCCTGGCTAGCTCAGGCAACCCATTCCATGCTCTAATAGCACTAGGGAAGAAAGAGCATTTGTACAAATTTGTCCTAGCAAAAGAAATGAGGGATGTGCTTTTAATTACATGTAAGTATTGAAACTTACCTCTGATTACTTACACATGTTAACATTTGTCTGTATGTTAGGTATTGTTGGGTGGATTCAATTCAAAAGCTCAAAATCTTAACCTGCATTCGAACTCGATAATTATGGGTTCAGTTGCCAATGGCTTTTATAAACCAATTACTAAAGAAACAAATAACGACAACATTAAAACTACCAATATTATAATACCCTTTGGTTTTTAAAATACGAGAGACATTGAATGTAGATTGAATTGGAATGTTCATTTAAAAACACAAACTAATCAGTAAATCATTATTTGTTATTATTAAGTCAGCGGCACATTTTACAATGGTTCCTTGTACTACTCTTGTCCACGAACTTGACCGTGGTAGCTCATTGCGTAAAATGTGTCCGTTACATTAGGAGGTAGACTCAACTCTGGTGCATTGGCCACTAGGTCGATATCACCAGGTAAGTTTGAACGCTTTCCTACATAGTCACTGGAAGGAACGAAATTACATGATGGTCAATATTTCTTTATGTTTTTAGTTTGTTATACACAAATTAGTTAGGAGAGTCTAGAAAACTATAACTTTAAAACAATATGATGAGTCTAGAACAATATGATAAGTCCTGAATGGCATCGTAAGATAACATAACTGTGAAGCTAATTGATGAAACAAATGATACATACACGTTTTTCAATGAGAGTAAGTAGTAAATTAAATGTGATGAGACTAAGGGACTGGCTGTGTCGGCACTGTTGACATTGTTGGTGAACACATGTGCCGAGGTGGAGCGTAGCTAGCTGGGGGATGTGACCATAGACTACGAGGGTGGTAATTTGCATACGGGCGAATAACTCTGTACTCTGGACCAGATTAATGTTTTTGGACATTAATATGGTCTAGTGACAGTCTAGTCTAGACTCTAGAGGTTGAATTAATTTTCTGTTTCCAGAGACCGGGCTTCAGTCGGCGCAGTCCCTTATTTTGTCACATTTAATTCCCTACTTTCTCTGATTTTAAAATTGGTTCCTGGTGCTGCTTTTAATTTAAATTTATTTAAGTCTAGAAAACTATAATAATTGAATAGTAGTGCAATACGTACGAGCAGGAGCCACAGCAAAGATAGTCCTTATATTTGGGACATATTAAGTCTTTACTGTACTTAGGGTTAATGCAATCTACTGATCTGTCTCCGTATTCACACCCTTCAGATTCAATGCATAGGGCAGCAAATAAATAATAAAAAGGTTGAGTTACATGAAATATCTTATCCTATAATTATTCATGTCTGATACTATAAATAGTATTAATACAGCAAACAGATCTTTCGTTCTGTCAAAAGCTTCAACAAATCAATCGTTATCTTAGGGATATAATTACATAACGTCATTTTAATGTTGTTAGTTTCCTGTTACACTAATATTTATTGTGCGCACAAGTACTTTGTTCATAGCTGGGCCGAAACACAGTATACTTCTGATAGCATGGCAGAAGAGAAATAACGCCTTCCACGAAGTAGAATGGACTCAATTGGATAGTAGAAGGGAAGACTTTGTCCCGCTCCCTCAATCCGAAAGAAGAGAAGGAAGTTCTACTTGTGGACAAGCGAGTAGAGATGTCTCAAATGGATCCACATTCAGAAGTTTATTGTGGTTTTTAATGTTGGAATAGTGTGCAACAGTGCCATGCTGGGGTTCACTCGATAATATGTTAAGAATACTTATTAATTGTTGTTTTAAATTATGTTACACACATAACTATACTTATATTAATTAGAGTTTTTTCTCTTTAAAAAAAAGTAAACATTTTTTTTTTTTGTAAATGAAGTAGTTAGTATAACAGAACTTACTTTACTTAGCAATACAATTGTAAAATAAAAATATTTTGACAGAAATCTAAAACTGTTAGCATAAATGTGTTGAAAATATGGTAAATGGTCATCTCCCTTACTATATAGCCTACCGTGTTTTTACTATTAATAGTGAATAATTGTAAAAATGGGGTATTTTATGAAAAAACTGCTTGCATAGTTAAATTAGAAAAATTAAATTTGTCTTTTTCCGAAAAGAAAAAGTAGCCGTTGCATCAGAACTTTGAAAGGTCTCAAATATCATGATATCGGATTTTCAATATCTTTTCTAGTTTACGAGATCTAAACGGGACGGACAGACAGACCACACAATACTAATAGCGTCTATTTCCTTTTCGGGGGCCGCTAAAAGTTAGCTTTTATAGAGCGCTACTTTCATGCTTATAGCATGCTCAGAGCGCTATGGTTCAATCTCATTTTTGGACGAGAGGGGTGGGGGCGGAAGGGGTATCTGGGAGCAGGTTTTCGTGTTGCCTGTGTTGCCTGCTCGAGTCGAGTGTCGAACGTCGAGCCCCATTCATAGGAAGCCAAGCCAGGCTAATTTCAAGTTTACTTAGCCTTTCGACCACGCTAGTAATTTGTATCGCTCTATTAGATCTTCAGCAGGTGCAAAAGTTGATGAAAAGCACTTCCGAGAGAAATGAGAACTCACCGATACGCCCTGTATAGTAGTGCTTACAGCTGCTGCAACACCTCTGATTAATTGAAGACTGGTAGCAGACACTTGTATTATTTTTAGATAAAAACACTTGACAGGTGTTATAGAAACCTTGGGACTGAATTTCCAGAATTTTTTGATCGCCGTAAACACATTTGGCTATAGTGTATTTAAAAAAAAAAGCACATATTTTATACATGCAGATTTGAAAAAAAAACATCTATCAAAGTTATTGTTATAGTGTGTAATAGAATGTTGGACGATAGACCCGTCTTTTTGTCTCAGATATATAAAAAAGAAAACTATTGTTACGGAGTGTGAAAATGTGTCTAGTGTCTGTCGAAACTTAAAGATGAAATTTTTGGAGATTAATGGATATAAGGGAGCTCACAGATAGAGCCACGTGAAATAAATGAATGTCGAAAGCAATAATTATAAATAATTTGAAATATATTTTTTTTCTTAAGACATCTTCTTTCTTTTATATATATATATTTTATTTGAAATCACCTTTTCTGTGGTTTATAAAAAAGTTTTCATATATTTGTATACAGATTTGTGTAAAAGTTCAATATTAATTCTACAAGGATTAGTTGTACTAGCTGCCTATAGCCACAACTCAGCACACAAACACTATCAACAACTATAATGACCCAATTGTCTTAAACAGTATCAATCTTGAAAGTCAATGAATAGTTTATTAATGAACATCAATTAACTTAATAAGCAACGTATGAATGCATATCCAATTTATGAATTAGCGTAAAGGTGACATGATTCTTCGTATAATTTATGTTAAAATGAAACTAACTAGCTTACAGTCTATATTGGTTGGTGCACTTGAATCAGGGAGACATTTTCCAGATTTACATCTCTGAAACATTGATGTGTAAAGTGTAAGTCGTGAAGTGTAATAATAAATGCACGCAGCTGAGTTTAGATTTAAAGACAAGCTCAATCAAACATGTAACACAAACAAGTTGTTAGTTTGTTTTTCACTTATTCCTCTTTCACAATGGTTGTCTATAATTTTTTAATACTCTTTAGTTCTAAATGGCATACTAAATTTCGATTGGAACAAAAAGTCTCGTACAGTCTAGAAACCCCCCAGCTCACGTCGTATAGTTTTACATTGCATCTTTAGCGTAAAACTATTGGCCTATTATTGACTTGGAAGAAAGTCTTTGTAATGTTAACTCTTGAAACGCTGCGTTCGTACATTTAATATTGCAGTTAATGCATGCATTCTAGAAACCTTTAAGCAGAATTTTTGTTATGCTAAGTATTTATTATGAATTAATGCAGAATTTCTTAGCTTCGTATAACATGAAATGATGCACAATCTCTAGGTGACAATGTTAGAGTATGGACTTTGTAATGCCTCATTATTCCCGAATCGACTTGAAAATTTTGCCTTGGTATTCTAAAGGAAGTCTCATTAAATCTATTTTAGGATTTATAAGTCGGAGCAGTAAAATACAAATATAAATGTTAAATTAATGTTAAAGTTTGGATTATTTCAATTTACAATAAAAATTAAAAATCTATCTATCGTAAAAAGGAATAGTTAATAAGATGCTGAGAAATGATCTATCAGATTTATAAATAATTTCAAATTGTCACACTAAATAGAAATCGAAATTATCTATTTAAATTCTAGTAAGTGGTCAAACATAATTGAAACGTTTAAAGACCTGCCTTGGGAGGTCTGTATATAAAGTGGAAGGAAGTCATATAATTAAATTATTTTAGAACCATTGAAATCAAACATAAGGCTATCTATATCTGTTGTGTCTTAATGTATAGTTTATTTTGTGAGTCTAGTGCTTAGTTAGTTAAATATTAGGTGACTTGAAAATATGTACACATCAGCTTACTTTTAGGTGGGGGCGCGGTGGCCGAGGAGTTCAGCACTTAGCTTAAGAACCTGGTATCTTGGGTTCGAATCTCGATGAAGACTGTGATTTTGAATTTCGGGATATCCCGAATTCACCCTACTCTAATGGATATCTGACTTAAGTTGGTTTGTCGTTGTGCTGGCCACATGACACCCAGCTCAATAACCGTTGGCCATAGAAACAGATGACCTTTACATCGTCTGCCCCATTTATCACAAGGCCTAAAGGGAAAATTACTTAAAGGTATATATCTTGAAAAGAATTTACTTTTTAGGGGGGCCTTTTAATGCTAATTGACTTAAGCTTTAACTGTAGTAGTACAGAGAAAGAAGAGAGAGAGAGAGAAAGAAAGAGAGAGAAAGAGAGAGAGAGAGAGAGAGAAAGAGATAGGGAGAAAGGCAGACAGAAAGTATATTATATTATGTACTGTTAACAGCAATAGTTAACTGACCATAGCCGCGTCACAAACCATGCCTTCTGATGAGAAAGCACTAGAGCAGTACTGAGTCCCAGGGCTGTAACAGTATATCTCTGAGCATACTTTGTCACCGCTTGGTGGGTTGTCATTGTAGAAGCCCCACGTCTGAGAAAAAACAAATGTGACAATAAAATATGGTGAACTCAGTAAAAACTATGCCAGCAATTCAGCAATTCTGGCCTTACTCGAGCACATTTTAGTAAGAGCTTCTTTAATAGAGCCAAGTGTTGAACTTAAAAGCTGTGAGCTGTTTACATCGAGGATATTTTTTCCGAGACACTCAATTATCAAGTCACTTCTTCTCAATATTTAGTAGTAGTATTATATAATAATGCCATGTCAAACCATGTGCCATTTTGCCTTTAAAGGCATAGATGAAATCAGCCGGCAGCTCATGACCTCTCAAAGAGACAGGTATTGCCTGGATAAATCTCAAAATGGTGGCGGGACACGCATTTTAGTCCCAAAGAAGGGACCTTGCAGGCGCAGACTGCGAAATTACAACGGCGGATTCCGGTTTAGTATGCAATGCATACTCAAAAAATATATCTGGTTCTTGAGTTCCAGGCACTTTAATCCTGGCCTTAGTTAAATCTTGTCCTTTCTTTAAACCTGCTCTTAATCTTTAATCTGACCCGTACTTTATCTGGCCCTTACTTTAATCAGGCCCTTACTTTAATCTGAACCTTACTTTAATCAGGACCTCACTTTAATCTGACCCTTACTTTAATCTGACCTCTACTTTAATCTGGCCCCTACTTTGATCTTGCTCTTACTATAAAATCTGGCCCTTATTTTCATCCTCTCTTTACTTTGATCTGACCCTTACTTTAATCTGGCCCTTACTTTAATCCTGACGTTACTTTAATCCTGTCGTTACTTTAATCATGTCGTTACTTTAATCCTGTGGCCTTACTTTAATCCTTTCGTTACTTTAATCCTGTTGTTACTTAAATCCTGTCGATTCTTGAATCCTGTCGATTCTTGAATCCTGTCGATTCTTGAATCCTGTCGTTACTTTAATCATGTCGTTTCCTTAATCCTGTCCTTACTTTAATCCTGTCCTTACTTTAATCCTGTCCTTACTTTTATCCTGTCCTTGCCCCCAGACATACTTCTCCACAGACGTACTCACATTCATAAAGACAATTGCTGCGCCTTGAAAATTTGAAACTAAAAAAAAGAATTACCTAAGGGAAACAGCTCTAGACAGACAGAAGGAGTTAGTTGAAATAAGCTTTGTGGAAAGAGGTGTCAATGAGAACAAACTTGCTACTCATTTGATTTTGACAACGCATTCAAGACGCAACTTTATTTTTTTAACGCTAGCTACTCTACTCCTACTAGCGCTACAGAGTTATTTAAATGACAAAGTCAACACGTCCAGATGTTTGAAACTACATCAATACATATATGTCACATTTTATAACACCACTAATCTTCAGGTCTATTCCATAATGTGCTTCATAGTAACAAGTTTAACTTTAAAGTTTATGACCACTTACTTTGCACATATAGGACTTCGAGCTATTCAGTGTCCTTTGGCAAATGGCTTCAGGGTCAAGAATTTGACCTGTGTAGGACCCATAAGTTAATGTTGGCTTGGTGGAGGCAGGATCGGTAGTGAGAAGGCAGTTTGGGCTGCAAAAATGTCAAAAGATGATTTTGTTTAATACAGACTTAAAAAAAAAATTAGATTAGATAAGGTATTTTTTTTTTAATGAATACTACGCTCTTAATAATAATTATTCATTTATTCATCTACATAAAAGTGAATAGGGAGTTGTATTGGTTTTACAACACTCTCGTTATCTGTGGTTCACTAAAACAAATAGTCTAAACAGCGACAATTCCATAAGTCACCAAGTCTTAAAAGGAAATAGCAATTCTGCTATTAATCGAAGTGTTAAAACGTACTTTAGGGTAGCCATATACTCCTTGAAGTCAGTAACAGAGCAGCCGGAAAAGGACCATCGGTTGGCGTCCGTAGGGTCAAGCTGGGAGGACATAATGTTAGTGGACGCTGGTCCACCATGTTCTGAGCCAAGTCTGAGCAACGAAAATAGACACTTTTTTAAAATTCAATTATAAATGGTATATTTCATTGTTACATAACAATACTAGTAATGATGTAAAAATAATTGCCACCTGTATCTTCTTTCTTATGTCTATGTTTTCAAGCCAAAATAAGGTTGGGTATCAGTGTTAAATAGGAGAAATGTAAGGGAGAAAACCTTTTAAAATCAGGCTTAATAGCTATCGCACTCTTATAATTTCCCTTTCTAGTTCTGAATAGTAACTTCAGTTCATCTCTATGTATGCTAAAAATACATGTCTGTGCAGCATTGCTTACACGTATTGGTAAAAGTAATTGATAAACAAGAGTATTTAGATTTATCTCCCCTCATTTACATGTGTCCTATTTCATGTGCCGTAGATAGTGCAGTGAAGTAGTTCCTACTAAACTCGCCTATTCCTGTTGCTAATTTCGGATCACACATTTTACCAACATGGGCGTAGCCTGAATTTAAAAAAAAGAAAGTCAATTATTAAGAAGATAACTATGAAAACTATACCTATGTACTTTAAATTTACCAATATACTGATAAACTCACCAGCAGTGAAAGAGCCAGCTGACCCGTAGAGATCAAATCTGTATTATAGAAAAATTCAGTGTTAGTGCTTACAAAAAAAGGAAAATTCCTCTTTCAGACCTTGCGACACATGGACCGATTATATAAAAGTAAACTGTTTCTTTCCTTACGGCATACTAGGGTGTCAAGTGTTCAGCCCTTTCGTCCTGCAGGTTGTTTGGACTAGGATGTAATTATCTTCAAAATTTCAAGCAATATCCGAAACATTTTTTAAGGATTAACAGTCATTACTTTTTTTTCCCCGAAAACTTATGTCAGCTAGCCCTTAACATCAACGAGATTCGAACACTGGAACCCTAGCGAGAAGCCAAGCGATTAACCGGTATGTTACAACGCTCCAATTTTATTTAAGAAAACTAAATGTATTTGAAATATTTTTTCCAGTTACATAACTGACAGGAATTGGCTCGCAAATAAATCATAGATAATAGACGATAACTAAATTGATGAATGAACAGGCACGGTGTCTCCAGCAATAGAAAAAAATATTGACAGTTTTGTAAAATCGCTTTTATATAGCATAACTTTCATGCTTATAGCATTCTCAGTCCGATTTCACTTGTAAACCAGTGAGGGAGGGGGTATCTGCTAGTAGAAGGTTTTCCGTGCTGCCTTTAGGCATTCAGTAAACTCCATTCAGGTGTCCAGCCTCTAGCCCCCTTGTAAGGTAGCCCAATTGTATTTAGCCTGTTGGCCAGATATCCCACCTATATATAAATAGAGAAAGAGAAATCATATCTTGACTTACCCAGTTAACAGAAAAGCAAAATCAAATTTTGTGAGGTTATATAAATTCTGTGCCAGAACCCAATTGTCGAACAATTTCAAAGCTACATCAGAGGAGATGCCACTTGGTACAGTTGACAGCGTAGCATTGGCGGGGAAAATGTTTCCAGGCTGAAACATTCAATTAGCATATTGAAAACCTCGCCAAAATCTTACATTTAGAAACCTAAGTGTTATGGAGCGTGTGTGTGTGTGTTTATATGGTGACGATGGGAGGGGTTAGAGAATTATGCAAGATAAGCGGCAGCTTTCTTAGCTGGGGAAGACGACTCTAGAACGTGAGACGGAAAGAAGTGTTTTGTAGTGAGTTAAATTTTGTTCAGAATAGCAGTCAGTATTATTGCTAGAGTGGACATCATTTGTGTTTGTATATTTTTTTATTCCAATAATATAGCTGATTTTTTTTTTATTTTATTTATTTATTTATGCTATTTACTTATTTTTGGGATTACGATGAATAGTGCTGTCAAGGCACCAAGAGAATGCTTTACCACAGCTCCTCCAAAACGAAGGACGCCTAGGGTCTGCCTCGTACCCAACTGGGCACAGCTCTCCCCCCAGACCCCTAACTAGCTAAGGGAATGGGGCACCACGGTAAAACGTTGAACCCCCCCGCCCACACACACACTAGTCTATACAATTTAACTTCAGAAAAAAACTAAAGAAGCGCTTAAAAAATATAGATCGGAATATAAAGTCCAGTTTTATTTAAAATGTATTAGGTTGATTAATGAACGCAAGACATATCAGTATATTACTATTGCTGGGAAGGTGCACTTACAACATGGAGATTTCCTAATTAAAAAACAACGTTTCTCAACCTACCAGTACGTCCAGTTTCCTGACTCTAATTTCCAAAGTGAGTCCATTGGTTAGAAGAGAGCTAAAGAGTTGATTGACCTGAGGGAATAAAGGCATATTTACAGCAAACTTAAAAATATACTTTAAAAAAGACGTATATTAGGTGGTATTGTCTTTTTCAGTTTCTATCAGTCATGTAGTTAAACTTGCAACAGATCTAGACAGACAATAATAAATCTGTATGATTAGAAATATTTTTACCAATTGTTTTTTGGTTAGCGCAAGTTCATGCTTTTAGCTTTCTCAATACTCTAGAAACTATCCTATCACTTGTCTGGACCAGTTGGTAATGAGGGGAGGGTTAGAAAAGGGGTGCATCTTCAAAATGTTACCACGATCGCTTTTCAATACATTTATATAAAAAAAAAAGAAAGCTGTCAAACTTAAATTCAAACTTAAGGGCTCAAGCCTCCTCAAACCAATTCTCTAACCACTGTACCAACGAAGGATAGATAATTATAGATGATGCAATGGTAATCTTTTTTTAGATCATGCTATTAAGCCATGACCTGATTCTTTACAAAATACTTTTTTTACCAAACAGAGAGCGTTGGTTGCCATGAGCTTTGTAAAAATCGATAGCTCCACATGTATGTTTCTAGAATTAAAGAAACAACTCTATTGATAACATAAACTATTATACTACGGCCGCCTATATTAAAATATTCGTCCTCTGTTTGGGATCCTTTAACTCAAGACAACAAAAAGAAAGCTAGAACCGACGTAAAATAGAGCTGTGAATTTTAAAAAAAAAAAAAAAAAAAAAAAAAAAAAATGAGATGTTACATTTGATCAGAGTAAGATTATTAAGTAAGATTATTAAAGGTAATGACGCTAAATCTGTAAAAATGCATAAAAAAACATTTAAAAATTTTTTAAAAATATAATATAATTTCAGACACTACGATCTATAGGTTTGATGGTGAAAAGGTCATCTGTTTCTGTGACCCATCATTAACGAGGGTGTGGTGTGGACAGCACAACGATCAACTGGCTTTACATTTCCCCAGCTTACGTGCCCAAAGATCCCGAAATGAAAAATTCCAGTCCATACCAGGATTCGCTCAGCCACAATTGATAAAAAAATGGAAGACATAAAGATAAATACAAATTTCTTATTCCACAAGCTAGGATAAATACATCCCTAGTACCATAAGTGAATGGAACGAATGGCCTGAAAGAGTCAGCGAAACATTGGTTGATACTTAGTGCTAACCTCATTAATCACGTAGTCAATGTCCTTGTTTAATTCTTCTATGGCTTTAGCTCTTCTGACATCCTTAGTTAACGTCTCAGGTACAGCAGCCAAATAGCTGAAGATAAGAGTCTCTCATTGTGCATATAGTTTTAACAAGAAAATATAACAAATCCTTAAAAAAAAAAGCTTATATATATATATATATATATATATATATATATATATATATATATATATATATATATATAAGGGGAAGAACTCCGCACTTACAACTAGACATCTCAAAAATGTAGAAGTTACTTTCCTTATTATATATCACTTAAGATAATAATTAACAAATAATTAAATGACTAATTGGTTACTTATTTAAATCGATTCAGGTTTTGTTAGGTACAATAATTAGTCGATGAAAGCTGATCCGAGATAGGGAGATGGAGAAATAATGAGTATAATCATCTAAGAGGACCAAACCTTACATATTTAGCCGTATATGTGAAAACTGAAGGAATTATTACCTTTGTTTGTCTCAAACAAAATAACAAATTACCAGTCATTAATTGACCAATTTTTTGTAATTGAATAATTTTAATGAATAATTGTGCAAAGTTTCAATTTGATTCGAGAATGGGTGTGGGAGTAATGACGTGTAGAAACAGACAAACAGGCAGACAAACAAAGTGATTTGCTGTAAAAAAGAGAAGTAAAGATCCCCTTTCAGACCTTGTGGTTTATAGGGCAGGGTCATCTGTTTCTAAGGCCTACGGTTAAGGAGGGTGTCATGTGGTCAGCACAACGACCAACCGTTTTTACTTTTCCCTAACTAATGTCTGGTACCCATTAGAGATGGGTGGACACAGAGGCGACCAAAGATCCCGAAATTGAAATTCCACGTTTTCATCAGGTTTCGAACCCGGAACCCCAGTTCAGAATCCAAGCGCTCAACCACCGCGCCTCCTGATTTGTTGTAAGCTTTATAAAAAAATTTGTTATGTTCTAATTTTCAAATATAATCAATTTTAAACAACAGTCTTTACTAAAAATCTAAAAGATTTTATGTGTGCATGTACTTCTGTTTTTATTCTTTGGCACTTTGTGGCAGTACCTAAAATATGGTTATAAACCTGGTGGTAGCACAGATGGGGTTAGTGGTGTGAGTGTAGTCAGCCGACGCAAATTGCCCCAGGCCAGCGCTAGACGAGCGGTCAACCGTAACGAGTTACGACGGTCAGCCGAGACGAGTGTCAACATGACGATTCGGGAAGGATCGGCGTCGTGAACAGAGCTCAGGAGTGTCACGAGGGATGTAGTCATGTGACGAAGCTAGAAACGTCGAGCGAAGTTTCGGCCGGTTCTAGAAGGCCAGTAGGGACCCTATATAAAGAGCGGAGGTGTCGCAGTCAAGAAGGCTCACGAGAGAAGGTTCACGACTGGGCTCAGAACACGGTCGACAACAGCACAGTTCAACAGTGTGGTTCTGTACGGAGCATTACGACGGTTCAGTGTGGAGTACTGTCAAGTACAGTTGAGACGACTGGCGTCTTGATCTTGGTCTGCGATGGAGTCCGACACAACGAGCCTAGTGTGTGAAGTCAGTCCTGAACTGTTGAACCCAGTGCAATCCCAGAACGAGACTGAGAGGCCAGTGCAAGAGTTGATACGGCGGAACGGTGTTATCGGAGAGATATTTGTACAGTGTACGTGTTGGCAATTGTACAGTATTGGCTGTTATTTATTCAACTATTAAAGCGTTACGTTACTTTGGAGCCCTGAGTTGTCAAGTTCTTTAATTTGGTGGTGTTTGGACCAGTTTGCAGGGAGCCTGGATAGTGAGATTCTTAACAATATTTTAAAACACCTCAACCATGAGAAAAAAAAAAATCAGAATCCGGTATTCCTAATGCAGCTTGTAGCACACAGTTTTTAATCGTGCATAACATGTGACGTCGTTGATCTGAAACTGTATCTGGTATCTGTCTTTCTTTTGAACATATCAGCAGCGTTAAGGATTGGGGGGGGGGGGGCTAAAGGGCTACATTCATAGCTTAAGGCTACATTTTCAAAACATAAATAAGATTTGTTACAAGCTCGGGGGCTAATTGAGAAATTGGAGCATTTCCCAACTTTGTAGTTTGGAAGAGGATGTACTGGAGACTCGAGGTTAATTGGTTTCTGTAACGATCATTTTGTTTCGTGCTCCAGTAATTTTGAAGCTTTTAAAATACAATAATGTCTTAATGTTAGAAATAAAATCCAATGACCTGGAACTAAATACCATACGCATGATTGCATTTGATCTAGAGATGATAACTTAGGCGTATTTAATATTACAATTGATCTAGTTAATGATGAAACAAACAGTGCCGAATTTACGTAAGTGAAGGCCTGAGGCAAGCCCCTACCCTCAATCACCAGTGTCAATACAAATGTACTTAATAATATTCGTATATCAAGAACTTAATTCATACTAGCCGACCGGCGGCGTAGCATACGACGCTATTTTGCAGGGCGGCCTTAGGTCACTCCAACCTATGCGACCGCAGTGGGCTCCACACTTTCATAGGACCCACACTTTCATAGGACCCGCACTAATTCTAGGTGTATAAATTATTAAATTAAACCATTTTATAACTTATAACAGATTTCCCTCGGCCTCTGTTCGATTTACCAGAAGCTCCTGGAAATCTTCTGAAATTTTAAAATATACGAAAATGTCCTAGAAATATCCGGAAATTATTAAAATCTTTAGAAAACTCATACAAATCTCCTGAAATATATAGACAAACATTGTCCTTTTGGGGTGTCATTCAATATGAAAAACGCCAATCCTAAGCGCGATAAAAAAAACGACGTTATGCAATGCCCGTAACTATGTAATCTAATGAAACAAGCTTCTCGCGCCTCAAACTAATGAAGAATTACTTTAGGTCAACAATTCTTTGATAATTCTTCCTGTTGAGCATGATCCATGTAGTAAATAAGATTTTTATGAAACACTGTATGACTTCGCTACACGCAAGCCTCGTGCAGTAATTCTGTACGTAGTAAAGAATGAATAAATTGCAAAGTCGAATTTATTTTCTAATACAAACTCTTAATTTTCACTAATCCATATCCCTACCCAAACTGGGCCCCGCGAAATCCGTTTCGCATTGATTCCACTAAGGTTAAGTCCGGCCCTGCTATTTAGTGACGAGTGAATACTACTTGTTCTCCCCCTCCCTTCTTTTTTTTCCCCTTAAGGTAACTCTAGTCCGTCTGACTTGCACAAATAAAAGAGTAGTCTTTCCTTTACTTCTTGTCCAGACTGTTGAGCCATGAAGAGAATTATATATATAGATATTTTTGGGGGAAAAATCAGGAGAAAGTAACTATTTATTTGGATCTTAATATCTCTGGCGGCGGGACTGGCCGACAGATGACTTATAAACTGACTTATAAATATTAAACTTTAATTTATAGAGATTTGTATCATAATAATTTTATTTAAATATCAATTTTATCTTTATGAAGGTGAAAGTGGTCTATAGTTTCTCGCTCTATATAATTATTGCAATGCTTTAATATTGCAACAAGTCTTTACAATGAGCTTTGTAGAATTAGGTTCTTATATTATACTCCATCTAATTATTTTACCTAAGACGATGTGCAAAACTTTTATGTATAAATGATCTATTTATTCAACTTTTACTAAAATACATAGCAACATTCGAGTCGGTTGCGGTATTTCCCGATAAACATAATCTGTAAATTTTATAAGGGTATCGTTTTCATAATACCCATCCCTTTTCAGTTTTCAGTTTCCAAGTATATTTTTTTCCTATTCAAGTTACTCCTTCACGGAGAGTGAGCGGACGCTGATTTCAAAAATGGCTCTAACGATTTTTTCTAGAAATTTAACAGTTGATACATATCACTGAGAAAAGAATTACAAGCTCGTTAGCCACATGGGGGAAAACTTTAGTTTGACCGTAATAATTTTTCAAAGTAAAAAATAAATAAATGTAAATTTGGCTAGAGACTAAATCTAGGACTACATCGGTTTTTAAAGGACTATCGCGTTCGTGAATTTCCGAATGTAAGGCTTTATTGATTCAATAGCTTATACTAATGTTCAGGAACATGTTTGCGCATTGTCTTCTAAGTATAGATCTAAATGCTTATCATTGAAATATTAAAAGGCATAGGCCTACCAGATCTACACATTCGCTAAAAAGGATTATTTCTCGTCGAGAAAGAGGAAAGACGGAGTAAAAATGTTTTGAAATCTAACGCGCATGAATTTTGAAGAGAAACATGCTCGCTCCAGACGTAGCATAAAGGAGGCGTTGTCTTTTTTACAAAAGTATTTGTCATGTTTTTTCTTGTTTGACGTTTTGAACCCATGCTATGCACAACGAGTTGACAAACTAAAAGCAGAAGTTGGACAAAGTGACAATCAATAACATTGACCACCCTTTTTGTTCACATCGTTAATATACACTTAAGTCTAAAAAAATATACATATATGTATATGAAATGAATATAAAAGTTACCTCTGCACTACTTTGTCGTCAACAAGAAAGTATCCTTCCGCCACATACGATTGTGCTGCAAAGAGAAATAGTTACCAAGTGATTCTCGTGAGATAAGAAGATATGTGATTGTAATAAATCAGGCCGTTAATACAGAATTCAAGCTTACAAATGTGTAAAGTAGAACATATAAAAAGTTATAAATAAATTTTAATTAACTTTTAGTCACATGATTTCTTGAAAATTATATTCTGTGAAAACCTGCACAATTTTGAGGATCCTAAAAATGGAATTGAGATGCTGCAGAAGGAACTCAGGTATCACATTTAAAGACTGCATCACAAACCAGAAGATTAGAGACTGCAGCAATTGGACCCCATGATAACATGCTAACTATCATAAAAAAAGAAAGCTAAAAATCTATGGCTATATTACAGGGTCTTCGGGGCTCGCAAAGACCTTCCTTCAAGGAACAGTACCATGAAAAGAAAAAGAGACAGACAGAGAAAGCAATGGGAAGACAACATAAAATAATTGGACGGGCCTACCATTGAAAGAGGTTCTAAGGCAAAAGACAGATAGGAATGGAGAAAGACGGTCGACAAATCTTACATGGTGCCCCAACAGTCCAACAGACTAAGGACAGGTAAAAAAAAACATCATTTAAAACTAAATTATAATTAAAGTATAAAAGCCGTATCTGTGACAACTGTAGGATCAATTTTCCTTGTCAGTATCCAGCAAAATAATTAATGATCTGTATTTAATTGACTAATTGACTTATTGGTTAACTTTTGTATTGAGATTTGATCCATCCTTCTCAACTGAAAAAAATAATTTAGTCTCGTGCGAGGCCCCCACCAATTAGAGAGAGGCCCTAGGCCTAAGAGCTGGCTCTTATCGATAACTGTTGCACGTTCAGACCATTTTTAAATGTACTTATTGATTAGTGTATATAATTAGCTTTAATGATTATGTCAGTTATGCTATTAAAAAATGCTAACTATGATTTTGATAGACTTGTTTACCTTGAGCTGTGTACGTCACTAGCCAGTAGGTCATGACAAACATGAAAGAGTAAAATGACGTCATCATTTCTTGCGCGAATGTTTCTGTAACAAGACAAGTACAGGATTATTAAATAATGATTATAATCATGGCAATGTCTTCGATTCCAATAGTTAAAGATGTGTGCAGACCTATGTAAACCCAGTTGTCACCTACACATTTTCCCCTCCTAATGCTTGTAAAGTAGTTGTCCATTGGGGGTCTATTTAAGTTTTCTTAATGTCTTAAGCGCCTGTTTTCTACAAGTGCTTTCCTCTGGGCTTTATTTTTGTGTCCCATGGCTTTTGCGAGAGCTATCCAACTGTATTATCCAATAATAAGGCTTGTCTACGGGTCCGAAAATTAGTGAAGAATACAGTATTTCCCGTGGATGCGCAGCCCCAGCATTGACCTACATATTTTGCCACATCCAGGGCAAGCATAACCATTGTCCGCAGGTGGTCGATTTAGTTTTTCTTTTCGTCGTCTGCGTTTGTCCTCGGTAGCAGATTTTCTTTTGGTCTCAAATGTGTATCCCGCGTCCTTCGTGAGTGACCTCCAGCTGTCTCGTTCTGAGGCCGCATGCAGCCAGGTGCTCTCTTCTATGTCTGCCAAGGAAAGTTGACGCCTAAGCTGGTCTTTGAAGCGTTTCCGTGGGGTGCCTCTGTTACGTCCACCACCTTTTAGCTCAACAAAAAAGACAGCCTATGGCATACGTATTATCCAATACACATAACTAAAAAACACATTGACTCTAACGAACATTTGCCATTGAACCTATATTGATGCGCTGAGTGCAATATGTGAGCGTGTTTTGTAGTCGTAATTATGCTTAAGATTTGTAAATTTAGAAGAACAAAAAATTAAAGAAAACTCATCGATCAATGGGTGCAGATGATGTAAATCTCATATAATTTTTATAGCTGACTGTTAACTAGATTGTCTTTCATGTAACCAGCACATAGATTAACCAAGTTACGTCCACAGCGTATGTCAAGTAGTCCTTAGATTGGGTTCGATCAGGGGCGTTTTTAAAATCCCAAAGTTCAAAATCCTACTCTTTGCCAGTATTAAACCTAAGATCTCGGTTTGAAAGCCAAGCATTTCACAACTCGGCAACCACACGTAGAAGTTACTTTTATTAAATGTATAATATTCGATAACATAAATCCTCATTGAGGTGTGTCCTTATCTGGGTTGTATGTCACTTTGTCTTTTATCACGATGTCTCACATTTTAGCACAGATACAATAGTACCCCACCCCTGCAAACACACACACATAAACTTTTTCTAGTGTTCTACTGGAAGCTTTAATTGTAAGTTAACTCTTTCTCTCCGTAATTATTTACCACATTCTGGTGGAGTCAATGTTGGTATCGTCATTTAGGAGAGAAAGAGTTAATCTTCATAAATTTTTCATATTTGTTATTTATATGAAAATATCTAAGAAGCTGTCTCTACGTATATTTTGAAAATAATCCAGCTTATTAACGAACTGTTCAATTGTTTACTTTGAATACTTTACAGTTTAGTGAAATGTATAGTCGATGTCACTAAAATTCGAATCCTCATAATTACTGCATATCCTTAACTAAGTTAGCTCTTATATTTTTCATTATTTTTTTCCCTCTCATGTTTATATAAAATGCTTTTTTTTTCGATGGATCACTCTTATAGGTGCACATAAGTAGTGCCAACACTAGATATTTCTATTTAGAATATGCTTGAAATCCGTAGTAGTACAAGTGTTAATAAATAGTGCATTCTATCACTGAAAAAAAAAAGAAATTAAACTTACATTTAAAAAAGACACACGTTATTAACACAAAGAAATACTTTCGAAGCAACAGCAAGCTTCGGGTTTACACAACTGATTGCTTTAAGTAGAAGGTAGGGAGCTCATCATAGCCCCCGTGATACTTAAATAACTTTCATTCAAGGAGATATAACACTTCACTGAGTTTTTTGTTTTTATTAACTTTAGTTTTTATTAGCCCGATTAATTGTGTAAAGTATGCCCCTAAGGCAAATCGAGTTATTGACCAAAGTTGAGTGAGATCAATGTCGTCTTTCCTGTTGAAACGTCCAGATGTTCTTTGTTCACGAAACAAATATTGGGATAGAAGTCAATAAAACAGAACTGTGGGATTCTTTGTAGTTGCAGTTCATTAAATGAGTGTATTACCTCGTTTGAATGAGTGCATTACCTCGTTTAAATGAGTGTATTACCTCGTTTGAATGAGTGTATTACCTCGTTTGTGTTCGTGTTAAGTTGAATACATCTCCAGTACAGTCAATTTTAGTACGTGGGTGGTTTGAGAAGCATTCGACCTGACAATGAAACTTCTAAGCTTTTGATTGCAAGGAATATATTTTTTTAAACAATCATCTGTAAGATCTATACACTAGTATTATGCTGCGAATATGTAAAACATGTACTTTTTGTCTGTTGTAAAATCGTTACTTTTTGACATAATTGTAAATTAACCCGTTAATGCCCAACCCCACTAAAAGTCAAGGAACAATGATGAAAATTGTTTTGTGTTATATTATTTATGTCAAATGAACATAGATATCAAAAAAAAAAATTATTTTTTTTAAAAGTTTAGGAGATACATATAAGTCCTTTTAAAAGGACGGTGGGCACATACAGTACCAAAAATACATATCAATAACATAAATGTATTAACGGACGTTATATGTTTTAAAAGTTATTACTTTGTCAAAATATTCAAAATACACAGTTAAACAAAGTTATACAATGTACGTATTCAGTTTTATATATAAATATAGAGCTGTCCGGTTCACTTAGAATGATATCGTGCGAAACAGTCCACATGTAGTGCAACATGACATTTCATGCATGGCCTCTTAACTTTTTTTCCACATTCGCCACAGCGTCGTTGTTTTGGTATGGATTCGATGATGTGTTGTACACCATCAAATCTTACTTCAGGTAGAATTTGACCAGTGGCTAGAGAAGGGAGTGTGTGATGTGAACGGTCACGTTGAAGGTAACAATTCGCGATTCGTCGAGTAAATTCCAAAAGATCTAGTTTTTGTGATGCGTAACTTGGAGAAAGTCTGTAAAGCATCCAAGCATTGTTTACTGATGCACTTAGTAAGAAAGAGACCACCGGCCACCACCACTTCTTTGACCTGATTGAGATCCGGTAAGTAGCAATATTCTGGTCTAGTCGATCTACACCTCCCATGTAGCGATTATATTGAGATATTACATTTGGTTGATCAACAAGGATAGATTTTTTTTCTTTATTTGACCATCGTTTTGCATTACCAATAGGCTTGATACTGTGGCAGTTAGATAAAACCGTTACCACGCTGTTATCGTGCCATCGAACCATCAGACAACCTGACAATTTATCCTGCATGTAATCAAATGAACCACGAACTTTTTTTGACATTACTTTTTGGTCAATAATTGGTGCTTTTTCTGTGCGGCTGCTTCTGAGTGTGCCTGTTGCACCAAAACCTTCTTTTGTAAGACGATCCATCAGAGACAGTGAAGTGAAAAGGTTATCAAAATACAGGTTGTACTTTGTGGATCGAGGTAACTCACTGATGAGATCCATGACAACGGAACCACCCATTCCAAGTTCTGGTATAGTCTTTCCTGTTGAAGCACCTTGATATGGCACGGCCTGAATAAGATAAGCAGTTGATGTGGTCAGTGGCCACATTTTGAAGCCGAAACGAATAGGCTTCCCATGTATATGCTGTTTGGCACCATGCCTTCCGAAGTAAGGAATCATTGATTCATCTATGGATAGTTCTTTATTTTGTGGACGGTAGAGCATCCATCGTTCATTCAACATTGTCAACATAGTTCGCACTTTTCCAAACCGATCTCCTTCAGGAAGATTTTCATTGTCAGCTGGATGAAAGTATCTAAGAATTTCATCAAAGCGGTTTCTCGACATTGCTTTTGCAACAGCTTCATTTCGAACATCTTGATCCAATGACCAGTACATCCTCCTCCGGGGTACAACGGTGTATCCACTGAGGAGAAGTACCCCAATGAAACATTGCATTGTACTTTTGTCGATGTTGAATGAATTTACAAGAATGGAATGTTATTTTTTATATATTATAGAAAAATTGTGTAAGAAAAATTTTTTTTCTTACATGTAAAAAAACCTGTACCCATTCATTCCCATCGTCCTTTTAAAAGGACGGAAAGATTGCAAAGCTTCCCTGGAAAAGCCAGTGCATACAAACATCTTACTAATTTTATTTTAATTTTAGGCAGTATGTGTAGTTTATATCAGGATATTTAATTGTATCGTAAATTTTAACTGAAAATAATAAAAACCTTTTCCGACGATATGAAGACATTTTAAAAAAATTTGAAATCAACGATTTTGCAAAACGTCCTGGAGAAAATCAAAAAATAATTAAAACGTAATTTGTTTTTTAATATTTAGATTTGTTTATGTTATAACCGGAAGTAGTTTAAAAAAAAAGAAGCTGGTTCCCTGTTCAAACCAAAAAATTGTTTAGCAGCGTACTTTTAAAAGGACGGTGGGATAAAACGGGTTAAATTCGTATATATTATAACCAACTTTTTAAAAAAATTTAAAAAGTATAAGTAAGTTCCAATTGATAAATAAGAGTGCACTCTACAAGATACATAGAAGTCCCCAATCTTTTTTTAAGCATTTGTCGTGACATGAATTTTTAGATGCGCAGCCTAAAAGATTGTGTCGAACACAAAAGCTGCTTAGGCCACTCCAATTTTTAGGTTGTCTACAATGCTCATATGTAAAAAAGTTTTTTTTTTTTTTTTCATTATGGGACTGATTTCTTGGTCTTTTTCTTATATATATATATATATATATATATATAAATATATATATATATATATATATGTATATATATATATATGTATATATATATATATATATGTATATATTCGATTCCGAAAATTAAGAATGCCCTCACTGGCATAGAGTAAAATAGCTGGCAGCAGATTGCAGATGTTTGGAGACAGTTATAGCTCTCGCAAAGGCCGTGTGGCTAACATTTCAGGCCCAGAGTAAAGCCCTTCTAGAAAACAGGCTCAGAAGACGAAAGGAAAACTTAAACAGACCCCCGCAGACATTGGCTCTGTGGAAAAATATTTGGGTTGTAACTGGGTGTCCGTAGCCATATGAAACACTTTACTCATATAGATTTTTGTCTAAGTTAGCTTTGGTGTGGAGATCATTTCATATTTTTGGTACGATATAAAATGGTACACAAAATAATAGCGCCGCTTTCTTCTATAGCGCGCCACTTTCTTCTAGGTGCTACGTCATAATTTCTATGACTCCATTCAGCACTTGGAGTAGTTTGTTAAGTAGCTTAACTTTTTCTTGTCGCTACGTCATGATTTCTTGTGACGTCAGGTGACAATCTCTTAGTTTTGGTTACCATTCGCCATCTTGAGATTAATATGGCCGTGTTTTTGGATCCGGAAAAGTTGTTGGCATTACACTATTGGACAGCCTTAGCCCTATTATCTTAGACCTATTCTTTTAAGGACTCTTTGATCCCTGTTTAGAGTGAGTTTTCTGTTTTATCTATACTAGCCGAATAAGACACGCGGCCATACAGTATCTTACTCAGAACGCATGCCTTCTAGACTTCCATTTTGGTCGCTGTAGTGAGCTTCTGGTTTTTCCAAACTCTTGAACTGAGTCTATTGAAGGTCGAGGCAGCCTTCCCTATGCGTTTTTTTTATCTCCTCTTCTAGAGACAGGTCATCTTTAATTGTGGATCCCAGATAGCAGAATTCATTTACGGCATCCAGCTTGTTATCGTCAATGAGGATGGAGGTCGGTGCTGTAGCAGGCGGCCCTAAAACATTGTTTTCTTCTTGCTAATAGTTAAGCCATACTCTTTACAGGCCTGAGAGAAGCGTTGCATTAGTGGCTGAAGTTCCTCTTGTGAGTATGCCACTACCGCTGCATCGTCCGCGAACAGCATATCTCTTATGAGAGTAGTTCTGATTTTTGTTTTGGCCTTCAGCCTGGCAACATTGAGGAGTTTGCCTTCAAATCTTGATGTAGTAACCTTATAAATCACTACAAGAAAACACGTCTTTATCTTAGCCTTTATTGTACAAGAATGACAAAACAGTTCACGATAACACAGTACAAACACACAAGCTGAACTTGACCCCACAACATTTTGACACACTGGTAAAAATCAGGTCAAAACACAGAACAAAAAACATAAATACACATTCACATACTTTGTTTCTTTATATAAGACTGTGTCCCAGTGTGTCTGTCAGGATGAAATCTAAGCTTAAAGTAATCTAAACAGTAGCCACTAACATTTGTAATATCGCTGAATTTTAAGCTTAAAATAATCTAAACAGTAGCAAGTTACTAGCAACTAACATTTGTAATATTTTTCTCTATCTCTCTCTGCCTTTGGTACCGTCTGGTGCATAGGCCACCAACCAACTTCCTCCATCTGCTTGGCATTCGCTTTCGAATCGAGGCGCCATGTATTCTTTGGGCGGTCCCCTCTTCCTCTTTTGTTGCGGCTCCAGGTTAGGGCTTGCCTTGTTAGAAACATATATACACTAGAATTACACACAGGCTACGCCTGTTGATTTATTACCAGGCTTTTTAATGTTTTTTTATCGCCGGAACATCCTCTTCTTTTCCATTTTTAGCGGCTCCTGAAAGGGGAACAGATGCGATTGGTGTTGTGTCGCCTGTCTGTCTGTCCGTCCGTCCGTGAAAGTCCCGTTTAAATCTCAGAAGCTAGAAGAAAAAATGAAAATCGGACATCATGATATTATAGATCATTCAAAGTTCTGATGCAACGGCTACTTTTTTTCTTTTCCGAAAGTGAACCATCTAATTTTTAAAATTATCTATGCAAGGAGATTTAAAAAATAAAATACACCACTTTCCATGAAAAACTTCAGGGGAGGTAAGTCTTTTAAAAAGGTCAAAGACTTTTATTAATAAATCATGCTTCATTTATAGATTCGCGCATTGGTAAAAAAAAAATTGGCATCTAGGGTCACAATGGTAAAATTGTCAATGGATCATTATAAAATAATAGTTTCCATTTATTAGCTAACTCATTGAGTAGAATACTGATTCAAATGTTGTTGTTTTTTTAAATTTTGATACGAACTTCGTGTTAGTTATAAGTTTAAAAAATAACAAACTACTTTTATAGCGCGCAGTTTTTACATATCCTCATTATAAGGGCCTACACTTGACAGTCAAAATAAAATTAAATAGAGCCCAGATCTAGATATATTTATAATATATATATTATAAATGTATAAATAATTTAAACACAATTTTAATTTATAAGGTAATAACTTATCTTCTGACAGCTTAGGGGTGCAAATTTATTTATTATGTAAATAGTAGTATCACATTATGAAATGAATCGGATACGAACAGCATAGTACACCTTTACCCGCTAACAAAAGGCCGACTATTCAGGCCATAGCATTGGCCTAGGTCCTAGGTCTAGTCATTTGAAGATTAAACGTGTCAGTTCATACGAATTCTAGTCTAGATATAGTAGGTTCTATATCAAGATTCTATATCTAGACTTAGTCTTAGATCTAATTCTAGACTAGACTTAGATCTATTTCTAGATCTAGACTTAGTAAAGCACTTGGAACCGGAAGTTGCGTGTTCGAATCCTGGTAAAGACTCCAGGTGAACCACTTCATGGGCCGATTTTGAGTTTGTGTTTCCACACAAACTGTCTTTGTAACCTTGTTTTTTAATTGTATTTATTTATTTTAAAGTACCAATAAACGATTAAAATATTCGCGCACAGAATTATGACTATTAGTTCTAGATCTATTACAACCTAATTGCATGACAGATGACCGCACTTCGAGAGACTTTTTCCTGTGGGAGATATGTTAAAGACAAAGATTTCGTGTCAGCGTTGACTGTGATTATCAGACTAGGGCAAGCTGATGTCCATATGGGTGATACAATCTTTGAACGCAGAAGTGGAAATGTGCATGACGAGTCAGCGTTTGATAAACAGACTACTATTTTGGGGAATCTGGATTTATGAATGGTTTGTTCCTTAGTGCGGTGTATGTGTTAGTCGAGTCGGAATGTTTGTAGTTTGTACCCTGGTAAGAACTACCGATTGTTTAGAAATTTTCCTCTCATTGTAAATGTGTTTGCCAGCCATATATTTATATATATGTTTCGTGGAGGTACAATTTTATTTTGTTACTGATACGATACGTTTGAGCCAGATGAGATGATATATTGAGTGCCAGATTTCAACGATGCCTTGATGTTACGATGAGATTGTGTTGATCAGACAGTACGTTCCTGATGCTATGATTTTGTATAAATTTCACCTTAAAAAAATTATCAAACCTTATTTCAAGTCACCCTGTCTCTCTGTTAGTAATAAGTGTGTATAAGTTATTTCTCCCACACCCAATCTCGGATCAAGCTCAAGCTTTGCACAATTATTCATTGACATAGACAAGACATCAACAAAAAAAGAAACCAATTAGACAATTAATTACTGGTAGTTCATTATAAAGTTTAACAGCAACAATGTAGGTCTGTTATATAAATCCGGCGGTTTACTTAGTCTCCTTAAATTACTTTTAAAGCTGTTTCAACCTCAAGCCTTCATCTATCAAGTTGATACTTTTAATAATTATTTATTGTACCTAACAAAACATGTATAAATAAACAATGCAACGTACTCAATTAGTCAATTAATTATTGGTAATTATTTTTTTTGTGTGATATCGAATAAGGAAAATAAATTGTACATAATTGGTAGATATAGTTTTAAGGAGGAGTTCTTCCCCTTTAGATAAGCTTTGTTTATTTTTAATGCAGAATGTATAATATGTTTGTTGAATTCTCCAACAATATCGTGAAGCCGGATATACTACTTCAAAGTGTAAACTCAAAATTGAAATATTTTTTAAAATAAATACAAAGCAATAACTCTGTAACTAGGAATAACTTTAGTAATATGCACACTCTGTAAATATCGAATACTATCCTATGTAGATTCTTTTTAACTCGTAATTCTCTTAGAACTGAAAGTACACACTTTATGAATTGGAATCAACAAGAAACTCTACACAGGAACTATAAACATTACAACACGTGTGTTGTTGTTAAATAATAATAATAATAAGGCCTGTCATCGAGTCCGAAGATTAGTGAGGAATGCAGTATTACCCGTAGCTGTTTTTTTTTTTTAAATATAAATTCTTGAACACAAAACACAATCATACCAAATGAATGAATTGGAATAATATATCAAATGATCAAAACTGATCAGAAGATCGCTATATTTTTGAATGACACAGATTTTTTTATTTCCTACAATTTACTCCCGATCTTGGCCACGATAGTTCATTGGATAGGTTACATTTTAGGGCAGGCCCAGTTCCGTTATACTGAACAATGAATCGAAATTGTCAGGAACTGAACGCTTCGGTTTATAGCCACTGAAAATGGGGAAAAAAAGTAGAAAAAAAGTTACATGAAAACGAAATGATTTTGTTTATTTCTAGAACAAAAAAGTCAAGTTTAATAACTCCACAACAATACTTACTAGCAAGAGTTACAACACTTTTTTGTGTTATCCTCTTTCTGACAAAGTACGTCTTTCTTATACTTTTTACAAGTACTGACCCTGTCTCCGTATTCACATCCTTGGAATAGGAAAATCAAATAGTAAGCAATTATATAGAGATAAGGAGGCGCGGTGGGTGAGCTGTAAAGCGCTTAGCTTTCGAACTGGGGTTCGAATCCTGGTGAAAACTGTGATTTTTAATTTCGGGATCTTTGGGCGCCTCTGAGTCCACCCAGCTCTAATGGGTACCTGACATTAGTTTAGGAAAAGTAAAGGCGGTGGGTCGTTGTGCTGGCCACATGAAACTGTTGGCCACAGATACTGATTACCTTTACATCATCTGCCCTATTGATCATTAAGGTCTATATATAGCTTTAAAAAAAGGTTCATGCCTGAGCCAACCAGATTTGAAGTCATTGGTTAACATACATGACTAGATGCATGACTAGATGCATTACTAGATGCATTACTAGATGCATTACTAGATGCATGACTCGTAGGACGTAATTATCTCTTTTTTTGCATCTGTATTTTATAAAAAAGATAAGATATATAATGTTATGGCCATAGACATAAAATAAATAGACTGTGTGTGGGAGGAGATAATCCAAGACAGGACAACATGGAGACAGGCTGTAAGAGAGGAAGAAGAAAGCGTCCCTGTCAGCTAGCCCTAGGACAGATGCATATACATGCCCGAACTGTGACAAACTCTGACGCTCCAGCATTGGCTTGATCAGTCACTCAAGATTCTGTCCCGTCGTAAGATAAACCAAAGCCAGTGACTCACCTGTGCGCATACATTGTTTTCCGAGTCAGATGGAGCCATATATATGTAGCACCAGTGTCACTTCGAGAGTATCAATCACTACATTGAAATGTTTTAATTTGGCCATTGATTTGTTTCATAACCTCTACAAAATAGTTGCTATTAAAGCTCACCAGGTCTATTTATTCTATGTCGTGCGCATGTGCTGCAGCATTGCTGGAAATATACAGACTTGTAGCAGCTAGCTGGGCCAAGCTTTCTGATTAACTCTTCACACGTCGAGTCCAACTTTTTAGCTGGAGCTTTCGCCACTTTCTGGTCGCCGTAAAGACATTTGGCTGAAAAGCATGGCAAACATCATTGTATACTATTTTTTGGTTTTATTATATTTTTTTTAAAATGTAATATTCTAGCTGAAAAAAACAAAAGCTTATATTAAGTGTAATGTTATCAATTAGTTTGGGTGACCCGACAAAATAGCGCGGACAAAATAGCTCCGACAAAATAGCGCGGACAAAATAGCGACGACAAAATAGCGGCGACAAAATAGCGCGACTTCCATATGATGTGTATAAAAGTACCGAATTTATGTAAGTGAAGGTCCTGGGCAGCATTTTTTTGATGCCACTGATTCTGACAGAGCTGAACATCCTGCCATAATGTGTTCAATCGACTCACCCACATTTCCACATTTTCGGCATTTGTCGACAACATTGAGTTATAGGATATGTTTCTCGTAATTTTGTGTCCTAATTAAACTATCCTGTATCTATTATTATTATTATGTTAGAAATGAACGAGTAGTCATTCTCTGGCGCTGCCAGGGATGAGTTTCACTAAAGAGAAACGAAATTCAACGTAGTCCATTTAGCAGTTTCCTCTGAGGAATTTTCTGGTGATGTGGCAGGTCTGCAGCAGTACCGCCCTCTGACAGTTGTTATTATCCCCTCGGTTATTATTATTATTATTATTATTATTATTAATATTATTATTATTTGAAAACATACAAGCTTTGAAAGAGAAGACAAAATTAAATTTTAGATTTGAATGAAAGAGAATTAGCTTACGGTCAACCTTGGATTTCACGGATGAATCAGGTGTACATTTTCCAGCATTACATCTCTGAAACATTGAATGGTGAGCTCAAATATAGTCATACTCTAGAGCAGTGGTCTTCAACGGGGCCGCTATCGCCCCCTGGGGGACGTTATCGTGACATTGGGGGCGCTGGGAGCTAAAGGGGCGGTAGGGGTCTCTAGGCACTATAGGGGACGGTATGGTGGCGCTGGGCATATAGGGGAAATAAGAAACTTAAGATGCACTGAAACAAAACAAATTTTAAAATTCTTCAAAATTAAAGCTGGCAAACTATATATATAAACAAATTATGGTTAGCTTGAAATTGAGTTCGGGAATCCCATTTGCTATTTTTAAATCCTTACTCTGTTGCTGTAATCGAAGGGTATCTATTGTCCTTAGATCTTGCGAGCGTAAACTTTTATGATTTGATAAACAAACTAGATAATACGCCTTTTAGATTATAGTTGTTTTTTTTTTATCTACATTAGTTTATATTATAATATGTAAATGTTAATTTATAAAAAAAAACAACTCCATAGCTAACATTCAAACAGAATAATTTAACCTTTTTTAAACAAAAAACATTGACAAAGTGTAGTGACGAAAGCTTGCTGGTATGTAACTGTAGTGAATTGGCTATAGATAAAAAGTATGCTCTACTTGAAATGACGGTATTTTCAGATGTGGTTATGAAACCAAGTCGGCATCAGGAACATATAGCAATATCCAAAAATAATTTAGGAATTTTCATTAACAATTATAAAAAATCTACTATTCTGAGCGGTAAAGCGCTAAGCTTCCGAACTGGGGACCGGGGTTCGAATCCTGGTAAAGACTATGATTTTTAAATTTCGGGATCTTCGGGCGCCACTGAGTCCACCCAGCTCTAATGGGTACCTGACATTAGTTAGGGAAAAGTATAGACAAGGTCTGAAAGGGGAACTTCTACTTTTTTTTTTTACTATTCAAACAATATTAAAAACAAAAAAAAATGTAAAGCATGATATGTTTTAGTGGCCCCTTAGAAAAATGCATAACTTTTTTCTTAGAAGACTTATGACATTGTATGAAAATTGATCAACGCTGAATTTAAAAATTTTCAAAACTTATCTGTAGCACACAAAAAAAGACTTTTTTTTGGTTAGTGAAGAAATATTATGTCAAAATTGTCTAGTTATGTAGCTTATGACGACATATAGGGAACCATCAGTGGTTGAAGTCTACAATGGCTTCATAAGTATTATAGAATAAAGAACAGATCTATCCAATATTCACCTTGCGAGTTATGATACACAAGCAACATATTGTTAAAACTTTAGCCCGCAATTTGATTTCTATTTGAAACTAATTATAAAAATTATAAATAAAATACAAACCCATGCCGAAAATAAGCTCATCTTACAACAGTTTTGTGAAACAAATGATAAGCAACATGTTAAACTCTTATTGTAAACTGAGGTTTGCTGGATTTCGAAAGGGGGTTGTTATTGCTCGTTTTGCTAAGCTCTTAAATACAATTTTTTAATTATTTTTTTTTGAGAAACAGGAATATTCAACGGTTGGTGATGGCTTAAGCAGGCCAAAAAAATTGTTTTACATGGTAGGCATCTAACAAAAATGAATGAAACCAAGCTCCGGCTGCGAAGGAAGTATTATACTTTCATTGATTTCATCATTTTCTCTTTTATCAAGATATTAAATGTATTTTAAAGGGTTTTACAATCTCACATAACTTGTTTGTTGAAAAATGAATTACTGCTTAAGGACATTGATATCTATGCAATGCACATTACAATGCTCTATGAAGAAATGACGTAGGATGTAAATAAATACAAAATTGAGTATAAATACAATTATTAAACATCTATTCCAATTAAGTTGCAGGAAGAAATTGATTTACAAAATTATGTTTTCAGTAAAAACAATGTTAACATAGCAGGCACAACAGAGATACGGCTGCACTTAAATGTTTCAGTAAAATTTCAAAACTGTGGCCGAGAAAGGAATTATTTGTTAGCTTTTCTATCAACATACATGGTTGACCTAGATTTAGCCTTGCTTTGACTAATGTAAAGCTTGACATTTCTAATGTTGTCAGAATGCATGAGGCACAACTTCTATGAGAATTCTCCAACTGTCTCTCTCAGAAGCCATCTGCTGCCAGGTACTTCCCTCTATGCCAGTGAGGGTGAAATTGCGCCTGAGTTTATCTTTATAGTTCTTATGGGGGAGGGGGGGGTGTCGGTGCGTAGATTATGGCATTCTAGCTGTGACTACCAGTCACATAACCATAATTTCAATCATTATATAAGTTTTAGTTACTTGATTATGTAGCAGCAGTGTCCACAATCCAATAATTGTTTACATAGTATTGCATCACAATCTACTGTACTAATATTGAGTTGTGTACCATTGGCAACGATGTATATCGAAAGTAGCAGATAAATACATCCTTTGTGATATAAATGATATAACACTATAACTATACTGTACTATATACTATATAACTCTTGTATTGCCAGATTGAAACGCATTTGTATTTTCTTGTTTTCTATATTGTGTTTCACCTTCGAACGAGTGTCTTCTCGCTCCCGGCAACAAGCGAACGTGAGTGTAAAATGGCTGTTGGTAACTACTGAAGTCTGAGGCTACTGGTATTGTGTCGGATTGTCCTGTGGCAACTATATTTCGACGCTGTGGCCTGAGTGAGGCACTTTCCTCCGACGTGGGATACTGCACAGATAGGTTTCTTTCTTTGCCATTTAACCGCAGGCTCTAGGCTTTAGTTGACCTCTTGTACAATTAGTAGAATTTTTTTGGTTCCCATATTGTATATAATTTAAATATAATACAGCCAAGTAGTGTAGATTGTATTTACCATGGAAACTAGGCTGACAATTGCTGCCCAGTTTATAAGTGATGGTCGTTCTCTGGGGTACGAAGGTGAAAGGTTAGAGAGGTATGTGGCTGAGCAGAAAGATGACTATGAAAAATCTAAGAAAGAGGAGTTTGAACGAGAAAAGGCCAGATTTTAACGCGAGAATAAACAGTTTGAACGTGAGGAGAAGGCCTAGCGTGAGGAACACGAGAGGTGGAAGAAAAAGAGATGCCAGGGAGGAACTCAAGAGGAAAGAGGAGATGGAACTAGAAAGAATGAAGGAAAAGTCAGCAACAGCGGCTGGGACGGCAACACAGGCAGAGGTGCGCCTAGAAATGTTTTAGATAAACTTGACAAGAGCTTCCAGGGAATGAAGGAAGACGATGACCTGATGGCATATTTAACACACTTTGAGGCCGTCGCAACAAGATAAAAGATCGATAGAAAGGAATGGCCATTGCTCTTGTCCTATAAACTAACTACCTTTCTAAGAAACTGTATGCTGCGGGACAGTCTGTTTTTGAATGAAAATTATGAGGAAGTGAGGGCTGTATTACTCCGACATGCCGCAAGAGGTTCCACCGGGTAAAACCACGACAGAACGATTTTAGGGTTGAAAATGGCTGAAGTAGGCAAGACTGGAAGAAGTGAAAGAGTTGCTGGTAAAAGATAGGATACTTGAGAATGTGTCTGGCGATGTGTACAAGCAACTGATAATAAGTAAGAAAGGCACGGTTGATGATATGATTGATGTTATTGAAGGTTTTAAGGTTGCTAGTGCGGGTGTGTCGCTTGCTAAGGAAGACAAAGTGTATGTTGCGGCAGCGTGTAGTGAGCCTGTGATGAATCGGAGTCCTGGGGGCAAAAGGATGGAAATCGCTTGCTTCAGTTGTGGTGAAAGGGTTCCAAAGACTTACCCGATTAATGCAACTGATAGGGAAGACGGTTATAATACTGTGGTCAGAGCGCTTGAGCAGAGGCCAAGTGATAGATGACTAGGGGGCCGTCGCGAGTCCAAGAGTCGTCGTGACTATAAGCTGATTCCGGATCGTTACACAGTGACAGTTAGAAATTTACCATATAATGTTACCTGGCAGAAGTTAACGGATAGGTTTAGAGATGTTGGTTTGGTGGGATTTGTGGAGGTTTTGATGGCGAATGGGAAGTCAATGGGTGTAAGTCATGTTAGGTTCAGGAACCTGGCAGACGTTGCGAGAGCAGTTAAATATTTGGACAAGTCTTAATTTGGAGGTAGGAATATTGTGGTTGTCTCGCATCGTATGAGCACGCGGGGATAACGTGATGATAACTAGGGTAGACTGGTAAATCCATATTGGGTTGTTTAAATATCGAGACCTATGGATGAATGGTGTTGGTTTATATAGATGTTGATGTAGTCAATATTCTAGACGAAGCTATTTTTTTTCATTCCACTTATATCTTTATATATACTTAAAGTAAGTTAAGTATATACTTTGTTATTTAAAATATCGGAACCATATCTGTTAGATATGGGAGTAAAAGTTTCTTGGTAGATACGTGGATTTAGTTTTTCCTTTTAAGGCATTCTTACGTCGTGAAAAATCCATGAGAGTAGACTGGAGCTGTGAGTGTGCGGAGGCATTGAAGAGAGTGCAGGCTTGTCTGTGTAAGTATCCTAGTCTTCGTTGGCCTGATCCTTCTCTACTGTTTTATCTCCAGACTGATGCCTCAGACAAAGGGATCTCTGGCATTCTTAGCCAGTGTGTGAATGGTATGTTGCATTCTATAAAATTTGTGAGCCGTAAGTTGTTGCCTCGGGAGCAGAAGTATTCTATCATTGAACGGGAAGGATTGGCCATTGTATATGCAATAAAAAAAATTGGACAGTTATCTGGCCGGAAAAAAAATTCATCTCCAGACTGACCACAAGGCTTTATCTTACCTTGGGAGCACTAACTTTACCAATGCACGTATTACAAGATGGGCGCTGATGTTGCAGGATTATTCCTTTGATGTTGTTCATGTCAAAGGGGAGGACAATCTGCTTGCTGATCTGTGTTCAAGATTGCTATAGACTTTCAAATACGCAGCTACTTGAGCTACATACTTATGTATTGTTTTAATACATGTCTTATGCATTTTAATGGTCCAATGTATACATTATTGTTTGAAAATGTTTGCACTTTATGTTAGATGATATTATGTTGCATTTAGTATTATTGACATTAATTTGTTGATTATGCATTTTAAATTTGATTGGTTGGTAGATTGTGATTTTGTGAATGGTTCATAGTGTAATGTGGATACTTTGGTAAAAAGAGTCCTTGGTAATTTTTCTTCTAAGTTGTTTAGGGTGAGTATCTAAGGCATGACTGCGTTTCGCAGTTGTTTCGATGCCATAGTGATAGTCTACTAGACCTTTTTAGTTTGTCTTTACTTTGTCTTTACAGGGAGTTAGTATGGGATTGGAGTTCTACACTAATTACTAGATTCAGCAGTGTGTTTTGGTGTGATGGCGAGCATTTATGTGTCACGTGGTCGGATAGCAAGGTGTAGAATTATTGCTTAATTAATAGATCCACAATATTAGAATGTTCCAAATTCAATGTCATTACTCCATTAGTTTGTCATCATAACTTATATTCATATCATTGAATATTTACATTGTCAACAGTGAGTCACTTATTTATTGCAAGCACGAAGGTGCCTGGTTGAATGTCAGGGGCCCGGGCAAACGAGCTAAGGCCTTAACATAACCCTGACAGGGGGAGGGCACCTCTGTAGCGCCGTCCTCCTCTAAGCTCGCCAAAGAAGATCGCCTTTGGCATACTGTCGCCTATCATGCAGGATAAAAGTTATTGACAGCAAAAAAATCAATAAATAAATAACATTCTGTTCAAATTTGCCTTCTCACGCGTCTTTTAAAGTGTTTTTCTTAGAAGGATTTTTCAAAGGAAAAAATACGAAAAGGGGGGCGGTAAGCCCCAAAAAAATATTTGAACACCACGTGGTCTAGAGTAAACAATAAGCACGAAAACAAATAATGCGCGAAAAAAAATATATATCCATATAATCCAGTTTAAGTCAAGATAAAAAAAAAACAAATACAAGATAAACCAGGATATATCAAGAAAAACTCAAATCAACCAAGATACTCATGATCAGTTCGTTGAAGCAAAATATACGAGAAAGAGAGAAAGTATTAGCGTGTGTGTGTGTGTGAAAGAGAGAGAGAGAGTGAAAGAGAGAGGGGAAGGGGAAGGGTAAAAGAGGAGGAAGGGGGTAGAGAGCTGAGGTCATCACATTTCCAAATCTAGTTATGCATTTTAAACATTGGTGAAAAAGGGGAATGATAAAAAATATAAAGTACTCTCGTTCTCTTCAAATATGGAATACTTTAAGATCTTTTAATATTGAAAAAGAGAGAAATCAACAAAATTGCTGCCCAGGACATTAAATTACTAATAATTATGTGCGTTTATACATATCATAAAGTCCGCGCTATTTTGTTCTTCGATATTTTGTCGGGAAATTTCGCGCTTTTGTCGGCGCTTTTTTTGTCGGCGCTATTTTGTCCGCGCTCATTTGTCGTGTCACCATGTATGTGTGTATGCATATATGTATGTATGTATATATGTATGTATTTATATATATATTTATCTATGATGTAGTATGTATGTATGTATTTATGTATGTATGAATGTATGTATATCATTATGTATCTATGTATGTCCCGAATAAAAATCCAAACCGTTTGACCAATCTTGCTAAAGCTTGGCATAAATATCTCTTAGATTATGGCAGAGACAGTAGTATATGTTTAATGTCCCTCCCTCAAACGGGTCGTGGGACCCTAAAAATAGACACAAAGTACCTAAGTATATCTCTATGATATGTCAGTCAGTCAGTAGGTAGGTGAATCAAGGCCCTTACGTCTATAGAAAGAGATTTAAAAGTTGACTGACCTTGCCAGCAGCACACACCATGCCGTTCGGGGCAAACGTGTCAACACATAGTCCAGTGCCAGGTTCAGAGCAGTGCAGACGTGAGCATATTAAGTCGCCGCCTGGTGCTGAATCATTGTAAAAGTTCCACATCTGCCAGAACAATAATACGTCAGCAATGTTCCAGTGTACAACTTTGCAAACAGGCAGAAGCGTAACAAGGAGACGGTGACAGGGGTGGGCGCTGGCGGATCCATGAAATGTGGTAGGTGCGATCCCCCCCCCCCACCACTCGTTCACAATTTAGTACAAAATCACACAATTCGTTACTTTTGTTAATAATCAATACAAATTATTTTATATTTTAACAAATTATTTTATATTTTAACTAATTATTTTATATTTTAACTAATTATTTTATATTTTAACAAATTATTTTATATTTTAACTAATTATTTTATATTTTAACTAATTATTTTATATTTTAACTAATTATTTTATATTTTAACTAATTATTTTATATTTTAACTAATTATTTTATATTTTAACTAATTATTTTATATTTTAACTAATTATTTTATATTTTAACTAATTATTTTATATTTTAACTAATTATTTTATATTTTAACTAATTATTTTATATTTTAACTAATTATTTTATATTTTAACTAATTATTTTATATTTTAACTAATTATTTTATATTTTAACTAATTATTTTATATTTTAACTAATTATTTTATATTTTAACTAATTATTTTATATTTTAACTAATTATTTTATATTTTAACTAATTATTTTATATTTTAACTAATTATTTTATATTTTAACTAATTATTTTATATTTCAACTAATTATTTTATATTTTAACTAATTATTTTAGATTTTAACTAATTATTTTAGATTATTTCACCCACTCCCACCTCTAATATGTTAGACGATTCTTGTGTTGTGGGCACTAGCGATCCAGAACGTTTTGGGAAGGCGATTTTTCCCAAACCATAACGCCAAGATAGATAGATAGATAGATAGATAGATAGATAGATAGACAGATAGATAGATAGATAGATAGATAGACAGATAGACAGATAGATAGATAGATAGATAGACAGACAGACAGATAGATAGATAGATAGATAGATAGATAGATAGATAGATAGATAGATAGATAGATAGATAGATAGATAGATAGATAGATAGATGTCATGAGAATGCATTTCTGCAGTTAAGAATGCAAGAAAACACTTGGCGTCAGGGCTACGCCCCGAACCGCGCTAGGGGACCTCACAGCTTTGTAGAGGGTTTAGAAACACTGCTCTAATTGTTGTGTAGAACACTTTTTGTTTTTCTTTATATTTATATATAGATGTGTGTGTATGTGTATGTGTGTGTTTGCGTTTATACATAGGGTTAGAGTTTGCTGAAAGCTAGGGCTAGGGTTTGGAGAAAAATATCTTGCTCTTTCAAAAGTTCTGGATAGCCTAGTGTATGGGGGACTACATAATTTAATCCTGTTGCTAAATCGAGTACATCTCTTTTTCTTCGGGCTTTGAAATGTTTTATAATGCTTCATCACATTTGCACGACTAGATTGGCACATGGATACGCGTAGGACTTAGATATCTTCTGTTGAGAAGGAACTTATGCAGTGGCGTAGCTAGACTTTGAAAATCGCCCCCGGGACCCACTTTACATTAAAAATTAAATATTATGCAAAATGCAATAGTAACATAAGTATTCTACTTACTTTGCACATGTATGAGCGGGGACCTCTCTCTCTGTGACAAATTATCTCAGGGTCAAAGATTTGACCTTTGTAAGATGCATAGGTTACTTCTGCCTTAGAGGAGTTTTTATCAGTTTTCAGCAGGCAATTTGTCCTATTGTATAGATTAATTCTAAATTAATTGTTTTTTTTCGTATATTATATTAGAAGAAGGTTGGTGGCAGGGCGATTAAACTCTTGCTAACAAACTAAATGGTCCCGGAGTTAAAATTTCTAGGAAGACCAGAATTTTGAATTTCTGGATTTTCAGGACCACCAAATGTGACATTAGTCTGTGCTAGCCATATGACACTCCAAAGTCTATTGGTCATAGAAAAAGATGACCCTATAGGTCGCATGTTCTGAAACGGTTCTCTACTTTATACTTTATTGGAATAAATGAAACCATTTGACTTTGCCACTTATAACAGAAACCAGAATTCATAGCAAAAGCGCTTTTTATTGACAAGTTGCGAAGCATTTCCTTTGTTTGGAACATTAAACAAATTATAATTCTTCAAAAAAATATTGACCTGATCACGATCATTACAAAGCTTATATTAACTCCCTGTGTACGTAAGCATGTCTGATAACAATTTTGAACCATTTATTTTTCTCTTTCCCCATTCACAGATAAAGTTTATAATGTGCACCATTATTCAGTATTCATAACAACAACAACAACAAAAAAATATTGGTAGTTAATTAGTTTTGTGATATGTTGATTAAGGGAAAATACTCTTACAGAATTAAATGACAAATTTGTAAATACAAGGTTTCTTCCCCTGGATAAGCTCTTTTTCTTTTTTTTTTTTTTTTTTAAGTATTTTTCTTTTTTGCTTGTATTTGAGATCATGTTCCTGTTGATTGAAAAATAAAATATTAATAGTTTGTGAGTACACAAAATCAGCGTAATGAATATCTGTAACCATGGAGTTGATTGTTGTAAGCTATTTGTCGTTTATTTTTTATCTTGATGGTACAGAACTAAAAGAATACGTCATTTCAAACAGTTCTGAAAGAATACGTCATTTCAAACAGTTCTGAAAGAATATGTCATTTCAAACGGTTCTGAAAGAATACGTCATTTCAAACAGTTCTGAAAGAATACGTTCATTTAAACGGTTCTGAAAGAATACGTTCATTTCAAACGGTTCTGAAAGAATACGTCATTTCAAACAGTTCTGAAAGAATACGTCATTTCAAAAGGTTCTGAAAGAATACGTCATTTCAAACAGTTCTGAAAGAATACGTCATTTCAAACAGTTCTGAAAGAATACGTCATTTCAAACGGTTCTGAAAGAATACGTCATTTCAAACAGTTCTGAAAGAATACGTCATTTGAAAAAGTTCATAAATAATACGTCATTTCAAGCAGTTCTGAAAGAATATGTCATTTGAAACAGTTCTAAAAGAATACGTCATTTCAAACAGTTCTGAAAGAATACGTCATTTCAAACGGTTCTGAAAGAATACGTCATTTCAAACAGTTCTGAAAGAATACATCATTTCAAACAGTTCTAAAAGAACAGTTCATTTAATCGGTTCTGAAAGAATACGTTCATTTAAACGGTTCTGAAAGAATACGTTCATTTAAACGGTTCTGAAAGAATACGTTCATTTAAACGGTTCTGAAAGAATACGTTCATTTAAACGGTTCTGAAAGAATACGTTCATTTAAACGGTTCTGAAAGAATACGTTCATTTAAACGGTTCTGAAAGAATACGTCCTTTCAAACGGTTCTGAAAGAATACGTCATTTCAAACGGTTCTGAAAGAATACGTCATTTTAAACTGTTCTGAAAGAATATGTCATTTCAAACGGTTCTGAAAGAATACGTCATTTCAAAAAGTTCTGAAAGAATACGTCATTTCAAACAGTTCTGAAAGAATACGTCATTTAAAACAGTTCTGAAAGAATACGTCATTTCAAACAGTTCTGAAAGAATACGTCATTTCAAACAGTTCTGAAAGAATAAGTTCATTTAAACGTTTCTGAAAGAATACGTTCATTTAAACGTTTCTGAAAGAATACGTCATTTCAAACAGTTCTGAAAGAATACGTCATTTCAAACAAATCTGAAAGAATACGTCATTTCAAAAGGTTCTGAAAGAATACGTCATTTCAAACAGTTCTGAAAGAATACGTCATTTCAAACAGTTCTGAAAGAATACGTCATTTCAAACAGATCTGAAAGAATACGTCATTTCAAACAGTTCTGAAAGAATACGTCATTTGAAACAGTTCTGAAAGAATACGTCTTTTGAAACAGTTCTGAAAGAATACGTCTTTTGAAACAGTTCTGAAAGAATACGTCATTTGAAACAGTTCTTAAAGAATACGTCATTTGAAACAGTTCTAAAAGAATACGTCATTTGAAACAGTTCTGAAAGAATACGTTCATTTAAACGTACTAAAAGAATACGTTCATTTAAACGGTTCTGAAAGAATACGTTCATTTAAACGGTTCTAAAAGAATACGTTCATTTAAACGGTTTTGAAAGAATACATCATTTCGAACGGTTCTGAAAGAATACGTCATTTCAAACGGTTCTGAAAGAATAAATCATTTCAAACAGTTCTAAAAGAACAGTTCATTTAAACGGTTCTGAAAGAATACGTTCATTTAAACGGTTCTGAAAGAATACGTTCATTTAAACGGTTCTGAAAGAATACGTTCATTTAAACGGTTCTGAAAGAATACGTTCATTTAAACGGTTCTGAAAATATACGTTCATTTAAACGGTTCTGAAAGAATACGTTCATTTAAACGGTTCTGAAAGAATACGTCATTTCAAACGGTTCTGAAAGAATACGTCATTTTAAACGGTTCTGAAAGAATACGTCATTTCAAACAGTTCTGAAAGAATACGTCATTTCAAACAGTTCTGAAAGAATACGTCATTTCAAACAGTTCTGAAAGAATACGTTCATTTAAACATTTCTGAAAGAATACGTTCATTTAAATGGTTCTGAAAGAATACGTCATTTCAAAAGGTTCTGAAAGAATACGTCATTTCAAACAGTTCTGAAAAAATACGTCATTTCAAACAGTTCTGAAAGAATACGTCATTTCAAACAGTTCTGAAAGAATACGTCTTTTGAAACAGTTCTGAAAGAATACGTCATTTCAAACAGTTCTGAAAGAATACGTCATTTGAAACAGTTCTAAAAGAATACGTCATTTGAAACAGTTCTGAAAGAATACGTTCATTTAAACGGTTCTGAAAGAATACGTTCATTTAAACGGTTCTGAAAGAATACGTTCATTTAAACGGTTCTGAAAGAATACGTTCATTTAAACATGTTCTGAAAGAATACGTTCATTTAAACGGTTCTGAAAGAATACGTTCATTTAAACGGTTCTGAAAGAATACGTTCATTTAAATGGTTCTGAAAGAATACGTCCTTTCAAACGGTTCTGAAAGAATACGTCATTTCAAACGGTTCTGAAAGAATACGTCATTTTAAACTGTTCTGAAAGAATATGTCATTTCAAACGGTTCTGAAAGAATACGTCATTTTAAAAAGTTCTGAAAGAATACGTCATTTCAAACAGTTCTGAAAGAATACGTCATTTCAAACAGTTCTGAAAGAATACGTCATTTCAAACAGTTCTGAAAGAATACGTCATTTCAAACAGTTCTGAAAGAATACGTTCATTTAAACGTTTCTGAAAGAATACGTTCATTTAAACGTTTCTGAAAGAATACGTCATTTCAAACAGATCTGAAAGAATACGTCATTTCAAACAGTTCTGAAAGAATACGTCATTTGAAACAGTTCTGAAAGAATACGTCTTTTGAAACAGTTCTGAAAGAATACGTCTTTTGAAACAGTTCTGAAAGAATACGTCATTTCAACCAGTTCTGAAAGAATACGTCATTTCAAACAGTTCTGAAAGAATACGTCATTTGAAACAGTTCTTAAAGAATACGTCATTTGAAACAGTTCTAAAAGAATACGTCATTTGAAACAGTTCTGAAAGAATACGTTCATTTAAACGTACTGAAAGAATACGTTCATTTAAACGGTTCTGAAAGAATAAGTTCATTTAAACGGTTCTACAAGAATACGTTCATTTAAACGGTTTTGAAAGAATACATCATTTCAAACGGTTCTGAAAGAATACGTCATTTCAAACGGTTCTGAAAGAATACATCATTTCAAACAGTTCTAAAAGAACAGTTCATTTAAACGGTTCTGAAAGAATACGTTCATTTAAACGGTTCTGAAAGAATACGTTCATTTAAACGGTTCTGAAAGAATACGTTCATTTAAACGGTTCTGAAAGAATACGTTCATTTAAACGGTTCTGAAAATATACGTTCATTTAAACGGTTCTGAAAGAATACGTTCATTTAAACGGTTCTGAAAGAATACGTCATTTCAAACGGTTCTGAAAGAATACGTCATTTTAAACGGTTCTGAAAGAATACGTCATTTCAAACAGTTCTGAAAGAATACGTCATTTCAAACAGTTCTGATAGAATACGTCATATGAAACAGTTCTGAAAGAATACGTCTTTTGAAACAGTTCTGAAAGAATACGTCTTTTGAAACAGTTCTGAAAGAATACGTCATTTGAAACAGTTCTTAAAGAATACGTCATTTGAAACAGTTCTGAAAGAATACGTTCATTTAAACGTTTCTGAAAGAATACGTTCATTTAAACGTTTCTGAAAGAATACGTTCATTTAAACGTTTCTGAAAGAATACGTCATTTCAAACAGTTCTGAAAGAATACGTCATTTCAAACAAATCTGAAAGAATACGTCATTTCAAAAGGTTCTGAAAGAATACGTCATTTCAAACAGTGCTGAAAGAATACGTCATTTCAAACAGTTCTGAAAGAATACGTCATTTCAAACAGTTCTGAAAGAATACGTAATTTAAAACAGATCTGAAAGAATACGTCATTTCAAACAGTTCTGATAGAATACGTCATATGAAACAGTTCTGAAAGAATACGTCTTTTAAAACAGTTCTGAAAGAATACGTCTTTTGAAACAGTTCTGAAAGAATACGTCATTTGAAACAGTTCTTAAAGAATACGTCATTTGAAACAGTTCTAAAAGAATACGTCATTTGAAACAGTTCTGAAAGAATACGTTCATTTAAACGTACTGAAAGAATACGTTCATTTAAACGGTTCTGAAAGAATACGTTCATTTAAACGGTTCTAAAAGAATACGTTCATTTAAACGGTTTTGAAAGAATACATCATTTCAAACGGTTCTGAAAGAATACGTCATTTAAAACGGTTCTGAAAGAATACATCATTTCAAACAGTTCTAAAAGAACAGTTCATTAAAACGGTTCTGAAAGAATACGTTCATTTTAACGGTTCTGAAAGAATACGTTCATTTAAACGGTTCTGAAAGAATACGTTCATTTAAACGGTTCTGAAAGAATACGTTCATTTAAACGGTTCTGAAAATATACGTTCATTTAAACGGTTCTGAAAGAATACGCTCATTTAAACGGTTCTGAAAGAATACGTCATTTCAAACGGTTCTGAAAGAATACGTCATTTTAAACGGTTCTGAAAGAATACGTCATTTCAAACAGTTCTGAAAGAATACGTCATTTCAAACAGTTCTGAAAGAATACGTCATTTCAAACAGTTCTGAAAGAATACGTTCATTTAAACGTTTCTGAAAGAATACGTTCATTTAAATGGTTCTGAAAGAATACGTCATTTCAAAAGGTTCTGAAAGAATACGTCATTTCAAAATGTTCTGAAAAAATACGTCATTTCAAACAGTTCTGAAAGAATACGTCATTTCAAACAGTTCTGAAAGAAAACGTCATTTCAAACAGATCTGAAAGAATACGTCATTTCAAACAGTTCTGAAAGAATACGTAATTTAAAACAGTTCTGAAAGAATACGTCTTTTAAAACAGTTCTAAAAGAATACGTCATTTCAAAAGGTTCTGAAAGAATAGGTCATTTCAAACAGTTCTGAAAGAATACGTCATTTCAAACAGTTCTGAAAGAATACGTCATTTCAAACAGATCTGAAAGAATACGTCATTTCAAACAGTTCTGAAAGAATACGTCATTTGAAACAGTTCTGAAAGAATACGTCTTTTGAAACAGTTCTGAAAGACTACGTCTTTTGAAACAGTTCTGAAAGAATACGTCATTTGAAACAGTTGTTAAAGAATACGTCATTTGAAACAGTTCTAAAAGAATACGTCATTTGAAACAGTTCTGAAAGAATACGTTCATTTAAACGTACTGAAAGAATACGTTCATTTAAACGGTTCTGAAAGAATACGTTCATTTAAACGGTTCTAAAAGAATACGTTCATTTAAACGGTTTTGAAAGAATACATCATTTCAAACGGTTCTGAAAGAATACATCATTTCAAACAGTTCTAAAAGAACAGTTCATTTAAACGGTTCTGAAAGAATACGTTCATTTAAACGGTTCTGAAAGAATACGTTCATTTAAACGGTTCTGAAAGAATACGTTCATTTAAACGGTTCTGAAAGAATACGTTCATTTAAACGGTTCTGAAAATATACGTTCATTTAAACGGTTCTGAAAGAATACGTTCATTTAAACGGTTCTGAAAGAATACGTCATTTCAAACGGTTCTGAAAGAATACGTCATTTTAAACGGTTCTGAAAGAATACGTCATTTCAAACAGTTCTGAAAGAATACGTCATTTCAAACAGTTCTGAAAGAATACGTCATTTCAAACAGTTCTGAAAGAATACGTTTATTTAAACGTTTCTGAAAGAATACGTTCATTTAAATGGTTCTGAAAGAATACGTCATTTCAAAAGGTTCTGAAAGAATACGTCATTTCAAACAGTTCTGAAAAAATACGTCATTTCAAACAGTTCTGAAAGAATACGTCATTTCAAACAGTTCTGAAAGAAAACGTCATTTCAAACAGATCTGAAAGAATACGTCATTTCAAACAGTTCTGAAAGAATACGTAATTTAAAACAGTTCTGAAAGAATACGTCTTTTAAAACAGTTCTAAAAGAATACGTCATTTGAAACAGTTCTAAAAGAATACGTCATTTGAAACAGTTCTAAAAGAATACGTCATTTGAAACAGTTCTGAAAGAATACGTTCATTTAAACGGTTCTGAAAGAATACGTTCATTTAAACGGTTCTAAAAGAATACGTTCATTTAAACGGTTCTGAAAGAATACGTTCATTTAAACGGTTCTGAAAGAATACGTTCATTTAAACATGTTCTGAAAGAATACGTTCATTTAAACGGTTCTGAAAGAATACGTTCATTTAAACGGTTCTGAAAGAATACGTTCATTTAAATGGTTCTGAAAGAATACGTCCTTTCAAACGGTTCTGAAAGAATACGTCATTTCAAACGGTTCTGAAAGAATACGTCATTTTAAACTGTTCTGAAAGAATATGTCATTTCAAACGGTTCTGAAAGAATACGTCATTTAAAAAAGTTCTGAAAGAATACGTCATTTCAAACAGTTCTGAAAGAATACGTCATTTCAAACAGTTCTGAAAGAATACGTCATTTCAAACAGTTCTGAAAGAATACGTCATTTCAAACGGTTCTGAAAGAATACGTTCATTTAAACGGTTCTAAAAGAATACGTTCATTTAAACGGTTTTGAAAGAATACATCATTTCAAACGGTTCTGAAAGAATACGTTCATTTAAACGGTTCTGAAAGAATACGTTCATTTAAACGGTTCTGAAAGAATACGTTCATTTAAACGGTTCTGAAAGAATACGTTCATTTAAACGGTTCTGAAAGAATACGTTCATTTAAACGGTTCTGAAAATATACGTTCATTTAAACGGTTCTGAAAGAATACGTTCATTTAAACGGTTCTGAAAGAATACGTCATTTCAAACGGTTCTGAAAGAATACGTCATTTTAAACGGTTCTGAAAGAATACGTCATTTCAAACAGTTCTGAAAGAATACGTCATTTCAAACAGTTCTGAAAGAATACGTCATTGAAAAAAAGTTCTGAAAGAATACGTTCATTTAAACGTTTCTGAAAGAATACGTTCATTTAAATGGTTCTGAAAGAATACGTCATTTCAAACGGTTCTGAAAGAATACGTCATTTCAAACAGTTCTGAAAAAATACCTCATTTCAAACAGTTCTGAAAGAATATGTCATTTCAAACAGTTCTGAAAGAAAACGTCATTTCAAACAGATCTGAAAGAATACGTCATTTCAAACAGTTCTGAAAGAATACGTAATTTAAAACAGTTCTGAAAGAATACCTCTTTTGAAACAGTTCTAAAAGAATACGTCATTTGAAACAGTTCTAAAAGAATACGTCATTTGAAACAGTTCTAAAAGAATACGTCATTTGAAACAGTTCTGAAAGAATACGTTCATTTAAACGGTTCTGAAAGAATACGTTCATTTAAACGGTTCTAAAAGAATACGTTCATTTAAACGGTTCTGAAAGAATACGTTCATTTAAACGGTTCTGAAAGAATACGTTCATTTAAACGGTTCTGAAAGAATACGTTCATTTAAACGGTTCTGAAAGAATACGTCCTTTCAAACGGTTCTGAAAGAATACGTCATTTCAAACGGTTCTGAAAGAATACGTCATTTTAAACTGTTCTGAAAGAATATGTCATTTCAAACGGTTCTGAAAGAATACGTCATTTCAAACAGTTCTGAAAGAATACGTCATTTCAAACAGTTCTGAAAGAATACATCATTTTAAACAGTTCTAAAAGAACAGTTTATTTAAACGGTTCTGAAAGAATACGTTCATTTAAACGGTTCTGAAAGAATACGTTCATTTAAACGGTTCTGAAAGAATACGTTCATTTAAACAGTTCTGAAGAATACGTTCATTTCAACGGTTCTGAAAATATACGTTCATTTAAACGATTCTGAAAGAATACGTTCATTTAAACGGTTCTAAAAGAATACGTCATTTTAAACGGTTCTGAAAGAATACGTCATTTTAAACGGTTCTGAAAGAATACGTCATTTCAAACAGTTCTGAAAGAATACGTCATTTCAAACAGTTCTGAAAGAATACGTCATTTCAAACAGATCTGAAAGAATACGTCATTTCAAACAGTTCTGAAAGAATACGTCATTTGAAACAGTTCTGAAAGAATACGTCTTTTGAAACAGTTCTGAAAGAATACGTCTTTTGAAACAGTTCTGAAAGAATACGTCATTTCAACCAGTTCTGAAAGAATACGTCATTTGAAACAGTTCTGAAAGAATACGTCATTTGAAACAGTTCTTAAAGAATACGTCATTTGAAACAGTTCTAAAAGAATACGTCATTTGAAACAGTTCTGAAAGAATACGTTCATTTAAACGTACTGAAAGAATACGTTCATTTAAACGGTTCTGAAAGAATACGTTCATTTAAACGGTTCTAAAAGAATACGTTCATTTAAACGGTTTTGAAAGAATACATCATTTCAAACGGTTCTGAAAGAATACGTCATTTCAAACGGTTCTGAAAGAATACATCATTTCAAACAGTTCTAAAAGAACAGTTCATTTAAACGGTTCTGAAAGAATACGTTCATTTAAACCGTTCTGAAAGAATACGTTCATTTAAACGGTTCTGAAAGAATACGTTCATTTAAACGGTTCTGAAAGAATACGTTCATTTAAACGGTTCTGAAAATATACGTTCATTTAAACGGTTCTGAAAGAATACGTTCATTTAAACGGTTCTGAAAGAATACGTCATTTCAAACGGTTCTGAAAGAATACGTCATTTTAAACGGTTCTGAAAGAATACGTCATTTCAAACAGTTCTGAAAGAATACGTCATTTCAAACAGTTGTGAAAGAATACGTCATTGAAAAAAAGTTCTGAAAGAATACGTTCATTTAAACGTTTCTGAAAGAATACGTTCATTTAAATGGTTCTGAAAGAATACGTCATTTCAAACGGTTCTGAAAGAATACGTCATTTCAAACAGTTCTGAAAAAATACCTCATTTCAAACAGTTCTGAAAGAATACGTCATTTCAAACAGTTCTGAAAGAAAACGTCATTTCAAACAGATCTGAAAGAATACGTCATTTCAAACAGTTCTGAAAGAATACGTAATTTAAAACAGTTCTGAAAGAATACGTCTTTTGAAACAGTTCTAAAAGAATACGTCATTTGAAACAGTTCTAAAAGAATACGTCATTTGAAACAGTTCTAAAAGAATACGTCATTTGAAACAGTTCTGAAAGAATACGTTCATTTAAACGGTTCTGAAAGAATACGTTCATTTAAACGGTTCTAAAAGAATACGTTCATTTAAACGGTTCTGAAAGAATACGTTCATTTAAACGGTTCTGAAAGAATACGTTCATTTAAACGGTTCTGAAAGAATACGTTCATTTAAACGGTTCTGAAAGAATACGTTCATTTAAACGGTTCTGAAAAAATACGTCCTTTCAAACGGTTCTGAAAGAATACGTCATTTCAAACGGTTCTGAAAGAATACGTCATTTTAAACTGTTCTGAAAGAATATGTCATTTCAAACGGTTCTGAAGGAATACGTCATTTCAAACAGTTCTGAAAGAATACGTCATTTCAAACAGTTCTGAAAGAAGAAGTCATTTCAAACAGTTCTGAAAGAATACGTCATTTCAAACAGTTCTGAAAGAATACGTTCATTTAAACGTTTCTGAAAGAATACGTTCATTTAAACGTTTCTGAAAGAATACGTCATTTCAAACAGTTCTGAAAGAATACGTCATTTCAAACAAATCTGAAAGAATACGTCATTTCAAAAGGTTCTGAAAGAATACGTCATTTCAAACAGTTCTGAAAGAATACGTCATTTCAAACAGTTCTGAAAGAATACGTCATTTCAAACAGATCTGAAAAAATACGTCATTTAAACGGTTCTGAAAAAATACGTTCATTTAAACGGTTCTAAAAGAATACGTTCGTTTTAACGGTTCTGAAAGAATACATCATTTCAAGCAGTTCTAAAAGAACAGTTCATTTAAACGGTTCTGAAAGAATACGTTCATTTAAACGGTTCTGAAAGAATACGTTCATTTAAAGGGTTCTGAAAGAATACGTCATTTCAAACGGTTCTGAAAGAATACGTCATTCTAAACAGTTCTGAAAGTATACGTCATTTCAAAAGGTTCTGTAAAAATACGTCATTTCAAACAGTTCTGAAAGAATACGTCATTTCAAACAGTTCTGAAAGAATACGTCATTTCAAACAGATCTGAAAGAATACGTCATTTCAAACAGTTCTGAAAGAATACGTCATTTGAAACAGTTCTGAAAGAATACGTCTTTTGAAACAGTTCTGAAAGAATACGTCATTTCAACCATTTCTGAAAGAATACGTCATTTGAAACAGTTCTGAAAGATTACGTCATTTGAAACAGTTCTTAAAGAATACGTCATTTGAAACAAATCTGAAAGAATACGTCATTTCAAAAGGTTCTGAAAGAATACGTCATTTCAAACAGTTCTGAAAGAATACGTCATTTCAAACAGTTCTTAAAGAATACGTCATTTCAAACAGATCTGAAAGAATACGTCATTTCAAACAGTTCTGAAAGAATACGTCATTTAAACGGTTCTGAAAAAATACGTTCATTTAAACGGTTCTAAAAGAATACGTTCGTTTTAACGGTTCTGAAAGAATACATCATTTCAAACAGTTCTAAAAGAACAGTTCATTTAAACGGTTCTGAAAGAATACGTTCATTTAAACGGTTCTGAAAGAATACGTTCATTTAAAGGGTTCTGAAAGAATACGTCATTTCAAACGGTTCTGAAAAAATACGTCATTTCAAACGGTTCTGAAATAATACGTCATTTCAAACAGTTCTGAAAGAATACAACATTTTAAACAGTTCATAAATAATACGTCATTTCAAACAGTTCTGAAAGAATACATCATTTAAAACAGTTCTAAAAGAACAGTTCATTTAAACGGTTCTGAAAGAATACGTTCATTTAAACGGTTCTGAAAGAATACGTTCATTTAAACGGTTCTGAAAGAATACGTTCATTTAAACGGTTCTGAAAGAATACGTTCATTTAAACGGTTCTGAAAATATACGTTCATTTAAACGGTTCTGAAAGAATACGTTCATTTAAACGGTTCTGAAAGAATACGTCATTTCAAACGGTTCTGAAAGAATACGTCATTTTAAACGGTTCTGAAAGAATACGTCATTTCAAACAGTTCTGAAAGAATACGTCATTTCAAACAGTTCTGAAAGAATACGTCATTGAAAAAAAGTTCTGAAAGAATACGTTCATTTAAACGTTTCTGAAAGAATACGTTCATTTAAACGTTTCTGAAAGAATACGTTCATTTAAACGTTTCTGAAAGAATACGTCATTTCAAACAGTTCTGAAAGAATACGTCATTTCAAACAAATCTGAAAGAATACGTCATTTCAAAAGGTTCTGAAAGAATACGTCATTTCAAACAGTTCTGAAAGAATACGTCATTTCAAACAGTTCTGAAAGAATACGTCATTTCAAACAGATCTGAAAGAATACGTCATTTCAAACAGTTCTGATAGAATACGTCATATGAAACAGTTCTGAAAGAATACGTCTTTTGAAACAGTTCTGAAAGAATACGTCTTTTGAAACAGTTCTGAAAGAATACGTCATTTGAAACAGTTCTTAAAGAATACGTCATTTGAAACAGTTCTGAAAGAATACGTTCATTTAAACGTTTCTGAAAGAATACGTTCATTTAAACGTTTCTGAAAGAATACGTTCATTTAAACGTTTCTGAAAGAATACGTCATTTCAAACAGTTCTGAAAGAATACGTCATTTCAAACAAATCTGAAAGAATACGTCATTTCAAAAGGTTCTGAAAGAATACGTCATTTCAAACAGTGCTGAAAGAATACGTCATTTCAAACAGTTCTGAAAGAATACGTCATTTCAAACAGTTCTGAAAGAATACGTAATTTAAAACAGATCTGAAAGAATACGTCATTTCAAACAGTTCTGATAGAATACGTCATATGAAACAGTTCTGAAAGAATACGTCTTTTAAAACAGTTCTGAAAGAATACGTCTTTTGAAACAGTTCTGAAAGAATACGTCATTTGAAACAGTTCTTAAAGAATACGTCATTTGAAACAGTTCTAAAAGAATACGTCATTTGAAACAGTTCTGAAAGAATACGTTCATTTAAACGTACTGAAAGAATACGTTCATTTAAACGGTTCTGAAAGAATACGTTCATTTAAACGGTTCTAAAAGAATACGTTCATTTAAACGGTTTTGAAAGAATACATCATTTCAAACGGTTCTGAAAGAATACGTCATTTAAAACGGTTCTGAAAGAATACATCATTTCAAACAGTTCTAAAAGAACAGTTCATTAAAACGGTTCTGAAAGAATACGTTCATTTTAACGGTTCTGAAAGAATACGTTCATTTAAACGGTTCTGAAAGAATACGTTCATTTAAACGGTTCTGAAAGAATACGTTCATTTAAACGGTTCTGAAAATATACGTTCATTTAAACGGTTCTGAAAGAATACGCTCATTTAAACGGTTCTGAAAGAATACGTCATTTCAAACGGTTCTGAAAGAATACGTCATTTTAAACGGTTCTGAAAGAATACGTCATTTCAAACAGTTCTGAAAGAATACGTCATTTCAAACAGTTCTGAAAGAATACGTCATTTCAAACAGTTCTGAAAGAATACGTTCATTTAAACGTTTCTGAAAGAATACGTTCATTTAAATGGTTCTGAAAGAATACGTCATTTCAAAAGGTTCTGAAAGAATACGTCATTTCAAAATGTTCTGAAAAAATACGTCATTTCAAACAGTTCTGAAAGAATACGTCATTTCAAACAGTTCTGAAAGAAAACGTCATTTCAAACAGATCTGAAAGAATACGTCATTTCAAACAGTTCTGAAAGAATACGTAATTTAAAACAGTTCTGAAAGAATACGTCTTTTAAAACAGTTCTAAAAGAATACGTCATTTCAAAAGGTTCTGAAAGAATAGGTCATTTCAAACAGTTCTGAAAGAATACGTCATTTCAAACAGTTCTGAAAGAATACGTCATTTCAAACAGATCTGAAAGAATACGTCATTTCAAACAGTTCTGAAAGAATACGTCATTTGAAACAGTTCTGAAAGAATACGTCTTTTGAAACAGTTCTGAAAGACTACGTCTTTTGAAACAGTTCTGAAAGAATACGTCATTTGAAACAGTTGTTAAAGAATACGTCATTTGAAACAGTTCTAAAAGAATACGTCATTTGAAACAGTTCTGAAAGAATACGTTCATTTAAACGTACTGAAAGAATACGTTCATTTAAACGGTTCTGAAAATATACGTTCATTTAAACGGTTCTGAAAGAATACGTTCATTTAAACGGTTCTGAAAGAATACGTCATTTCAAACGGTTCTGAAAGAATACGTCATTTTAAACGGTTCTGAAAGAATACGTCATTTCAAACAGTTCTGAAAGAATACGTCATTTCAAACAGTTCTGAAAGAATACGTCATTTCAAACAGTTCTGAAAGAATACGTTTATTTAAACGTTTCTGAAAGAATACGTTCATTTAAATGGTTCTGAAAGAATACGTCATTTCAAAAGGTTCTGAAAGAATACGTCATTTCAAACAGTTCTGAAAAAATACGTCATTTCAAACAGTTCTGAAAGAATACGTCATTTCAAACAGTTCTGAAAGAAAACGTCATTTCAAACAGATCTGAAAGAATACGTCATTTCAAACAGTTCTGAAAGAATACGTAATTTAAAACAGTTCTGAAAGAATACGTCTTTTAAAACAGTTCTAAAAGAATACGTCATTTGAAACAGTTCTAAAAGAATACGTCATTTGAAACAGTTCTAAAAGAATACGTCATTTGAAACAGTTCTGAAAGAATACGTTCATTTAAACGGTTCTGAAAGAATACGTTCATTTAAACGGTTCTAAAAGAATACGTTCATTTAAACATGTTCTGAAAGAATACGTTCATTTAAACGGTTCTGAAAGAATACGTTCATTTAAACGGTTCTGAAAGAATACGTTCATTTAAATGGTTCTGAAAGAATACGTCCTTTCAAACGGTTCTGAAAGAATACGTCATTTCAAACGGTTCTGAAAGAATACGTCATTTTAAACTGTTCTGAAAGAATATGTCATTTCAAACGGTTCTGAAAGAATACGTCATTTTAAAAAGTTCTGAAAGAATACGTCATTTCAAACAGTTCTGAAAGAATACGTCATTTCAAACAGTTCTGAAAGAATACGTCATTTCAAACAGTTCTGAAAGAATACGTCATTTCAAACGGTTCTGAAAGAATACGTTCATTTAAACGGTTCTAAAAGAATACGTTCATTTAAACGGTTTTGAAAGAATACATCATTTCAAACGGTTCTGAAAGAATACGTTCATTTAAACGGTTCTGAAAGAATACGTTCATTTAAACGGTTCTGAAAGAATACGTTCATTTAAACGGTTCTGAAAGAATACGTTCATTTAAACGGTTCTGAAAGAATACGTTCATTTAAACGGTTCTGAAAATATACGTTCATTTAAACGGTTCTGAAAGAATACGTTCATTTAAACGGTTCTGAAAGAATACGTCATTTCAAACGGTTCTGAAAGAATACGTCATTTTAAACGGTTCTGAAAGAATACGTCATTTCAAACAGTTCTGAAAGAATACGTCATTTCAAACAGTTCTGAAAGAATACGTCATTGAAAAAAAGTTCTGAAAGAATACGTTCATTTAAACGTTTCTGAAAGAATACGTTCATTTAAATGGTTCTGAAAGAATACGTCATTTCAAACGGTTCTGAAAGAATACGTCATTTCAAACAGTTCTGAAAAAATACCTCATTTCAAACAGTTCTGAAAGAATATGTCATTTCAAACAGTTCTGAAAGAAAACGTCATTTCAAACAGATCTGAAAGAATACGTCATTTCAAACAGTTCTGAAAGAATACGTAATTTAAAACAGTTCTGAAAGAATACCTCTTTTGAAACAGTTCTAAAAGAATACGTCATTTGAAACAGTTCTAAAAGAATACGTCATTTGAAACAGTTCTAAAAGAATACGTCATTTGAAACAGTTCTGAAAGAATACGTTCATTTAAACGGTTCTGAAAGAATACGTTCATTTAAACGGTTCTAAAAGAATACGTTCATTTAAACGGTTCTGAAAGAATACGTTCATTTAAACGGTTCTGAAAGAATACGTTCATTTAAACGGTTCTGAAAGAATACGTTCATTTAAACGGTTCTGAAAGAATACGTCCTTTCAAACGGTTCTGAAAGAATACGTCATTTCAAACGGTTCTGAAAGAATACGTCATTTTAAACTGTTCTGAAAGAATATGTCATTTCAAACGGTTCTGAAAGAATACGTCATTTCAAACAGTTCTGAAAGAATACGTCATTTCAAACAGTTCTGAAAGAATACATCATTTTAAACAGTTCTAAAAGAACAGTTTATTTAAACGGTTCTGAAAGAATACGTTCATTTAAACGGTTCTGAAAGAATACGTTCATTTAAACGGTTCTGAAAGAATACGTTCATTTAAACAGTTCTGAAGAATACGTTCATTTCAACGGTTCTGAAAATATACGTTCATTTAAACGATTCTGAAAGAATACGTTCATTTAAACGGTTCTAAAAGAATACGTCATTTTAAACGGTTCTGAAAGAATACGTCATTTTAAACGGTTCTGAAAGAATACGTCATTTCAAACAGTTCTGAAAGAATACGTCATTTCAAACAGTTCTGAAAGAATACGTCATTTCAAACAGATCTGAAAGAATACGTCATTTCAAACAGTTCTGAAAGAATACGTCATTTGAAACAGTTCTGAAAGAATACGTCTTTTGAAACAGTTCTGAAAGAATACGTCTTTTGAAACAGTTCTGAAAGAATACGTCATTTCAACCAGTTCTGAAAGAATACGTCATTTGAAACAGTTCTGAAAGAATACGTCATTTGAAACAGTTCTTAAAGAATACGTCATTTGAAACAGTTCTAAAAGAATACGTCATTTGAAACAGTTCTGAAAGAATACGTTCATTTAAACGTACTGAAAGAATACGTTCATTTAAACGGTTCTGAAAGAATACGTTCATTTAAACGGTTCTAAAAGAATACGTTCATTTAAACGGTTTTGAAAGAATACATCATTTCAAACGGTTCTGAAAGAATACGTCATTTCAAACGGTTCTGAAAGAATACATCATTTCAAACAGTTCTAAAAGAACAGTTCATTTAAACGGTTCTGAAAGAATACGTTCATTTAAACCGTTCTGAAAGAATACGTTCATTTAAACGGTTCTGAAAGAATACGTTCATTTAAACGGTTCTGAAAGAATACGTTCATTTAAACGGTTCTGAAAATATACGTTCATTTAAACGGTTCTGAAAGAATACGTTCATTTAAACGGTTCTGAAAGAATACGTCATTTCAAACGGTTCTGAAAGAATACGTCATTTTAAACGGTTCTGAAAGAATACGTCATTTCAAACAGTTCTGAAAGAATACGTCATTTCAAACAGTTGTGAAAGAATACGTCATTGAAAAAAAGTTCTGAAAGAATACGTTCATTTAAACGTTTCTGAAAGAATACGTTCATTTAAATGGTTCTGAAAGAATACGTCATTTCAAACGGTTCTGAAAGAATACGTCATTTCAAACAGTTCTGAAAAAATACCTCATTTCAAACAGTTCTGAAAGAATACGTCATTTCAAACAGTTCTGAAAGAAAACGTCATTTCAAACAGATCTGAAAGAATACGTCATTTCAAACAGTTCTGAAAGAATACGTAATTTAAAACAGTTCTGAAAGAATACGTCTTTTGAAACAGTTCTAAAAGAATACGTCATTTGAAACAGTTCTAAAAGAATACGTCATTTGAAACAGTTCTAAAAGAATACGTCATTTGAAACAGTTCTGAAAGAATACGTTCATTTAAACGGTTCTGAAAGAATACGTTCATTTAAACGGTTCTAAAAGAATACGTTCATTTAAACGGTTCTGAAAGAATACGTTCATTTAAACGGTTCTGAAAGAATACGTTCATTTAAACGGTTCTGAAAGAATACGTTCATTTAAACGGTTCTGAAAGAATACGTTCATTTAAACGGTTCTGAAAGAATACGTCCTTTCAAACGGTTCTGAAAGAATACGTCATTTCAAACGAATCTGAAAGAATACGTCATTTTAAACTGTTCTGAAAGAATATGTCATTTCAAACGGTTCTGAAGGAATACGTCATTTCAAACAGTTCTGAAAGAATACGTCATTTCAAACAGTTCTGAAAGAAGAAGTCATTTCAAACAGTTCTGAAAGAATACGTCATTTCAAACAGTTCTGAAAGAATACGTTCATTTAAACGTTTCTGAAAGAATACGTTCATTTAAACGTTTCTGAAAGAATACGTCATTTCAAACAGTTCTGAAAGAATACGTCATTTCAAACAAATCTGAAAGAATACGTCATTTCAAAAGGTTCTGAAAGAATACGTCATTTCAAACAGTTCTGAAAGAATACGTCATTTCAAACAGTTCTGAAAGAATACGTCATTTCAAACAGATCTGAAAAAATACGTCATTTAAACGGTTCTGAAAAAATACGTTCATTTAAACGGTTCTAAAAGAATACGTTCGTTTTAACGGTTCTGAAAGAATACATCATTTCAAGCAGTTCTAAAAGAACAGTTCATTTAAACGGTTCTGAAAGAATATGTTCATTTAAACGGTTCTGAAAGAATACGTTCATTTAAAGGGTTCTGAAAGAATACGTCATTTCAAACGGTTCTGAAAGAATACGTCATTTCAAACAGTTCTGAAAGAATACGTCATTTAAACGGTTCTGAAAAAATACGTTCATTTAAACGGTTCTAAAAGAATACGTTCGTTTTAACGGTTCTGAAAGAATACATCATTTCAAACAGTTCTAAAAGAACAGTTCATTTAAACGGTTCTGAAAGAATACGTTCATTTAAACGGTTCTGAAAGAATACGTTCATTTAAAGGGTTCTGAAAGAATACGTCATTTCAAACGGTTCTGAAAAAATACGTCATTTCAAACGGTTCTGAAATAATACGTCATTTCAAACAGTTCTGAAAGAATACGTCATTTGAAACAGTTCTGAAAGAATACGTCATTTGAAACAGTTCTTAAAGAATACGTCATTTGAAACAGTTCTAAAAGAATACGTCATTTGAAACAGTTCTGAAAGAATACGTTCATTTAAACGTACTGAAAGAATACGTTCATTTAAACGGTTCTGAAAGAATACGTTCATTTAAACGGTTCTAAAAGAATACGTTCATTTAAACGGTTTTGAAAGAATACATCATTTCAAACGGTTCTGAAAGAATACGTTCATTTAAACGGTTCTGAAAGAATACGTTCATTTAAACGGTTCTGAAAGAATACGTTCATTTAAACGGTTCTGAAAAAATACGTCCTTTCAAACGGTTCTGAAAGAATACGTCATTTCAAACGGTTCTGAAAGAATACGTCATTTTAAACTGTTCTGAAAGAATATGTCATTTCAAACGGTTCTGAAGGAATACGTCATTTCAAACAGTTCTGAAAGAATACGTCATTTCAAACAGTTCTGAAAGAAGAAGTCATTTCAAACAGTTCTGAAAGAATACGTCATTTCAAACAGTTCTGAAAGAATACGTTCATTTAAACGTTTCTGAAAGAATACGTTCATTTAAACGTTTCTGAAAGAATACGTCATTTCAAACAGTTCTGAAAGAATACGTCATTTCAAACAAATCTGAAAGAATACGTCATTTCAAAAGGTTCTGAAAGAATACGTCATTTCAAACAGTTCTGAAAGAATACGTCATTTCAAACAGTTCTGAAAGAATACGTCATTTCAAACAGATCTGAAAAAATACGTCATTTAAACGGTTCTGAAAAAATACGTTCATTTAAACGGTTCTAAAAGAATACGTTCGTTTTAACGGTTCTGAAAGAATACATCATTTCAAGCAGTTCTAAAAGAACAGTTCATTTAAACGGTTCTGAAAGAATACGTTCATTTAAACGGTTCTGAAAGAATACGTTCATTTAAAGGGTTCTGAAAGAATACGTCATTTCAAACGGTTCTGAAAGAATACGTCATTCTAAACAGTTCTGAAAGTATACGTCATTTCAAAAGGTTCTGTAAAAATACGTCATTTCAAACAGTTCTGAAAGAATACGTCATTTCAAACAGTTCTGAAAGAATACGTCATTTCAAACAGATCTGAAAGAATACGTCATTTCAAACAGTTCTGAAAGAATACGTCTTTTGAAACAGTTCTGAAAGAATACGTCATTTCAACCATTTCTGAAAGAATACGTCATTTGAAACAGTTCTGAAAGATTACGTCATTTGAAACAGTTCTTAAAGAATACGTCATTTGAAACAAATCTGAAAGAATACGTCATTTCAAAAGGTTCTGAAAGAATACGTCATTTCAAACAGTTCTGAAAGAATACGTCATTTCAAACAGTTCTTAAAGAATACGTCATTTCAAACAGATCTGAAAGAATACGTCATTTCAAACAGTTCTGAAAGAATACGTCATTTAAACGGTTCTGAAAAAATACGTTCATTTAAACGGTTCTAAAAGAATACGTTCGTTTTAACGGTTCTGAAAGAATACATCATTTCAAACAGTTCTAAAAGAACAGTTCATTTAAACGGTTCTGAAAGAATACGTTCATTTAAACGGTTCTGAAAGAATACGTTCATTTAAAGGGTTCTGAAAGAATACGTCATTTCAAACGGTTCTGAAAAAATACGTCATTTCAAACGGTTCTGAAATAATACGTCATTTCAAACAGTTCTGAAAGAATACAACATTTTAAACAGTTCATAAATAATACGTCATTTCAAACAGTTCTGAAAGAATACATCATTTAAAACAGTTCTAAAAGAACAGTTCATTTAAACGGTTCTGAAAGAATACGTTCATTTAAACGGTTCTGAAAGAATACGTTCATTTAAACGGTTCTGAAAGAATACGTTCATTTAAACGGTTCTGAAAGAATACGTTCATTTAAACGGTTCTGAAAATATACGTTCATTTAAACGGTTCTGAAAGAATACGTTCATTTAAACGGTTCTGAAAGAATACGTCATTTCAAACGGTTCTGAAAGAATACGTCATTTTAAACGGTTCTGAAAGAATACGTCATTTCAAACAGTTCTGAAAGAATACGTCATTTCAAACAGTTCTGAAAGAATACGTCATTGAAAAAAAGTTCTGAAAGAATACGTTCATTTAAACGTTTCTGAAAGAATACGTTCATTTAAACGTTTCTGAAAGAATACGTTCATTTAAACGTTTCTGAAAGAATACGTCATTTCAAACAGTTCTGAAAGAATACGTCATTTCAAACAAATCTGAAAGAATACGTCATTTCAAAAGGTTCTGAAAGAATACGTCATTTCAAACAGTTCTGAAAGAATACGTCATTTCAAACAGTTCTGAAAGAATACGTCATTTCAAACAGATCTGAAAGAATACGTCATTTCAAACAGTTCTGATAGAATACGTCATATGAAACAGTTCTGAAAGAATACGTCTTTTGAAACAGTTCTGAAAGAATACGTCTTTTGAAACAGTTCTGAAAGAATACGTCATTTGAAACAGTTCTTAAAGAATACGTCATTTGAAACAGTTCTGAAAGAATACGTTCATTTAAACGTTTCTGAAAGAATACGTTCATTTAAACGTTTCTGAAAGAATACGTTCATTTAAACGTTTCTGAAAGAATACGTCATTTCAAACAGTTCTGAAAGAATACGTCATTTCAAACAAATCTGAAAGAATACGTCATTTCAAAAGGTTCTGAAAGAATACGTCATTTCAAACAGTGCTGAAAGAATACGTCATTTCAAACAGTTCTGAAAGAATACGTCATTTCAAACAGTTCTGAAAGAATACGTAATTTAAAACAGATCTGAAAGAATACGTCATTTCAAACAGTTCTGATAGAATACGTCATATGAAACAGTTCTGAAAGAATACGTCTTTTAAAACAGTTCTGAAAGAATACGTCTTTTGAAACAGTTCTGAAAGAATACGTCATTTGAAACAGTTCTTAAAGAATACGTCATTTGAAACAGTTCTAAAAGAATACGTCATTTGAAACAGTTCTGAAAGAATACGTTCATTTAAACGTACTGAAAGAATACGTTCATTTAAACGGTTCTGAAAGAATACGTTCATTTAAACGGTTCTAAAAGAATACGTTCATTTAAACGGTTTTGAAAGAATACATCATTTCAAACGGTTCTGAAAGAATACGTCATTTAAAACGGTTCTGAAAGAATACATCATTTCAAACAGTTCTAAAAGAACAGTTCATTAAAACGGTTCTGAAAGAATACGTTCATTTTAACGGTTCTGAAAGAATACGTTCATTTAAACGGTTCTGAAAGAATACGTTCATTTAAACGGTTCTGAAAGAATACGTTCATTTAAACGGTTCTGAAAATATACGTTCATTTAAACGGTTCTGAAAGAATACGCTCATTTAAACGGTTCTGAAAGAATACGTCATTTCAAACGGTTCTGAAAGAATACGTCATTTTAAACGGTTCTGAAAGAATACGTCATTTCAAACAGTTCTGAAAGAATACGTCATTTCAAACAGTTCTGAAAGAATACGTCATTTCAAACAGTTCTGAAAGAATACGTTCATTTAAACGTTTCTGAAAGAATACGTTCATTTAAATGGTTCTGAAAGAATACGTCATTTCAAAAGGTTCTGAAAGAATACGTCATTTCAAAATGTTCTGAAAAAATACGTCATTTCAAACAGTTCTGAAAGAATACGTCATTTCAAACAGTTCTGAAAGAAAACGTCATTTCAAACAGATCTGAAAGAATACGTCATTTCAAACAGTTCTGAAAGAATACGTAATTTAAAACAGTTCTGAAAGAATACGTCTTTTAAAACAGTTCTAAAAGAATACGTCATTTCAAAAGGTTCTGAAAGAATAGGTCATTTCAAACAGTTCTGAAAGAATACGTCATTTCAAACAGTTCTGAAAGAATACGTCATTTCAAACAGATCTGAAAGAATACGTCATTTCAAACAGTTCTGAAAGAATACGTCATTTGAAACAGTTCTGAAAGAATACGTCTTTTGAAACAGTTCTGAAAGACTACGTCTTTTGAAACAGTTCTGAAAGAATACGTCATTTGAAACAGTTGTTAAAGAATACGTCATTTGAAACAGTTCTAAAAGAATACGTCATTTGAAACAGTTCTGAAAGAATACGTTCATTTAAACGTACTGAAAGAATACGTTCGTTTAAACGGTTCTGAAAGAATACGTTCATTTAAACGGTTCTAAAAGAATACGTTCATTTAAACGGTTTTGAAAGAATACATCATTTCAAACGGTTCTGAAAGAATACATCATTTCAAACAGTTCTAAAAGAACAGTTCATTTAAACGGTTCTGAAAGAATACGTTCATTTAAACGGTTCTGAAAGAATACGTTCATTTAAACGGTTCTGAAAGAATACGTTCATTTAAACGGTTCTGAAAGAATACGTTCATTTAAACGGTTCTGAAAATATACGTTCATTTAAACGGTTCTGAAAGAATACGTTCATTTAAACGGTTCTGAAAGAATACGTCATTTCAAACGGTTCTGAAAGAATACGTCATTTTAAACGGTTCTGAAAGAATACGTCATTTCAAACAGTTCTGAAAGAATACGTCATTTCAAACAGTTCTGAAAGAATACGTCATTTCAAACAGTTCTGAAAGAATACGTTTATTTAAACGTTTCTGAAAGAATACGTTCATTTAAATGGTTCTGAAAGAATACGTCATTTCAAAAGGTTCTGAAAGAATACGTCATTTCAAACAGTTCTGAAAAAATACGTCATTTCAAACAGTTCTGAAAGAATACGTCATTTCAAACAGTTCTGAAAGAAAACGTCATTTCAAACAGATCTGAAAGAATACGTCATTTCAAACAGTTCTGAAAGAATACGTAATTTAAAACAGTTCTGAAAGAATACGTCTTTTAAAACAGTTCTAAAAGAATACGTCATTTGAAACAGTTCTAAAAGAATACGTCATTTGAAACAGTTCTAAAAGAATACGTCATTTGAAACAGTTCTGAAAGAATACGTTCATTTAAACGGTTCTGAAAGAATACGTTCATTTAAACGGTTCTAAAAGAATACGTTCATTTAAACATGTTCTGAAAGAATACGTTCATTTAAACGGTTCTGAAAGAATACGTTCATTTAAACGGTTCTGAAAGAATACGTTCATTTAAATGGTTCTGAAAGAATACGTCCTTTCAAACGGTTCTGAAAGAATACGTCATTTCAAACGGTTCTGAAAGAATACGTCATTTTAAACAGTTCTAAAAGAATACGTCATTTGAAACAGTTCTAAAAGAATACGTCATTTGAAACAGTTCTAAAAGAATACGTCATTTGAAACAGTTCTGAAAGAATACGTTCATTTAAACGGTTCTGAAAGAATACGTTCATTTAAACGGTTCTAAAAGAATACGTTCATTTAAACGGTTCTGAAAGAATACGTTCATTTAAACGGTTCTGAAAGAATACGTTCATTTAAACGGTTCTGAAAGAATACGTTCATTTAAACGGTTCTGAAAGAATACGTTCATTTAAACGGTTCTGAAAGAATACGTCCTTTCAAACGGTTCTGAAAGAATACGTCATTTCAAACGGTTCTGAAAGAATACGTCATTTTAAACTGTTCTGAAAGAATATGTCATTTCAAACGGTTCTGAAGGAATACGTCATTTCAAACAGTTCTGAAAGAATACGTCATTTCAAACAGTTCTGAAAGAAGAAGTCATTTCAAACAGTTCTGAAAGAATACGTCATTTCAAACAGTTCTGAAAGAATACGTTCATTTAAACGTTTCTGAAAGAATACGTTCATTTAAACGTTTCTGAAAGAATACGTCATTTCAAACAGTTCTGAAAGAATACGTCATTTCAAACAAATCTGAAAGAATACGTCATTTCAAAAGGTTCTGAAAGAATACGTCATTTCAAACAGTTCTGAAAGAATACGTCATTTCAAACAGTTCTGAAAGAATACGTCATTTCAAACAGATCTGAAAAAATACGTCATTTAAACGGTTCTGAAAAAATACGTTCATTTAAACGGTTCTAAAAGAATACGTTCGTTTTAACGGTTCTGAAAGAATACATCATTTCAAGCAGTTCTAAAAGAACAGTTCATTTAAACGGTTCTGAAAGAATATGTTCATTTAAACGGTTCTGAAAGAATACGTTCATTTAAAGGGTTCTGAAAGAATACGTCATTTCAAACGGTTCTGAAAGAATACGTCATTCTAAACAGTTCTGAAAGTATACGTCATTTCAAAAGGTTCTGTAAAAATACGTCATTTCAAACAGTTCTGAAAGAATACGTCATTTCAAACAGTTCTGAAAGAATACGTCATTTCAAACAGATCTGAAAGAATACGTCATTTCAAACAGTTCTGAAAGAATACGTCATTTGAAACAGTTCTGAAAGAATACGTCTTTTGAAACAGTTCTGAAAGAATACGTCATTTCAACCATTTCTGAAAGAATACGTCATTTGAAACAGTTCTGAAAGATTACGTCATTTGAAACAGTTCTTAAAGAATACGTCATTTGAAACAAATCTGAAAGAATACGTCATTTCAAAAGGTTCTGAAAGAATACGTCATTTCAAACAGTTCTGAAAGAATACGTCATTTCAAACAGTTCTTAAAGAATACGTCATTTCAAACAGATCTGAAAGAATACGTCATTTCAAACAGTTCTGAAAGAATACGTCATTTAAACGGTTCTGAAAAAATACGTTCATTTAAACGGTTCTAAAAGAATACGTTCGTTTTAACGGTTCTGAAAGAATACATCATTTCAAACAGTTCTAAAAGAACAGTTCATTTAAACGGTTCTGAAAGAATACGTTCATTTAAACGGTTCTGAAAGAATACGTTCATTTAAAGGGTTCTGAAAGAATACGTCATTTCAAACGGTTCTGAAAAAATACGTCATTTCAAACGGTTCTGAAATAATACGTCATTTCAAACAGTTCTGAAAGAATACGTCATTTGAAACAGTTCTGAAAGAATACGTCATTTGAAACAGTTCTTAAAGAATACGTCATTTGAAACAGTTCTAAAAGAATACGTCATTTGAAACAGTTCTGAAAGAATACGTTCATTTAAACGTACTGAAAGAATACGTTCATTTAAACGGTTCTGAAAGAATACGTTCATTTAAACGGTTCTAAAAGAATACGTTCATTTAAACGGTTTTGAAAGAATACATCATTTCAAACGGTTCTGAAAGAATACGTTCATTTAAACGGTTCTGAAAGAATACGTTCATTTAAACGGTTCTGAAAGAATACGTTCATTTAAATGGTTCTGAAAGAATACGTCCTTTCAAACGGTTCTGAAAGAATACGTCATTTCAAACGGTTCTGAAAGAATACGTCATTTCAAACAGTTCTGAAAGAATACGTCATTTCAAACAGTTCTGAAAGAATACGTCATTTCAAACAGTTCTGAAAGAATACGTTCATTTAAACGTTTCTGAAAGAATACGTTCATTTAAACGTTTCTGAAAGAATACGTCATTTCAAACAGTTCTGAAAGAATACGTCATTTCAAACAAATCTGAAAGAATACGTCATTTCAAAAGGTTCTGAAAGAATACGTCATTTCAAACAGTTCTGAAAGAATACGTCATTTCAAACAGTTCTGAAAGAATACGTCATTTCAAACAGATCTGAAAGAATACGTCATTTCAAACAGTTCTGAAAGAATACGTCATTTGAAACAGTTCTGAAAGAATACGTCTTTTAAAACAGTTCTGAAAGAATACGTCTTTTGAAACAGTTCTGAAAGAATACGTCATTTCAACCAGTTCTGAAAGAATACGTCATTTGAAACAGTTCTGAAAGAATACGTCATTTGAAACAGTTCTTAAAGAATACGTCATTTGAAACAGTTCTAAAAGAATACGTCATTTGAAACAGTTCTGAAAGAATACGTTCATTTAAACGTACTGAAAGAATACGTTCATTTAAACGGTTCTGAAAGAATACGTTCATTTAAACGGTTCTAAAAGAATACGTTCATTTAAACGGTTTTGAAAGAATACATCATTTCAAACGGTTCTGAAAGAATACGTTCATTTAAACGGTTCTGAAAGAATACGTTCATTTAAACGGTTCTGAAAGAATACGTTCATTTAAACGGTTCTGAAAGAATACGTTCATTTAAACGGTTCTGAAAGAATACGTCATTTCAAACGGTTCTGAAAGAATACGTCATTTTAAACGGTTCTGAAAGAATACGTCATTTCAAACAGTTCTGAAAGAATACGTCATTTCAAACAGTTCTGAAAGAATACGTCATTGAAAAAAAGTTCTGAAAGAATACGTTCATTTAAACGTTTCTGAAAGAATACGTTCATTTAAATGGTTCTGAAAGAATACGTCATTTCAAACGGTTCTGAAAGAATACGTCATTTCAAACAGTTCTGAAAAAATACCTCATTTCAAACAGTTCTGAAAGAATATGTCATTTCAAACAGTTCTGAAAGAAAACGTCATTTCAAACAGATCTGAAAGAATACGTCATTTCAAACAGTTCTGAAAGAATACGTAATTTAAAACAGTTCTGAAAGAATACCTCTTTTGAAACAGTTCTAAAAGAATACGTCATTTGAAACAGTTCTAAAAGAATACGTCATTTGAAACAGTTCTAAAAGAATACGTCATTTGAAACAGTTCTGAAAGAATACGTTCATTTAAACGGTTCTGAAAGAATACGTTCATTTAAACGGTTCTGAAAGAATACGTTCATTTAAACAGTTCTGAAGAATACGTTCATTTAAACGGTTCTGAAAATATACGTTCATTTAAACGATTCTGAAAGAATACGTTCATTTAAACGGTTCTAAAAGAATACGTCATTTTAAACGGTTCTGAAAGAATACGTCATTTTAAACGGTTCTGAAAGAATACGTCATTTCAAACAGTTCTGAAAGAATACGTCATTTCAAACAGTTCTGAAAGAATACGTCATTTCAAACAGATCTGAAAGAATACGTCATTTCAAACAGTTCTGAAAGAATACGTCATTTGAAACAGTTCTGAAAGAATACGTCTTTTGAAACAGTTCTGAAAGAATACGTCTTTTGAAACAGTTCTGAAAGAATACGTCATTTCAACCAGTTCTGAAAGAATACGTCATTTGAAACAGTTCTGAAAGAATACGTCATTTGAAACAGTTCTTAAAGAATACGTCATTTGAAACAGTTCTAAAAGAATACGTCATTTAAAACAGTTCTGAAAGAATACGTTCATTTAAACGTACTGAAAGAATACGTTCATTTAAACGGTTCTGAAAGAATACGTTCATTTAAACGGTTCTAAAAGAATACGTTCATTTAAACGGTTTTGAAAGAATACATCATTTCAAACGGTTCTGAAAGAATACGTCATTTCAAACGGTTTTGAAAGAATACATCATTTCAAACGGTTCTGAAAGAATACGTCATTTCAAACGGTTCTGAAAGAATACATCATTTCAAACAGTTCTAAAAGAACAGTTCATTTAAACGGTTCTGAAAGAATACGTTCATTTAAACGGTTCTGAAAGAATACGTTCATTTAAACGGTTCTGAAAGAATACGTTCATTTAAACGGTTCTGAAAGAATACGTTCATTTAAACGGTTCTGAAAATATACGTTCATTTAAACGGTTCTGAAAGAATACGTTCATTTAAACGGTTCTGAAAGAATACGTCATTTCAAACGGTTCTGAAAGAATACGTCATTTTAAACGGTTCTGAAAGAATACGTCATTTCAAACAGTTCTGAAAGAATACGTCATTTCAAACAGTTGTGAAAGAATACGTCATTGAAAAAAAGTTCTGAAAGAATACGTTCATTTAAACGTTTCTGAAAGAATACGTTCATTTAAATGGTTCTGAAAGAATACGTCATTTCAAACGGTTCTGAAAGAATACGTCATTTCAAACAGTTCTGAAAAAATACCTCATTTCAAACAGTTCTGAAAGAATACGTCATTTCAAACAGTTCTGAAAGAAAACGTCATTTCAAACAGATCTGAAAGAATACGTCATTTCAAACAGTTCTGAAAGAATACGTAATTTAAAACAGTTCTGAAAGAATACGTCTTTTGAAACAGTTCTAAAAGAATACGTCATTTCAAACGGTTCTGAAAGAATACATCATTTCAAACAGTTCTAAAAGAACAGTTCATTTAAACGGTTCTGAAAGAATACGTTCATTTAAACGGTTCTGAAAGAATACGTTCATTTAAACGGTTCTGAAAGAATACGTTCATTTAAACGGTTCTGAAAGAATACGTTCATTTAAACGGTTCTGAAAATATACGTTCATTTAAACGGTTCTGAAAGAATACGTTCATTTAAACGGTTCTGAAAGAATACGTCATTTCAAACGGTTCTGAAAGAATACGTCATTTTAAACGGTTCTGAAAGAATACGTCATTTCAAACAGTTCTGAAAGAATACGTCATTTCAAACAGTTGTGAAAGAATACGTCATTGAAAAAAAGTTCTGAAAGAATACGTTCATTTAAACGTTTCTGAAAGAATACGTTCATTTAAATGGTTCTGAAAGAATACGTCATTTCAAACGGTTCTGAAAGAATACGTCATTTCAAACAGTTCTGAAAAAATACCTCATTTCAAACAGTTCTGAAAGAATACGTCATTTCAAACAGTTCTGAAAGAAAACGTCATTTCAAACAGATCTGAAAGAATACGTCATTTCAAACAGTTCTGAAAGAATACGTAATTTAAAACAGTTCTGAAAGAATACGTCTTTTGAAACAGTTCTAAAAGAATACGTCATTTGAAACAGTTCTAAAAGAATACGTCATTTGAAACAGTTCTAAAAGAATACGTCATTTGAAACAGTTCTGAAAGAATACGTTCATTTAAACGGTTCTGAAAGAATACGTTCATTTAAACGGTTCTAAAAGAATACGTTCATTTAAACGGTTCTGAAAGAATACGTTCATTTAAATGGTTCTGAAAGAATACGTTCATTTAAACGGTTCTGAAAGAATACGTTCATTTAAACGGTTCTGAAAGAATACGTTCATTTAAACGGTTCTGAAAGAATACGTCCTTTCAAACGGTTCTGAAAGAATACGTCATTTCAAACGGTTCTGAAAGAATACGTCATTTTAAACTGTTCTGAAAGAATATGTCATTTCAAACGGTTCTGAAGGAATACGTCATTTCAAACAGTTCTGAAAGAATACGTCATTTCAAACAGTTCTGAAAGAAGAAGTCATTTCAAACAGTTCTGAAAGAATACGTCATTTCAAACAGTTCTGAAAGAATACGTTCATTTAAACGTTTCTGAAAGAATACGTTCATTTAAACGTTTCTGAAAGAATACGTCATTTCAAACAGTTCTGAAAGAATACGTCATTTCAAACAAATCTGAAAGAATACGTCATTTCAAAAGGTTCTGAAAGAATACGTCATTTCAAACAGTTCTGAAAGAATACGTCATTTCAAACAGTTCTGAAAGAATACGTCATTTCAAACAGATCTGAAAGAATACGTCATTTCAAACAGTTCTGAAAGAATACGTCATTTAAACGGTTCTGAAAAAATACGTTCATTTAAACGGTTCTAAAAGAATACGTCATTTTAAACGGTTCTGAAAGAATACGTCATTTTAAACGGTTCTGAAAGAATACGTCATTTCAAACAGTTCTGAAAGAATACGTCATTTCAAACAGTTCTGAAAGAATACGTCATTTCAAACAGATCTGAAAGAATACGTCATTTCAAACAGTTCTGAAAGAATACGTCATTTCAAACAGTTCTGAAAGAATACGTCATTTCAAACAAATCTGAAAGAATACGTCATTTCAAAAGGTTCTGAAAGAATACGTCATTTCAAACAGTTCTGAAAGAATACGTCATTTCAAACAGTTCTGAAAGAATACGTCATTTCAAACAGATCTGAAAGAATACGTCATTTCAAACAGTTCTGAAAGAATACGTCATTTAAACGGTTCTGAAAAAATACGTTCATTTAAACGGTTCTAAAAGAATACGTCATTTTAAACGGTTCTGAAAGAATACGTCATTTTAAACGGTTCTGAAAGAATACGTCATTTCAAACAGTTCTGAAAGAATACGTCATTTCAAACAGTTCTGAAAGAATACGTCATTTCAAACAGATCTGAAAGAATACGTCATTTTTAACAGTTCTGAAAGAATACGTCATTTGAAACAGTTCTGAAAGAATACGTCTTTTGAAACAGTTCTGAAAGAATACGTCTTTTGAAACAGTTCTGAAAGAATACGTCATTTCAACCAGTTCTGAAAGAATACGTCATTTGAAACAGTTCTGAAAGAATACGTCATTTGAAACAGTTCTTAAAGAATACGTCATTTGAAACAGTTCTAAAAGAATACGTCATTTAAAACAGTTCTGAAAGAATACGTTCATTTAAACGTACTGAAAGAATACGTTCATTTAAACGGTTCTGAAAGAATACGTTCATTTAAACGGTTCTAAAAGAATACGTTCATTTAAACGGTTTTGAAAGAATACATCATTTCAAACGGTTCTGAAAGAATACGTCATTTCAAACGGTTTTGAAAGAATACATCATTTCAAACGGTTCTGAAAGAATACGTCATTTCAAACGGTTCTGAAAGAATACATCATTTCAAACAGTTCTAAAAGAACAGTTCATTTAAACGGTTCTGAAAGAATACGTTCATTTAAACGGTTCTGAAAGAATACGTTCATTTAAACGGTTCTGAAAGAATACGTTCATTTAAACGGTTCTGAAAGAATACGTTCATTTAAACGGTTCTGAAAATATACGTTCATTTAAACGGTTCTGAAAGAATACGTTCATTTAAACGGTTCTGAAAGAATACGTCATTTCAAACGGTTCTGAAAGAATACGTCATTTTAAACGGTTCTGAAAGAATACGTCATTTCAAACAGTTCTGAAAGAATACGTCATTTCAAACAGTTGTGAAAGAATACGTCATTGAAAAAAAGTTCTGAAAGAATACGTTCATTTAAACGTTTCTGAAAGAATACGTTCATTTAAATGGTTCTGAAAGAATACGTCATTTCAAACGGTTCTGAAAGAATACGTCATTTCAAACAGTTCTGAAAAAATACCTCATTTCAAACAGTTCTGAAAGAATACGTCATTTCAAACAGTTCTGAAAGAAAACGTCATTTCAAACAGATCTGAAAGAATACGTCATTTCAAACAGTTCTGAAAGAATACGTAATTTAAAACAGTTCTGAAAGAATACGTCTTTTGAAACAGTTCTAAAAGAATACGTCATTTGAAACAGTTCTAAAAGAATACGTCATTTGAAACAGTTCTAAAAGAATACGTCATTTGAAACAGTTCTGAAAGAATACGTTCATTTAAACGGTTCTGAAAGAATACGTTCATTTAAACGGTTCTAAAAGAATACGTTCATTTAAACGGTTCTGAAAGAATACGTTCATTTAAATGGTTCTGAAAGAATACGTTCATTTAAACGGTTCTGAAAGAATACGTTCATTTAAACGGTTCTGAAAGAATACGTTCATTTAAACGGTTCTGAAAGAATACGTCCTTTCAAACGGTTCTGAAAGAATACGTCATTTCAAACGGTTCTGAAAGAATACGTCATTTTAAACTGTTCTGAAAGAATATGTCATTTCAAACGGTTCTGAAGGAATACGTCATTTCAAACAGTTCTGAAAGAATACGTCATTTCAAACAGTTCTGAAAGAAGAAGTCATTTCAAACAGTTCTGAAAGAATACGTCATTTCAAACAGTTCTGAAAGAATACGTTCATTTAAACGTTTCTGAAAGAATACGTTCATTTAAACGTTTCTGAAAGAATACGTCATTTCAAACAGTTCTGAAAGAATACGTCATTTCAAACAAATCTGAAAGAATACGTCATTTCAAAAGGTTCTGAAAGAATACGTCATTTCAAACAGTTCTGAAAGAATACGTCATTTCAAACAGTTCTGAAAGAATACGTCATTTCAAACAGATCTGAAAGAATACGTCATTTCAAACAGTTCTGAAAGAATACGTCATTTAAACGGTTCTGAAAAAATACGTTCATTTAAACGGTTCTAAAAGAATACGTTCGTTTTAACGGTTCTGAAAGAATACATCATTTCAAGCAGTTCTAAAAGAACAGTTCATTTAAACGGTTCTGAAAGAATACGTTCATTTAAACGGTTCTGAAAGAATACGTTCATTTAAAGGGTTCTGAAAGAATACGTCATTTCAAACGGTTCTGAAAGAATACGTCATTCTAAACAGTTCTGAAAGAATACGTCATTTCAAAAGGTTCTGTAAAAATACGTCATTTCAAACAGTTCTGAAAGAATACGTCATTTCAAACAGTTCTGAAAGAATACGTCATTTCAAACAGATCTGAAAGAATACGTCATTTCAAACAGTTCTGAAAGAATACGTCATTTGAAACAGTTCTGAAAGAATACGTCTTTTGAAACAGTTCTGAAAGAATACGTCATTTCAACCATTTCTGAAAGAATACGTCATTTGAAACAGTTCTGAAAGATTACGTCATTTGAAACAGTTCTTAAAGAATACGTCATTTGAAACAAATCTGAAAGAATACGTCATTTCAAAAGGTTCTGAAAGAATACGTCATTTCAAACAGTTCTGAAAGAATACGTCATTTCAAACAGTTCTTAAAGAATACGTCATTTCAAACAGATCTGAAAGAATACGTCATTTCAAACAGTTCTGAAAGAATACATCATTTAAAACAGTTCTGAAAGAATACGTCATTTCAAACGGTTCTGAAAGAATACGTCATTTCAAACAGTTCTGAAAGAATACATCATTTTAAACAGTTCTAAAAGAACAGTTTATTTAAACGGTTCTGAAAGAATACGTTCATTTAAACGGTTCTGAAAGAATACGTTCATTTAAACGGTTCTGAAAATATACGTTCATTTAAACGATTCTGAAAGAATACGTTCATTTAAACGGTTCTGAAAGAATACGTCATTTCAAACGGTTCTGAAAGAATACGTCATTTTAAACGGTTCTGAAAGAATACGTCATTTCAAACAGTTCTGAAAGAATACGTCATTTCAATCAGTTCTGAAAGAATACGTCATTTCAAACAGTTCTGAAAGAATACGTTCATTTAAACGTTTCTGAAAGAATACGTTCATTTAAATGGTTCTGAAAGAATACGTCATTTCAAACGGTTCTGAAAGAATACGTCATTTCAAACAGTTCTGAAAGAATACGTCATTTCAAAAGGTTCTGAAAAAATACGTCATTTCAAACAGTTCTGAAAGAATACGTCATTTCAAACAGTTCTGAAAGAAAACGTCATTTCAAACAGATCTGAAAGAATACGTCATTTCAAACAGTTCTGAAAGAATACGTAATTTAAAACAGTTCTGAAAGAATACGTCTTTTGAAACAGTTCTAAAAGAATACGTCATTTGAAACAGTTCTAAAAGAATACGTCATTTGAAACAGTTCTAAAAGAATACGTCATTTGAAACAGTTCTGAAAGAATACGTTCATTTAAACGGTTCTGAAAGAATACGTTCATTTAAATGGTTTTAAAAGAATACGTTCATTTAAACGGTTCTGAAAGAATACGTCATTTCAAACAGTTCTGAAAGAATACGTCATTTCAAAAGGTTCTGAAAAAATACGTCATTTCAAACAGTTCTGAAAGAATACGTCATTTCAAACAGTTCTGAAAGAAAACGTCATTACAAACAGATCTGAAAGAATACGTCTTTTCAAACAGTTCTGAAAGAATACGTCATTTCAACCAGTTCTGAAAGAATACGTCATTTGAAACAGTTCTGAAAGAATACGTCATTTGAAACAGTTCTGAAAAAATACGTCATTTGAAACAGTTCTTAAAGAATACGTCATTTGAAACAATTCTAAAAGAATACGTCATTTGAAACAGTTCTGAAAGAATACGTTCATTTAAACGGTTCTGAAAGAATACGTTCATTTAAACAGTTCTGAAAGAATACGTTCATTTAAACGGTTCTGAAAGAATACGTCATTTTAAACGGTTCTGAAAGAATACGTCATTTTAAACGGTTCTGAAAGAATACGTCATTTCAAACAGTTCTGAAAGAATACGTCATTTCAAACAGTTCTGAAAGAATACGTCATTTCAAACAGTTCTGAAAGAATACGTTCATTTAAACGTTTCTGAAAGAATACGTTCATTTAAATGGTTCTGAAAGAATACATCATTTCAAACGGTTCTGAAAGAATACGTCATTTCAAACAGTTCTGAAAGAATACGTCATTTCAAAAGGTTCTGAAAAAATACGTCATTTCAAACAGTTCTGAAAGAATACGTCATTTCAAACAGTTCTGAAAGAAAACGTCATTTCAAACAGATCTGAAAGAATACGTCATTTCAAACAGTTCTGAAAGAATACGTAATTTAAAACAGTTCTGAAAGAATACGTCTTTTGAAACAGTTCTAAAAGAATACGTCATTTGAAACAGTTCTAAAAGAATACGTCATTTGAAACAGTTCTAAAAGAATACGTCATTTGAAACAGTTCTGAAAGAATACGTTCATTTAAACGGTTCTGAAAGAATACGTTCATTTAAATGGTTTTAAAAGAATACGTTCATTTAAACGGTTCTGAAAGAATACGTCATTTCAAACAGTTCTGAAAGAATACGTCATTTCAAAAGGTTCTGAAAAAATACGTCATTTCAAACAGTTCTGAAAGAATACGTCATTTCAAACAGTTCTGAAAGAAAACGTCATTACAAACAGATCTGAAAGAATACGTCTTTTCAAACAGTTCTGAAAGAATACGTCATTTCAACCAGTTCTGAAAGAATACGTCATTTGAAACAGTTCTGAAAGAATACGTCATTTGAAACAGTTCTTAAAGAATACGTCATTTGAAACAGTTCTAAAAGAATACGTCATTTGAAACAGTTCTGAAAGAATACGTTCATTTAAACGGTTCTGAAAGAATACGTTCATTTAAACAGTTCTGAAAGAATACGTTCATTTAAACGGTTCTGAAAGAATACGTCATTTTAAACGGTTCTGAAAGAATACGTCATTTTAAACGGTTCTGAAAGAATACGTCATTTCAAACGGTTCTGAAAGAATACGTCATTTTAAACGGTTCTGAAAGAATACGTCATTTTAAACGGTTCTGAAAGAATACGTCATTTCAAACAGTTCTGAAAGAATACGTCATTTCAAACATTTCTGAAAGAATACGTCATTTCAAACGGTTCTGAAAGAATACGTCATTTCAAACAGTTCTGAAAGAATACGTCATTTCAAAAGGTTCTGAAAAAATACGTCATTTCAAACAGTTCTGAAAGAATACGTCATTTCAAACAGTTCTGAAAGAAAACGTCATTTCAAACAGATCTGAAAGAATACGTCATTTCAAACAGTTCTGAAAGAATACGTAATTTAAAACAGTTCTGAAAGAATACGTCATTTGAAACAGTTCTAAAAGAATACGTCATTTGAAACAGTTCTGAAAGAATACGTTCATTTAAACGGTTCTAAAAGAATACGTTCATTTAAACGGTTCTAAAAGAATACGTTCATTTAAACGGTTCTGAAAGAATACATCATTTCAAACGGTTCTGATAGAATACGTCATTTCAAACGGTTCTGAAAGAATACGTCATTTCAAACAGTTCTGAAAGAATACCTCATTTCAAACGGTTCTGAAAGAATACGTTCATTTAAATGGTTCTGAAAGAATACGTCATTTCAAACGGTTCTGAAAGAATACGTCATTTCAAACAGTTCTAAAAGAATACGTCATTTCAAAAGGTTCTGAAAAAATACGTCATTTCAAACAGTTCTGAAAGAATACGTCATTTCAAACAGTTCTGAAAGAAAACGTCATTTCAAACAGATCTGAAAGAATACGTCATTTCAAACAGTTCTGAAAGAATACGTAATTTAAAACAGTTCTGAAAGAATACGTCTTTAAAAACAGTTCTAAAAGAATACGTCATTTGAAACAGTTCTAAAAGAATACGTCATTTGAAACAGTTCTAAAAGAATACGTCATTTGAAACAGTTCTGAAAGAATACGTTCATTTAAACGGTTCTGAAAGAATACGTTCATTTAAATGGTTTTAAAAGAATACGTTCATTTAAACGGTTCTGAAAGAATACGTCATTTCAAACAGTTCTGAAAGAATACGTCATTTCAAAAGGTTCTGAAAAAATACGTCATTTCAAACAGTTCTGAAAGAATACGTCATTTCAAACAGTTCTGAAAGAAAACGTCATTTCAAACAGATCTGAAAGAATACGTCATTTCAAACAGTTCTGAAAGAATACGTAATTTAAAACAGTTCTGAAAGAATACGTCTTTAAAAACAGTTCTAAAAGAATACGTCATTTGAAACAGTTCTAAAAGAATACGTCATTTGAAACAGTTCTAAAAGAATACGTCATTTGAAACAGTTCTGAAAGAATACGTTCATTTAAACGGTTCTGAAAGAATACGTTCATTTAAATGGTTTTAAAAGAATACGTTCATTTAAACGGTTCTGAAAGAATACGTCATTTCAGACAGTTCTGAAAGAATACGTCATTTCAAAAGGTTCTGAAAAAATACGTCATTTCAAACAGTTCTGAAAGAATACGTCATTTCAAACAGTTCTGAAAGAAAACGTCATTACAAACAGATCTGAAAGAATACGTCTTTTCAAACAGTTCTGAAAGAATACGTCATTTCAACCAGTTCTGAAAGAATACGTCATTTGAAACAGTTCTGAAAGAATACGTCATTTGAAACAGTTCTTAAAGAATACGTCATTTGAAACAGTTCTAAAAGAATACGTCATTTGAAACAGTTCTGAAAGAATACGTTCATTTAAACGGTTCTGAAAGAATACGTTCATTTAAACAGTTCTGAAAGAATACGTTCATTTAAACGGTTCTAAAAGAATACGTCATTTTAAACGGTTCTGAAAGAATACGTCATTTTAAACGGTTCTGAAAGAATACGTCATTTAAAACAGTTCTGAAAGAATACGTCATTTCAAACAGTTCTGAAAGAATACGTCATTTCAAACAGTTCTGAAAGAATACGTTCATTTAAACGTTTCTGAAAGAATAAGTTCATTTAAATGGTTCTGAAAGAATACGTCATTTCAAACGGTTCTGAAAGAATACGTCATTTCAAACAGTTCTGAAAGAATACGTCATTTCAAAAGGTTCTGAAAAAATACGTCATTTCAAACAGTTCTGAAAGAATACGTCATTTCAAACAGTTCTGAAAGAAAATGTCATTTCAAACAGATCTGAAAGAATACGTCATTTCAAACAGTTCTGAAAGAATATATAATTTAAAACAGTTCTGAAAGAATACGTCTTTTGAAACAGTTCTAAAAGAATACGTCATTTGAAACAGTTCTAAAAGAATACGTCATTTGAAACAGTTCTAAAAGAATACGTCATTTGAAACAGTTCTAAAAGAATACGTCATTTGAAACAGTTCCTAAAGAATACGTTCATTTAAACGGTTCTGAAAGAATACGTTCATTTAAACGGTTCTAAAAGAATACGTTCATTTAAACGGTTCTGAAAGAATACATCATTTCAAACGGTTCTGAAAGAATACGTCATTTCAAACAGTTCTGAAAGAATACGTTCATTTAAACGGTTCTGAAAAAATACGTTCATTTAAACGGTTCTAAAAGAATACGTTCGTTTTAACGGTTCTGAAAGAATACGTTCATTTAAACGGTTCTGAAAGAATACGTTCATTTAAACGGTTCTAAAAGAATACGTCATTTCAAACGGTTCTGAAAGAATACGTCATTTCAAACAGTTCTGAAAGAATACGTCATTTCAAAAGGTTCTGAAAAAATACGTCATTTCAAACAGTTCTGAAAGAATACGTCATTTCAAACAGTTCTGAAAGAATACGTCATTTCAAACAGATCTGAAAGAATACGTCATTTCAAACAGTTCTGAAAGAATACGTCATTTCAAACAGTTCTGAAAAAATACGTCATTTCAAACGGTTCTGAAAGAATACGTCATTTCAAACAGTTCTGAAAGAATACGTTCATTTAAACGGTTCTGAAAAAATACGTTCATTTAAACGGTTCTAAAAGAATACGTTCGTTTTAACGGTTCTGAAAGAATACGTTCATTTAAACGGTTCTGAAAGAATACGTTCATTTAAACGGTTCTGAAAGAATACGTCATTTCAAACGGTTCTGAAAGAATACGTCATTTCAAACAGTTCTGAAAGAATACGTCATTTCAAAAGGTTCTGAAAAAATACGTCATTTCAAACAGTTCTGAAAGAATACGTCATTTCAAACAGTTCTGAAAGAATACGTCATTTCAAACAGATCTGAAAGAATACGTCATTTCAAACAGTTCTGAAAGAATACGTCATTTCAAACAGTTCTGAAAAAATACGTCATTTCAAACGGTTCTGAAAGAATACGTCATTTAAAACAGTTCTGAAAGAATACGTTCATTTAAACGGTTCTGAAAAAATACGTTCATTTAAACGGTTCTAAAAGAATACGTTCGTTTAAACGGTTCTGAAAGAATACATCATTTCAAGCGGTTCTGAAAGAATACGTCATTTCAAACAGTTCTGAAAGAATACGTCATTTCAAACAGTTCTGAAAGAATACGTCATTTCAAACAGTTCTGAAAAATTACGTTCATTTCAACGGTTCTGAAAGAATACGTTCATTTAAACAGTTCTGAAAGAATACGTTCATTTAAACGGTTCTGAAAGAATACGTCATTTCAATTAGTTCTGAAAGAATACGTCATTTCAAACGGTTCAGAAAGAATACGTCATTTCAAACGGTTCTGAAAGAATACGTCATTTCAAACAGTTCTGAAAGAATACGTCATATCAAACAGTTCTGAAAGAATACGTTTATTTAAACGGTTCTGAAAGAATACGTTTATTTAAACGGTTCTGAAAGAATACGTTCATTTAAACGGTTTTGAAAGAATACGTTCATTTAAACAGTTCTGAAAGAATACGTCATTTCATACAGTTCTGAAAGAATACGTCATTTCAAACGGTTCTGAAAAAATACGTCATTTCAAACGGTTCTGAAAGAAAACGTCATTTGAAACAGTTCTGAAATAATACGTCATTTCAAACAGTTCTGAAAGAATATGTCATTTGAAACAGTTCTAAAAGAATACGTCATTTCAAACAGTTCTGAAAGAATACGTCATTTCAAACGGTTCTGAAAGAATACGTCATTTCAAACAGTTCTAAAAGAACAGTTCATTTAAACGGTTCTGAAAGAATACGTTCATTTGAACGGTTCTGAAAGAATACGTTCATTTAAACGGTTCTGAAAGAATACGTTCATTTAAACGGTTCTGAAACAATACGTTCATTTAAACGGTTCTGAAAGAATACGTCATTTTAAACAGTTCTGAAAGAATACGTCATTTTTAACGGTTCTGAAAGAATACGTCATTTCAAACGGTTCAGAAAGAATACGTCATTTCAAACAGTTTTGAAAGAATACGTCATTTCAAACAGTTCTGAAAGAATACGTTCATTTAAACGGTTCTTAAAGAATACGTTCATTTAAACGGTTCTGAAAGAATACGTTTATTTAAACGGTTCTGAAAGAATACGTTCATTTAAACGGTTCTGAAAGAATACGTCCATTTAAACGGTTCTGAAAGAATACGTCATTTCAAACAGTTCTGAAAGAATACGTTCATTTAAACGGTTCTGAAAGAATACGTTCATTTAAACGGTTCTGAAAGAATATGTTCATTTAAACGGTTCTGAAAGAATACGTTCATTTAAACGGTTCTGAAAGAATACGTTCATTTAAACAGTTCTGAAAGAATACGTCATTTCAAACAGTTACGAAAGAATACGTCATTTCAATTCTGAAAGAATATGTCATTTCAAACAGTTTCGAAAGAATACGTTATTTAAAACAGTTCTGAAAAAAAAACGATATTTACAACGGTATTTATGTAATAAAAAAAAGCGAAAAAAAAATAATTTAAAAAATGCTAATCTAATCGGAAGAACCGTAAAATCCGGCAATATCTTTAAATACTTAAGGATTTAATTACCTTTCTCTATGTTAACAAAATAAATTACTACTACTTGATGAATTATTTGGTTATTCTGTGTTGATTCATGTAGCCAACGCGTATGAAAATAGTGCAAAATTTCAATTTGATCAAAGAATGAGAAATGGAATGAAAAATGTGTATACGATTTATAACACACAGACATACAAATTGCATTGACATAAGCTTTGTCCAAAAAAAAAATGTGCGTTCGTTACGATAGTAACATAAAGAAATTCATACATATAGATAGATAATGTTTGAATACGTCCAATATTCAAACATTGAGCTAATTTAATTTTCTTAACAGTGTGCGAATTTTTGTTTTAAAGAAAAATATTTAGATTCTCATTTTCATCTGAACAAAACGTAGTAGTATGCTAAAGTTACTAACGATTTTCCTTGAAGAAATGTGTGTCTCTTTGGCTTAATGTTACGTTTAGAAAGAATATTTTGAAAGTAAACTATATTAAATGCGTATATAAGATAATGAGCATTTGTTTTAAAGTTTTAATTCTACCCTAACTATTCTACTGTTTAATACAATTATATGGTTATGAAGCTGTTGTGCTGATGGAGCTATTCAAGATCTCAATATGTCATAAAGTATAGGGGACATCGGCGTAGCTAGGGGGAGTTAGGGTTCAACCCCCTCCCCCCCGAAATGAAATCCCCCCGGGACGGAATTTAGTGACTGATTTTTAGCTTTGATTTTGTTTATTTTAGGTGAGATTTTAATACTAAACTATCCCTTGCCCCAGCACAGCAAAGGAGGTTTTGAGTTTAAAACCCCTACCAGGGGTTTTCGCAGTTAAATTCCCCTCTTCTATAAAACAAAACAAAAAAAAAATGCAAACGACAATCCCCCAAATTTCACAAGCACTGTTAAGGAAGATTTCGATTTTTAAACCCCATCCAAAATTTACGATAAACCCCCTCTTAAATATGAAAAAAGAAAATTACTCACTCAAAATTCTATGAGCGTATCAAAAGGGGTTTAGAGTTAACCCCCACCCCCTCTTCAGTACTGTTTGAAGCTAAAAAATACCTCTTCAATACCCGGTATAAAAAAAATTACGCACTCAAATTGTTATGAACGTAGCTAAATGGGTTTTGACTCAGTTTTGAGTTTAAACCCCCCTTCAGCTGGGTTTGAAGGTAAAAAATACCTCTTTAATATTAAAAACAAAGCAAATTATACACTCAACTTGTTATGAGTGTATTCAAGGGGGTTTTGAGTTTAAACTCCTCTCCAGTGGAGTTTGAAGCTAAAAAATACATCTTCAATATAAAAAAAGAAAATTACACACTTAGAAATCTATGAGCGTAGCCAAAAGGGTTTTGAGTTTAAACCCCTTTCAGAGTGGTTTTATGCTAAAATATACCTCTTCAATATAAAAAAAGCAAATTACACACTAAAATTATTTGAGCGTAGCCGACAATTGGGAGTTTTGAGTTTAAATCCCTTTCCTACAGTTTTAAACCCCTTGAGATGGTTTTGAGTTTAAAATCCTCCTACAGAGCGTTTTGAAGTGGAAAACATCTATCTTCAATATTATTGTAAAGCAAACTACTGTTACTAAATTCTATGACCGTAGCTAAATGGGGTTTTGAATAGAAAAAAAAAACTTAACTCCAGAGATTTTTTGTTTAAATCCCCAACAGAAGATTTTAACGATAAACTTCCCCTTTCGATATAAAATCTTAAGCAAACTATAGTCGCTGAATTCCAAGATCGTATTCAAGAGAGGTTACACATCTCTACCAGTGGCGGGGCTCAATTAATAAAATGCAGTGAATAGTCATTAGCCGAAATTGAAAAACACTAAATGAGGCTCAACAAAGATGGCTAAGACAGATTTTAGGAGTCAGTTATAGAGATCGTCTAAATCAAGGAAATCCTATGCCGAACTGGGAGTCGACCCTATAGTAAGATTGTTACAGAGGGTCGCATGAGATTTGTGGGACATGTTCTACGACAAAATGAATTACGCATAATAAGAGTTGCGATGACATCCTAGTACAACTTGGCGCCACACATTCATGGAGGTCCTCAGAGCAGGTGGAAAGAGGCTTCAGACATTACCAGTGACATATTTTTGTGGAAACAGCTTGACGGCTAATGCGCCGAACGTCTCGGGAGGGTCTAAGTCAGTAAGAATAGCACATTAGGTTTTTAAAATAAAACTTTTTAATAGCAGTAAAATGCACTGTAGATACCTCAGAATATGCATTTTGTTGGCTTTCAATATCAGGAATAGTGCTTGGCGGCGGGGCACCGCCCCGCGCTGGGGGAGCTCCTAGCGCAACCCCAGACCCGTTTGCTAGTAATTGCGGGGAGTCAACATTTTTCCGACTAACTCCAGGAAGAACCTCTTCTAGGGCACAATAAGCGTCTTCCGAAAAAATGATGGGTCAGAATGTAATAAAGATTATACACACACACACATACATACATATAAATATTTTTTCCGCGGGCGCGGGGGGGGGGGGGGGAGAAAAAAATCCCCACCGAAAAAAAATCCTGGCTACCCCATGATAGTGGGACGGGATAACAGAATTGCTCTTTAGGATTAAAAATAATTTAAATTAAGCGGAAAATCATGAAAAGATTAAACACACACTATATATCAAGCAGGGTGTGTCCTATCCAGCTCCACTTTCGCTTTGTGATGTCTTGGGCTATGGGCTTTTGTTCAGTTCTCTCCCACGAAATCTAGCTACCAACATTGCTAGGCAGGCACTTTATTGGAGTTTGAGTTTTGGCACATCGGCACAATTTAAGCCATGTCGTGCCCGACACTTTGTTGGAATCCACAAGGAAAGAGGAAAGTGGGCAGACCCAAGCAAACTTGGAAGAGGTCAGTCATCAGTAAAGCTGAGGGTACTGGAATGACATGGGAGCAGATGAAGAAAGCTGCTCAGAACCGAGTTCGGTGGAGAGGTGTGGTTGCAACCCTGGGAGTGCTCCAGGATTAAGTCAAGTTAGTCAAGTCATATATCCAATAATACATATTTCATGATGACAGTGTTGTGAAGCGCAGGAAAGTGAATTCCATTGGTAAGCTTATTGATCGTGTAGTATTCCTTACTCTTTGGCAACAGAAAAAAAGGTCTAAAGTCTTGTAATCTAAAGACCGATTACTGTAACAGGAAATTAATCCCTTCATATTCTTTACATATAATTTGTACTTTAAGGTATCCAGATTACTTCAACTTTAAAACGTACTTTAAGGTACCCAGATATTTCTTTATTTCCAAGGCAGAGCATTTATCAAATGACCATTTTCTAGGGCTCGTCAGACTCGTTACAGGTGACATGATATGTAAGGAATTTGGTTTGCAATGATGTGCTCCAAGACTGAAAAAATAAAGATGTTCAATAATAATTACTATTCGACTGAGTATTAGTAACACTTGTTGCTTTAAAATTCAGAATTTTTTATACGTATTATTAAAATCTGGGGAAAAAATGGCAGAAAAGCATTTGAAATATTTTCCAGCAATCGTTGCACCCGCTGGCCGTTACACACTATGAAATATTTATTTGGAAGTTTAAGCTATAAATTTAATGAAATGAAACTGGTACACAGCTTCACAGACTTTAAAAAAGCTATTGGCCAGTTTGGGCATGATGGCATTGATCAAAGATAAAAGCATTATGGATATTTTCAAAGCTCTGTATTGAAATTATAGCAGCTCAGTACTTCTGAACTACCATGTTTTAGGACATCCATGGAAGAGCGGTAAGGATGAATTCTTTTCAAATTTGTTTTTGCATATCATTTGGGTATATTATGATGGGAACTCTAGAAGAATGTGTTCCACGTTTGACAATAATCTCAGGTTTCAGGACCAGGTACAAGATATTATTTTAAAATTTAATAATACATTAATAGATTAATTGGCATGGAAATCAGTGCCAAAAAAAACAAAAACAAATAGTTTGTGATAAAGTGCAATATAAGCATCCAAATAAAATTTAAACTGTATTTTTTGCTACTTATCTCCGTATTTGGTTGAGAAAGTTGGATGCTGAATGCTGAGGCAGAAAGAAAAAATTAAGCTATTGAAAGTAAAGTCTAGAGAAAAATGCTGACTATTAGACACCTGGAAAAGAACACAAATGAGTTTATACTTTTACAAGTCAACACTATGGCTGGCAAAATGGGGACAATGCACAATACAGTGAAGAAACGTAAGTTGAGCTGGTTTGGTCATACTGTAAAACGTTACCCAATTTTAAAAATCTTCTTGTTATAAGGTCAAGTGGAGGGAGCACGATAAAAGGGTCGTGCAAAGAAAAGTTGGCTGGACAACATAAAAGAATGGACCGGCCTCTCTCTTGCTATCCTGCTAAGAACAGTTGCTGACCAAAAAAGAGCGATTCGGTTACGTGAAAAGTCACCGCACCCTTCAACGAAAGTCAAGGGACGGATAACAATGATAATGAGAAGATGATGGCTTGTTGAATATTTAAACATGGATTGAAGACTATGATTAAAAAAAAAATTTGTCCACAATTTAACGACTTGGCGCAACTTTTGTCAGCATTCACTCCACCTTAGGATGAACCTACACCGTTTAATTTTAGAAAGCTGATTTTAATATTTAAAATTAGTCGACCCGCGGCGTAGCATACACCGCTTCGTAATGGCCATGATCCAAAGAACCGCTAAATAGCAGGGATATGGAGGAACGTTGACACGGATTGTTAGCTCGGGGAGGGTCATATGGACGTTCTCGAAAGTGATAGTAGCGTGAAGTATATGAGAAATCGCCACAATTTCAGCCTCGCCATCATAAACGCCGGAAGTATTCATATAGGCTGCGTATTGTCGAGCAGAGTGTATGATTGTGCTTCGTGTGTAAGAACAACGGAAAGGGCGTCGCCATAGTTATCCCAATGTTCGCAAACAAAGCTTAGAGCCATATTGCGAAGACTGATAGAAATAAACAGTTACTTGATGCAGGAATTTCGACTGCATTGAAAGACCTGTTGACTCCACAAAATATATGTGAAGCTGTGGCCATGGTTAGGAAATGAACGGTAGTACGAGGGGGTAAAATCAAAACAAAGATACAGAAACGAAATTCAACTATTTTTAATGACACACAATAATGACGTGTGTAAAAAAAAATAACACACATAAATGTAGTCAAATAAAGAATGTATAAAAAGAAAGATCACTTATTCTCCTCCCACTCTTTTTTTTTCTGAGCTGTGCTCTAAGTCGCCCTTAAAGTTACATAGGGCAAATCTAGTCCGTCTTACAGAAATAAAAGAGTTATCTTTCCAATACTTTTTTTGTGATGTCCCGCATAGTTGGGCCACGAAAAGAATTATATAAAGATAGATTATTTGGTTTAGTTGTTATGTAAAGATTTTTTAAAAATTCTTACATATGAGCAATTTCATGAGCAGTGCTTATCGCTGTATAGTAAGTCCTAGAAAATTCAGCTATACCAATTGATTTCACGGAATCACACATCTGACTGGTTTCGGAGAATCCTGAATAGATATATAAAGAAAAATGAATTGAACATTATTTTCACTTAAACGTTCAATGTATTGTCTAATTTTTTGTGAACAGATTTGTGCTCAGTTCCTTTTCCTATGTTCTCATTTGTCAAACTATAATTCAGTGGCCTCATACAAAATACAGAAAGAAAAAAAAACGACACAGAACAAATCCAAAAATTAATCTAGAGAGCAGTGGTGTCACTAGGGTGAGTGTCACCTAGTACAGTTTGTTTATGGCAGTGATGCTTAAAAGAAATCCTGCGGGCCAGATTCGGCCCGCCAACACGTTGGCATAAAGTGTAGAACTTATTTTGTTTCAATCATATGGAGGTATGTTGTTAAGTGGTATTAAAGTGTTCCAAATCCAAATATTTTTCTATTCACATTTTCATTATATATTTATGAAATACCACTGACTGAGAGCACGAAATTTCTTAAAGTGTCGTACGTATCCACATCAAATTTTGTATAGGCCTACAGGTTCCTTTTTCCTCCTAGGCCAAGATGCTCACTAAGAAAGGTTTTTAACAGTACCGCTATTCGCAAAAAACCGCATTCTATCAAAACTTTGTATTTTATTTCCGGTATTTTCTCAAACGGCCGCAGTCTACATCCACATCATGTTTTGTATATTACGAATTATGTTTTTTTTTCCCCTAAGTCTACTTATTTTATTTTTAGTATGCCTTACGTCACTTCCTTTTAGAAGCGTTCTAAATTTAAAAATACATAAGCGATCCTAATAGTAATAATAATAATAATTAATAATTAATAAGATGATATATTGCATATTGATTTTTAAAAGATTGCCATTGGATACGCAGCGAACAAAACTTAGCTTGAGTCTAGATTCGAACTAATTGATAAGTATCCAAGACTGTTATCTTCTTCTTATCTTATATAATACAGACGTTACTTCAAAAAAGAAGATGATTACGTCATAAGCGTCATGCATCTAGTCATGCATATTAACCAATGACTTAAATTCTGCCGAGTCACTGGTTTTCTTAGCTAGCTCAGGCAACCCATTCCATGCTCTATCATATGGAACCAAGGGTGTGCGTTTATCTTTGTGTCTTTCTGAGTACTTTATTAAATTCTGTTTTTGTATTTGAAGATTATGGTTCAGTGTTTTATGTATAATTGCTACTTTACTTTTAAGTCTTCTATCATAAAGGCTTTCCAAATGCCTACTGTTTCCATTTTCTTAGACTTCATGTATGACCATAGATTTTTGTTGTTATCTTTAAATATTACATTGTTTATATATTCACTCTGCAGCTGTCTGCTTACTTTTTGGCTTAAGTGTTTAATTTGTATATTTTTTTTATATACCCTTTCTGTCTTAGTTTCTTGAAATTTTCTATAAAGGTTTTCCTTCTGCTTGCAGAGCTTCTTTCATCTATTATTAAAAACCAGCATTTATTTATTTTGTCTCGTATATATTTAGTTGGTATATGATTTTCTATAATGTTTTTAAGATAGTTTTTAATGAAATTTCAGAGGTCATTGACTGGTTGGTTAATGTCTTTTTCTGATCAGAATGTTTGAAAGGTTAAATCAGCTTGGCGTAGTTGTGTTAGGTTACATTTATTCCAGAGTAAGATTGTACATTTGGTTCTGTATTGGCTACTGCTTTTATCTGACTGTTTATTTTATCATATCATGGTCTGATATACCAGGGATAATATCATAACCAACTACTAATCCAGGTCTGTTGGTTAAGAAGAGATCTGATGTGTTGTTCAATCTAGTTTTTTTTTTTTTAATGATTTGATCTAAACTTTGGTTGTGTAAAGTTTTTATGAAAAGCTCATTTATATCCTTAAGGTTTTGGTGTTTATCTATGGTTAGTGTTTTCCAATTTGTATCAGGTAGGTTGAAATCACCCATAATCCGAAAAACTGCATATTAAATAGTGTTACCTGCTGTCTTAGCTTTTTCATCGTCAGCAAGATTAAATCTAGAATAAAGTAAGCTGATGTTAGTAAATGTACTTTTATTTTTTTTTTGTGTAAAAATAACAAACTCAATAGTGACCAAAAACAAATTTACTTGAACCTCGAGCCACTTTCATAGGTAGCCAAGCGGAATTCAAGCGTACTTAGCCTCTCAACCACACTTCCCATATATTATAGACCGAATAGCTGTTAATATAAAATACAATATGTACTTTAAATAGATAGAAGTAAATAATAAAAGTTGACTAGCCCGGTCCACAGAAAAGCAAAGTCATAGGAGATGTTCTTATACGAATTTGTCGCCAGCAGCCATTTTTCGAACAATTTTATAGACACTTTGGGTTGAATTTCGAATGGTGAAGATGATTTTGTAGCATTCTTTGGGAAAATGTCGACAGGCTGTAAATATTAAATTGAGAATTTCAACAAGAATTCAGTATTATGGAGTTTGAATTTCAAGAGAAATCTCAAAAACAACATAAAAACACAAACTATCTATCTATATTTATGAATCTCTTAATGGCTCAAGACTTTGGACACCAAGCAATGGAAAGATCACTCTTTTATTTCTGCAAGTCGGACGGACTAGAAATATCCCATGTAATTTTAGAGGTCAAAAAAAAAAGGGGGGGGGGAGAGAACAAGAAATTGATTTCGCGGGGCCAATTTTTGGGTAGGGATACTGATAATAAGTGGAAATTAAGAATTTGTGTTAGAAAAAAAATTCGTCTGTATTTTATTCGTACGTACAGAACTACTTTCCGAGCCTTGCGTGTAGCGAAGTCATACAGTATATCTTAAGAATTCTATTTCCTTAATAGATCACGCTCAATAGCAAGAATTACCAAATGTTTCAATCTATGTACAAGAATTGTTGACCTCAAGTAATTCTTTTTTAGTTTGAGGCGCGAGAAGCATCGTTTTCTAGATTCCAAAATTACGGGCATTGCATAATGCCTTTTTTTTATCGCGCGTAGGATTGGCGTTTTCCATATTGAATGACACCCATAAATGACAATATTTATTTATATATTTCAGGAGATTTGTATGGGTTTTCAAAAGATTTTAATAATTTCCGGATATTTCCAAAACTTTTTTGTATATTTACGATTTCAGGAGATTTCCAGGAGCTACGGGTTAATCGACAGGAGGCCGCTGGAAATCTGTTATAAAATAGTTTAATTTAATAATTTATACACCTAGAATTAGAGCGGGTCGTATGAAAGGTTTCTCCAACATCCAATCTCTGATTAAGTTGAAATTTCGTACAATTATTTCTTGTACCGAAAAAAACATGAATAACAAAATTTAAAAAAAAACGTCCTTTCTTGAATGTCGTCCTCCCATCGCTTTCTCTGAATGACATTGTCTTTCCGAACCCCGAAGATCTTGTAATATGGCCATAGATTTTTAGCCTGCAGCCTCCTACTAGCTAGCAGGTTATCATGGGGTCCAATCGAAGCAGTAATCCTGTCTCTAATCACTTGGTTGGTGATGCGGTCTTTGAATATTGTGTACAAAGCCTATTTCCTGCTTATATGGCTTGCTCTCTGCGCTCTAGTACCATCTCTGATTTAAACACGTGAAGGGAGGGTTTATGTTGGAGGTTTTCATATAGCTTTTGGAGGCTAACAGATTTTATTGAGTTGTATCTAAAACTAGTAAAATATTTTAAAGATACTTTTTTTTGGTTTTAGAGAAAAACAAATAGTGAGTAAAATTGATTGAATCAGTCATGTTGAATCAGTCATGTTGAATCAGTCATGTTGAATCAGTCATGTTGAATCAGTCATGTTGAATTAGTCATGTTGAATCAGTCATGTTGAATCAGTCATGTTGAATCAGTCATGTTGAATTAGTCATGTTGAATCAGTCATGTTGAATCAGTCATGTTGAATCAGTCATGTTGAATCAGTCATGTTGAATCAGTCATGTTGAATCAGTCATGTTAATTAATTAATCATTAATTTTCAATAGATCCAAGCTAATAATAATAAAGTTTGTGCGAGTGGAAAAATTTAAATTATTTTGTTTTTAACTTTCATGCCTGATCAGTGAGGTATAGTTTAATCTCATCACTTTTGTGGACCTTTTGGATAGACGAGGTTTCTTGGAAAAGTACTAAAAACATAAAGTGTTTAAACACATACAACTGGTAATAGCCTCCGTGTACGAACCTTTGTGCGTCTTCTCTTATCCGTTCTATTGAAAGAAGCATCTTCTTTGCAAGACGTGATCATTTATGATACACATTCAAAAACTGTTTACAGAGACTGAATTAAGTATTTACCTAGACCCTATCATAGTTATTAAATACATCATTTTCTTGGGAACTTTTCCATATAAAACAAGGTTCAGGTGTTGGTTTGTTTATTCATATTTTCATCATCATTCTCATCAAAAAAGAGAGAGAGGGGGGGGGGACCTGAGAGACTTAAATCGTCCATTCCAAAAGCCCTGGACAAAACCCAGCGGTTGGTCATGACGCACGTACGTCTGTAAGTTGTCAAGAGCATGTAGATTTCCAGATCTGTTGAAACAGAATTCGACAAGCCTGGGACAAAAAAAAACAATTATTTCCTCCTCCCTGAGCTGTGCAAGCTATGACCACATGGACCCGACGGGCCGCCTGAGTTTGTAATCTAGTTTTCACTTATATCATTTGAATCGTTGGTATTGTATGGTTAGATTCACGTCTTGTTAACTATTTTTTTTTTGGTTAAAAATCATGTTTAACCGTATAGACTTATTAACTGACCAGTATATTGAATGTCTTGACTCTAATCTCCAAAGTGATTCCATGGGGGACAAGAGACTTAAAGAGCTCATTCACCTGAGGACGTTGTAAAATGTATGAATATATAGATCCAGATTTCCAAAACGCGAACGCATGAAACTAAATTATTCACATTCATATAAATATGCTACTGTTTACTACTGTGAAAACACTGTCCCTGCACCGCCCTCATAGTGCGCACCGACGCACTAATCAGAATTGAGCCGAGACATCGAGGTTGAGAGCGAGAAGATACTTAGAGAGTCCAATATTAGAGGGCAGGTGGCATTCGTCTGGTATCTTCGGAGGCTGTCGCCTATGCCTGAGGTGTTGTGCGTACTGGCGTACAAGACACCTATATAGCTATAAAAGAGGACAAAAAGGAGGACAATGCCTTACAAAGGAGGGGAAAAAAGACTAACTTAATTTCTCCCTCGAAGTTGACATTAGGGAATGCAAAAGGCTAATGCACACGTTCTTTGTAGCACGTTACGTAGACCATCTTGTTAAATACACACACACACACCACTGTTCACGATAAAGCTTATTAATAAAACAAAAATAAAACAAACAGCTGTTGTCGTTATGTCCTGATTCCAAATTGCAGTGGTGGTCAAACAAATGAACATCTGCGACATCAGCACATCTCATTTTTAGGCACTGTATGCATGACAATAGATCATCGAGTGTAGTTTCTTTGAGTGTATATAAAACACTCAGCAAAAGAACTAATATCCCTCAAAAGTACCATTCATTTTTTTTCTCTAAATATTGAATGCACCTAGTAGCCATCTTTGCATAGGTCATTTCACCTTCAATGAAATGAAACTTTCAATTTTCTTGTCTTTGTGGAATTTCCTTTGTAGAATGTCCGGTAATAAGAAATTCCAGAGTAGAAAATCTTGAATACAGAGAACAATAATTAGATAGAACATTAGAGTGCACGCAGCATGGATTGGTTGATGCTATGTTTTACGGTTCAATATCAAGTGCATACAACTAAACCCCATTAACACACGTTTTGCGGTGAATCTTATGAAGTATTCGATTCGATTAATACATTATGTTACGTTGTAGTACACAACAGTGAAAAAGCCGGACATTTTTACACTTTAGGCTATAGCCTGCCGACGAAGGACACGACCCAAAAAAGGAAGGCTTGGCTTCCATTGCTGGACGTCTGGTAACCCAAAGTGGGACTTATAGATTCCTTTACAGAACCAAAAGCTTGACAGTCCTTGTTTCTCTTTGTTTGTGATTCTAATGAATCATTTTTTTTTCCACCTTATTTTTTTTTAGTTGCCTCCCTTTTTAATTGCTTTTTTGTATAGCACATTTTTCATGTTTATCGCATGCTCAATGAACTGTATTCAAATCTCTTATGTGGACTAGTTTTAGAAGGTGGTATCTCGAAGAGGGTTTCTATGCTTACAATAGGCACTCAGCAAACTGAGCTCGAGTCTGGTTTCACGAAATGTATTTCATTATAAACAAAGTGTCTTCAAATCTTTTCTTCAAACTAACCTGAGTTAGAATGTAGTCCATGTCGTTCTGAAGCTCTTTCTTGGGTTTGCTTATTTTTTTGTCTTCACGATAGCTAAACACAAAAATTAAGAAGGATTGTGCATGTAATATCGAGATAGTCATTGTAATGATGTCTTCCTTAAACAAAATGGCATAGTGAATCTCTGTTTATTTATCACCATTTCACAAATATTCAAATACTCTTGGAATTTATGTCCCTAGACCTTACGTCAAGAAAAACTGATTCATATTTATCAAGCAATGTACCAAGAGTATTAGCTTCATAGATAATTTCAAGTCATGAGACAAGAAAATAAAAAAAAAATTAAAAAAAAAAAGGTTTATGTAAGAAAAAGTACATATGTAGTCATATGTCTCAATACTGTAAGATGTATTTCCCTTGATCAGTGTCAAACTAAATAAATTAGTTACCGTTCGTTTATTAATTAATTAGTTACCTTTGTTATTACATCACATTTGTTTCTGGACAATGACTAATTGTGAAAAGTTTCAACTTAATCCCAGAATGGGAAGTGGGAGAAATACGGCGTAGAAAAATTGTACCAGACTGACAGACAGACAAACAGACAGACAGAGTTGATAAAACCTTCGTATAAATGGGTGATAGACAATAATAGTATTTGACTCAATTTTTCACTTTTTCTTTGAAGAAAAGCAGCTCGATTAATGGCAGCAGTAGTAGTCTTCCTTTCATATCTACGGAGCAGATAAATGTATAGTCATCTTTCTTTTATAGTCATCGTTTAACGAGGTTGTCATGTGGTCAACACAACGCCATTACTTTCCCCGTCAGGTAGCCATTAGAATTGGGTGGACTCAGGGGCGTTGTAGGAATCCCGGATTAAAAAATCCCAATCGTCATATAGATTCGATCCCGAGACACTTCTGTTCGGAAGTCAAGTGCTTAACCACTCAGCCATCACACCCCTCTAAGTAGCTCAATAAATAAATTAATGTTTAGTATTCGACCGCTTATTATTTGGACCAAAAGCCCAAGGAAATATTTTTAATGATTCAGCACAAAATAGTTTTAAAAATTTATTAACTTTGTTACAGAGTATTTAAATCCTTCCCCTAAACCAGCAATATCCAAAGTACAGCCCGCGGTCCAATTCTGGCATGCGACGTGTTTTCATCTGCCCGCCAAAATCCCCCTATCCTAGCTAGGCTACTTTACTATCCCAGGCCAAGGTGCTTCGTAGCTCGTAGGTTTATAAATCAGTCATTCCGTTTACAGATAAAACAAATATTATCAGCTTAAATTTATCAACACATACCAACTAGTTATAACAGTAAAGATATAATACTAAAAGGATACTACTCTAGCAATGATACAGTATTGAAACAAAGATACTAATACAATAAAGGTATAAGGATATTACGAGAGAAAGCTTGAGAAACGGTAAAGATAGTACTACTTCAAAGTTCCAAGCTATAAAGATAGATGCCTAGAAATAATCACTTACTTCAAAGACACTTTGTTATCAATTACAAAATATCCCTCCGCTACATATGACTGCACTGTAATTAAAATAGTCGCAAGAACTGGTGTAAATAAATTTGATAAAAACAAAAAAACAAACACACACACACAAATTTTTTTTTTCTTTTTTTTCAAGGTCATGATTTTTAAGCAAGAATGGTGCAATTATAGTAACAGAATAAATGATCGAATAAAGGTATCTGACGGTCAACGGGTACAATGCAGATTTTACGAATGAAACCAAGTCTGTGCTATTAAAAAACATCTTCTTCATATCTAGATCTACATCACGTTATCAATACTGAGCCAAATTATAAGGGAATCTGTGTCTTTGAAAAAAGATTTAGCAAGTATGTAAATCAATAAGGGTTTCCCTTCAATTACGAACATTAAGTATTTCACCCAGTTGTGACCTACATATTTAGCCAGCTCTGATGCAGTCAGAGCTGTTCTTTCTTTTTTGTGGATCACGCCTTTCTTCAGGGATTCTCTTTGCGTCTAAAATGTGTCTCACTTTTCTTCAGCAAATGGGGTGCGTCAGCTGAGTGGTTAAGCGCTTTGCTTCCTTACCTGGGGTCTCGGCTTCGAATTGCGATGAAGATTGGGATTTGAATTTCTGGATTTTTAGGGGCGTTCCTGAGTCAACCAAACTTGGTCGTTGTGTTACCAACATGACACCCTGCTTGTTAACCGTTTATCAAAGAAACAGATGACCTTAATATCGTCTGCCATATAGATCGAAAGGTCTAAAAGGGGAACGTTTTCTTCAGCATGGACTTCTCTGTGCATCTCAAATGTGTGTCCCGCCTTTCTTCGCCTCTGGGTCTCAAATGTGTGTCCCGCCTTTCTTCGCTTCTAGGTCTCAAATGTGTGTCCCGCCTTTCTTCGCCTCTGGGTCTCAAATGTGTGTTCCGCCTTTCTTCACATCAGTGTCTCAAATGTGTGTCTTGCGCGTTTCATCATCTAGGGGTCTCAAATGTGTGTCCAGCCTTTCTTCACCTCTAGGTCTCAAATGTGTGTCCCGCCTTTCTTTACATCAGTGTCTCAAATGTGTGTCTTGCGCGTTTCATCATCTAGGGGTCTCAAATGTGTGTCCAGCCTTTCTTCACCTCTAGGTCTCAAATGTGTGTCCCGCCTTTCTTTACATCTGGGTCTCAAATGTGTGTCCCGCATTTCATCACCTCGGGGTCTCAAATGTGTGTCCCGCCTTTCTTCACCTCTAAGTCTTAAATGTGTTTCCCGTCTTTCTTTACCTCTTGGTCTCGCTATCTCTGTGAGAGATTTTCATCTGTATCTTTCAGAAGCCATTGTCTGGCATTTTTTTCTTATTGCTAAGGAGATTGGATGGTTCAAAAAAAAAAAACAAAGGCGAAAATAGAGAGATCGTGTATTTAAAGGGACATTTTTGTAGTTCCGCGGGGACTTAAACGACGCTAGTAATGGGTTTAAATTAAAATGTAATTGTTCATTTATGAAGTGTGTATATTGTGAAAGTGATTCCTAGCTCCACAATAAACTCTTTTTTAATTTTTAATAAAAATTTATAGCTTTTATATAGCGCTACTTTCATGCTTATAGCATGCTCAGAGCGCTTTGGTCCAATCTCATTTGTGGACCAGTGGGAGGGGAGGGGGGTATATGGGAGAAGGCTTTTCATGCTGCCTTTAGGCGCTCAGTAAACACAACTCTGCCCGAGTCTGGTGTTGAACCTCGAGCTCCCTTCATAGGTAGCCAAGACAATTTCATGCGTACTTAGCCTCTAGTCCACCGTTTAATGGAGATTGTTATAATTATAACAGTTTTAAAGTTATTTAATGATGACAAATTCATTTATCAGATTTAGCTGTATAAAATATATTTAAAAAAATACTTTTTCATCATAATTACCTGCAGTAGAAAGAGAAAGTGATCCACTAGCAAGAACCAAGAGGAAATAGTAACCAGAAGTCATTGTTCTGTACACGCTATTGTTTTAACGATGTTTGCCCAAAGAAAATTATTTCGTGAGTTTGTGTAATTCTCTGTAAAAAAAAAATGGCTGCTATACAAAAAAATTGACACACATTTCACTTAGTGTGTTCAGCTCGGCAACATATGGTGTTGGGCACACTAGATCTCCTATGGTTAACGGCTTTCTATCTATAATGGAAATTAACGGTTCAATACATTATACCACATTCTTCCGTTAGAGCCCTGATCTCTTCTTGATCGTGACCTCTGTGACCTCATTCTCGTTCAGCCCACTTCCGCTTGCCATTGTGGCCAATTCACAGCGACGCCATTGTTTAATTCTTCCTGTGATCTAGATACTTCTAGTACTAGGTACTTCACATCATCACACGCAGTTGGGACAATTGTGTCCTTACCTTTAACCAATTATGTTCAAAAACGATTAAATTTCCTCACGTAGCGCGAAAAAAACAACTCTTCAATTCTTCGTGAAAGGCGAGCCAGCGGACTTCTTTGTAGAATGGAACACAAGCAAATCCATGGCTTATTTATGATGTGATTATTAAAAATTAATAATAATTAAAAAGTGTACAAATCAACAATAAATTTTAAAGATAACTTGAAGTTAGTAAACGAAATTAATACAATTCCATTTAAAATAAATTTTCGAAAAACTATTTGTTTTTAAAAATCTGATCATAAAAGAAAACTTAATAATTTTAATGAAGTTGATTTTTTATTATTATTATTATTACTATTTTTTTATTTTTTTTTCAAAAAATTTTTTACCTGAAAATTAATGGTGGCTATTAAATGCTTCGTAATTTATAATTATTTTAATCATTCTTGAGATGACCAAGCGAGCCGCATGCAAAGAGATGGCGGACGCATGCGGCCCGCGAATTTAGTGTTTGACAAACCTAGCTAAAGCAGAGGTATAGTTGTTTTGTTCTCCTTTGACGTCATTCGGGTCTCTTTCATTCATGAAAAAAGGCCAAACTAGAGTTTTTTGGATGTGTCCGAAAAGCTAAGTAATTTTCTTATTGGGATACATAAACGACAAAATTTCAGGAAAACATTTCAGCCCAAACTAAAAGCCACTACACAGCTATCCGCAATTCAAATGTGCACAATTTAGAAAGAAAACAGCAAGTGTAGTGATTTTTATTAGAAATACAAAATACAACTACAATGCTTGTATTTCTTCTAAGATCAGAAGTAACCAATTAGACAATTATTTACTGATAATTTTTTTTAAATGTTCAGTATTCCCAGACATGGCTAAATATGTTTAATGATTGCTACGCTAGTTCTCCTTCACGCATTCTCCAATCAAGTTGATACTTAATATGAATATTACATATCTAAATGTAACCACTTGAGTAGTTACACTGCAAAGACTTTCTCCCAAGCCCAAAAAAAAAGCTAAAAGTTTTACGGAGAAGATGCAATGTAAAACGACTCGACGTAATCTTCGGTTTTTCTTGACTATATGGGCACTTAGGAAACTTTTTCTTCAATAAGCTATATGCAATGAGACATAGAACTAACAGAACATAGACGTCAATCTTCGAAGTTGTAGTCGTTTCATAATCGCTCATTTACGTCATTACAAAAATGTTTCTGAAATGAGTTCGGGTAATTATCTCTCCTTAATAAATGTTTAACCGAGCGAGGCTTAGACACCTACATATATATACAAGAATGGATCGTATCAGAGTATAGTTACTGAGATCAGCGACGTCAATACTATAATTAACTTAAAAACTATATTTAAAAAAAGCACCGATGAAATCTTCAGAACATAGATAGTATCAATATTTCCAATTCTGTCTGCTCATTAGGTACATCAATAAAACCAGAGTCTGATGATAATGTACTGCATGGTCCGAAGTGAAGTGTGATGCAGCCTTTTTTTTATTTCCTTCATTACGGGTAAAGAAATTACGAGAATAGGAGATAATATATATACATCCTATATATCGACCACCGGCGGACAAATATTATACTTGCCCTGGATGTGGCGAAATATGTAGGTCACAGCTAGGACAGCGCAGCAACGGGAAATACTTCACTCCTCATTAATTTTATATCGATATTTTTGATGGGAAGGCCAAGTTTATCAGTTTTTCCTTTAATAAGCCTTCTTATCCCTGGAGGTTTCCTTTTCTGAAGCCGAAAGAGGAGATTGTTCTATAAATGATTAATACACAAGGACAAACCCGTCAAGAATAAAAAATAATGATCAAGCTAGACTGAATGACTTAAAGCTTCTTCCAAGAATATTAGTAAATAACTTTGTAAGTTAACCAATTATGGATGTCTGGCCGTCTGGTATGCGCTCTGGACTGTCGTCTCGATGGTCTGGGTTCGAACCACCACCATTCCACGTTATCGTGTGGGAGGTTCGGGCTAAGATGTTTATCTTCAATTCTGAAGGAGGATCCGAACACAAAACACTTGGATCATTTCCATTGTGCTAGATTAAGTGGCAGTAGAAATTTAATCTATGTAATCTTATTAAAAACTATCTGGCAAGTAAAGATGGCCTATCGCTGATCTAGATCATTCAAAAACTAGTGACCTTACGCACTGAATCAGCCTGTAAGAGACCAAAAGTTATATTATTGGTCTCGACTGACGACTCGTTACCACGTCACAGGTCAGCTGTCAGACTTACTTTAACTAAATGAATGATTGAAAATTTAAGCGAGTAACAAAGTACAATATATTGTTCCCTCTATTATTTATCTCTTTTTAAAACTCCGTTACTCTTTCATGTCACAAAGAAAAGTTATAATTGGATATTAGTGTACACATTGTCCTCATCGATTTTTTAAAAAATAAAAACTTGTTTCTCCTCAAAACTTAATCTTCTCTATTTATTCCCACATTGACATAAACCATTATCAAAACACAACTAAAACATAATTTTTTTTCTATAATAAATTTGTGGGAAATGTTTTTATGTTTACAAACATTTGGTTGTTTGTTTGTTTGTTGTTTTTTCAACACGTTAACATTTTTGTTATGTAGTACACACTTTTTTTTTAATCCAAATGACATAAAACTTTGGGCCATATTAAGCCTCTTGAAGTTAATAAGACATTGGTTAAGGTTAATTTGTGATTGATTCCTGTATTGTTCAGATTGTTGGATAACTTGTTGAATAAATGTTAAGAAATTTCAACTAGATCCAAAAATGGAAAGAGGGATAAATAGCGTGTACAAAATGACACCCAGACAGACAAAGTTGATATACAGTAAAATAAAGTTCCACTTTCAGAACTTGTGGTCTATAGGGCAGATGATGTAACGGTGATTTGTCTCTAGGGCCAGCGCAACGACCAACCGCCTTTACTATTCCCCAACTCAGATGCGCCCGAAGATCCCGAAATTAAAAATCACCAGGATTCGAACCCCGGTTTGGAAGCAAAGCGTTATACCGCCAGCCACCTCCTGAGTTGATATAAGTTTTGTAAAATAAAAACAATTTATAAATGGGGTGGGGATAATTACATACGTTTTCACAAGAATAAATGTACTTATTATTTCTCTTGAAAAAAATAATTGTTCTTTTATTCCCCTGCAGTTGATAATTTAGAAAACAAAATGTTTGAAATGATCTACCGTATCTCTCATTTCAATAGATGACGTCATTAGCGTCAGAGTAATTGTAATTTGTTTAGATTAACATTTTCCAGGACAGACCCATCCCGTCAAACTGGAATATCAAATGGATTTTCACCTGACAAGGTGTTTGTAAAAAAAATGGAATATGTTTATCTAACCTGGCAATAAGTACAAACCAAAACAAGCTGCTGAGATGTACAACTTTTACGTATCCAACCTGGCAATAAGTACAAACCAAATCAAGCTGCTGAGATGTACAACTTCTACGTATCCAACCTGGCAATAAGTACAAACCAAATCAAGCTGCTGAGATGTACAACTTCTACGTATCCAACCTGGCAATAAGTACAAACCAAAACAAGCTGCCGAGATCCACAACTCATACATATAGAAATAACACGATAAGATCTTGTGGTTCCGAAAGCTTTTCTTGTAATGCTTTTAATGACTACAATTCCAACTCCTGGCCCTCATGTTTACGTAACTCAGACATTGAGTTCAGCGGAAATGTTATCACTGACTGGAGAAGGAGCAAATGAGGGCAACTGAAGCCTAAATCAGTAAATTTTGGGGCAGGAGGAGGCTCGTCCACCTTGGATATCTACCCACCTAGGAGAATAAAATCTCTAAATTCAAACCTCTGCTTCTTGTAGCTCTACCCAAACCCATGAAAGGCTTTGAGAAAAATGTATTATATGTCCATTGCTATAAAAACTAGCATTGTAGTGACAAGTGATTATTTATTATTCTTGTTATATATACCTTTACCTATCCCTTAGTCTGTTGGACCGTTGGGGCACCAGGCAAGATTTGTCGACCGTCTTTCTCCATTCCTCCCTTTTTTTTTTTTTTGCCTTGTTTAGAACCTCTCTCAATGGCAGGCCCGTCCATTTTTTAATGTTGTCCTCCCATCGCTTTTTCTGTCTTTTTTTATATATAGAAAAAAGGAAATAAATCGTACAGTACTGGGATATACGATTGTAAATGTGGAGTTCTTCCCCTTAGATATCCATTTTTATTTTTTTTAAATAAGGTATTTTATTTTTATATGTTTAGCTTGTTACTGTTATGTACTAATCAATGACAGCAGGAAATTCTCTCTCTCTATTGTAATTTTAACAATAAGTATGATACAAATTTATTCCGAGACGAATGTGTAAGGCTGACTCCTTAGTTTTATCTATTCGCGTGACATCTTCACTAGCAAAGCATCCAGAGTAAGGGAAAGAATCTTTAATATCAACTTGAAAAAAGGGAGAAAACTCATGGAAACCCTCTTTATCAATTAATAGTTTTTAGACTCATTGCATGTAGTCAGCAATCTTTTTATATAATGCATGCAATCTTTATTATTTAACGCAAAGCAATGTTTATTTTTAATTCAAGTAATCTTTGTAATTAATGCACACAATCTTTGTAATTTATGCAAGCGATCTTTTTATATAATGCAAATAATCTTTGTATCAAGAAATCTTTCTAATAATGCAAGCAATCTTTGTATGTAATTCAAGTAATCTTTTTATATAATGCATGCAATATTTATATTTAGCGCCAGCGGTCTATATACGCAATGGAACCCATCCTTCGTCTTGTTTTAGATAGACGTTTCAATTGGCAGGATAGCGTCACGGTCCGGATCTGGCCGGCGAGCCGTGGTTTGTGCAACACTGAAATAGAAGTACGTCACATATAACAACAAAAAGAAGTTGCTTGAGAGCCCAAGAATGAACTGAACTTTGGCCGCTTTGTTGTCTTCCAGAAAGGCCAAAGGTTAGTTCGTCATAGCACTGAAACTCACAGAAAGGTTTCTGTTGACAATCTTGCACGCCCCAGCGGTTATAACTAAAAGTTCGGCACAAGCAAAAGATAATTTCTCCAAGTCGAACGTTCGAGTAGGTGACATCCATAGTAGTTCCGACTGCAGAAAGCCGCTTCGAGTCTGAATAGTCGCACCAACGAACTGCTACATAGCTTGATCTCTCAATGTACTTTTTGTATGGTCTTATGTTGCCATTTTGATATGTTTCTATCCATTCATTCCAAACTAGTGACAAATTTGGAATATTTGGCTCGCTTCTGTTTAACTTCCTGGCAACCATTGATCTGACGTCACTAGCCATGATAGATAACTCGTGACTATAGTGCAAGTAGAGAAAGTCCTCAGACACCGAGCTGTTAAAGTCGAGAACCAAAGTAGATATAGAAAAATGTCGATCCAGCTGGTGATTATATAATGAATGCATCGAGTCCGAGTTTAATATATCTATATTTAAAATAAAAAGAACATAATATGTAATATAATCTAAGATTTCTTGGTTTTCACTTTCATCTAAACGCCAACCGTCGCCCGGAAATGCAATGAAGAAGAACGCGAATCGTCTGCAGGTTCCGTCTTGGTGTAAGTAGAACCCCAAGAATGTTGTGCAGTTAACAAACCGACAGGTCAGCCAGCCTAAGCTTGATACGTTGCATTGGGCTTTTGTCCAAGCGAGATTCTCTTGATTCACGGGCACTAATTCAAGTCCCTTTGAGACAGAAACAAGCTGATCTTGAGCATCGAAATGACCCTTGACGCAAATATGGGTCACATTCAGACGACAGAGACTGCAAAACGAGTTGACACAGTAATAATATCTGATTGACAACCATGATACTATTGAGTCGCATAGGAATCTTAAAAGAATATCCCTGTCACAGTAACCAATAGTATTGTACAAGCAAGGAATCACACTGTTAATATGGTAGTAATGAGGGGAGTGGAAGGTATAATGCTCAATTTTTGCGAACGTTTTATCAGAGAAAAGCTGATTATAAATCAAGCCAGCATTAAACTCACTCTTTCTTTCCGACCCATTCGGAACATTGCAGTTAAAGATGTCTACATTCGCATACACTAAGCCAGTCAAAGAATCCATAGTTGGAATATTATTGATTATATCACTAATAGATTTCTTGTTAATTAGCCGTTCAGTGAAGATTTCCTCCTGCGGGCAGCTAGCTATGGCTAACGTGTCGGCCATCGTCAAGCATCTAACCTCTACGTTCAGCATGTGTCCGAATTTTTTTAGGCCTTTCTTGGCTTCAAGAGGACACTTAGTTGCAAAGTCCTCACAGCAGTTTCTGTAGGGGAGGCAAGTTGCATGACAAAAGCAAAGAAGCTGGTATAATTTCACTTTCAGGGGCAGAACTCCACATCGGTTCTGACATGACAGATAGACGTTTCTTTTCGCATCTACGTTCTTGTTTACCTTTGGTAGAAAAAAGTCGCTTACAGCCTGGATACGATACACATTAAATATGAATTCGACCAAATGAAGCGCCACCTTTTTATGTCCAAACATAGTGCCTAGATGAACCATTGTCGTTCTACGACTGAGGGAGGCCAACCAGTGTCGTTACCTAAAAATATTAAATAGTGTAGGATCTTCGCAATAGACTCAACAATGTCAAGGACGATAAATGTAACTATTCTAACTATTCATTTATTCTGTACACCGGATACACCAAATACAAACTAGTTATTTAAAGTCATTCCGCCATACACGAAAGTTTTTAGAAGAATTTAATTCGTTATTTGTTTTAATTAAATAAGTCTTTGGACTAAGAAAACTTCCCTACAATATACTTGTCAAGTAGACACGTTACAAGCTACATTAAGTATCAGTTTTAAATACGTATACAATTTTCACGACATTTTTATAGACAATTCCTCTCAGCATTTCACAATGAACTTTCCATTCGCATATCAGATTTAAATGTCAGTCTTTACATAAATGGCATAGCCTAGCGAGAGAAATTTGACATGTCTGACTTGGAACCATACTTGCCAAGACCTGAGATACAACATTATTTTCATCGCATTCTGATGATATCAACACAGGTATTAAATACAAGCTTGACCTTTTTCTGTCGCCATATAGTGAAAGAAAGGTTATAAGTTTTATTACTGCAAACCGCATTCGATCGTCAAACGGGCTTTATTTCATAGTGCACTTGGAAGTCTCGGCATTAGCTCTGGTCGGAACGTTGTCGCTCACGCAGCAGTTTCCACTCACTTCACAAAGTAACGACTAATCCTGGATACAGTTTGAGATCACCAGCGTCCCATTATCTGCCAGAATGTAGCATTGTGAGCCGTCCAAGTGTCACCCGATCCTGATTTTTACGGAGCTTATATCAACTTATTCTGTCAGTCTGTCTGTCCGGTTTACTCTCCCATTTCCAAATCTCGGATGAAGTTGAAAATTTGCATAATTATTCATTGTACCTGACAAAACACGAGACAATCAAAAATAAAACAATTAGTTAATTAATTATTGTTGATTAATTATTTTGTTTGATATCAAAATAAGGGGAATAAATGCTGCTCAATAAGCGATGTATATATGGATTTAATCCCGTTATTATGTTTCGCAACTTTTTCATTCTCTCATTCTCATTCTAGTAAGTTAAAATTTCACATAATTATTCATACTTGATGACAATACACGAATTAATCCAAAAACTAATCAATATATATGCAAAATAATTAATTTGTTTCATGTAGCAAAAAGAGAGTTAAACCATGCTTTTTTTTTTTAGATATGACAGTTCTTTCCCTTTGATAAACTTTTTTTTTAAAGTTAGCTTTTGTCTTTTGTTTGTTCTTCAGGGTTGACTCCTGATTGTCGTTAGCGTGTTTATGTTTGGGTAACGGCGAGGCTGCACACCTCTATATTCAGAGATTTCCGTCTTTTAGGAGGATTATTAACCAAAGATCACTAGCCCCTTCCTGCCTATAGCTTCCGGTTTTAACCTTTACCAATCCCTTAGTTTTTTTAACCGTAGGGGCACCAGACAAGACCTATTGACCGTTTTTCTCCATTCCTCTCTGTCTTTTGCCTTGGATAGGATTTCCTTCAACGTCCGGCCTGTCCATTCTTTGATTTGGTCTTTTCATCGCTTTCTTTGTCTTCCTCTTCAACTTCTTGGTACTGAAAGAAGGTCTTCGCGAGCCGTAGGGACCTTGTGATGTGGCCATAGAGTTTATTTTTACGTATTCGGGGTTTTAGAATAATTTGCTCGCTTTTGACGCTTCTTCAGTCTTAATAGGTGTAGTTTCGGTGGGTTCAGAACCAGAACCAAAATGACAAGCCAGAACCTTATATCTATAACAAATTTGAGTTTAGAACGAAATATATGAATGTATATTACGAGATTCATACTTATGGTTTGAAAATATAAGATGTCTACCTGCTATAGCAATCCTGGACCCAGGTTTGAAACTTAACTAAAATGTTAATGTATAATTTAGTGAACTTTTGACTTAGAGAATCAATTGAATTAAAAGTCGAAATTCCGCAAGCACTGGTTTCAAATGTAAACATTTTTGTAATTTAATTTCGTCCATTTAACATAGCGATCTTGCTAAAAAAGTCAATCCCCCTAAAGAGTGATATTATCTTCTAGAAAAACCTTTCCCCAGAAGTTAATTGATAAATAGCCTGCAGTTAATTTGTTCACTTTTTTCACTATTATGTCCTTTTTTTTTGTTGTTGTAAGCTTGTAAAGAAGAATGTAATGATTAAGATCCATGGAGAATGTACATCTGTCATTTATGAGAATATCCTATCAAACAATTAAGGCAGTGTTTCCCAAACTGTGTTCCGATGAACCCTAGTGTTCCGAGGGGCCTGACTAGGTGTTCAACGAACTACTGGAATAGTTGACTAGTAGGCCACCACATGAATTAATCTCTTTATAAAATAATCAAAGTGTTCCACTAAATGTTCAGAAAGTGTGAAGAGTTTGTAAAGAAAAAGTTTGAGAAATACAGAATTAAGGTATTACACTATTGAATACATACGCTGGAAAGGGACTTTAATAAATGTTTAAACAAAATTAGTGACATTTAAAAAAAAACAAAGCAAGGTTTAAAATGGAACATTCTGATCATACGATTTTGTTGTTTAAAAAATATTTGGATCAAACTCTCCAAAGAATTTATAAATATATCTATGACTGTGTTTAAGATATACGATCCGAAGACAATAGTAGTGTTGCTGAAGCATTTTATCTTATAAATTACGTGCTTTCCTCAAAACAGAAGATAATTACCTTCACACTCAAGGTGATAAACTAGTCGTACATGTTACATAGAGACTTCAACTCTGCTAATTAATTTGTTTTACGGGGTGCTCCAGATTAGCCGCTCCATGCTTCAATCATCTAATGGCACTATGGAAGAATTCCTCGTTGTATATAGAAAAGAAATGTGCTTTTTATCTTTATGTCTTTCTGAATAGTCAATCAGGCTGTACTTATCTATTTGTAAGTTTTGATTCAGTCTTTTAAATATGATTGCTACTTGGCTTTTTACAAACCTAATATCAACTCCCTCGGTATCTGTCTGTCTGTCTGTCTGGTAGAAATTTTAATGTCCTTTTTCACATTCACTTCCCATTCTGGTATCAAGTTGAAACTTTACACAACTATCCATAGCCCCAAACTTGGTGATCTCCGTTTCGACAGGTCTGGGAAACCAAAAATTCTCAATCTGTATGGTGACATGTATTCACTACGCAAGACAGCAGTGTTTCTGTCCAGGGCTCTCACTCAAATGGAATTGGATGATGATGAAAACAAAAAGGGAATCTAACAAAAAATTAACCAAGTAATTAATTAAATGATTGAAAGAAATTAATTTAATTATATATGAAGTTCTTCCCATTAAATAAGCTTTAATAATTTTTTTGCTTTTTTTTTTATTATTTTATACACCGGATACACACAAAACCTAGTTATTTGTGTTTTTTAAGCCTCAGATACGAATCAATCTATAGCGTAGTTAAAACTGTGATTACATGGAATGAAGATATCATATAAACAATATAGTAGCTACATCCTCATAGGTCATTCGTCGGTACTATTTTACAGTTCGCTTGTAAGTCTTCACAACTTTAGGAAGACTAAATGAGTTGTAAACTTAATTCATCAAATTTAAAAATACAATTAACGGCCCATTAGAACTAGTGAAACTACGGCCTCGTCCTCTGACGAATTGATTTTACCAAGTGTTACCAAATGTTTGTTTGTAAAATGTTTTCCATTTTCCGGATGTTCTTTCAGAGTTGAAGGTAATCTACTTCTTAGTCCAAACCTCCCATAGAACTAGGAGGGATGGCAGTAGGCAAGGTTTGAACCCTGCACCATCGAGACGACCGAAAAACAGTCCTGCACGCTTACCTCACCACCAGGCAGCCATCTCTCACAAGTCGCCTATATATGTGGGTTGCCCAGGCTGGTAGTGATGGTCCTTGTCTAGGGGGGTTGATCACTCCAAGCCCCAGTTCAATCTTTTGACGGCAGAACATCTTAACCTTACTAATGGAGCACTAACATTCTTTCTAAAGAGACTCGACACATATGTATAGGAATAAATAAGTGTAATAAAACTATAACGTATATACGCAAGTAGTACTATGTAGATCATCCAATACACTGCAAGAAAGGCATTCCAATATGGACTATCTTGTTCGAGTATATATCTACATTCCAACAATATGGACTATCTTGTTCGAGTACATATCTACCATAGAACAAAAAAGTTCCTTCTAAACAACTCTCGACTAAGTCACACTGTATTTCTATAGAGTGAAACTAGTAATTTAAACCTACCATTACAATATCACACAAAGTTTGTAACACCATCTGGAAGACAAAGAAATAGAAATATTTCTACATTTTTTTTTGTGTACTAAGCATTGCAAAGAGTTAGGGTAGACTATTTCGCTCTGTGAGGTGAACATGTTGGATGTGACCTGAGATCTGAAGTTATGGACGAGAACTTTCTTTCTTTGTTGTTTTTTTTCTGGTGAGACGAAAGAAGTGCAATCCATAGGTGGTTTGGTTGGCCGAATAAAACACTAGTTTCAAATCCCAATTACACACACTACAAACACACTACACACACATACCTTATACAAACACAAACCGCATACGCACACACCACACATACTAACACACCATACACAAACCGCATACACACACGTATACACCCACACACCACACCACACACATATACAAACAAACCCCACACACATACACGCACAACTACGATTGGCATCACACATCTCCCGGTATCGAGATGACTTTTTACTAAATCTTCTGCAGATGGTAATAAACCAACAATGTCGTTAGCTCTTGACCAGCTGGGGACACAGTTTTAATTGCTGATATTACATCAATCTTACAGGATGGCTGCCTGGTCGTGCGGTATGTCCTCAGTAATCTCGAAGCCTCTAGGCACTAAATCTGCCTGCCTCTATGCGGAAGAAAACTTGTGCTATATAAAACAATATATATATATATATATATATATATATATATATATATAAATTAATTTATTATTATTTTTATAAGAAATATTACTAATTCATGATTTAATACAGTTGATGCCCCTAAAATAATTCTACTTTGTGATGTCTTCGATGCTTCACTGATAGAACCCAAATATTTTGGTTTCAATTGAATTTCTAAATGTTCATCAATGAAATTAAAGTTATGTAAATGTAGAGAAACCAATTTTTTATTAACCTACATTAATTTTAAAAATTTTTACTTTCTTCACTACTATGCAAATGGATTAACCCATACCCACCGTTTCTCAGTCCCAGTATTTTTACATTAACTCCTGCCCCCCACCCCCAATTCTCTCACAGAGACACACTTTGTTTCTGTCATAAGCAATAGCAGTAGACTTTGGAGACATTCTATCAGATGCATGGATCAGTATAAGGCTGAAGATGTATAGAGTAGTCCAATGCATCATGTACTTTATATATTACATAGTGGTAACGATTGTGGGTCAGCATTTAAAAAAATTGTTATGCTTTAATGACAAACTTTCTACACCGTCCAAAATAAATAAATTAACTGCCCCTGAAAGGGGAAAACCACTATATAGGTCTCCCTGTCCTTCTGTTGACCTGTCATGCTTAGATCTAATGAAAAATAAAGAAGTTATTAATAATCAAAATTGTAAAAAATCTTTAAAAAAAAAGAAAAAAAGAAAAAAGATAGGCTTATATGAAGGAAAGAAACCCTTACAATAATGTACAGGTTATGTTTAGTATTTGATATTTGAGTTGTTGTTTTTTTATTAATTCATGTTTTGTTAATTAAAATAAATAATTGTTTAAAGTATCAACTTAATCGGAGAATGCGTAATTAAAAAATAGCGATAACATTTATCTAAGGGGAATAAACCCAACAATTTTATCTATATCTGTGAATACTGAAGTATTAGTTTTCCTTGTTTGTATCACACACAATCAGCTTCTGTAAAGCCAGACATTTCGAATATTGTTAGACTGCAGGAGACACAAGGTTCCCATTAATTAAATTTTTTTATTTTTTAGTTAATTCAGAAATAATAATATTTATTAAAAAATTAAAAGTAAATGTACAATGAAACCTAAAAATAGTAGACCTACAAGGCCCTACTATAACTTGGAATTACATTATACAAAAGATGAGAAAGAAATTCACGACAATGAGATAATTGTATATGTGTAATCACTCCATGAATTTTGTCATAATTTTTAGATAAAACTTTCAATAGTTACAGAATTAACGTTCTTGTTATTGACAGCGTGAAGGTTAATAAATAAAATATTATTCCAATTCGCCTTCTCAAGCTTCTTTATTAGTACTTTTCGTAGATTTGGGCGTTGGCGGATTTTTTAAAGGAGAAAATACGAAAAAATACAAAAAGGTTGAAGACCACTATCCTGTACCATCATATACTGCATCATCTGTAGTGGTAGAGATCTATTGGCTTCCTATTATACTCAAACATCTCAAAGTCTGATTCATACAGCCCCAAAAGTCTATTCATGACATCGCTGGGAACTGGTCTGTAAGCTTCAATCATTGCTGCCATTTTATGGTCGGCGAATTGATTTTTATATTTGTTCCAGGAATAGAAAGTTTCTTTACAAATTTGAAGAAAATCTTCTGGTGCGATAGATGCTCCGGTCTCTAGCTGTTCTGGAAACTGGACATTGAAGGGCAAGTGACCATTGTACTGAAACGCTGCCCAAAGTCTTTTATAAACAAGTCGTTGGTTAAAACAATTCTGTAAATATATTGAGACAGTAAAAACATATTAAGATTTTCGCTTAGATAGAAATAGTATGATCTAACTAACATTGTTATACATACTTACACTCGTAACAGAGAAAAAGCATAATTTGCTTGGCTACCTATCAAGGGAGCTTGAGCTCGAATCAAAACTTGAGCTGAGTTAACTTTGTTGGGCAGCCCAAAGACTGCATCAAACACGTCCATAAATAAAGGTTGGGCCGCAGATTAATGGTCATGTTAAGTAAGATGTGCTATACAGAAAGTTTTTCATAACCAAAAAAAAACACTATTTGCATACATATTTAGAGGCACTCAAAATTGGCCTCCGCACAAACCTAAGTAAAACTAAAGAAATGCGATTAGGATATGCGAGTGGGATATAACGCAATAGAACACAATCGTTATCCCAACATATGCATATCACGTATGCATTCGAGACTCTGAAGTCATCTATCGAAATCGAGAAAATGCTAGATGTAGCTCAGCAAAAATGGCTAAGACGGATTTTTGGAGTCAATTATAGATATCGGGTCACGAACAAAGAAATTCCATGCCGTAGTGAGACTCGACCTATTAAAGAGGTTGAGACTGAATTTTGCATGAGATTTTCGGGACATGTTCTCCGACAGAGTCCATCACGCATCCCAAGAGTTGCAGTGACATGGAGGGATATACGAGGAAAGCGCCAACTGGGACTTTCTCGTAAAACTTGACATCACACCTTCATGGAAGACAACAAAGCAGTGGTCACTGGCTGGGAAAAGGCTTCAGACGTTGCAATTGACAAATCTCTATGGAGACAGCTTTCTTATATATCTTATCTATTAGAGACGTTACTTCACAAAAGAAGATAATTACGTCCTACGCATTTCATGAGTCAATCTAGCCATGCTTGTTAATCAATGACTTAAACTCTGCTAAGTCATTAGTTTACCTGGAGGATTTAATCAACCCATTCCATTCTCTAATGGCACTAGGGAAGAAGGAGCATTTGTATTATTTTTTTTCTAGTGTATGGAATAATAAATATGCCTCTATCTTTATGTCTTTATGAGTATTTTATTTTTCTATGTGTAAATTATGGTTCTATGTTTTATCTTTTATAGCTACTTTACTTTTTCTTCTTTTGTCCTGAAGTGTCTCTAAGTTTAGTGATTTTACTAATGGTGTTACTCTATTGTTTTGTATTTGTTCTAGTTTCTCTATGTGTTCTTAAGCTGAAGGATCCCAAACAGAGGATGCATATTATAAGATTGGCCTAACTAAGGTTAAATAACATTTTAATGTTATGTTCTTCTTCGATTTTAAAAATTTCTTTTTATAAACCCTGATGTTTCGATTGCTTTTTTTTAATATAATTTCGTTTATGTAGGGATTGCGTGACAACTTTTCATTTACCATTATACCTAGATATTTTGGGTTTATTATCTGTGTAACTAGTTTTCCATAATTACAAAATGTAGTAATTATTTCAATTAGTTGTTTTTTTTTTGTTGTTGTTTTTTTTGTTACTTTTAACTACTGGCATTTTTCTGGGTGGAAAATTCATGCTCTTATTTGATTAATATTTCTGAAATTCATTTGTAAAATGTCATTATTTAGTGTTGTTTTTATGGTTCAATATATTATGCCATCCTCTGCAAATGATCTGACTTTTGTTCCTGAACTAATTCAATTTGGCAGATCATTGATGTAAATACAAATTTGAAAATGTGTATAGGAAAGTGTGGGATTGGTTTGAAAGAGTTAGTTAGGACTTCTATTCTATATATCATCGCTTTATTAAATTATTATTATTATTATTATGTTAGAAACGAACGAGTATTTATTTTCTGGCGCTGCCACGTCGAGTTTCATTAAAGAGAAACAAAATTCATCGTAGTCCCTTTAACAGTTTCCACTGAGGAATTGGCTGGTGATGTGGCAGGTCTGCAGCAGTACCGCCCTCTGACAGGCAACGAGGATGTTTCTAGGAATATTAAGGGCCTTGAAGGTATCTGTGAGGTCAGTTGTTATTATCCCCTTGGTTGATATAAGAATGGTTATATTGTTATTTTGGATAATTTCCATAGACGCTTAAACTCCAAGCCTAGGTTCCATACCGTTTTGTCAGTCAGAATAGGCCTATCCCAGTACAGCAGATGTTCATTAGACTCGAGAACCTCGCCACAGCGAGTTTTTATAATAAGGAGGAGTATCTTACCGATCAAATTGTGTGTCAAAGCCAAGTGTTGGTGTATTAACTTTGCAACTTGGTTATGGCGACCTAGGTTGTCTGATTCTGATAATGCTGAACATCCTGCCATAATGTGTTAAATCAACTCACCCACATTTCCACATTTTCTGCATTTGAGTTGAGTTTTAGGATATTGTCAGGACTGAGTTCTGGTCAGCCTGGGTCTCCTGTTTACTGTAGAGGAGAAGGGGGGCAATTCAGGTTGTTGACTTCAAAACTGTTATTGTTTTGGGTTATTTTTACTTGGTGAGATGTTTTTGTTGAAAATAATGTAACTCATAATAAGGCAGGTGGTTTTCGTTCCTAGTCCAGGACAGTTGGACTTTAGGATATAGATATAGTCGAAGTGTAGACTCTAATTATTTCTCTGTGTTGTCACTATTCAGTCTATGGAATATTAGCTGATATATTTTTAATTGATACTGGATATTTCAAATGTCAAAACTGATTCTGTATTATAGTACATATAATGTAATAAACATGTTATATGTCTGTGAGTTGGCATTCTGAATATTTGTTCTATCGTTGTATGTGTCGTTGTGGTGTTGCACAGGACTTGGGTACATTTAGTAATACACATACGTATATTAGAGAAGAAATGAGTCTTGACAGATATACATTCAGTTTTAGGATATGCTTCTTGTAATTTTTATCCTAATTACTTTGTCCTGTATTGCTGTAACAAAGCCTTCTGTTTCAGGGTAGAGATGACCTGCTTTCAGCCATGTTAAGGTAACAGCTTTGTCGATGTTGTCCCAATCTAATTAAGCCGGGAATTTTCCGTGGAGGTTTTTGTCTTCCCATTGGCGAATCTCATGCCTCACGTCGTCCAAACCGACAATGACGTCAGCATTATTATTTTTATCATTATTATTATTATTATGATAGGTTGATCTGAGATAAGGAAGAGATATTGCTTTCGTTTCATTTCCTGAATCTTACAAAACTATTCGTTAAGATTAGCAACTAACGAAATGATTTTGGATATTTATTTGCCAGTAAACAAATATAGTAAAACTTCCCCTTTGAGACACAGGTAGCGATAGAGCTTGTAGGGCATACATCTTTAACGCAACTAATGACATACATTTTGTTTTATTAGAATTATTTGTTATTTTGTGGAAAAGGAAGTAATTGTTTTTATGTTTCATTTGATGAGATTATTGATTATCTCCCTTTATTTTTCTATACTCTTTTTTTAGCGGCCCCCGTAAGGGGAAAAAGCCGCTATTAGGTTTGTGCAAAATGTCCGTCTGTCTGTCTGTCCGTCTGTCACACTAAGATCTCAAAAACTAGAAGAGATATGAAAAATATTATTTCATCATTAAATCCGGCTTGAAAAGTTTAGGTGCAACGGCTACTTTTGGTTTTCTAAAAGCAAACCGTTTAATTTATGAAATTAATTATGCAAGCGATTTTTTCGTAAAAATACACCAATTCTAAAACAATTACGTAAATGTAAGGGAGGCAATGTTACAATATTCTAACAAATATGAATATTTCTTGTGTATTTTCAGTATCACTAAGTCAAATATATTTATAAAATGTACAGGAAATGTTTACAACAAATATAAATAATACTTAAAGATGTTTTTTCTGGTTAACTAGCTGCTAAAATTAAAAGAAAACATTTCTGTTTGTTTATAAAGGCTATTAAGGCACTTTGTATGTAAATATCATGCACATTTTTTAAAATGGACTTTTTAAGCAGCGACTTTCGTGCAGTAGCGTAACGTCGCAACATGATCAGATGCTAAACCAATTCCTTAAACTTTTTTTAAAAAGATTTTATTTATTTTTTGTTTAGTGCCCCCATCCGAATAAAAGTAGCTAATTTGTGTGCGTTTTGTCTGTTGGTCGGTCTGTCCGTCACGATTAGATTAACAAATAACACTCGAGGCTATTGTAAATCTGATTTAACCTTTAATTTTTCATTCAGAAATATTGCAATAGTTTAAAGTATCTATAATAGATTGTTCCGGATGTTTTGTCAAAAACAAATCAATGCCAATGAATATTTGTTTGCTCTTCTAAGTTATAGTAGATTTTATTTCCATGCTTAAACGTTGCAAGAAACACATGATCTTTAATATATTGTTCCGGTTTTTTAATGTAAATAGCATAGAAATGCTAAATAAAAATATCTATACCGATTTATGTTTCATTAACTATAAAATTTTCCGCATATTGTTTTATAAAAAACAAATTTATTTAAAATAATTATATTTTTTTCAAAATATCGACTATAGGTTATTCAGGATTTTAAAATAAGAAAGTAATTAACTAGAAACGATTATTGAAAATCAATTTTTATACTTATTTTACAGTTAATTATCTTGCCGAAACATAATATAAGTTGTTTAGTCGGTAAAGAATGTTCCGGATTAATTAATTTTAATCAGATTTTCAATAGCTTTTAGTCTTTTTTTTTCTCGCTATTAACATAACGGATAGACAAACTGACAGACAAACAAAAAAAGCGTCTTTAATCCTTTTATATTTATATTAATATATATTAAGTCTAACTAGCTCATCAAATGAAATGCTAAAAGAACAAACTCGGTGCACCAATGTCTATGAACCCTCGAAAAGCTGCTCGTATAGATGATATGTTTTAGTCTAGCTAGACCGTGTGACGTAGTGGATTTTTTTCCTTTGACCTCATATGGAATAAATTCTTTAAATGCTTAAAACAACTCGGTAAAGTAATGTTTATTAAACCTCGTAATGTGACTCGCATTTTAAAAAGACATAATAGATTTAGATCTAATCTAGATTTTTTACACTAGATCTAGATTTTTTTTCTTACACTAGAGCTAGATTTTGAAAACTAGATTTAGATTTAAGTTCTAATTAAAATCATTATAGAATTTAGATCTAGAATTTCTTAGTTTAGTTTAGAATGTTTGTTGTTTTACATGTTTCAGATGTTCCTTCAGAGTTGTAGTCCAAACCTTCCGTAGGACGACGGGGGATGGGAGCGGGCAGGGTTTGAACCTGGGACCATCGATGAATCCAAATGACAGTCCAGCGCGCAAACCGCACTGCCAGACAGCCATGATTTAGGCTAGATCAAGATCTATAATTTTAATTTCTAGGCTTAAAGTGTAGATTTTTTTTCTAAAATCTAGATTTTAAATATGTCCATATTGCAATGTTATAAAATACTAAAACTAATCTATTTTAATATTTAGATTTGCAATTAGTCTATTAATTGATTATCTAATGTTTTTTATATAAATCTTATCTAAATTACATCTACATTATCCCAAATATATATTTTAGATCTAGATCTAGAAGATATAGATATTGAGAGTGCTAAATTAGTAGTTTAATTTAGGTAGATCTACATCCTCATTCTAGTTCCATTTAGGCCTAAATGCTCAATACCAATAGATTATCTAAAATCGCTCTTCTGACATATTGTACATATCCGGTAGTTGTCATTCCGTAATGTGTAGGTATATTATCAATAGTAGGCTATTAGTTTGTAACCAGTTTGACATTAGATTAAGAGCAATGCCTGGTAGTGCGGTTAGCGCGCAGAACTGATTATCTCTACGGTCTCGGTTTCATACCCTGCTCGATGCCATCCTCAGTCGACCAGCGAATATGCGGATCTGACAGTGATCCCTCTCCCACGGGGGCCGCCTCTGAGTTTGTGTGGCAACACAAACTCTCTTTGTAATCTTGTTTTGTTTAAGTTTACTTCTGTTAAGTCATACACTACAGAAACATTAGATAAGTTTAAATTGACTTACTTCATCAGTGGAGTTCAACAACGAACTCAGAAACGTGAATAATTCCATGTTGTAGTAGGTCAACATGGACATCTCTAGGACTGACCTATCAATCTGTCTGTCATTGCCACTGCTGTTGTCTCTCATCATTGACGGCGTTTCTAAAACCCAGGTCAAATTGACTTCTTCCAATATGGTGCTGTTAATACGAAGAAAGTAAAAATTCACTATATCATTGAATAAAATGAAGTTCATCAAATCACTATATAGAATCCATCTCAAACTTTGCGTTTGAGTACCCAAAACTTTGTTTAGACATACAATTTTCCCATATTTACAGTAAATATCCGGTTTACATTTGTTGCCAACTCATAATTTTTTTTTTCACTGCATGGAGAGTGCATGTTTTATAAATGACGGCCGTACTTTCAGATGTGAAGAATATTACGTACGAGCCAAAACCTTCCCATGCCGTCTTGCAGGATTCAAACTCAGGACCATCGTGACGAAACTCTACTGCAATCCACCGCCTATTTAATGGATGCTTGTGAAGCTTTCTCTTTCTAATTTTTTTTTTTACAATTACAACTATTACGATTCTTAATGATATGCTTACACTAAATATGTTAACCCTCTAAGTACATCTTTTAAAGCCTGTGATAAGAGCCATGACTAATAGTGTAGGCCCACAATGCGGGGTCCCAGCCAAGCGCGGGACCCACTTAAAACAATCAGTCTAATGATGCCCTGCCCATCCTACATGGTACAACTTCAAAGAAAACAATAATATCGAACTTTTTAGTAAGGATCACTACTATATGACATATTTTTTAAACTCGTCTTATATAATACAGACGTTACTTCAAAAAAGAAGATGATTACGTCCTATGCAAACGGTCTTAGAAATTTTGTAAATTTTTTTTTCAAATTGGCATTACTAAATTAAACAATTTCTTTCATACAAGCCACTAGATTTGTAAAGAGAAAATGTATATTTAGTTTGGAAGAAAACAATTAATAAATATTGTTTTATAGAATACCTGTTAACTTCACGATAATACCGCGCAGTAATAGCACTTAACTAAAGGGAAAGTATTTTTCATTTCGGCAGAGGCTTTGATTTAAAAGTTCCCCCTTTACAAAACAATTAGATAATCATTCAATAATATCAGTTAGGTCAGGTTCACATTTAGCTTCATCGTCACCTATCCTTTTGTCTGTTGGACCATTGGGGCACCACACAAGATTTTTCTACCGTCTTTCTCCATTTCTATCTGTCCTTTGTCTTTAATAAAATTTCATTCACTGTCTTCCCATCGCTTTCTTCCTGGTTCTGAAGGAAGGTCTTTGCGAGGAGGACCTTGTGATGTGGCTATAGAGTTTGAGTTTACGTTTTTTGACAATGGTCATCGAGGTCCGTTGCTGTATTAATCCTGTTTCTAATCTCTTCATACGTGATGCGGTCTTTGTAAGTGACACATAGGATTTAACTATTTCTTTATAACTATCAGTTCATGGAATACATATGGATATTAACAATGTAATAATAATAGCATTATGAAATCTCCGTATCTTATAATATCAAGTCGTTAGTTAAACTAACACTACAACAGCACGTCTTATCTTTTTGTATCCACGGAAATAAGGTTGTTGTTGTTGATAGTTTGTAGCTCATAGTTTCTGATAGTCTTTCTGAAAATATTAAAACCTGCCTATTTATCTACTGAGCGAACCAGTTCGGGGGCCGATTTTGAGTTTGTGTTTCAACACAAGCTTTTTGTAACCCTGTTTTATTTTGTTATCCACTTTACCACAGTAACTTTCAATTTACCGTTTTTGACATTTCTTATTCTATCGTCAAAATCTCCAATACACAGCTAGATAGTGTTTAAGTATTATCAAGATGGATTTCTGGGATTCATTCGACAATAGGACACACCTTAGAGACTGTACCTTGTATCTGCACGAAACGTTTCCATTTTCCCAATGACATGGGGTCTAAACACACAGGGATCACAAAGATATTTGTAAGGTGCCCAGTGCTCGTTCAACAAGTAGGGTTCTTGTAAAAACTTGTCACGTGATATGTAACTGAAATACAAGATCTTACATTAAAATTAAAGTAAAATAGATAAAGCGTTAAAGCGTAAAAACATTTGTGTTAAGTGTTAGGGGAATACAATCACCCAGGATAGTAGCTCAAAGTATTAAGGTAAACTAGAAAATGTGACTTATGAATCAATTTAATCGATTAAATACTTTCGAAAAAGTCCATTAAGGAATCGAAAATCTTCATTATCCCTTAGGCCTGTGAGAGGGGTTTTCATGAGAGAAAAGGCGTGAATCGAGAAATCTGGACTTGGCTCAGGATTACTTAATGTATTTGGTCACTACTGGTGAGGATGTCTGGCTGTGGGACAGAAACAACATAGTCTCTCTTTGTATTTCTTCTATATGACTGCCTTGCACCATTGAATATCTCCCCTAACGGGACTCTAGGTGCGCCCCCGCCACCCATCTTTGAGCGTACTTGGTGTTTTATTTTTGGACTGGGCCACCTGGTCTTTGTTGAATTATCACCCCGGGACTCTGATACCTACACATTAAATTTGTTTGCTCGCAAAATAGGCGATGGGGTTTAAGTCCTAACCCGTTGTTCGCTTTAAAGCTGTCTGGATTAGTCCTAAAAAAAAGTTTATTTTTACGTCGCTGTCTATTGCTATTACCTTCTTTTAAACTTTATCCGGTTTATAAACAAAAAGTGTATCTTTATATCATGGTATCAAAACATTAAATAATTTCATATTATTTAAAAATTGTACAAAACTAAGTACTAACACTCCAAATAAAAAAGAAATAAAAACTCACGTCAAAAACTGTAGGAATGAAATATTTGTGGGGCATTCTTTTTCTGCATCTATAAAACATAAAGAAGTTAATTAATTGACTTTTTTAAAAAGCATTCATTTAGTCCAGTGATTCCCAAAGTGGTTCATATAGACCCCCAGGGGTCTACGAAGACTTCCAAGGGGTCTACGAAAGGGAAAACATAAATTGGGGGTTTATGAGATGTCCAAGGGGGTCTACAATAAGATTTCATTTAAACAGGTCGTGACTTTAATAATTTTAACATCAAATTAATATAATTCTTTCATACACTACTATATGATTTGTACCCGAGTTAATCCTTTAAATATTTATTCAAGCGAAAAATTGTTATATCTAATTTAAATACTTATTTAAATAGCTTCAATGTTTAACAAAAAGTATGTAGACTGTACAGCGTTGATTATTTAAAATTGGTATTTATTCCATGTCATACTAGCGGTTGCCTAAGTGCCTTTTTTTACCGATATGAAATCAATTATACTGGAGGATCATTTGAGGCATTGCCTGCACCCTGACAAAATAGATGAAGATTTGAAAAACGTTTGAACAGTCAAAGACCAGAATAGAGCCACCACAATCTCTCTTCGACACCATATAGAGAGGATAATACTTTGTGACCGACTGACAAAATCTCTTTACATATAGCAAAAATGCGGAAAACACTCTAGGTAAAACATTGATTTTACCCACCGTTGTAGTTTTAAATAACTGTTTTACACAAATCTACATCTGATATTATTTAACGAATTTTTTTAATCAACAATACAGTTGAAGGTCACATCTGTGGCATAAGTTATAAAATTAAAAGCTTTTTTTTTTTGTCATTCTTTCCAAACGACATAAATAATACTGTTAGGGATCATCGGCGTCACAGGCTCTGACAGGGTGTAGCGCTGTGTGATGCAAACTGCCTAAAGGTCTCCGGCTCCTTATTTTTAACAGGGTTGACCCACAAAACCTTTCCCATGTTTGGGTATAGCTGCAAGACAGCACAGTTTGAATTTACTTTTCCTTCTGCTTGGTGGGCTTCAAGCCAAGTCTAATGAGCCCTTCCTGCCAAAAGCTTACTGGTTTGGGTACTCACTAGGTACTCACCCTCACCTCTTCTCCTGTTATTGAAAACAGATCTGCGAACCCAATATTTGTGCAAGGCGTGAAAGATAAAAGAATACATGAGAAACTTGCGAAAACTTTTACAATGATACATATGGCTAATTAATTAGTTGATTGATTACTATTTAATGTTTGAGGACTACTTCATACAACAACAAATTGCTACATGAAACATAATGTCCGTAGCAACGGATAAAAGATGTGCAAAAAAAAAAACAACCATTTCCAATGCTTTTTGGTGATTCCAGTAATAAATATAAATTGTTATTTTAATTAGTTTAAATTTGAATTTTATCAATTAAAAAAATAGATCTCTATAACTTGATTGTAGCTTTAAATTACTTGTTCACCCTTTAACTCACTACAGTTAGAAATTTGTTTTAAAAATATTTTGATGTATTTGCAAAAATTCAATACAAGTTAAGTAGGGGGTCTACCGAAAGCCAGAAAACATGGCAAGGGGTCTACGAGACAAAATAGTTTGGGAACCACTAATTTAGTCTAATCATATCACTGAACTTCTATAGGCAGATTTTTTTTTATTAACTAATGATCAACATATTAGAAGATCAAGAGAAGTAACCTACCTGTCAGATTGAAAAAATTGGCAATGTTGGAGCCCTCTGTAAACCAAAAATCTGGCAACCAAAATTTATCAATCCACGCTGACCACAGACGACTGTAAGGGTCTCTTACAAACATGAACCTATCGAACAATGGTAATATAAACATCTATTGAAACATATAGAGAATACTAAATGCAATGACGTAACTTAGGGGAGGGGAGGTACAAATTTTAAAATCCTAACGGTCCAACTTGAGGGGGCCTAAAATGAGTGTCCACATTTTTTTTACATTAATTTAATTAAATATTAAGCCAATGCAATGTTACTTTGCTATTTATTTTGTTATGTAAATTAATGACCATGTTGCATGTATTCTACACAGACATATTTTTATTAAGTACATTATCTCATGTTGAATGTCAAAATGCAAAGTCCCTCGGTCCCCCAAATCACTTTGTTGATATGAGTAAATGTTTTTTAAGAAGGCATGTTTGTGTTACCTAAGTTTATTGGATAGCTCACTAGGACCTGGCTCATCGCTATACACGCTGACATTTCTACTGAAGCTGCTGTAGTGGGTTATAATTCTTGGAATATCGTGCGGACTTTCGAATACCATTCCATATGTATCGTTATTCAAGAAACGCAATATGTTGATCCAGTAAGTGCAGCCAACCTGGCAATATAATTGAAAGCAAAACTTTAGTTTTGGCATGCAACATTTACAAATGTAAAAGCCAGTGAAAGTTATCCTCGGTAATTATTTCACAAGCGATGTACATCAACTGTTGAATTTCTAGGAAATTCGTTAGAGACGTTTTTGAGATTCGTGTCTAAGTTTCATTCAGATTCCTCCATGAAGTTCTGACTTGAATTGTAAAAAAGGATTCCTACCTTGGGTACAACGCAATATGCCATTTTGTTGAACTGGTCCAAGAAGACTCTCTGCGCTTGACCACGATGGCCATGTTTAAAACAAGCGTCATTGGCCACCTTGGTTCTATGTCTATAAATATCTGAATGGATGGTCAGTTGTAAATGTGTCGGGCAGCTCCTGTTGACCGTCCTGTAGTGTAAAACGGGGGCTGTAAAATAATAAACAAAAAAGTGTTTAATATAAATTTTAATTTTTAATTTTTGAAACAATTACTTGAAAACTATGAAACAACTTAACACTTTGTAATTTGCCCGGTGCAGGTAACAGGTAATAAAATGTTAGTTAGTATAATTATGGGGGTGAGATTTTTAATTGAGAGATTTTTAGGGCGCCCCTGAGTAAACCAAACTGTAATGGGTACCTGACTTTAGTTGGGAAAACTAAAGGCGGTTGATCGTTGTGCTGGCCACATGACACCCTGCTTGTTAACAGTTGGCTAAAGAAACAGATGAACTTTACATCATCTGCCTTGTAGATCGCAAGGTCTGAAAGGAGAACTTTTACTTTTACATTTATAGCTAATTAGAACATCTTAAACGCATTGTCTGATTGACATTATCTCATCGAAAACTTGGCAAGCAACACAAAGTCACATCTGACACCACAAACACGCCGCGAGAGTCACTTATATTGTCACACTTTCAACTTCCCCTATCCGTCAGTCTGTTGGACAGTTGGTGCACTTCACAAAATCTGTTGGCAGTCTTTCTCCATTCCTCTCTGTCTTTTACCTATGATAGAATCTTGTCCAAAAGCAGGCCCGTCCATTCTTTTATGCTGTCATCCCATCGCTTTCTCTGTCTGCCTCTCTTTTTTTTTCCTGGTACTGTTCCATGAAGAAAGTTTTTTTTTTTTTTTTGCGAGCCATGACGACATTGTGATATGACCATACAGATTTAGTCTGCTTTTCTTGACAGTAGTTAGCTGGTCATCGTGGGCTCCGATCGCTGAATTAGTTATGTCTGCATACTCTTGATTTGTGATGCTATGTATATGATACCAACGATCATTGTGTAACCCCTCAATCTCAACTGAGACTTATATCGTAGATTTCAAACAATGAGTTGAGTTTAGAAACAATCACGTGCATGGGCGTGGCCAGGATTTTTTTTTTTTTGGTAAATATATCAATTAATATTGATTAGTCATGTAATTAAAATTTTTTACTAGACCTAGACTTGAACCAACAACAATAAATGTCTGATTATTAATATTTTATACCGATTTGTTTCTGTTTAGCGTTATTTCACACGTTTAGCTTTCTCACTACGCGCCTATAAAATAGTTGGAAAAATGGGAGGGGGGGGGGAGAAAGAAATGGATTTTAATTTAATCAGTTTTTAAAATCATTCCCCAAAAAAAAAGGGGATCGACCTGAACTCAAACTTGTGGCTCACGCCACCTCCGGCCACTTTACTAGTAAGGTGGTTACGTCTTGAGAAGATTGTAAAGTTATATCTTCTTGTTTGTTTCAATTTAGAGCGGAGATCTATACAAGGGGACTCATTCAGCTTATAACACCACTTCAATCAAGTACAATTTCTTTACCTTGTTCGAGATACCAAATAAAATAACTAATTACCAATTGTTAATTAACTAATAGGTTTTTTTTTTTTTTATTGTTACTTGTGTTGTCAGGTAAAAGAAATAATTGAGCACAATCTCAGCTCACTGGCGGATCCAGGGGGGGCTGTAGGGGCGATCGAAAATATATATGCTCTACGCGCGTTTATACTTAGGGTTAGGGTTTACTGGGCGTTAGGGTTAGTATTTGGAACAAATTCGCCCCCCCCCACTCCAAAGTTGAGGATCCGCTAGTGTCTCAGCTTGACCCGAGATTGGGTTACGGACAAGAAACGTGTACACACTTTTGACCAGACAAACAGACAGAAGAGTGAGTTGATTATAAAATATTTGTTTACATCATCGAAACAAGGTCATCATATAATAACATCAATAATAACAACAAATCTTTCAAACAAAAACAGTTACAATTTTATAAATAAACATACATATAAACATATAAAAATACAAATAAACCATACTGATTTGAAAAACAATAGAAAGGAAGAAAGCCTTAACAAACATTAGTCAATATCCAAACGCTGTTCCACATTGGGGCGTTTTTATGGCGGGCACCTGTATGACCTTAGACCTCGCTTCTAAACCGAGCGTCTTGATAAACTAGCTATCGGTAATAGGTATGTGGTCATCTACATCTGCTTGGATCCTAAATAGAGGTTGGTTCAGACAAGCTTCCAAAGGTGTAATAGTTAGTTCCAAGTGTCTTTGACTCAAATATTGGACAAATACGAATACTGATTTTTTTGCATATTTGAATGATCAAGGGATAAAGATGTGGAATAAAGACCAAACACAGAGTATCACACATTTATAATTATACTAATAAAATAAAATTCCCTTCTCAGACCTTGTGTTCAAGAGGCAGATGATGTAAGGGTGTCATGTGGCCAGCACAACGACCAACCGCAATTTCTTTCCACAACTTAGGCCTATGTCATTCTTAATGTTTATGAAAATAACGCCATCGTTTATAATAATTTTTTTTTGTTATTTGTCAACAACATACAGCCATGACATTTCGATGCAAATATTCAATAAAAAAATGAACATGCGAAAGAATAAATAACTGTTTTATGTTAAGGGGCTCCCAAATTAGTGTAGTTTTTACTAAACATTAAATATTACGCAAATATGCCTGGGGCCAATGAGGTCAAGCCCCCCCCCCCGGGTCCCAAAATGATGGCGAATTCCTAGCAACGCTACTGGGTAAGCGTCATATCAGGGTCCTAAATATTGTAGGATGGTCTAACGGTGACAAAAGATTGTCTTTATCGCGGGGCCTGGGTGCAGTCTCACCACTACGTCTGTCTCTGCATTAACTATTTGATAGTTCATCCCATAAAAATGTCACTCTGACGTTTTCATGAGCCTGGAGGGTATGCGTATGGATGTCGAGGTGTTACTGAAGGCTACGGCAAATTTTGTGTTACTGATCAATACTTCACAAAAATGTTACAAATTATTGAACCAAACTGTTAATTATTCAAAGCTTTTTTTTTTTACTGTTTTCCTCAAATAGTTAACATTATAAGATTAGTAATATGACTGTTATAAATTTTCATACAACTTCAATAAATTGTGAGTGATAAAGCGCTTCCTAGCAGACAGGTCTAGAGTTCGAATCCTGGTGAAGACTTGAATTTGATTTTTAGGGCTTCCTGATTCCATACAACTTAAATAGGTATCTGACATTATCTGGAACAAAGTAAATGGTCGTGAGCCAAGGTAACAGATAACCTTTACATCATCTGCCCTATAGATCGCAAGGACTGAAAGATGAACTTTACTCTTTTTACAAAGCTTAAATCAACTCACTCTGTCTGGCTGGTACAAGATGTATACATGTTATTTTTCCCACACTTAAAACTAGCTACAATATATATTTATTTTGTTTGATTTATGCACATTTTCTATTTATTTTTTTTCTCTCTTGTGTCCTTGTGCAATCTAATAATTACATATCTGTAGGTGAATAAGTTTTACTGTTTATTAATATAATAATCATTTATAAAGTATTATTATGACTTAATATATGAACTATAAAATTAAAGACAATATATTGTCTTAACACTGACGCTTTGCCCGTCGCCTATGGTTTGCACCTTAAGCAGGTCTTTTCTAAAGTTCATAAATTTCATAATTAATTGACACTTCCGTGTAGAAACTGGAAGCTACTAGTATATAAGTAACTTCTTGTTTACACTTATCCGGTAATTTTGACGCGTACAGTATAAAACAACCTGCTAGTTAAAGTAAAGGAAAAAGAAACTATTGGTTTACTATTAGAATGGAAAATTTAGTTCACTTACCTGATCGTCTGCTGGTCACGTGAGTATAAACAAAGACAAAACAAATCAATGAGAACATTACCGTAAATGTAAGAAGGATCTGAACCTTTCTCTTTCGAAACATCCTGTGTAATTGAAAACAATTAAAATAACTTCAACGAAACTGTATTTTAAATAGTTAATAAATGGAAAATATTTTTTTTTATTTTGAAAGATCTAAAATATCAAGTTGTCGTATTTTCAGTATCTTTTCTAGTTTACAATATCTAAATGGGACGGACGGACAGGGGACAGACAGACCACATAAACTAATAGTGGCTATTCCAGGGCCGCTCAAAATTGGTTTTAGAAGGCTGTTAGTCTTCTTAGAGCAAAGAGTTGCAGCAACATTACTGAAAAGCTAGTCTCTATAGTTTATAAGGGGACGTGGTGGCTGAGTGGGTAAGTGCTTGGCTTCCAAGCCTGGGGTCTGGGTTCAAATCTCGGTAAAGACTGGGATCTTAAATTTCGGGATTTTTATGATGCACTTGAGTCCATCCTCTTCTAATGGGTACCTAGCTTTAGTTGGGCGAATGTAATGGTGATTGGTGGTTGTGATGGCAACATGACGTCTGCTAGTTTATCGTTGGCTAAACAAACAGATCTCCTTTAATCATCTTCCCTAATAGGTTGCAAGATCTGAAAGGCGAATTTCACTTTTTCTTTTAAGAATTGAATATTTTGCATATTTTTTTTTTTGGGGGGGGGGCAATATTCTGGGTATTTAATGTCGGTATCTCTAGCACAGCATCTCTTTTTAAGGTTGTCAATAGTATACAAAGTAAGTAGCTGCCCTACAAAAGTTGCATGTTCGAGTAACCCCTTTCATTCGCTCTCGCAATACGTATTCAACACAAGTTAATGTAGGAGATATTCTTAACGTTTTAAAAACTCTGCGAGGGACCAAAACATGTAAAAACATGGTAACAAAGACAGTTTGTGTGGAAACACAAACTCAATATCGGCCCCCGAAAGGGTCCACCCAGGCAGGTAAAAAAAAAAGAAAACTTTTTTGAGTATAAATGTAGTATATCTATAACAGAACTTATTTAACTTAGCAATACAAATGTAATAAATAAAAAAAATAAAAAAAATCTAAAACCATTTACATAAATATGGTAAAAATATGGTAAATGTTGATCTTCCCTTCTATAGAGCCTCCTGTGTTTGTTACAATTAATAGTGAATAGTTATAAAAGTGTTTATTTTTATGAAAAAAACTACTTGCTTAAGTGATTTAAAAAATTAGATTTTTCGATATCTAAACGGGACGGACGGACATACATTCCACACAAAACAAATAGCATCTATTCCCCTTTCGGGGGCCGCTAAAAATCACGATTTTTTTAAAAAATTGTACAACATTTCCTAAGTTTAATGCATTCTACATTTTACCCATAGACTATATATATACAGGACTGCCAACACTAAGGGTAACTAAGCATAAGTTTCATTCAACTCCAAAATGTGAGATGTGGTACTTCCGGTATAAACTTATTTTATGACATTCACGATGTTTGAATGATAATGCCAGATTGGATAATATATTTCTCTTTTCATCGCATTTGATAATTTCTTTTTACATTGTATACTATTAATATGAGTTAAATAAGCGATTAATGAAAGAGTCAGTACAGTTTTAAGAGTGTCATTTAATACTTAGGTAGCCTATAGGCCTAGAATGGGTGATAGAAGTTAAGTCTGTGAGTGAGTCAGTCTAAAAAAAACAAAACAATATTGAGTCCCTGAGCCTACACACTAACATCTTTACCAACTTTTATTTACATATAGATTCTATACCTATTTTTTTAAAATTTATTTGTAGTTTGTTTTTGAAGATAGCATGCAGTATGCATTATATATATATATATATATATATTAATGGAGAATGAAGACATTAAAAATTACAAGCAATAATGTATTTATGAGTCAATGTAAATAATGTTAGTATATATTTAACTAGTTACTAATGTAAATCTTATAAGTAAAGTGCAATCTGCCTTGTATTGTGGTCGGATGTATGTGTTCATGAATTTCAGACCAACAACTGGTCAGATATACCTAGTGAGCCTACACATGTAGTCCTAGTGTAGTGTGTATTGTTGTTTGTGTTAACCATCAAGCGTTGTTTATTCCTTGAGCATACGCATGCAATAGGGTTGGGTGTCAGTCAAAAAAGATAACACATTGGGATGGTCAGTCAAGCATATAGATAAATTATACCCGTCCACTTGTTAGAGGTCAAGGTTTGTTGGTTTTTTTTACGCTCCAGCATATTGTTTCTTTGTTTGCTAAATCTAACTATTATTCAATTTTTTTATGTGATTTTAAACTTTACTGTAAGGTTTTCTTTATTTATTAAGTCAAAAGAATTAAACATGAAATTAGCTTTCTTTCTAAAGATTTTAATACAAGGCAAAAAAAAAAAAAAAAAAAAAAAAATTGCACATCTTTGTTTTATTTTATTGCGCAGAGAACGTACGTAAGAAACATTAAATGCAAAGAACGTACGTAAGAAACATTAAATGCAAAGAACGTACGTAAGAAACATTCAATACAAAGAACGTTTGTTAGAAACATCTTCCTTAATTATTACTTAATAATAATTTTTTTCGTGGTTTCAATAACTGTTACAAAAGGGAACGATAGTAAGCCTATGGATGTCAGCTGTGTAAAAGTCGTCCTGGCCTGATACACAGTGGCTAAGTACGCATCTTAAGTAAAAAAAAATAGTAATAACAAGGAGTTAATTGACTGTCACAAATTATTAAGAATATTGTTATTAAATCAAGACACTTAATTGCTGGAGTAATAGTCAAGTTAGCACGTTAGAAAAAGTATTTAACCGTAATATTTATTGACAGTGTAATATCCTTTGTTAGCACTTTCATTTTCATTTTCACTTTTCTTAGTGTTTTTTCATTCTGGCTTATAAATGATAAATGTCTATCAATAAATTGGGTGTCAAGGATCAAAGAAAAAAAAAGAGTAGGGGGTGTTTAGCTCTCCATTTAAAGATAGCCCTGGTCGTATCTTCTACAAAATAATTAGTTACTGGCTTATAATCTCGCGGTTTGTGTTCTGTGTAGCTAAAGGTCACTCGTTTAGGTGCGTGTGATCTTTAGTCCAGCTTACTAATTGAGATTTATGTTCTCGGAACACTTGAAAACGTGTGGCCTCTAGCCCAACCACGTGATTAAGATTTTTCTCCAAATAAGCAAACTCTTTATCCGGATACCCGTGTAGATGTTTGGCTTGAAGTCCAGCCCCCCCCTCCCAATTAAAATTAATAACTAAGTAAACAAACATAGTTCCCTCGCGTGACCTCTAGAGTCTAGAGCGTGCTTACGTCCATCGTATCTGACTTGGGGTCACTGGTCAATCAATAAACTCAATGTGATGAACTAAGCAAATAAAAGGGGGAGGGAGTTGTTCATCTGGAAATATATCTAGTTACCTTAGAGGTGTGGCTCTTGTAGTCCAGCCCCCTTAATAAAGATTAACTACTAAATAAACAAACTCAGTTCCCTCCAAAGGTGTGACCTCTAGACATTAAACCTACGTCCATCGTATTTAACTTGTGGTCACCTGCCTATAAAAAAACTCAATGTAATGGACTAAACAAACAAAAGGGGTGGGAGTTGTTCATCTCTACATCTGGAGATATACCCGCACAGCTACACAGTCGTCTGGTCAGCATGACGTAGTAAAGGAATTTAGCATTTTAACATGTTAACTAACCTACTCAAAGGTCAAGACAAATTGAAAAAAAGTGTCAGCCATTGCTGCTCTGTATGCAAAGCGCATTTATGATGTAAAGTTTCATTTCTATTTATATTAAGTAATTAACACGCCTTGTCTTTATAATAAACGATGTTTGGTGCATATTCATAATGGCTCTATTTTTAAGCACCTTATTTTGTTTTAATATAACAATTAATACATTAACAGACATTAATGCATATTAAATAGGTGTATTTTTTACTATCCGGTTTACTATCCGGTAGTGATATCCGACCGGAGCAGAATAGCACCGGATAGTAAAAAATGCCGGATATTTGGCCGGAGCCGGAGCCACTATCCTGTGCACCCCTATTTAAAACTAATTGAAAAATATGTATATACAATTTTTTAAACTAATTAAATCCTAAATAACATCCAATTATTCTAAAAGCCATAAAAAAAATTGATTGTTCCAAATTTGTCTTCACCTAATAGAATTCTAGAATCATTGTTCCTACTTCAAGAAAAATTAATTGTACACGTAGTAAACATGTAAACTTTGACCCAGACGTAGTGACCTATGGTATAAACTTTATCTACATACACGACCATACACACTACTATAATTTGTTTTTGGAAAAAAATGGCTTAATGGGTTTTTAATTATATATATATATATATATATATATATATTTATATTAGTTAGAACACTATCTACGTTAATGCTCTTTTTTTTTAAGTTGGTAAAATAGATTTTGTTGTTATAAAAATCTGGCTATGTCTATAGCACTGTTACCAAAATAAGAAATATTTTGAACGTAGTGTTTATCTTTAGTGATGGTTTCTCTATATAGTAAACTAATTCACCGGAAGTCATTCTTCTAACACTACACTGCAACCAAAGACGCCTCGGTGTATGGGACTTATTTAATTGAATAATATAGGCGTGGTGCGCAAAGTTGGCAGTCCTGTGTATATATATAGTAATGATTTTACCACATCTCAAAGAATATTTATCCGAATACAATAAAAGGGATACCATTAGAAAATTTGTTTTAACCCATTTAATTATAAGCGCATTTTTTTCTTACTACTTAAAAAAAATTTAATTAATATTCCTTTAATGTTAACAACACTGCTATGAATAATCCTGCGTACTGCGGTGATCGTTTCGTACCTTAATTCTTTTATTCGTTAAATCAGATTATCGATAAATAATAATTTTTAAAAACGTATATTTTATAGAACAATGAAATGACTTTATGACGATATCAAAACTGTTAAATTAATTTTATTCCCCTATAGTTAAATTCAGAAAATAATAATGTAAATTGCTCTAAGATAAAAAAAAAACTATGTTAAGTAGACACTATATCCATTGGACTATAAGATTATTTAAACTTTAGTGTGAAAGAAACGCTTGTTCACTAGTTTGAACCGAACAAAAGGTATTTCAGAATGACCAACGTGTATTTATTTCCCAAACCTTAAATGCATGCTGGTCACTGTTGGATCCCCTTTCGACCACGGGGTAAAATAATAAATTATTTGTTTAAACTAATTTAAATGTGTTTGATTAAATATTTGAAGCCTATAATTTCAAACCAAGATGTAAAGTTTTCTTCAGATAAGCTGATTCTTGATTCTTTATCTTATCTTATATGATACAGACGTTACTTTAAAAAAGATGGTTACGTCCTACGCGTCATGCATATTAACCAATGACCTAAATTCCGACAAGTCACTGGTTTTCCTGTCTGGCTCAGGCAACCCATTCCATGCTCTAATAGCGCTTGGGAAGAAGGAGCTTTTGTACAAATTTTTCCTAGCATATAGAACTTTAAACATTTAAATAATCAAATCTTTCAAATGTTTGAAATCGAAATATTAACATTTTTCGAAATACAATAACAACGGATCTTACCTTTTCATGTGAAGTAAATCCATTGTTTGTAAACATTTTTAGTGATTGTATTACTTCAATTTATAAATTTTAGTTTTTTTGCTACATATTTAATTGAATTTTTTTTTAGTTTGTTTGGGTTTTTTGTTGTTTTTTTTTATTTTTGTTAAGAAAGATTGAAATATTTCAGAGAACGTCTTTAAGATTTGACAATATTTCCAGCTAACCCCAATATGTTACAAACAAAAATTCAAGAGCTTTATATCCTGATCAATTTAATTAAGAAAAGAAAGAAAAGAGCTCCCCTAGGTTCCGTGTTGAGATTTTAATACCATAAAGTGGCTTGTATTGCTTTGTGACATCTAAAGAATACTGTCGTTAATCTTAGAAACTTCACAATGGTCCTGAATCAATCCTTGTGTTACACCCTGATGTCTGATAAGGATTTAAAATTAAACACATAAACACGCGTCCAATGGTTGTCAAACACAGAATCACATACGCGCTAAAAGTAAAAGCAAGTTTTTAGAGCCACACACTTTTACACTTGTTTGCTAAAGATTCAACCGAATAGGACAAAGCGTATACATTAAACACACACACAGACACACACAGTCTTACAATCACGTGGTAATGATTCCCATAGCCAGCTTATTGCTATATCGATAGTCAGCGACTAACAAAAGATGATTCGTAAATCAATCAATGGTCTCGCAATCAATCCAACTCCTCTCTCTCTCTCTTTCTCCCTTTCTCTCTCTCACACGCCCCTCTCCTTGTCGAGGTTTTACTCACGCTGAGTATTTGTTTTTAAATTCTTACCTTTTCTTTTTTTTTTTTTAATCCCCAGGACAGCATTTAACCTTTCATCTCTGGTCAAACATCGATAAATTTAGATCGAAGACATACTAGTACAATCAACGAGTCCAAATAAAAAAAAAATGGTTTAATGCCTTCTCATCAAGATCACGACATTCCTTACGCCTTCGTTTTTTTTTTGTTATCACTATGGCAACGTTATCTGTTCTCTTGCGTACGCCGGAAACGGTCACTTCTTTGTTTAGATTTGGAGAGAAAAAGAGAACAGTACTGATCAGACGATTGTGATAATTAAACTTGACCTATTTATTCTATCGTTAACACACATACACAGGCGAGTATTTGCCCTGTGGTGGGGGAGGGGGACGTAGAACCGGAACCAGTTTTTACCACCAGCCTAATCCTGAAATCAGGATAATTATAACTTGTTTATAGATTATTATTATTATTATTATTTTAATTCCCTGGCGTAGCCTTTGGAAATATTGCATTCTTCGTTCATCTTTGGACTCTAAGACAAGCCTTATTATTATTATAAGTATCTGTTTCTGTGGCCTACAGTTAACGAGGGTGTCACCCCCTTTACTTTTCCCCCAGCATTATGTCAGGTACCCATAAGAGTTGAGTGAACTCGGAGACGCCCAAGGATCCTGCAATGAAAAATCCCAATTATCACCAGAATTCAAACCTGGGACCCCTGGTTCGGAAGACCAGCGCTTTACCTCTCAGCCACCGCGCCTTCTATCTGTTCAGTTCAGGTGGATAAATATATAAAAAATAATATTTTTATTTTCTCCTTAAAGAATATAGATTCAAAAACTAGTGAGGGCCGAGCTTTAGCCACAGCTTTACAGATTTTCAACAGATCATCAACCGATTATAGACACACATAAAAGAGATTCTAATCATGAGTGTTATTGTAAAGCCTGTTAATCAGTCTGTGATAGGTTTAGGATTCCGTAAAGCTGAGTTTTGAAAACTGTTTAAAAGCACTTCACTTCCTATAAACTTCTTCTGATGGATCCAACATCACGCGTCTCAAATAGCCTCTTTCACCCGGTCCAACAGCTGGCCTTCAAGCCGTGAGGTCTTACAATAAACATCCGAATGTCTAGGTCAGTGTTTACAAATCTGTGTTCCGCGAAACAAATGAGGCCCGAATAGGTGTTCTTCGAACTATTTAGGTAACTAACTAGAGTAAATAAAGGCATGCAGAAGAAAAAATGGAAAAAAAAATGTATTGGTGAGCTCTTGATTGAATTCTCAAAGATTTACTTTATAAATTGAGCCTAGCGACTGGTAGGAAAGGAGAGTCATGTAAAAAAATGTTTCTGAAAAAGGGGAGGGGGGGGAGAATTTTTTCCAAGGGAGGTTGAAATAGACACGAAATGCGTCTGGTTTTAAAAGAGAGTTGTATTTGGTTCAAACTGTTTCAAGAAAATATTTTACTTTGTGAAAGATATATATACAGAGAGAGCGAGAGATTTTTCTAAGATTATAACAACTTAGTTTGTCCGTCTATTTGTCTGTCTGTCTGGTAAAAAGTTTGTGCACTTTATTTCTCCCACACCCATACTCAGATTAAGTTTAAACTTTACACAATTATCAGTTGTACGTAATTAAAATGAATTAATTTAAAAAAATTTAACAATCAGTTAATTAATTATTGGTAATTATTTATTTTGTTTGGTATTGAAAAAGGAAAATCAATGCTACTTATTGAGAATTAAGGTTGTATATATGGAGCTATTCAACTTTTAAAGTTTTGAATACTTTTTTTACAAAGCTTATATCAATTCAATGTCTGTCGGTTTGGTAAAAAGTTTGTACACGTTATTTCTCCACACCCATTCTCGGATCAAGTTGAAATTTAGCACAATTATTTCCATTATTTGACAAAACTAGAATCAATTTGAAAAAAAAGCTATTAAAATTAACAATTGGTTATGAATTATTTTGTTTGGTATCGAACAAGACAAAGAAATTATACATGGCTATGTGGTGGTATAAGCTGAATTAATGCCCTATATAGGTCGCCTCTTTAAAGTTGAAAACTAACAATAGATCACATTAAAATCTATTTGCATCTGTTTCTTTCGCCAATAGGTACAAAGTCATGCGGTTAGCACAACGAACTACCGCCTTTACTTTCCCCAACTAAAGGCAGGTACCCCTTGGAGTTGGGAGGACTCAGGGGCGCCCTAAAAATCTCCCAATTCCAAATCCCAGACTTCATCGAGATTCGAACCCAGGACACCAGGTTCGAAAGCCCAGCGCTTAACTACTCAGCCTACGCGCCCACAACAAATAGACACATTTTTTTATACCGAAGTCCCACAGCTTTATATAATGGTTATTATATATCTCTAATAATTTGTCAGCTAGACAATTTTATCATCTGAATGTAGAAAAATCTCTAAGTTTCTCTTCGTATACTGTCCTATGAGTTTTGATTTGTGACGACATTATTGTTGATCGTCGCTTAATAGACGCCTGTAGCAATGACCACGGACAACGAAGCTGATAGCTTGTTTTTAATGTCCTGCAGGCAATTGTCCAGCTTATAGGAAACTAAAGATTTTGAGCAAACGAATTTTCTCCCTTGATTAGAGCAACACCATTAGTAAATTTACTAAGTTTAGAGATACTTCAGGACAGAAGAATACGATGGTGCGACAGTAATAATATATAAAAGATTGAACAATTTTACTATTACAAAACCTAATAAAATACTGAGACACAAAAAAGGCATATTTCTTATTTCATCTTCTAAGAATAATTCATATAAGTACTCCTTCTTCCCTAGTGCTATTACAGCATGGAATAAGTTGAAACAGACAGGAAAACAAACATCTTCACCGATTATAGGTCGCTTATTAGCAAGGGTGACCAGATTTGACACGGGGATACGCCTAGGATGTAATAATCCTCTCTTTTAAAGTAACGTCTGTGACTTTTAAGATAAGATAGAATAATTTGAATGACCTTTTCAAAGAATTATGTTTTTAATGCAAAACTTTGCGGTGTCTAATGGAAACAACTTTCTGAGTTTCATTATGAGATATTGGCAAATGTTTTCGGAGGGACGAATTTCGTAGTAAAATATTGATCAGCATTATCGACGCAGGTGGAGCATCTTGACTCTAGTCAAGTTGACATGTCAACATTGGAGGTATTTTATAGTTACACAGGCATACATTCGATAACAACTGTTTTCGAATCAGTAGACACTGCTTTTTATCATCTGGCTCGACTGGGTGTTCGATAAATGTATCCAATTGAAATGAAATTAACCAAGTCTTTACAAAGTCAAGCCCTTTTGATGACGATATTAGCGCTAGGAGCACATCAATAGAATAATCCTTATCTGTTCAGTGAATGTATCTCTTCATGGGTGTTGGTGTTTCATGCGTGTCAATCTGTGTGTCTGTCAGTGTTCTCGTATTTTTTTTTAAAAGAAACAAAATAGAACTAAAAAAAAAAAGACGCAAACGAGAGATTGTGATTTTTTTAAAGAGAATTGTTAATACGAATACAAGTCATTTAGTCCACAATTGGACATTCACAAAATAATGAAGAAACAAGATTAAAATAGTTGTGTGTGTAACAAACAGAAGGACCTGACAATGGATGTAAAAAAAGTATTCAAGCCATGTTCTTGTTTTGCTTGCTACAAAATTAATATCGCAAGGACAACAGACATAATGCTATATCTTCACTAATGTAAACTTGATATCACAAAGTTTGGTCACGCGTACACATTCCCGTTCCCATTTCTTCATTTGTCTTTGTATTTTGTTCTCGATAATAACGAGCAATATCAATTCGATTTTATTAATTATTATCGTTTATATTACCTCATTTAGAATATGGCGGAATGACAATAGATCTAGATTTATCTTGTCAATGCTATTAGAATTAAATTGTTTTTAAAAAAATTTTTGACAATGTTACAAAGTAACTTGCTCTTTCTCTCTCTCTCTGTCTGTCTGTCTGTCTCACTCTCTATCATTAAAAAAAGAGAAAGACTCCAGATAAGATAAGATAAGATTAGATATTTGAATTGGTCCAATGAAATTTAAATTCAATTTGACTACAATTGACCACTTCACCGTAGCTACTGTAACAATAACAATATAGAAGCAAATACGAACAAAAAGCAAAAAAAAAAACAAGATTACAAAGATAGTTTGTGTGGAAACACAAACTCAAAATCGGCCTCCGAAGTGGTCCGCTTAAGCAGATAAAAACGCAGATTTCAGAAAGACTATCAGAAACTATGAACTACTAACTATGAACAACTACAACACCACCTCCGTCGATACAAAAACAAGAGACATGCTGTTGTATTGTTAGTTCGACTAGCGACTTTATACCACATGATAACGAGATTTATTAATGTTATTATTATTACATCTTTAATATTAATATGTAGGCCTATTCGATGAACTGATAGTTATGTAGATATAGTTAAACCTTAGGTGTCATAAAGACCGCATGACGAATATAGGGATTAGAAACAGGATTAATACAGCGATTGGACCCCAGGATGACCTGCTAACATTTTTTTTTAAAATACGTAAAACCAAACCCTATTGCCACATCACAAGGTCCTCAGGGCAGGCAAAGACCTTTCTACAAGGAACAGTAACAAGATGAAGAGGAAGACTGAGAAAGCGATGGAAAGACGGTGAAAGAAATTCCATCAAAGGCAAGGGACAGAGAGAAAGGATAAATACGGTACGATAAATACGGTACACTGATCTTGAGTGGTGCCCTAATCGTCCAAAAGACAAAGGGATAGATGAAGGGGAAGCTAAATGTGAATGTTATTGAATGATTATTTAATATATCTAATTGTTTTGTAAAGGTGGAATAAATTATGGTTGTTATAAAGCGCTACTTTCATGCTTTTAGCATGCTCAGAGTGCTTTGGTCCAATCTCAGTTGTAGACCAGTGGGGGGGAGGGGGTATCAGTAAACACAACTCTGCCCGAGTCGGTCAGAACCTCGAACCCCCTTCATATATAGCCAAGCCAAGTTCAAGCGCACTTAGCCTCTCTACCACGCTTCCCACGCTTCTCTATATCAAATCCTTAACAAATAAAGCTTTTCCCTAAAAAAACAACTTTTTCCTTTCGATGAGTGGATCAAGTAATTGTGGTGCTGTAGATCAATTGTATCATATAGAACACGACTTATTTATTGTTGTTTTAAATTATAATCCACTTGTATGCATATTATATAGACATTTTCTCTTTTTAAGTAAATATATATTTTTTTAATTTAGGTAGTTTGTATTGCATGAACAGCTCTATATTAAAATATCCTTGTATCATCTGTAGTGGTAGAGATCTATTGGCTTCCTATTATACTCAAATATCTCAAAGTCGATTCATACAGCTCCAGAAGCCTATTCATGACATCGTTTGGAACTGTTCTGTAAGCTTCAATCATTGCTGCCTTTTTATGGTCGGCTAATAGTTTTTTATATTTGTTCCAGGAATAGAAAGTTTCTTTACAAATTTTAAGAAAATCCTCTGGTGCGATAGATGCCCCGGTCTCTAGCTGTTCTGGAAACTGTACATTGAAGGGCAAGTGACCATTGTATTGAAACGCTGCCCAAAGTCTTTTATTAACTATTAGTTGGTTGAAACAATTCTGTAAAGATATTGAGACATCAATAAATAGTCAACATTTTAGTACAACGGAAATAGCAAGATTTAATTAACACATTTATATATACTTATATTATATATACTTATACTCGTAACAGCTAAAAGATGCAAACTGCTTGACAATCTGCCAAAGGGGCTTGAGTTCCAATCCAAACTGGATCTGAGATAAGTCTGTTGAGCAGCCCAAAGGCTGCATTAAACATGTCCATAATTGAACATATGGCCATAGGGTTCACGGCCATTTCATCACCGGTCACTTCATCCCCAGTCATTTCATCCTTGGTCATTTCATCCCCGGTCAGTTAAGCTCAAATGCAAATGACACAATTGTTTTTATTTATTTTTTTAGCAGTGACTTATTGTTTTGGCTGTACTTATGAATAAAAAATGTTGAAGAGGAAGTAACTGTTTTTATGTTTCATTTTGATGAGATACTTGATTATTTCCCTTAAAATTTTTAAAATTCACGATTTTTACCTTTACATATCATCTTAGTCTGTTTGACAGTTGGGGCTCCATGCAAGATTTGTCCACCGTCTTTCTCCATTCCTCTCTGTCATTTGCCTTAAATAGAACCTCTTCCAGTGGCAGGTCCGTCCATTCTTTTATGTTGTCTTCCCATCGCTTTCTCTGTCTGCCTCTTCTTTTTCCTGGTACTGTTTCCAGAAGGAAGGTCTTAGCGAGCCCGAAGACCTCGTACAATGGCCATAGATTTTTCCCGATACTTCTGTTTTAATTAATACACTATATGCATTAGATTAAGTGTAAGTTAAAGCTACTTACTTCATCAGTGGTGTTAAACAATGAACTCAGAAACGTGAGTATTTTCATGTTGTAGTAAGTCAACATGGACATCTCCAGGACTGACCTATCAATCGGTCCATCTTTGTGACTGTCGTTGTCTCTCAGCCTTGACGGTGCATCCAAAACCCAGGTCCAATTGACCGCTTCCAAAATGGCGCTGTAAGTGTAGAAGAAAGAGAAAACTATACCGCTGTATAAAATCCATCTCAAGATTTGCATGCGAGCTCTCTAAGCCCCTGAAGAAAATATTACAAAACTGGGACACAAAATAGAGCATGAGATTCATAACAAACGAATAGTGACATTTAATTAGAGTAACACATTTAGTAAAATCACTATATTTAGAAAGCCTCCAGGAGAGAAGACTTAAAAGTAAAGTAGCAATTATACATAAAACACTGAAACATAATCTTTAAATACAAAAAGAAGGCTTTCCTGGCTGGCTCAGGCAACCCATTTCATTCTCTAATAGCAATAGGGAAGATGGAGCATTTTTTTTACAAATTAGTTCTAACAAAAGAAATTAGAAACATGCCTTTATTTTTTGTGAGTGTGTCTTTCTGAGTATTTCATTAGATTTAGTTTGTTTTGTTTGTTTAAAGTGTAAATTATGGCTCAGTGTTTTATCTTTTTATTCTTCTGTCTTCTTCTATTTGTTTCATATCGTTTTGTTATTTTACGTGACCACGTGACTTTCACGGTAGCGTCTTTGACATTCCTTATTCTATCGTCAAAATCTCCAACACACAGCTAGATAGTGTTTAAGGATTATCAATATGGATTTATGGGATTCATTCGACAATGGGACACACCTTAGAGACTGTACCTTGTATCTGCACGAAACGTTTCCATTTTCCCAATGGCATGAGGTCTAAACACACAGGGATCACAAAGATATTTGTAAGGTGCCCAGTGCTCGTTCAACAAGCTGGGTTCTTGTAAAAACTTGTCACGTGATATGTAACTGAAATACAAAATATTACAATGAAATTAAATTTAAATAGCCTAAAAGCGCTAAAGGATAATAGCTCTAAGTATCAAGGTCAATCAGAAAATATGACTTATTTATCAATTTAATCGATTGAATACTTTCGAAAAAGTCCATTAAGGAATCGTAAATCTTCACTATTCCTTTAGGCCACTGACTTTCATGAGAGAATAGGCGTGGATCAAGAGCTCTGGACTTGCCTGAAGATTACTTAGTGAATGTGGTTATTTACGGTTTGGCTCACGTCCGAGGTGCGGAGGTCCGGCTGTGGACTAGAAACAACTACTATGCGATCGACATGCACCATTAAATGATCTCCACTCAAATAACGGGACACTAAGACCGCCCTCCCCCCCCCCCCCCCCCCCCCAACTTTGAGCTGTATAGTGTTTTTGTTTTTTTGGACTGGGCTACTGGGTAAAAGTTTAATTCTAAACCCGGGACTCGGATACATAAGCATTAAATGCTTTTGCTCAAGAAACAGGCCAATTGTGAATCAAGCTCATATCTTTTGTTCGCCTTCACGCTATCTCAATTAGTCTTACTAAAAAAAAAAACATTCGAGCTTTGTATCATTCGTAGCTACTCTACATTGAAACTCTATCCTGTTCCTAAACAAACAGTGTAGTTTCGAAACAATTAATAATTTCTTATTATATAACAATTGTAGAAACAAAGTTCAATTTCAAAGACCTATATGCATTCTACCTAGAATGGACATGGAGATCTCTAACACTACACAAAAATGTGAAAAACTTTAAAAAGCTGAAACAATGCGTTGTTTTGTAAAGTAGTTATAAGAAAAAAAATTGTTTTTTTTTTAATTTTAACCCTAAACCTATGCAATTGAACATCGAAAATAATAGCACTCTCGGCTTATAATTATTATTTTCAATTTTTAGATACATAATCTAGATCAAGAAAGATCTAGGTAATCAATCTATTTAAATGTACAATCTAAAATCATACGATGATTAAAATCAATGCACTTAAATTATTTTGATCTTGATTTAGAATTTTCGAAACATTATTTCAATGGAAACTAACGGCAAATGGCTTCATGTCATAAATATGAGTAAATATATTGTTCTGTGATCAATATTAATCATAAACAATTCTATTTAAAATCAGTAAAATGGTACTGCTTTATTTCTAAACTTTTAAGACTATAGATCATTACTTTTTGTAAGACAGAAAAGATTGACTTTCCCAGATTTTTTGGCGACTTCCCTTACAGCTTAAAAAAGAGTAACGTAAATAATATATATATATATATATATATATATATATATATAGGTCTGTGATTTGTTCATTATCGGATAAGAATTCGTTTCCGCTTTCCAGTTTAGGTATAATATATTTAGGTCTGTGGTACTAACACTCACAAGAGACGAAACAAAAACTCAAGTCAAAAGCTGTACGAATGAAATATTCATGAGGCATTCTTTTTCTACTTCTATCAAGTATAGAATGAGTGAATTAATTACCTTTTCTTTTAAAAACAAACATTTCATTTAGTTTCATTATATCACTGTACTTATATTAGGCAGGTAAAGCAAACATTCATATAGTGAAATTAAATCTCTAAACTTCGATTAAGCAGATAGTTTTTTTTTAATTAATTAATGATCAACATATTAGACCAGTGGGGTCTTCAATTTTTTTTTAACCTACCGCCCTCTTTTCGTACTTTTTATTTTTTTTAAATCCGCCAGCGCCCCCCCTCTAAGAAAAATACAAGGAGAGAAGCGTGAGAAGGCAAATTATACACAAATTATGTAAAAAAGACTTAAGGGAATACACACAGAAATTGTGGTCGAAAATGGAATTATTATTAGCTTTTACATCAACAGACATGGTTAACTCTTAAAATGCGTGTGGTATATTAGCCTCTAAACATCAGAATTGTAACTCCATTTGCTATGCACTCATTGTAAAACAGCTCAGCACTTTAAGGGTTAAACTGTATTTAGTGCGTAACAAAGTTAATGAGTTTGCAAAGAAATAGACTGGATGTAGCCACTTGATGAGTTGTTTGTCTTGCTTTGACTAATTTAAAACTTGACATTTCTAATATTGTCAGACTTCAGGAGCAACAAGGTACCCATTAGCTTAATTTTATTTTTAGTGAATTCAATAATAATAATATTTCTCTAAAACATAAAACTAAATTTATAATTAAACCTAAAAATGGTAGCGTTAATATTCAATATTATTGATAAAATAATCTATTATCTAATAAGCGTATTATCTAGTTTGTTTATGTAATCATAAACTTTCACGCGCGGAAGAATTAAAGACAATATAAACCATCCGATCACAGCAGCAGAGCATAGAAAAAGGGGAATTCCCGAACTCAATTTCTAACGTTGTTTATGTTTTAAAATTAGAAGCCAGCTAACTCTAATTATCTTAATATAGTTAGCGTTTATTTTGAAGAATTCATTTTGTTTTTTGTTTTCAGTGCACCTCTAGTTTCTATTTCAGCTCTAAGTCTACCTATTACGCCCAGCGCACCCTACCGCTCACCCTTGTGCTGAGCGCTCCCTAAAGCCCCTTTGGCTCCCAGCGCCCTTTCAACGGCGCCTTCGACTTTCAATTACACGAAATCGACATCCGGGAGGGGTGTTCTAGCTCCCCCGTTGAAGACCACTGTATTGGACGATTAAGAGAAGTGTCCTCCTACCAGTCTGAAAAAAATGGCAATTTTGTCGCCCACTGTAAACCAAAAATCTGGCTACCAAAATTTATCAATCCATAGCTGACAAAAGACGACTGTAAGGGTCTCTTTCAAACATAAACCTACCGGTTTGTAGTGCGGTATATGCATCAATTGAAAAATAAAGAGAATACTATATACAGTGTTGTAACTATTGGTGGGTGGTTCAAATCTGAAAATCCCCCCGGATAGCCCCAGATGAGTGTCTAAAATTATTTTTCTAACATTAAATATTAATCCAAAGCCATGTTATCTTGCTATTCATGTTGTTATGTTAATTAGTGACCATGTTGCATGTATTCCATACATTAGACTTAGATTTAGATTTATTAAGTGCATAATATTATGTCATGATGTCGAATGTCAAAATCCTTTGATGCGCCACAGAGTATATAACTAGGTTGATATGAGAAAAAGGTTTTTTTAGGAGGCGTGCTTGTGTTACCTAAGCTTGTTGGAGAGCTCGCTAGGGCCTGGCTCATCGCTATACACGCTGACATTTCTTCTGGAGCTTCTGTAGTGAGTTTTTATTCTTGGAATATCGTGCGGACTTTCGTATACTGTTCCATTTGAATCGTTATTTAAGAAACGCAATATGTTGATCCAGTAAGTGGCAATATAGTAGAAAGCAAAACCTTTTTTGGTATGTAACATTTACCTGGCATTATACGCTAGAAACAAAATTGATTATCAAAAAAAGCAATTAAAAAGGAATAATAACAAAGTTTATCTAAGAAAAAATAACAGCTACTTACTACCACTTATCAGAAATTTACAGGAATTAGCTCCCTTTTTTTTAATATAAAACAAAATTAATTAATTGGTACCAAAAGATTAACCATTTGGTTTATTTTTGGATTGATTCGTGTATTGTTATCGACTATGAATAATTAGGCAAAATTGCAAATTGATCCGAGAATGGGAAGTTGGATAAAAACGAATCAAAAGGTAATAAGGGTATAATATATATATATATAATGGGCGTAGCCGGGCAACCCCCCCCCCCCCCCCCCCGAAATGAAATCCCCCCCGGAGGGGGGGAGACGGACTTTAGTGACTGATTTTGTGCTTTAATTATGTTTATTTTAGGTGAGATTTTAATATTAAACCATCACTTGCCCCAGCGCAGCCAATGGGGTTTTGAGTTTAAAACCCCTAGCAGGGGGTTTTGTAGTCAAATTCCCCTCTTCTATAAAACAAAACAAACAAAAAATAATGCAAATGACAATCCCCAAATTCCAAGAGCATAGCTAAGGATGGTTTTGATTTTAAAACCCCATCGGAAATTTACTATAAAACCACTCTTCAATTTAAAAAACAATTTACACACTCCAAATTCTAAGAGTGTAGCCAAAGGGGCTTTTGAGTTTTGAGTTTAACCCCACCCCTTTCAGTGGGGTTTGAAGCTAAAAAAAAACATCTTCAATATAAAAAAAGCAAAAAATTTTTGAGAGTAACCAAAGGGGTTTTAAGTTTAAACCCCCCTTCAGCGGGGTTCGAAGCAAAAAAATACCTCATCTATAAAAAAAAAAAAGGAAATTACACACTCAAAATGCTATGAGCGTAGTCAAAGAGGTTTTTGAGTTTAAACCCCCTTTCATCGGGGTTTGATGCTAAAAAATACCTCTTCAATATAAAAAAAATATATGTAAATTACACACTAAAATTCTTCTAGTTTAGCCAAGCTAAAGGGTAGTTTTGAGTTTAAGTCCTCTCTTCCAGATGGCTTTTTGTAAGTTTAAAACCACCCAGATGTTTTTGAGTTTAAAATTCCCCTATAGAGAGTTTTGAGGTTGAAAGCCCCCTCTTCAATATTATTCTAGAGCAAACTACACTCACCAAATTCTATGAGCGTAGCTAAATAGGGTTAAAACAAACTCCAAACATTTTTTAGTTTAATACACCCCAACAGATGATTTTGAAGATAAAACTTCCATTTTCGATATAAAATCTAAAGCAAACTATAGTCACCTAATTCCAAGAGCGTAGCCAAGAGAGGTTACAAAATTACTACCAGTGGCTGGACTCCATTAATAAAGTGCAGTGTATAAGTCATCTGACGAAATTGAAAAAGACTAAATGTGGCTCAACAAAGATGGCTAAGACGAATTTTAGGAGTCAAGTATAGAGAATGGGTCTCAATCAAGGAAATGCTAAGCCGAACTGGGAGTCGACACCATGGTAAGGTTGTGACAGTGCGTCGCATGAGGTTGGCGGGACATGTATTCCAACAAAATGAATTACGCATAATAAGAGTTGTAATGACATGGAGGCCATTACGAGGAAATCGCAAACAGGAAAATCCTAGTACAACTTCACGCCACACTTTCATAGATGTCCTCAGAGCAGGTGGGAAGAGGCTTCAGACCTTGCTAGTGACAGATTTTTTGTTGAAACAGCTTGTCGCCAAAGAGCGGAACGGCGCGGGAGGTTCTAAGTAAGTAAGAATAGCACAAGTTTTGAAATAAAACATTTTAATAGTAGAATAATGCACTGTAGATACATCAGAATATGCATTTTTGAGACTTTCAATACCGGAAATAGTGCTTGGCGGCGGGGCTCCGCCCCGCGTTGGGGGAGCTCGCAGCGCTCCCCCAGACCCCATAGTTTTCCAGGGGAGTCTACAAATTTTCCACTAACTCCAGGAAGAGCCTATTCTAGGGTATAATAAACGTCTTCGGAAAGAATGAAGAGTCAGAATGCAATAAAGATTAATTACACACACACACACACACACACACATATATATATATACATATATATAGATATATATATATAATATTTTTTTCGCGTGGGGAGGGGTGTCTCAGGGGAAGGAGAGAAAAAAATCCCACCTGAAAAAAAATCCTGGCTACGCCCATGATATATATATATATATATATATATATATATATATATATATATATATATATATATATATATATAACGTACGACACATCCCTCATTGCGTTACATTTATTGCCCTTATTTCGAAATCAAATACAATAACTAATCATCAACAATTAATAACTTATTGTTGTTTTTTGTTTGTTAGTTTCTTTTGATTGACTCGTGTCATTTTCAACAAAATAATTGTGAAAAGTTTCAACATGATCCGCGATTGGAAATGGCACTAAAAACATGTTTAAATGTTTTACTAGACAGACAGACGGACAGAGTGAGTTGATATAAGGTTTGCAACAAAAAATATGTCAACAATGTTGCAACAGTTCTCTACAATTTAAATCGACTAGAACACTGAAGCCCAACTTTACTCTTCCTGCGGGCCATTTTAATTTTTCAACGCTCATGTCGTGTGCCACATCAACGAAAAGATACAGAAACGAAATATAATTAACCTAAAACTATTTAAAAGAAGAAACCCATGGATTTAGTTCCTATAGTTTAACCATCTTTTATTCGCGGCTCAAATCAAGAATGCCGTTTATATGTCCTTTTTTAAAAAAACAAACAAAAAAAAACAGCCACACTTTCTTAATGAAACAAACGTGTTGGCTTTTGATAATGTTCCACAAAGATAGTAAAGGTCCTCTCACTATTCATTGTAGATTCTACATTCAGAGTCACATCTCATAATCACACAAATGTTAAAGGCCATGGTAGCAATACATTAGATAAAAAAAAAAATTTCAACCACTTCATTTTATAAACCGAGCTTTTGACGGGCCGGATGTCCCGAGGGCCGAATTTTGGGAATCACTGGATAGGAACTACACTAGTTTCTTACTACTCAACCAGGTGTATGTATGAAAACACATCAACTTGGTCATCAAGAACACAACATTTTATTAGTTCTGTCCTTATCTAAAGCTGACACACTTCCGTTCATTCGCGCATACATTCCAACTGACATATAGATCTAAAAAAATAAAAACAAATACGCAGATGCACATTCATCTGTGACAAATATCATATCACAAAGACGGGCTTTTACTAAGGACCCTGAAAAATTGGAAGTTAATGTGTATATTTATACAACATAAAGAAAATGAAAGTAAGTGTTGGTCGACCAACAATGGTCAATCAATAACAATAAAAATAATCAAGCTATGTCTTTTTATAAGTGCAGCATTTCAAATCCAGTGTTGACCTTAGTTCTCAAAAACTGATGCTGTCAAAGCCGTTAGCCGCCAAGTGTCTTTTTCTTTGTCGTCTTTGATATCTTCAGTAAGGGATTTTCTCTGAGTTTGAGATGGAGGTCTCGCGACATTCGTTAGAGCCATCCAGCTGTCTCTTTCGGAGGCCCAGCTGCTGACAATTGCTTTCATTTGTGCCATTGCAGACGAAATGGCGATTGAGTTGATATTTATAACGCTACCGGGGGCACCTATGTTTCGCTGTTCTACTTTTAACTCGCCAAAATGATTGTCATTGTCATGCGGTAATTACCCATTCGGCTTATGTGCCCGACCCAAGAAAGCTTGCATGGTAAGAATAACTTCTAAACTGTTTACGCCGGCCTTCAACAGAACATGTTGTTTCTTTTCGTATTATTAATGTCCTGCCAGCGTATGCCCTTTATGGAGGCCAAGCACCGTTTGTGGATAAGTTCGAGGAGTCTTTAATGTATTCTATAGAGCACCTAGGTCTCAGAGCCATAGAGTACTAAGAGCCACTGCTTTATAGACATTGATTTTCGTTGGAAAACGAATAGACCTAGTTCCCCACACTCGCAATTGGAGATGACCAAAAGCGGTGTTATCCATGGCCAGACAGTTGTCTCTTTCTCAGGACAGTTACGCTGTGCTGCCCATGTTCGTGAAGTGTTCAACATGGAAAGAAAATTTTTAGAGTTATCTGTATATGGCGACCGACGTAATAATTGAACTAGAAGGCTGCCTACTCTTTGGAAATTCCGTAACGCGAGAAAGTCCTTTCAATTATATGATAGTCTTTCCGAATCCTATGTTGGATGTAGATCTAGACCTAATTCTTTAGTCAAATTTATTTTTTTTTTACTTTGAAAAATTATAAATGTCAAACTAGAGTTTTCCCAGTGTGGCCAATGAGCTAGTAATTCTTTTCTAACCGCTAAACATTAACCGTAAAATTTTTAGGAAAATCGTAAAAGCGTTTTTGAGAACCGTGTCCAATTCCATCCAGGTTCCTGCATGAAGTTCTGACTTGAATAGAGGTACTTTAAAAAGGATTCCTACCTTGGGTACAAAGCAATATGCCGATTTGTTGAACTGGTCTAAGTAGACTCTCTTCACTTTACCACGACGGTCGTGTTTGAAGCAAGCGTCATTGGCCACCTTGGTTCTATGTCTATAAATATCTGAATCGATGGTCAGTTGTAAATGTCACTTAAATGTGTTGGGCAGCTCCTGTTAATTATCATGTAGTGTAAAATGGGGGCTGTAAAATAAAAAAAAGTGTTTAAAATAAATTTCGACTATTAACTTTTGAAACAATTACTTGAAAACTCTATAAAGCAACTCAACACGTTGTAATTTTGTCCTGGTAATGTTTAAATGTAATCCTATGTCTGGAAGTAGAATTCTGTGGGTGTACAAGGTGACCGAGTGGTAAAGCGCCATCGATTCTATGTGAGAACTGTGAGTTTTAATTCCTGGCTTTTTAGAACCACCAAGAATCCACCAAACTGTAATGGGTACCTGAATTTAGTTGGGGGAAAAAAAGGCGGTTTGTCTTTGTGCTGGCCAGATGCGACCTTTATATCATCTGCCCTATAGAGCACAATGTCTGAGCAGAGAAGTTTACTTTACTATTATATTTAGACATTTTGTGACACACTGTGTTTAGGCTTTATTCCAAATCTTCAACTTCTGATCATTCAAATAAGCTTAAGAATCAGTATTCGTAATTTTCCAAAGAAATTTGAGTCAAAGAATCTTGGAGCTTTTAGACTTATGGAAGCTTACCTCCATCGGCCTGTCTGAAAAAAAAATATGTTTAAGAAGTATATGTAGATGGGTACATCTCTATTACCGATGACTCGTTTACCTTAGATGAACTCCAATAGGTGACAAGGCAGGGAGACCTATGACTGCCGTAGTGCCCTGGTAAGGCGTAAAGCCTCATAGCTTCCATACAAATTAAGTTGACCACTGGATACGTCTTCCCGCAGCTCGCGGAACTGCGGACACTCTTGCAAGACGTGCACCACCGTCTCTTCTGATTCCCCGCAGTGTCGGCAACAGGCATCAAAATTTGGCCGGAATCGGGCAAAATAAGCACCTATGGGGCAGTGTCCCGTACGCCACTGCTCAATTGTCGATTGTTCCAACCTTTTCAGCCTCCACCACGGGTCCTCTCCTGGCAGTTTCGGAGTCATCCCAGGATTTGAACCATCTATCATGTACCCACTCTCGTATAACTATGGTAGCCTGTCGGTACGTGCTTGGTGCTTCGAAAGTGGGCACGGCCAGCGCTCCTTCTCGTGCTAGAGCATCAGCCACGGCATTGCCCTTTACGCCGCAGTGCGAGGGCACCCACTGCATCAAGATGACAGCTCAAGTAAGTAGGCAGATGTTATTTGCGGTGCCTAATGCCTCTTCCACCATTTGGGACTTTCCATCCAAGGCTTGGAGGCAGCATTGGGAATCGGTAACCATTACAATGGTAGTCGCAACGGTTATATTTTCACGCAGTTTTTGGAACAAGTGTTTAAGTGGGATTGTTATCGCCGTAAGTTCAGCGTCAAAGCTACATGCGGCGAGGCCGCATGCGCCTGAAAACTTGCCTGGTTGGTGGTCTGGGTAACAGATATAACTTTGGTTGTTGTTGTTTTTGTTTGATATATTTGTTGTTGTTGTTGCTGTTCGTCACGGATAAATGCCTATATGTGTGTATAATCTACTTTTACTTATATATGTTAATGGAACATATGTGCGAAAGACCGGAAGTGTGCTAGTTTTTAGACAAGGATAGTGGCCATCGTGTGATATGTGCCATCAAGTGTAATAAAGCTCTGTGTTCCTCTTGACCGAGTTATTTTGTGTTTTTACATTTTTTACAAAAATTATAGGCCTATCAGCTCACGCTGTCTTTCTGTCTGTTTGTCTGACTGTCTGTCTGGCCAAAAGTTTGTACACGTTATTTCTCCGACACCCAATCTGGGATAAAGCTAAACTTTTGAGCACTTATTTCTTTTACCTGACAACAAAAGAATCAATTTAAAACAATAACCAATTATTTAATTAACTATTGGTAATAAATTACTTTGTTTGGTATCTCAAACAAGGGAAAAAATAGTACTTGACTGAAGTAGTGGTATAAGCTGAATAAGTCCTCTTTAAAGATTGTCGTTTGTGGCTTATTAGAAATTTAATTACAGGACTGATCCAAACTAATTGATAAATTAAATATAAGCTTGTTTTTTTAGTTGTTTTTTTTATTGTGGTTCGCCATTACAAAAAAGTTCAAGGAATTATATATAGTTCCCCATCGTGGTTCGATGATAACCACTTTTGTCATCCAGGGTGGCCTGAGGGCTTTGCACTGGGGTTTTGTGCCTCCTCATGTTGCTGGTAAGAATGTTCGGCTGCACACTGGGCAGGTTATTCCAGCTGGAGCTAGTGTCTTTGGCCTTGCTTTTCTTCTCTGGCGCTTTTCTTTGCCAGCGCTATTCTCTTTTCCTCAGCAATTTGTGCGCCAGCTTTCACAGCGCGATGCAGTGATTCTCTGTCATGTGCTTCTGTCTCCCAGATTGCTGGGTCAATGCAGGACGCTTTCAGTGCAGTTTTGAGGGTGTCCCTGAAGCTTTTTTTTTGTCCACCTTGTGAGCGATTTCCTTCCCTTAATTGGCCACACAGTAGTTGTTTAGGGATGCGGTGGTCTTCCATTCTGCAGACGTATCCTGCTTATCGTAGTTGGGACTGCATCAGGATTATGTGGATGCTTTGCAGACCCGCTCTTCGAAGGACTTTTAGAACAGACGAGGTACAACTACAAATACAAAGCTAGGGGTCTATCGAGCTGTCATCCTCCTTACATTGCTCTATGCCTCAGAAACGTGGACATTGTACAGAAAACATGAAAAAAAAACTGAATCACTTCCACATGGCTTGTCTAAGCAAAATACTGAATGTCAAATGGAAAGAAAAAAACCAGGTCAAGGAATAATTAAGTCGTGAAGTCGTGAAATATGCGCTCACGTGGCACGGGAAAACATTAAGTCAATCAACTGAGACGAAACTAGGTCAAACAGCAAGGAAATCCAACGACTTAGTCTTAGCAGATTTAAGTAATTGATTACCATGCATGACTAGATTGACGCATGAAATTTGTAGGACGCAATTATCTTCTTTTCTTATTTTCTTTTGAAGTGGCGTCTGTTATAAAGCAATGAGTACTGTTTACATTGATTGCCAGTAATGTAAACTAAAATAGCAGACAGATTATCTCAAAAAAGCGTGGAAGCGTGGCCGAGAGGCTAAGTACTCTTAAACTTGGATTGGCTTGGATACCTATGAAGGGGCAGAGTAGTGTTTACTGAGAGCCTAAAGGCAGAACAGAAAATCTTCTCCCAGATACCCTCCCTCACTGGCCCACAAATGAAATTGGACCATAGCGCTCTGATGGGTCTGAGCATGCTATAAGTATGAAAGTAGGCTGTATTGTTTTATAAAAAAGCTGAAAGCTATAATAGCGCTGGAAAAAAGATGGGATTGAGTGGAACAGCTTTGTAGGAGTGTGTAAAAGAAATAGAGGACAGAGATCGTGATGAACGAGCTGAAGGGAAAGAAACGAGAGATAAAGAGACAGAATCAAGAGATAAAGAGAAAAGACTGATGTAGAAATACACAGATTGAAAGTAGGAAATATTGAGCAATGTGAGACGAAATGAGAAATAAATGAGCATATAAAACCTGTATCCTGCTTAGTCAGATTGAACAGCGACAATCAGAAGTAACATCCAGATTTTCATTGATACAAAAGAAGTTGGTTAAGCTTTTTGAATTGGCGTAGTAAACCACGGACGAATTCAAAGTTAAAAATGGGTGTCTGGTGAAGCAAAACAAGAAGGATAACTTATATCCAGTGGTGCACATCAGTAGAAAGTTATCTTCAGCAGAACAACGATATAGCACCGAAGAAAGGGGGTGCTTAGCAGTCGTTTGGGCAGTAACCAAGTTGGCCAGATAAATGCTAGGAAGAAGATTCCTACTCCGCACAGATCACGCACCGTTACGCTATTTAAACAATCCTAAGTCTACGTGTATTCAAGAGTTTAGACTATGATTGTAGACTGTTAGTTTCAACTACAACTTTGTGTCTGCAATTAAAACTGTATGTCTTAGGCATAGACTTAGTCTATTACTTTGACGGAATGACTACATCGAAGTCTGACTTCGTTGAAATCTTTTTGATTATAAAGTCTGTGTGACTACATAAACGCCTGTGTGGCATACCCTAGAGGCCTATCGAATTCACATTATTGATGTATTGTGTTGTAATGTTTATGTATGTGTTTTTTAGTGAACACAGTAAAAATTGATAATAAATTTAGAAGGGGCAAGAGGTCACGGATGAATGTCTATGTGCCTATAATCTATTTTTAATTATATATGTCAGTTGGAACATATGCGGGAATGACAGGAAGTGTGATAGTTTTACACAAGGACATGTGATATGTGCCATCAATTGCAATAAAGTTCTGTGTTCGTCTTGACCGAGTTATTTAGCGTTTTTGTTATATTTACAGTTGAACACAGGGACACATTTGACTTGGGGAGAAATGAATGTAGTTCCTATAGAACTAGATAAAGTAGAAGGATGTAGCATTGTTAATGTTGTTTTGGTTGTTTGTTGGTTGAGCACTAGGCCAGTGGTACTCAACTGTGGTATGTGGACCCCCAGGGGTCCGTGAGATGAGGTCCGCAGAAATATTAAAATTGTATACAATCAAAATAACCTCTTCTCTAAAAGCCAGTATATCAAATCGGATAATTTAAATAAAAATCAGCTCGCCCCTCACTTCCGTTTTATATGTATGTTACGTACTATTGTTTGACAACCTAATTAATATACTACGATTTATGTAGTTTTTTCACATACGAGTCCATGGGCAAGTTTTGACTATGTCCTCTGGTCAGAAAGTTTGACAATCTCTGTACAAGGCAATCTCTTTGATTTCATCCCAGAAGTTTATGTTTGCTCTTGTCAAAACATAATTTCTCGATTGTTTTTGTAATTAGAAAATTTTATTAATTCACTCCGTCTGTCTGTCTGTCTGTCTTTCTTGTACTACAGCACGCAATTTTGTAGCATCATTCTGGTCTACTTGACATGGGGGAAGTTCCCATAGTAAGATTAACATTTTTTTTTTAATTTCACAAATAAAAAATATGCCACGATTGTGAAATTTCCTCTCACGAATAGACATACATTTAGGTTTTTTAATTCATTTTCCCACCCTTGCAATTCACTCTTTTATCACTCTTTACGAACAGTTGTTTTGTTTTGTTTTAATATAGAAAAGCATGTTTTCATTGGATTGAGAAAAGATGAATATCTTGTCTTATCTTATATAATACAGACGTTACTTCAAAAAAGAAGATGATTACGTCCTATGCGTTATGCATTTAATCATGCAAATTAACCAATGACTTAGATTCTGCCAAGTCACTGGTTTTCCTGGCTAGCTCAAGCAACCCATTCTATGCTATAATAGCACTAGGGAAGAAGGAGCATTTGTACTAATTTGTACTTGCATGTGGAACGAGGAATGTGTTTTTATCTTTGTGTCTTTCAGAATATTTTATTAAATTTTGTTTTTGTATTTGAAGATTATGGTTCAGTGTTTTATGTATAATTGCTACTTTACTTTTGAGTCTTCTGTCCTGAAGGCTTTCTAAATTTAGTGATTTTACTAATGGTGTTACTCTAGTCAATTGTGAATATTCCTTTGTTATGAATCTTACTGCTCTATTTTGTGTATGTTCCACTTTCTTAATGTTTTCTTGAGTTGAGGGGTCCAAAACGGAGGATGCATATTATATTATTGGCCTAACCAAGGTTAAATAACATTTTATTTTTATGTTCTTATTTGATTTATAGAAATTTCTTTTAATAAACCCTACGGCTTTGATTTTTTTAATAGTTTCATCAATATGTGGATTCCATGACAGATTTTCATTTATTATAACACCTAGGTATTTTGCGTTTTTAGTCTGTGTTACTGGTTTGCCATGAATAAGATAAGTGAAATTAATTTGTTTTAGTTTCTTTGTTACTCTTAACAACTGACATTTTTCTGGGAGGAAAGACATGCTCCAATTTGATTCCCATTTCTGTAATTCATCTAATTCTCTTTGTAAAATATCTGAGTCTTGTGTTGTTTTTATTGTTCTATATATTATACAATCGTCAGCAAATAATCTGACTTTTCTTCCTGAAGTAATGCAATTTGGTAAATCATTTATATAAATTAAAAATAGTAGTGGACCTAAGACTGTTCCTTGAGGTACACCTAAGTTTACTGTTATTGGTGTTGATTTAGAGCCATTTATTATTACAATTTGTTCTCTCCCTATCAGAAAATCTCTAATCCACTGATGCAATGGACCACCAATGCCGAAATATTTATTAATTTCTTAAGCAAGCTATGGTGGTGAACTTTGTCAAAAGCCTTGGAAAAATCTAGTAAGATAGCATCTATTAGTTCACTATTATCTAAACCTTTTTAAAAATCATCAATTGGTCCTATTAGTTGTGTTTCACATGATCTATATTTCCTAAAGCCATGTTGGTATGGGGTGAGGACATTATGTTTGTCTAAGTGGTTTATGATGTTGCTTGATATTATGTGTTCTAGGATTTTACATGTGATGCAGGTAAGTGATACTGGTCTATAGTTTCCTGGGTCTAATTTTCTCCTTTTTTAAATAGCGGGGTGACATTAGCTTCTTTCCAGCCCTTTGGTACTCTGTCCTGGTTAAGCGATGCATGAAAGAGTATATTTAACACTCATTGCTTAGTTCTTTGAGTAATCTAGCTGGAATACCATCAGGTCCAGAGACTTTATTTGGTTTGGATTTGGCTAATAGTTTTTGGATTCCTTTTTCTTCTACTAATATATCTTCTATGTTGTATACTTGGTTAAAATTAAGTAATATGTCTTTGTCTCCTGGGGTTGAGAATGCTGATTCAAAGTATTTGTTTAGGATGTTTGCTTTAGTTCCATTATCATTATGTATTATGTTATGTTCATCTTTTAATGGTGCTATGCCTGTTGTTTCCATTTTCTTAGACTTAATATATGACCATAGGTTTTTGTTGTTATCTTTAGATATTACATTGTTTATATATTTACTCTGAAGCTGTCTGCTTACTTTTTGGGTTAGGTGTTTAATTTTTATATACTTTTTGTAAACTCTTTCTGCCTTAGTTTCTTTAAATTTTCTATATAGGTTTTCCTTCTGTTTACAAAGCTTCTTTAGTCTATTATTAAACCAGCATTTATTTATTTTGTTTGATATGTATTTAGTTGGAATATGATTTTCTATAATGCTTTTAAGATGGTTTTTAAGATGAAATTCCAGAGGTCATCAACTGGTTGGTTAATGTCTTTTTCTAATAAGAATATTTGTTGAAAGTTTAATGCAGCCTGGTGTAGTTGTGTTAGGTTTTCCAGAGTAAGATTTTCCTTTTGGGTTTTGTACTGGCTACTGCTTTTATCTGACTGTGTATTTTTATGATCTCATGGTCTGATAGACCAGGGATAATATCATAATTAACTACTAATCCAGGTCTGTTTGTTAAGAAGAGATTTAATGGGTTGTTTAATCTAGTTGGCTTTTTAATGATTTGATCTAAACTTAGGTTGTGTAAAGTTTCTATGAAAAGCTCATTTATGTCCTTAAGGTTTTGGTGTTTATCTATGGTTAGTGTTTTCCAATTTATATCAGGTAGGTTAAAATCACCTATAATCCAAAAAACTGCATTTTTATTTGTCTCTTTAAGTGTAGTAATCTGATTACATAGTTCCTGCATGTATTCTAAACTAAAATTTGGTGGTCTGTAAATACTGCCTATTATTAGGGATGTTGAAGTGGTATTAATTTTACAAAATGTTGATTCTATATTTTTTGAGTTAGGTAAAGTAATTTCTTCTGCTATAAGAGTGTTTTTTATTGCTAAAAGAACTCCTCCATGATTAGCAGCTCTACTATTTCCAAAAATTTCATAATTACTATTGAAAATTTCTGCATTATAAATTTCAGGATGTAGCCAAGTTTCTGTTCCTGCAATTATGTCTGGTTTCTCACATTCTAATAAACTTTCTAAGTCTGCTGTTTTGTACCTAATGCTTTGAAAGTTTATTACTAAGGTTTTAAGGTATTTTGGTATTACTTCTTTAGTAGGTTTTTTTTAGTGAGGCTGTTGTATCAATTTTAGTAGATTTAGGTTTAACAGGAGTAGATCTGGCTAGTGGTTGGTAAGTTTGGTTTGGGATGGTGTTTAGGATGCTGTATGGGTTAGAAGTGTCCGCATCAAAAAAATCAAACAGTCCTGATGTAAACTGAGGTAACCCACACGGTACACAGTGCCATGATGAATCTTTGCTGCCTAAGGCATAATACACAGGTGTATTCATATGGAGACATGACGCATGGTACCATTCATCGCAGGTGTCACATTGAATGGAGGGATAATAACTCGAGTGTGAAGTTTAATTCTGAAATTATAGAAGCCAAACCCGAATAATGGATAATTCCAGCATTATTAAGAATAACTATTGGATCTGTTATACCAGATTCCGTACATTTTGCTTCAAGGTTAACTAGCGTAATCTTGAAATACTCTCCATTTAAATCTAGTATTAGTAAAGGTAACAAGATACCTGGAATTTGCAGTATATCATACAGTTTTATTCATGGCAACATAGAGAGAAATATATTTAGTTCTTTCTGCCGGGACATGTTTGATCTCATTTGAAAGGAAAATAAATCGGCCAAAATCTATTCAAGATTTGCGTTTTAAAATGTAAAACTAACTTTTAAAAAAAACTTTGATCTCTGTGAGAAAAAAAATGTTTTTTTAAATGTCAACAAAGCCAACTTATTCATAGACTTAGATCTAGATTTAGTCTTTGTTATAAATTTAATCCATAAATGTTAAAAAAAGACACTCAAATATATTAATTTATGTATTTACAAACAAATTTCGGACACTCATTTGGGGGCCCCCCTCAAGTGGAGGCCAGGGGGATCTTCAAAATCTCCCCCCCCATCTCCCTACCCTAGCTACGCCACTGCCTTTACGGTTAGCTTGGTCCAACATAGGAAAATGGCGGAGGTCCCCGGTGCACTCGGCCTTTGGCCATGTCTAGCCCATGCGCCTGGGGTGCCAGATTCATCGGAAATAGCAATGCTTTACATAGGCATTGACTTGGGTCTCTTTCAGACAGAACGGTGGTTCACGCAGGTTTGTTTGTTTTTACTGTTTAACGCTCAAACAGGTTTTTCTTCAAACTTAGAGCTCGAAGTGCCTTCGGCTCAGCTCTTAGACGATCAAAAGGTTCTGCTATGTGATCGTCCCAAGCCCGGCTGAGAAAGGAGGAGGGTTAGGCATAGAGCTAGCTACCCTACCCTGTAGAAAAACCACTAGCTACAGAAACACAAAACAGAAATCAACAGAAGTTACGGACTTGGGAGAGGATGAACCTCCAGCTGGAAGGTTTATGACGCATGTCGGTGAAAGCTAAAGTCATCTGGAAGCTGACAGGCCGAAGACCATCATCTCTACCAGGACCACCACCACCATCGGTACATGGACGTCCGGACCATGTATGAGACTGGGAAGACAGCGCAAGTGGCAGCTGAGATGAAAAGGTTCAACCTCGCCATCCTAGGAATTAGTCAGTCAAAATGGACAAAAATCTGTCACTGATGTTCAAATTGAGTGGCAGAAAAAAAAAAAAGAATTAACAAAATTATGGCTTCAGTAAAAATAATGTTAACATAGGGGGCACAACAGAGGAATGGCTGCATTTAAATGTTCCAGTGAAATTCTCAAACTGTGGTGGAAAATGGACTTATTTTTAGCTTTTCCACCAACATACAAGGTTGAACTGTATTTAGTGCGTAACAAGCTTTATAGTTTAGGCAAAGAAATAAACTGGATGTAGCCACTTGAAGAGATTTTAGCCTTACTTAGGCTATTTTAAAGCTTGATATTTCTAATATTGTCAGTCTGCAGGAGACAAAAGGTTCTCATTATATATATATAAGTTATCAAAGGGACGAATTCCGAAGTAAAATATTGATCGGCACAATCGACGCAGCAGGAGCCTCTTGCACAGCTGACGTGTGAACGAATAAGTCAAAGAATACACCAAGACGGTTGACCAAAATTAAGAACTTCACGGATCAAGGGAAATCTGGCAGTTCGTGATGGATGAATGATCACATCAACAATGGAGGTATTTTGGCTATTTTTTACCTAAACGTGACAGGTGACAAACAGAAAGACAAAGCTAATAGAGGCTTTTTATCATACGGGTGCCGCTAAAAAGAAAAAAAAAAGGTTATTTTAAACTTTTTTAAGGGGGTGGGGAATTTAACTCTTTCTCTCCTAATTGACGATGTCAACGTTGATTTGACCCCCATTTTTTTTTTTACAAACTTTAATTTGTATCGTGTAAAAAGAACATGTATTCTCCTATAATTCGAAACCAAATATAACATTTTTTGATAAAGAGTAAGAAAGTTATTGAAGTTTAATCCTAACAGGAGAGTGAAATACAAATGAGCAAAACGAATGATACTATCGAAGCGAGAATAAAATAATTTCGGAGAGAAAGAGTAAACATAGTTACCTTGTGTAACTAATTTATTTTTTCAATTGGTTCATGTGTTGTAAGGTAAAAGAAATAATTGTGTACAATTTCAGCTTGATCTGAGATTGGGTGTGGGAGAAATAACGTGTACACACTTTTTACCAGACAGACAGACAGACAGTGTACCATAATTTATGACTGCCACGTACTTAGATCTAGATCTGATAAATAAAATAATATGTTACATAGGTTAGGGTTGAAAAAAAACACAACTTTACTTCTTTTAACTACTTTACAAAACAACGCCTTGATCCAACTTTCTACAAAATGTTTACGATCGATCAGTCGCGGATAAGAATTTATCTCCGGTTTCCAGTCTAGTAGTCTATATAAGTCTATGGTGTGCACATTTTTACCAAAACTTTATGTCTTAGAGTTAGTTTAAAATGTGTGAAGACTTCAAGACCGATACTAAGTTTTCTAAGCGTACCGTGGTTACAAAATACTAATTGCCTGCCACTTTTGCTAATAATCATGTTAACTATCTATTAATTTTCTCTACGCTAATACAACGGTTCAAAGTCTCTATTTAAGCCTATCACTAAACAAATAAGATGGCTCTTTGTCATATTGAAACATTTGAAAATCTGAAGCATACAGGGACTGAAGTTTATGTATAACTTCCATTGGAACCCCTTTGTAGGCTTGAATCATCATATTCTTCTTCTGATCCGCAGGGGCGTAACCGGGGTCTTTTTTCCATACACTGTATGTCTCTTCACATTTTTGAATGAATATTTCTGGTGTCAGGATATGCCGGTCATGTTCAGTGAAAGGGAAAGACGCAGTAATAGGGAGATGTCCATTATATTGAAAAGCTTTCCACAGTCTGTAATAAACATCTACATCGTCAAAGCAATTCTGTAAAAGTAAAGGCATGAAAAGTTATTTTAAAAACACACAAAATAGTTCAAAGTACAAAAAGTACATGCCTATTTTAAATAACATAAACTTATTCAAGAACATTCGAATTGCTTTACACATGAGATGTTTAGTTTGCTTATATCTTTGTCCAACAGAATACAGGGGTGTGTGGGTGCTTTATTGTCCTTTCAATGACCAGCTTTGAAATGAAGGATGTATAACTCCTTCTCCAAAACTAGATTTGAGCTCCAGTTAACAGAAAATCTCTTCAACACTGACAATAAAATAAAATTATAATAAATATACTATTGTCTTATTGCTACTAAATTGTTAGACAGCCTTGTAACAAAACCATAGGATCAAGCTAATTACGTCATAAAAATGAAAAAGAAAATGTTTGTATAGGTTCAAACATATGATTTATGGAATTTAAAAAGCATTCAAAGAAGGTCTATTATATCTTTTATGGTCCCCTAACCTTTAAGTACAAAGTCTAGACCACTGGCGGATCCGGGGGGGGGGGGCAGTAGGGGCGATCGCCCCCCCTCACTCGGCCGACCCCCCCCCCCCAAACCCCACTGAGGAAACTTACAGTGCTTTCCCAGACCCTCCAAGCTTGCAAGAGAAAGGCCTCAACATGACTGTTTTTTTCTGTTTTTTTTTCGCCAAAGAATGAGAAACAGTCTTATTTTATTCTCATATATTGAATATATATATATATATATATATATATATGTTTTACGCACGTTTATGCATAGGGTTAGGGTTTACTGGGCGTTAGGGTTAGGGTTTGGAAAAAAATCGCCCCCCCCCAACTCTAAAGTTCTGGATCCGCCAGTGGTCTAGACTAGATTAGTGTCTTATGCCCGCTCTAGAAACTCTTTCCATTTTTTTATAAGAAGTAAATAAAAGGTCTTATCTTATCTTAACTTATATAATACAGACGTTACTTCAAAAAAGAAAATGATTACGTCCTACGCGTCATGCATTCAGTCATGCATATTAACCAATGACCTAAACTCCGCCAAGTCACTGGTTTTCCTGGCTAGCTTAGGCAACCCATTTCATGCGTTAATATCATTAGAGAAGGAGGAGCATTTGTACCATTTGTCCTCGTAAATGGAGCCAGGAATGTACCACTATCTTTGTGTCTTTCAGAGTATTTTATTAAATTTTGTTTTTTTATTTGAAGATTATGGTTCAGTGTTATATGTATAAGAGCTACTTTACTTTTAAGTCTTCTATCTTGAAGGCTTTCTAAATTTAATGATTTTACTAAAGATATGTTCTAGTCTGATAAATTGTATCTTATAATATACAGGCGTTTCTTCAAAAGATAATATAAGTATATCCTACTTGTATCCATGTCTTCATATAGTGTTGCTCTAATAGCACTAGGGAAGAAGGAGCACTTGTAAGAATTAGTCCTAGCATAGGGAATAAAGAAGGTGCATGTACAAATGAGTAGTGCAGGAGATAAAACGCTTGCCTTGTCGTATTTTTTCAGTATTACTCCCCAATCAAAGTTAGACTTAGTCAACAGATGTATCTCTTGTACTGATGTGTCTAGTGCGGTATTGATCTCCTTTTCATTCAAGACGCTTTTGCGTGGTAAATCCAAAATCCAAGTCAGATTTAATTCTTTCAGTATTGTCCTGAATATTTAAGATTTAAACAAGCAATATAAATACTTTTTAAAAATACATTCTTCTAAAAAAAAAAAAAAAAAGCTTACATTAAATGTATCATTTAGTTTGGATCAGTCATGTGATTAGATTTGTAATAAGCCTCAAACGACAATCTATAAAGGGGACTAATTATGCTTATACCGGCACTTCAGTCAAGTACTATTTCTTTCCATTATTTGAGATACCAAACAAACTAATTTATTACCAACAAATAACTAATTATTTAATTTTTTTTATTGATTTTTAGTAATTTCAGGTAAATGAAATAATGGTGCAACATTTTAGCTTTAACTGAGATTGGGTGTCAGAGAAAAACGTGTACAAACGAGCCAGCAGGGAACAAACCCAAAGCAATCGAAACGACCTAACGACATTTCAGCGCACATATCGCATGACCAGGTTAGCCATCGCAACCAGAGGACACCCCCCCCTTTTTTTTTTCCAATGACTATATTCGGATAATAAATAGTTCATGGTAATCAAACGTAGGGGAAAAGTGTGTGAAATAAACAAATGTACTCAAGTATATTCAGAATGGTACCGAGTGTCTGTACTAAACGTTTCCATTTTCCCAATGATTTGAGGTTTGAACCTACAAGGATCGCAGAGGTGGCTGTAAGGTTTCCAGTGGTTGTTTATCAAATCAGGATCCTCTTTAAACTTGTCATTTGTGACATACCTGCCAAATAAAGTACTTGTAAAGACATCTTGAAACGGTGTATTTAAAGAACAAATACTACCCAACACTTTTGTTATTATTTTATGTTCTCATGTATAAAAATGTAAGCACAAATTTTTACGAAACATACGTAAGGAACATGCTAGAAATACTTACACTAAAAACTGCTGGAATGTAGCGTTTCCGTAACATTTCTGATATTCTACTGAAAATAAATAGATTTTTTTTATTCATTATAATAGATTTGACAAGGCGTATCCATGCTTTCTATAGGCTTCTCTGTAAGGTTTTCTCTAGGCCACTAGACAGTAAATACCTCGAAACACCAAAACTTAAAAAAAATGTTTGGACAAAGAGATAGCTCTGGGAATGGACCTTTTAAAATAGAAATCATTTGATACTTTTATCTATTTTAAACGATTTATTACAATACTTCTATTTAACTCGTTACTTCGTGGAAACTTCTGGGTGGGCTCAAAAGACTGGGTGGACACGGATCTCATAAACGGCTCTAACGATTTTCCTCGAAATTTGACAGTTGATGTATATCGTTTGGAAAATAGTTACTAGCTTGTTGGCCACACTGGGATAACTCTAGTTTTATGTGATAATCTTTCAAAGAATTAAAATACTTAGATTTGAATTTCGCTAGATAACGAGAAATACATGTGTCTTCGGGTATTTTAAATTCGTTCAAAGGTTTAATGTTTAGAAACATTTTGCGCATCGTCCTTCTAAGTCTAGAGCTTAAGGTCTATCATTGAACTAAAAAAAAAGTGTAGTAGATCTGTATGTTCGCTTAGCCAGGTTTTTCTCGAATGGAAAAGAGGTGGGGGTGTAGAATGTTTTTTTTTTAAATGTAACATTTACTAGTTATTAAGAAAAAGTAATCGCTCTATAATTTGTATAAAGGAAGTTATTTGTCTTTTTAAAAAAGTATTTTAAATGTTTTTCGTTTTCCCTCATTAAGTGCACTCAATGGAAGAGTTTATACAGTGCATGTGCACAGACTTGGGCTTACGTAATGTTTTCAATATTTCTATACCTACCAGATCTATTCAAAAAGCGAGCAATGTCTCTTCCTGAATTAGGCCACTCCCCTGGAAGCCAAAACTTATCAATCCAAGCTGACCACAGCCTGCTGTAAGGTTCTCGCACAAACAAAAACCTGGAGATGAACAAGACATGACACCCCAAGACAAGCTTGAAAAAATTACAAGAGAGGTTACGAGAAAACATACAAGCCAAGTTACAAGACAACTTACAAGAACAAAGAGAAGACAACTTACAAGAACAAAGAGAAGACAACTTACAAGAACAAAGAGAAGACAACTTACAAGAACAAAGAGAAGACAACTTACAAGAAACATTTTTAAAAAAGGTTACAAGACAAGTTACGAGACAATTTAAAAGACATAGTTGACTAAACTAGGCACTCATTGCACGAATTCACAAAGTTCTTATTGGAGCTTTGGGACAATTTACCTCAACGATGTGTCCAGGTGTTCAGGCCATGGTTTATCGAAGTACACAACCCTTATACTATCAAAGGCCAAGGAGTGTGTCAACATTCTGGGTATATCAAAGGGACTGTCATACACGTGTCCTCCTGTTTCGTTGTTGATATATCGAAAGATATTCTTCCAGTAAGTGCATCCCACCTGAAAAAGAGTTTAGCCAAAAGTCTGCATATATATTATTATATTATTCTAGCAATCTCTTTCTATGGAGAAGCATGCTACCCAATGGAATTTTATGGTTAAGACGTCTGAATATTTTTCTTACCTAAATCTAACTTTAACAAGAATTACAAAGTGTATCAAGCTCAGATCAATAGTTTCCACCACTTACTTTTTCAATCGGACAGTACGCCATCGTGTTGGCTTTGTCGAAGAAATATTTGTAGTTGTGATTGAATGATGTGGTCGAGCAGACATGAGACAGAGCCTGAACTCTGTTTTGGTAGATCTCAGAATCTTTGTTCAACTCTTCGTTTTGGTTTTGATAACGACGTTCATTTGGCACATTCTTTGCTGAAGAAATTGAAAGAGAACAGTGAATAGAATGAGAACAGTGAATAGAATGGGGAACAGTGAATAGAATGAGAACAGTGAATAGAATGGGGAACAGTGTATAGAATGAGAACAGTGAATAGAATGAGAACAGTGAATAGAATGGGGAACAGTGAATAGAATGAGAACAGTGAATAGAATGGGGAACAGTGTATAGAATGAGAACAGTGAATAGAATGAGAACAGTGAATAGAATGAGAACAGTGAATAGAATGAGAACAGTGAATAGAATGAGAACAGTGAATAGAATGAGAACAGTGAATAGAATGAGAACAGTGAATAGAATGAGAACAGTGAATAGAATGAGAACAGTGAATAGAATGAGAACAGTGAATAGAATGGGGAACAGTGAATAGAATGAGAACAGTGAATAGAATGGGGAACAGTGTATAGAATGAGAACAGTGAATAGAATGAGAACAGTGAATAGAATGAGAACAGTGAATAGAATGAGATCAGTGAATAGAATGAGAACAGTGAATAGAATGAGAACAGTGAATAGAATGAGAACAGTGAATAGAATGAGAACAGTGTATAGAATGAGAACAGTGAATAGAATGAGAACAGTGAATACAATGAGAACAGTGTATAGAATGAGATCAGTGAATAGAATGAGAACAGTGAATAGAATGAGATCAGTGAATAGAATGAGATCAGTGAATAGAATGAGAACAATGAATAGAATGAGAACAGTGTATAGAATGATATCAGTGAATAGAATGAACCTTAATTTGAACTAATACACGCTCTTATACAAACATAGATACAAACAATAATGCAAATTCAAATACAAAAGCAAATACAAACATTAATACAAACATATATACAACACATACTCTAATACAAATAAAATACGTGTACAAACATAAATAAAAACAGTAATACACATTCAAATACAAACAAATACAAACACTCATGCCAATAGACTACACATACTAATACAAAGGCAAATTTAATCACAGATGCCCACATTACTATAAATACAGATACTCCTATGCTAACACATATTTCTACAAGCCTCAATACAGACACTAATCACTTCATTATTTTCTGCTACATCAGCACAAACCTTCTTGTACAACATTAAAATGAATATTTTGGTAGACGAAGTGGGTTAGGGTGACGAAGGCGATGCACAGGGCAAACAGTGTCAATCTTTTCGCTCTAATCTTTCTTTGCAACAATCTAGGGATCGAAACAAAACAATTAAATTTGTTTTAAGTTTTACTTTTGATGCGACAATGGACGTTATAGAAATAACATTTTTTCAATTATTTAAGGGGACAAAACTTCACATATTTAACCGTATTCGAATATTATATTATTATATATATTAAGGATTAATATTCCTTGTTAGTATCATATTTAAAAATAAATTGCCGGTAATAAATTGACTACTTGTTTCATTTTTTTTATTGATTCGTATCTTGTCTACGAAAAATGAATAAGTGTGCAAAGTTTAAATGGAAACCGGAGAAAATGGCGTGTTCAAACTTTGAACCAGACGGCGAGACAGACAGAATGAGTTAATAGAAGCTTCGTAGAAAAAGTCTTTGGACTTAAGTTTCACTTTAATTCCTACTAAACACACCTAAACGCTTTATTTTTACATCATTTATTGTACTTCATCCTTTTTAGTGCGTTTAATAGAGGCGTTGTTTCATTTATTTATTTTGTTTTACTTTTCATTATTACATAGCTTATATTATAACACTCTGTCTGTCTGGTACAAAATATCTACACGTTTTTCTTCCTCTTTCCATTCTTGGATCAAGTAGTAGAGGCATTTTACGTCTCGAGAGACGATCTTTTCCCTTTGCAACTTCTTGTGTGACTAAAGAGGCCAATCCTTGATACACAGCTGCGATCGCAGGTTGGGCATATATAATCACCAGGCGCCGTTGCATTTTCACCCTTCTTTCTGCTTCTGTTGTGTATGACATCTGCAATCTTTGACACTTCCTTTATGCTCTCTCTCCATGAGGATCTGTCCAGTGCTACCTCTTCCCAGTTGCCAGTGTCGATTTTGAAGAGCTTCATGTCGCGTTTGCATACATCCGTATAACGTAATAGTGGGCGACCAGCGGCTCTCATGCCTTCTATTAGATCGCCATATAGGATGTCCTGCAGAAGTCGACTTTCTGGCATTCTACGAACGTGGCCAAGCCAGCCAAGGCGTCTGCTGCTGATAACAGAGCGGATGTCCTGGCACCCTGCTCTTTGTAGCACTTCCTCATTGGTTATCTTATCTTGCCAACTTATTTTAAAGATCCGCCTTAGGCATCGGAGGTGGAAAACATTCAGCTTTTTTTCCTGCCATGAGTAGGTTGACCATGTTTCACTTCCGTACAGCAAGGTGCTCAACACACAGGTCCGGTAGACTAGGGCTTTAGTACTGTTAGTCAGCAATATGTTGTCCCAGACTCTTTTCTGCAGCCGTGACATGGTGGCCATTGCTTTGGCTATCCTGTTGTTTATGTCTTTATCCAGTAGAGTGTTGTTGGATATGATGGAGCCAAGGTAACAAAAGTGATCAACAATTTCTAGTGGTTGGCCATTAATGCTTACTTGAGGTGCAGTGTTTGTGTTTTGGACAAGTATCTTAGTCTTGCTTTGATTGATGTTTAAGCCGAACTTCTGGCAAGCAGCAGATAATTTGTCAATCAGGCACTGTAGCTGAATATCAGAATCAGCCACAATAGCTGCATCATCAGCATACAGGAGTTCCCTGACGAGTAGCTTCCTAACCTTGGTTTTTGCCCGCAGCCTTGATACATTAAATAGTTCTCCAGAGGATATTGTATGGAGAAACACACCTTCGTTTATGTCGTTGTACGCATAATGCAGTAGACAGGAGAAGAATATGCCAAACAGAGTGGGTGCGAGCACACATCCCTGCTTGACACCACTGCAAACCTCAAAAGGTGCTGATTGGGCTCCATTGAATTTGACAGTGCATTTAGTTTCCTCGTGAAAACACTCAAGAACTGCAGTAGTTTGGGAGGGCAACCTATTTTCCTCAGGAGTTTGAAAAGGCCACTTCTGTTGACCATGTCAAAAGCTTTAGTCAGATCAACAAAAACGATGTAAAGGGGTCTGTCTTTCTCTCTGAATTTCTCCTGCAGTAGTCGTAGAGAAGATATCATGTCTACAGTGGATCTACCACTCCTGAATCCACACTGAGACTCTGGGTAGACTCTAGAAGCTATCACTTCCAGCCTGGATAGTGCCACTCTAGCAAAGATCTTGCCCACTATACTGAGGAGAGAGATACCCCTGTAATTGTTGCAGTCACTCCGATCCCCTTTGTTCTTGTAAATTGTGACTATAGTTGCGTCACGCATGTCCTGTGGGACATGACCTGTTTCCCAACAGCGGCAGAGGAGAATATAGAGTTCAGGGAGCAGGAGTGATTCGTTGACTTTCACTACTTCCTCTGGGATACCATCACTCCCAGGAGATTTTCTATTTTTTATGCAGTTAATTGCTTTTTTAAGGTCACTGAGGCTAGGAAGATCATCTAGGCATTCCAGTACTGGAAGATCTGGTAGAGAAGCCAGGGCGACATCGTCTACTGTGTTTTGTGTGGCATAGACTTCGAGTTAGTGTTCTGTCCAACGTTCTAGCTGCTTGGTTTGATCTGTAATTTTTCTCCTGATTTGGATAGAAGGGGGGCAGGCTTAGACACTGTTGAACCCAGGGCCGCTTTAATGCCATCAAACAGAGCTTTGCTATTTCCTGAGTGGGGAGTGTCTTGGATTCTGTTGCAGGTATCCCTCCAAAAGTTGTTAGCACATTTTCTAGCCATTTGTTTCGCCTCTTTATTAGCACTTTTGAAGGCCTCCAAAGATCTTGGACTTGGCTTTGTCTTGTGAGCGAGGTGTGCAGATCGCTTTTTCTCGATGCAAGGTTCCATATGTGCTAGATTCGCCTCAAACCAGTCTACATTTTTTGTGTTTTTGAGGCCCAAAGGCGGTGATTGCCGAACTGTAGATTACATCTCTTAATTTCTCCCATCTGATAGAGATGTCTTCTTCATCACTTAACGTGGGGAATGAACTGTTCAGGAGCACGCCAAAGAGTGCACACTTCTCTGGGTCACCTACATGGTTGACGTTAATTCGCCTAGTTCTGGGTTGAGTGGAAGTATAGGCCTTCTTGAGAAGTAGTTTGATTTTGCTTAGCACTAGTGAATGATCTGAGTTGCAGTCCGCACTATGGTATGAACGGATGTGGATGACACTTTTCAGATCCAACCTTCGGGTGATGCAGAGGTCAAGCTGGTGTCACCTTTTTGAGCGTGGGTGCTGCCAAGAGACTTTATGGCGTTCCTTGCCAGAGAAGAATGTATTTGTTACACACAGTTCATGAGAGCTACAGAACTCGAGTAGCCTTTGGCCATTGTCATTGATTTTGCCAACACCATGAGGTCCCAAGCATTGTGACATCATTTCCATCACCAACACGGGCATTAAAGTCTCCATTTATATAGAGGTGCTTGGATTTTGGAATACTTTTAATTACCTCCTCTAGAGCTTGAAAGAATCTGTCTTTGTCCTCTTCCGGTGCAGCAAGGGTTGTTGAGTAAGCACAGATTATATTAACTTTGCCTTGCGGTGATGCAAATTTCATGTGTGCTACTCTTTCATTGCCAATGGGAAACATCGCGATGCAGGGGACGAGACTGTTTCTTATTGCGAAGCCGACGCCATGTATTCTAGGGCTTTGTTCTGGTTTTCCTTGCCAGTAGAATGTATAGTTGCTTTCTGTAAGAGATCCCTTGTCTGCCAGTCTGGTTTCTTGCAGGCAGGCCACATCAATGTTTAGTCTGCTGAGTTCTCTGTCGATGATAGCTGCTTGACGCATGTCGGTGACGAGTTCAGGGTCAGTATTGAAGCCAGGACACATTGTCCGTATGTTCCAGCTTGCTAAACGCATTAATGTTGAGGGTTTTCTTTTGATTGTATTTGCAGGTACGGGTGAGCAGCTTGCTTTTTGATTTTGTCTTAGCACCAAGCACCCAGTGGTGCGGCAAGCTGTGGCGGGATAGCACTTTACTGTCCGAGGGCTGCTCGGCTTAAGGCAGGCAGTAGCTATCCAGTGAGGCTAAAAAGCCCCTCCTACCGTCAAGAGTGGTCCCTGGCGTTCCAGCTTACGCCAATCAGCTAGGAACTTATCACCGGTAACTACCACTCTCCGTGTTTTTTCCAAAGACATTACTGTCAGAGATGGAGTGACCTCTCCATTGCTGGGGGGAAGCCTGGGCGGTAAATTTGCGAGTGCTGGGCTGCCCACACGTCAGCACACGCCTCTCTTCCATACTGGGTCCAAAGAGATGGCGAGCCATTACAATTTGGGGACAGGTGGCTGCAGGAGTTTGCCAGAGAGCATTAGTCTTACTACTGTCCCCTCGCCTACGGGGCTCCAGGAACGGATTTTCTGTTAGGGTTTTCTCCCTTAGCCTTAGACCTTACAGGGACACACACACAAGGCAGTGCGGCTATTGACCTATAGCTAGGGGTTTGGTTTGTGGGCAACAGGGCGTGTCCGCACGGCGACGGGCCATGCCTGCCTCACATCTTGGGGCGAAATAAATTATCGAATCTCGGAGGAGGATCAAGTAACAAAAACAAATATCCACTAACGTGTGTTCAAGATATTGGTGAATCTCTAGACCAAATGTAATTTCAAAATAATTATATATCCAAAACTTATAACAATAATCCAGAGCTTTTCTTGTGTGGCCAATTAATTTTTTTTTACCAAAAAATAAACATATGCATACATAAATACGTATGTCAAATTTCCGGAAAATTGTTTATAGCCGTTTTCGAGATCCTTGTCCACGCACCCACCTTTAGCACTTTAAGAGTTTGCAAGCTACTAATAGGAATTAAGAAAAGTTAACAAATTGAGACTTCACTTTGATGAAGCGTCTCTATATCATAATAGAAGCGGGCATGGTATTAATAAATATTAATGACTATTTGATGCTAATTTAATTAATTTTAAAATGCAAATATAACAAAATAGGTTTAACCGACCAAATAGCATACTGCAAAATAGCAGTGTAAAAAAGAGAACAGTTTTCCAAGATAGCGCAGACTGTATATTTTTGTATTTCTGTCCTGCTCCGGTGGTTATAGTGTGTATCAGTGCACGATCCACAGGAGACAAGGACATGACTGTAGACTTATACAGTTCGACCATCGTGGTTCGATGATGACCCCATTTCGTTATCCAGATGGTGAGGGCTTTGCACTGGGTTTATTTCCTTCTCATGTGGCTGGTGAGACCTATATAAGCCCGAATGGTCTGCAGCACACTAAGCAGGTTATTCCAGCTGGAGTTAGGGTCATTGTGGCCGTCCTTTTTCTCTGACGCTTTTCTTTTGCCAGAGCTGCTCCCTTGTCTACTTTTCATAGCGCCACGCCATGATGCTCTATCAAGTGTTTCCCTCCCCCCCATATGACCTGACTTATATTACTTCAGCTAGCATGTTGGCTGAAAAAAAGCTGTACATGTAAATAAATTATCGAATTAGTCTGTGTGTTTAATTTTATATTTAAACTGTGTCATTAATTTCTTTTTTTTTTTGTCGGAGATTTGGATAATATATGACTATGCGTGTTTTAAAAACTAGAAACACAAACGCACCCCATAAAAGCTAGATAGAGATCTATTGTATTATATAAATGTAGATACAAATGTATACAGTGTAGATCTATTTCTTCTTTTTGTTTCATTGTTGTCTTAAAAAGGTTCTCTTGAACATTATTTCATATGAATTAAGTACATGAATAAGAGCCTAGGTTTTTCTAAGTTAACATATTTGTGGGTGTAATAATAAAACAGCAGCTACCTAAATAAATTTATAAATCATATATAATATATATATATATATGTATGTGTACATGTGTGTGTGTGTGTGTGTGCGTGTCGGCTTTAGTTATATAACATTCCTAACTGCTTCTATTGAAAATGAACTTTTGTAACTTCTTTTAAATAAAAAATGCGTCTATTTGCGGCTGAAACATATAGAAAAGTTTACTTGCAGCACTATAACCCATTAACAAGTGTGTTTTTCTTTTAAAAAAACGTATTTTTTTTCTTTGGTTGTTTTTCTTGTTGTTTGTTTTTGTTTTTTTGTTTACCCCTGGAAGAATTAGCAAGCTGATAAGATGAACAGTACAAAGAAAACAAAAGTGAACTACACATTAAAGGTTAGACCTACGTGCGTCTGTTCATGTCCAGCAAAAGTTATGTTTAGAAGATGAGGACAGTCTGTTAGAATGACAAGAAAAAAATATTTATTGTAACAAAAGTCATGCAAAACGTCTTTTATAAAGACTCAAATGTAACTAACGCTATTAATAAGTTATTTTGAGTTTGTAATGGACGACAATACATAAATGATATGGTGCTTATTATGAACGCGATTACATTTAATGTAAAACATATTTATAAATTATAAATTTCTTGAATCGATTTACTCAATACCAATAAAAAGAAATGGACATTTAATTGATGAGAAAAAGGTCAAACCAGTCCCAGTAATCGATTATAGATCGTTTTCGATTTGCTTTGATGATGTCTTATGCGACATTGAGACTAGTGAGGTATTGTCCTTTAATCCACGAGTTGTCATTAACTTCTCAGTGTAGCAACTCGAGAGCCAGTCTCTTTTTCCTCCGTTGCTTTTAAGTCACTCACAACGAAACGAGAACTTTCAATGTCGTACATTTAGTTTCCGACATGGCATCAAAGGTAGTTAATTACAGGATTCGATAAACTTAGTACTCGCATCAAAGGTAGTTACTTACAGGATTCGATCAACTTAGTACTCGCATCAAAGGTAGTTACTTACAGGATTCGATCAACTTAGTACTCGCATCAAAGGTAGTTAATTACAGGATTCGATAAACTTAGTACTCAAATCGTTCCTTTTTTTGCCTGCATATTTGTACACTCTCTTCCCATCTCTCTTTCTCTCTTTTCATACTCTCTTTTTCCCTCTCTAATTCCCCACTTTTCCCCTCTCTAATTCCCCACTTTTTCCCTCTCTAATTCCCCACTTTTTCCCTCTCTAATTCCCCACTTTTTCCCTCTCTAATTCCCCACTTTTTCCCTCTCTAATTCCCCACTTTTTCCCTCTCTAATTCCCCACTTTTTCCCTCTCTAATTCCCCACTTTTTCCCTCTCTAATTCCCCACTTTTTCCCTCTCTAATTCCCCACTTTTTCCCTCTCTAATTCCCCACTTTTTCCCTCTCTAATTCCCCACTTTTTCCCTCTCTAATTCCCCACTTTCACTCTCTCCCTCTCGCTCTATCCTATCCCTCCTCTCTCTCTCTCTTTCAATCTCTCTCTCACTATCTTTCTTGTTCATGGATTCGTTTCCAAGAAACTACAATACACATAATACTAACGCCTATGTTAATGGAAGCTTCGATCTGATTGTCCCTATGCTATAAAATTACTTAAAAATTATAATTTGTTTGCCAGAACCTTCTTTTCTCAATCAACACGGACACCTACTGCTGTTTTAATTTAAAATCACACATTTCATTAATATCTTTTGTGGTCTGAGTAAGTCAATTTTGAGGATTTGGCTTATTTTGTTCTAACTTTATATCACCTTTATTTGTGTCTTCTTTATTGTTTATGACATAGCTTGCTAAGTGACAAAGTAAAAATCAGTGTAATCAAAATATAATGGAACCTCATACTGGCTTAAACACTTACAATCACACATAAATAAAAGACTCTAGTAGGTAATGAAGATATGAAGATAGAAGAGATGAAGAAAAAAGATGAGGAAAAAAGAGATCAAGAAACACAAACAAACAAATAAACAGAGAGACAGACAGACGAACAGACAGACAACAGACAGGCCGGCAGGCAGGCAGATAGACAGACAGACAGACAGATAGATAGATAGATAGATAGATAGATAGATAGATAGATAGATAGATAGATAGATAGATAGATAGATAGATAGATAGATAGATAGACAGAAAAAATAATGTATATCATATCCGAATGAACCTACTTACTATGTATGTCTTCTCTTTCAAATGAATCACACAAAGTTGTGTAGACGTTTTTTGTTTTAATGACATCTGCTATTGTGTTTTGATTGACACCACCAAACTCAATCCATCTGTGACATCACTTAGGCCTACAAACGCAAAGTTCCAACCAAGCAAAAAAGGAGATTTGTCACGCTGGAATGAAACAAAACACCTAAGAAAAAACAAGCTACTTGATTAGGCCAATTATGCATGTTTGGACCCCGTCGTGTGTAATTAATGTTTTTGCATGAGTTCACGCGTCCTATCTATCTATATAACTCTGGCTGGTAGCAATGATGGATATCTCGTTGCTTAGTCCACGTCCTAGACGGCTTAGTCGCCTGGCGTGGCTTGGTGTGGCTTGATGTGGCTTAGTGTGGCTTGATGTGGCTTGGTGTAGTTTGATGTTGTTTGGCGTGGCTTGATGTGGCTTGGTGGGGCTTGATGTTGCTTGGCGTGGCTTAGTGTGGCTTGATGTGGCTTGGCGTGGCTTGATGTTGCTTGGTGGGGCTTGATGTGGTTTGGCGTGGCTTAGTGTGGCTTGATGTGGCTTGGTGTGGTTTGATGTGGCTTGGCGTGGCTTGGCGTGGCTTGATGTGGCTTGACGTGGCTTAGTGTGGCTTGATGTGGCTTGGTGTGGCTTGGTGTGGCTTGATGTGGCTTGGTGTGGCTTGGTGTGGCTTAGTGTGGCTTGGTGTGGCTTAGTGTGGCTTGGTGTGGCTTGGTGTGGCTTGATGTGGCTTGGTGTGGCTTGATGTGGCTTGGCGTGGCTTGATGTGGTTTGATGTGGCTTGGCGTGGCTTGATGTGGCTTGGCGTGGCTTAGTGTGGCTTGATGTGGATTGGTGTGGCTTGGCGTGGCTTGATGTGGCTTGACGTGGCTTAGTGTGGCTTGATGTGGCTTGGTGTGGCTTTGTGTGGCTTGATGTGGTATGGTGTGGCTTGGTGTGGCTTAGTGTGGCTTGGTGTGGCTTAGTGTGGCTTGGTGTGGCTTGGTGTGGCTTGATGTGGCTTGGTGTGGCTTGATGTGGCTTGGCGTGGCTTGATGTGGTTTGATGTGGTTTGGCGTGGCTTAGTGTGGCTTGATGTGGCTTGGTGTGGCTTGGTGTGGCTTGGTGTGGCTTGGTGTGGCTTGGCGTGGCTTGATGTGGCTTGGCGTGGCTTAGTGTGGCTTGATGTGGCTTGGTGTGGCTTGGCGTGGCTTGATGTGGCTTGACGTGGCTTAGTGTGGCTTGATGTGGCTTGGTGTGGCTCGATGTGGCTGGTGTGGCTTGATGTGGCTTGGTGTGGCTTGGTGTGGCTTGGTGTGGCTTGGTGTGGCTTGATGTGGCTTGGTGTGGCTTGATGTGGCTTGGTGTCTTGATGTGGCTTGGCGTGGCTTAGTGTGGCTTGATGTGGCTTGGTGTGGCTTGGCGTGGCTTGATGTGGCTTGACGTGGCTTAGTGTGGCTTGATGTGGCTTGGTGTGGCTTGGTGTGGCTTGATGTGGCTTGGTGTGGCTTCGTGCTGTTTTTCAGATATTGTTCTCTTTGTCATTTTTTATTTTATAACTCACTCTGTCTGGTGATAAGCGTGTACATGTTGTTTCTCCCACACCAATTCTCGGATCAAGCTGATAATTCGTATTGTGGTATATGAACATAGACAAGACATGAATAAATTTAAAAAGTACCCAGTTATGTAATTAATTACTGGTATTTCAGTATTTTGTTTAATAGCAAAAAGGGGAAACTAATACTTCAGTATTCACAGATATTAGCCCCCTTAAATAATTATAATTATAAACGCTATTTCTTCGATCAAGTTGATACTTTAAACAATTATTAATTGTACCTAACAAAACACGAATCACTAAACAAAAATACCCAATGAGGCAATTAATTATTGGTAATTAATTATCATGTCTGTTATTGAAATAGGGACATAACTTATACTTTGTTTGTAGATATATTTTCAGGACGGAGTTCTTGCCCTTTAGATAAGATTTTTTTTTTTTAAGGATTTTTTTTATTTTGCTTGTTTTTGGAAGATAGCAGTATTTCCTTTTTAGAAGACTTCAAAACCTCCTGTGATCAGTATTTGTAGTAAAGGAACAGGTTTTTTGTCAATCAAATCAGTGTCAAGCTCTGGTTTAGTTTTCACGATATAGTTTTCCTAGACCTAACCCTAACTTTAAATTGGGAAGTAACCAAACACCCATGCATCGTTTTACTTACCAGGTCTAACCATTGTCTTTTTCTCTTCACAATCATTTAGTTAGCCAGCTTAAAGCAGACCGCTTTCTTTTTCCATAGTTGTTATCTTTCGTTGACTTGTAGCACCAAACAGCTTGTAGACAACTAAACCGTTGCAGGGGCAATTTATCTTTACTAATTAAGCTACAAATAACTTGAATAACTTCCTTGTGACGATAAAGCCACCTATGTTGCATCATTCACAACATATCGCTAATCTCTACCCACCGTCACCATTGAAACACACACACCTATATATATATATATATATGTGTGTCCAAGCATTTTATTTTTCGGCAGTTTAAAATTAGCCCAACCGACTTGAAACTGGGATCTGTCTCAGAAAATCTAGTAACCGTTGGTTCAGGTAACCGTTGGTTCAGGATGCAGTGAAGTAGAGAAACAAAAAATGGTTCACTACCAAATATCATTAACTTGATTCTCAAAATCTTGATGCTATGATAAGCGGCCTCTAATGATCAAGGCGGAGTGTGACTAACCGACTAATCCGTTGAGCGCCATATGGAGATTATGTATTTATTTGTTTCAAATTCAATTAAGGTTCAGTGGTATATGTGTGTGTGCGCGCGCGTATGTGTCTGGAGAGTGTATTCTAATCGACCCAAAGAAAACAACAGCCTTATTGCTAATATTTCAGATTAAATCCCAAATTTCAAGAAGTAATTGTGAAATGAAAAACACATCCCTTAAAAATGTTTACTGCTTGCTCGCCATGTGATTTATAAAACATGAGATGTGGGGCGAGTGAAATGAAAAGAAGTGAGGATGTCGCAATAATGAAATAACTGAAGCAGCTTGACAAACACAAGTATTCTCACTGCTAATAAAGTGGTCATGCTGACCTACATGTGATGAAGCACAGTCGATCTCATGAAAACGTGGAATTGATATTGCTGCTGTTATTTTTGTGTTACAAAAAAAAAGATTTATCAATGCTAGCGTAAGAATTTTTTTTTTAACCCTCAAGATGCGTGTGGTTGCATAGCCTCTAAACATTTATATAGTAATTTCCTTTTGTATGTCTTCATTTTAAAACATCTCAGCACTTTAAGGGTTAAAGTAAAATTTCCCCTTTGTTATGTACTAGTTTAGAGAGTAGGTTAGTTTCGGTAGACAAATATATTGTGTATAGTTTTTAACGACAGTAAAAGTAGTGACGTAGTCAGACAGACGAATGAGGTAGCAGGATAGGCGAACAAGGAAAACACTATGGCAATAGCGTAGAAGAAGGTTGTTTAGTAGTAGAGATAGATCAATAGTGACGGTTAAAAGGACTAGACAGACTTCCCAGTTATGAATAAATGTGTCATTTCTAGTAATGCAAAGTCTTTTATTCAAGTGTATATTATTAACCTGTAGTGTTCTGTGGCTAATGTGGAGTAATTAATGAGATTGCAGTGAAGTTGAACAAGGTATTAGGCCACAACACCTTTCAGACCTAGCTAACCTGAAATCTAAATCATTAAGAAGACTTGAGTCCGTCAATAACCTTACTTCTAGCAACCAGTTTACGGGCGATTATTACGATTTAAATTTTGATAATTTTTTAATCTCGGTGAAGATAGGGATTTTTTAATTTTTGGGTATTTTTAGAGCGCCGCTGAGTCGCCCAACTCCAATAGGTACATGACATTAACTGGAAAAAAAAAGTAAACGCGGTTGGTCTCTGTGCTGGCCACATGACACCCTGTTCGTTAACCATTGGCCAAAGAAATAGGATGACCATAAGATCATCTGCCCCAGAGATTGCAAATTCTGAAATGGGAACTTTTTTTTTATTTCACATAAATTTTGGTCAATAGAATCAATACATGTAAATGTAGCGAACCTGAATGATTACAAGTAATAAAAAGATTATGAATATATGTATTTTACTCCATAACATGTACATTTGAGATAACAGCTAGAAGGTAGCTGCATCTTATCTTATTATGTTATATATTACAGACGTTACTTCAAATAAGAAGATAATTACGACTTACGGATTTCATGTGTCAATCTAGTCATGCATGTTAATCAATGCCTTAAACTCTGCTAAGTCGTTGGTTTTCCTGGCTGACTCAGGCAACTCACTCCGTTCTCTTATGGCACAAGGGACGAAGGAGCACCTGTATAAATTTGTTCTAGCGTTTGGAATAGGAAATGTGTCTCTATCTTTCTGTCAGTATTTCTATAAGTTTTGTTCTTAGTTGAGATTTAGTGTTTTATGTATTATAGCTACTTAACTATTTATTCTTCTGTCCTAAAGTGTCTCTAAGTCTAGTGATTTTAGTGATATAACATGGGCTTAGGTAGTTTGTTATAAGATACATGCGGAGGAAAAAGAAACAGAACCAAGTCGTCGGAAGTAGTTGTCATCGACAACAATAGAAGAAATATATATATATAAGTGTAGTGTATGCGAGTGTCTGTGTATAGGAAATATTTACTGTGTTATTTAGTACTTAAATTTACTTTTATTAGCAGGGTCAGCATTTTGGGGATAAGTTTAAACATACTCATTGGCGAAAGAAGAAACAAACTGTTGTTTTCTACACCTACGGAGAAAAAAATGGAACTTTTGGCATTGACAAACAAAGAGTTGAAGAATTGTTAAAGGAATTTCTAGTTTTAACACGTGAAAGATGTTCTTTCCGAAAACTTCACATTAAGGGTGATTGTACGAGTTCATTTGGATCAGTAATTTAATTATATTTTTAATAAATCTAGATTCTAGACTAACAATAATAAATCATGGGATTGGGAAATATTCACATATATACATTTGAATTAAACTTTGATAACTGTTTTTATGACATAAAAATATTGGTGTTTCTTTGACAATCAAGGGAGATAATTCAATTAGCAATAGCTTATCAATTAAAACATTTTATTACCTCCCTTTTCTATTTTTATAGAGTCAAACAACGCAAATGTTTGTATCGCTCTGGTTATCCATAATGTAATTAGAACTGTTTTCATGATTCCTTCATAGAATTTGGTTGGAGAATCACATAAAGAGAAAATAGAAAGATAAACACAGTGCCTAAGTAACTTGCGGTGAAGATGTAAAAAAAAGACTTTCTCATCGACCTCCTCAGAGTACACAGCATAGGCTCAGTATCTGTACTAAACGAGTTCTTCCATTGGGGCGCTGCAAATGAGGGTCCTTCAAGAATGGTGGTGTTGCAATGCAGAATTTAAATAGCTCCAAGTTATATCCCTTCCTGCAGCATCCTCCCTTTTCGGGAGATAGATTTGAGGAAGCCCATGGAACCAATTTCCCTTTTAGGTTATTATTACACAAGATCTGTAATGTTCAAATAGTGTGTGCGTTTGTGTGTTTCTAGGGTGACGATGGTAATAGGTTAGCGATTGGTTGGTGGCTATGTAGTGTGGATGAAGCAAGATAAGCGCATTGTTGTCATCTGTCTTGAGTAGGATAGACGACTCCAGATTGTGAAAAGACGTGTTTTTGTAGTGAGTTAGATTTTGTTCATAATAGCATTTTTTACTCACAATTGAAATAAGTAAAATGTGGTTTCCAACAATGAGGTCTATTCATCTCCACTCCATTTGTCCTGGGTGTTAAAAATCTCGACACTTTCCGGATACTCTAAAGCGGTAACTGCATACAACTATATAAAAAAGTAAAGTTCCCCTTTCAGATGATGTAAAGGTCATCTGTTTCTGTAGCCCACGGTTAACGAGAGTGTCAAAGGCCAGGGCAACGACCAACCGCCTTTACTTTTCCCTACTAATGACAGTTACCCTTTAGAGCTGGGAGGATTTAAAGGTGCCCTAACGATCCCGAAGTTAAAAATCCCAGTCTTCACCAGGATTCGAACCCGGGACTAAGGATGACTGGGAAGCAAGTGTATTTGCTTTTTAATCTAGCGACTCTACAGCGCAAAAGTGAAGAGCGAGAGGGTCAGTAGCTCAGAGAAGTCAACAATACTGGGGAAATCTGAGTACGTGACGGAGCATGGCAAGCTGGTCGATTGGTAAAAGTTTTTTTTTTTAAAAAGGACCACGTCCAACCGCTTTTTCTTTCCCCAACTTAATGACAGATACCCATTAGAATTGGATCTTAAGAATCCAAAAATTCAATATCCCAGTCTACACGGAGATTCGAACCCAAGACCCTTTTGGCTTGGAAGCTATGCGCTTTACCGCTTTACCACTCATTTATTTTTTGTTAGCGAGAATTTTAGACAACGTACATGTCTACGGTAGTATTTTCTCTTTCTGTTGTCTTGTGTTACGATTGCTCGCATGTAAACCTTTTAACAAGACAAGTATTTGAAAAAAAGCTTTTTAGAGGAACTAAAGGCGACACTCTTTGATTACTTGTTTTTTTTTTATTTCATTTGGGTTAGACTTGATTACTCATTGAAGTCGATATTTAATACCTATACTAATATAAATGCAATATATATATATATATATATATATATATATATATAACAGTATGTGCGTGCAAGGTCGGCCTTAGACATAGGCAAACTACGCAGCCGCCTAGGGCCTACGATTAATATGCAATATATCGTTGTCTAGAGCCGGGTTCGGCAACCTGCGGCTCGCGAGCCACATGCGGCTCTTTGAATGTGAAGCTGCGGCTCTTTAGTTCTATACGCAAATATTATTTATTTTATCGAAACATTTTTTAAAATAGTTTTCAATAGTTCAACGAGGATTATTGGACACCCGCCCCCATTACACGCGTCGTCACTGTCCGTCAGAAGCTCTCTAATGACGCCATCGTCGGATGTTTCTATGTAGCTTTCAAGTCGCTTTTGACGCTAGATGAATATGCGTCTTCACCACGTGCTTGGCTGTGACGTAAAGTTTGTTGTTTCAAGTAAATAAGTTAAAAGTGATTATCTTCTCAAACTTAGAAGTAATCTACAAGTAATGCTAATCTGGAAAGCTTTGCGGTACCAACAGAAATAGCACAAAAAGGCATACCATTTTCAGATGGTATGTCAAAGACTGCTTCCTACGTGCATCTGAAGAGCTGTTCGTAATTTCAAAAACAAACCAGAAATCTTGATTAAAAAAATTAAAGCTTTGCCACAATCTAAGAAAACACTGCAAGATCGAATATTTAAACTGTCTTCAAATGTTACATATTTACAGGTGGAAGATATTCAACTTTCGAATGTCCTGTCACTTGCTAATCTTGCGACATAAAGTTGATAAAGACACAGCACAAGTTGCCCATTATGTTAGATATATATGTCTTCCCAAAGTCCAAAAGAAAAACTTCAAGGATTGCAACCGCTCTCGGAACAAAGATACGTGTTAAACTACATAGGAAAAAATTAGATCGATTTAAATAAAATCGTTTCAATAACAATTGAAGGTGCCAGAAATATGACAAAAAAAATAAATAGGCAACAACGATTTTTCGAAGCAAAATAAACCATGAAATTCTTACGTTTCAATGAATAACACACCAAGAAGCCCTTTGTGCCAAAACGATTCGGACCGAAATAGTTGCGGTAATGAAATTTGTAATCAAGATTGTTAACATCTTGTCAAAAGCACTCTACCATCACCAGTTTAAAGAATTGTTAAACGAAATGGAGACTCAGTATTCCGAGCTCCTTCTTCCCAATAAAGTGCAATGGCTTTCCAAAGGTTGAAACGTTTTGCTTTGTGCTTGAACGAAATAATGATAAAGGCATTAATCTCCCTGTATTAGAGCACGACACATATTTGCAATCATTTTAATGTATGGTTGATATAACAGAGAAATTAAATGAGCTGAATCTAAAACTGCAAGGAAAGGGAAACCCATCCTATGTTTTGGTAGAAGAGTTGGTTTGTTTCGAAGAAAAGTTAATTATTTTTGCAGAAGTTATTCAGAGCTAAAGGTTACTTCATTTTGAATGTCTAAAGCAGTATCGCGATAAAATCAGAGCAACTTTTGACGCGAATTACTTCCGCACATTTATCAATGACGAATTTCTTGATAGATTTGAGCAGTTCAAAACAAACAAAACCTTTCTAGCATTCCTAGTAAATTCCCTTAACATAAATAGTAAAGAAATCCACATTGATCCATTTGGAATTGATACTGGATCTCTAAAAATGCAATTGGTCAATTTAAAAAGTAAAGCTTTATGGGTTGGAAAATTTACAGAGTTGAAAATCAAGTTGGGAGAGTTGGAATTCCAGAAATGTATGTACGTAACGCAACAAAAATGGACAGCTTTAAAAGAAATGCCACGAGTTGTTTCGGCGCATGGAATACTCTTCCAGATTGCTACCGAGAGGGAAGTAAGAAGCCAACTAGCAATTGAAAATTTAGAGTCGTGTTTGAAACTAAAAACAAGTTATGAGCCAATGGTATCTAAACTTTCTAAAACCATGAGAAGCCAACGGTCCCATTAACTGTGTTTGCCCGGTTGTTTTGTTATTAAAGTACAAATTAGTGTTGTAAGCAAATGTTTAACTTCTTTAGTTGTTAACGAAATAAATGAATACAAACAATTATCTAATAATGCCATATACATATATATTATTTAATTTGTTGTGAAACTACTTCCGGTTTTTTATAAATTAGCCGATTCTTTTTTTTTTTTTTTTTCATTCAAAAAATGTGCAAGTAAAAACTTTTGGCTCTTTCAAACTTTAAAATTTTGTAAATTGTAATTTTTGGCTCTTTCGACTCATGAGGTTGCCGACCCCTGGTCTAGAGTAGTAATATCGAAGCTTGGGCCCAATGCTAGTGTTGAAGAACATTAGGATTTGTTATTTGTTCACTGTTGTTTTTTATATATATATTTCAATTTTTTATTTGTGGCCACCAAAGTCACTTAGCCTTGGGCCACGAATTATCTAAGGTCGGCCCTGGTGTGTGCTGTGATAGTCATACATGTGCGCATAGTTTCTAAGCATGTTTTTTGTAGAAAATAAAAGATTTTCCATTATCTCCCCTTATGTAAGAAATGGTATCTCGAGCCTGTGTTGTTGTTGTTTTTGTATATATTCTTTTTTTTTTAATTCATTGGCAACTAATTTAAATAATAATTGGTCAATATTGCGATTGAGTCATGTTTTGTTAGGAGCAATGAATAATTGTGCAATGTTTCATCTTTATCCGAGAACAAGAAGTGAGAGAAATGTGTACAGAATTAGCGCAGACTTACATACCAAGTAGATATTAGCTTTGTAAAAATAAGATTTGTCACTGCCCACGCGACTCATTAGCTAAACTATACAAAACCATAAAATACACAATTGCTCTTCCTAAAAATAAACTGAAGCCCTTTCTAATTATATAATTTGTTTTGTAAACAACAACACGTGACCGAGGAAAGACGCTCCGGGATTAGAGAACTATTTCTTCCAGATCAAGTGGAGTCTTGGCGCCCCAAGCTGGGATTCCTGCAGCCCCTTCCATTGAAAGTGATATAGTTGGTGTTATTACGTCAACAACTTAAGTCGGTCTACAAATCTAGGGGAGGAAATTGATCAGGGCAATTGAATTGTAAAGACCGGCCTCGCTACGTATTGTGACTGGGGCAGATCTTCTATTAGCGAGTAAACACACGCCATTTCATGTACTTGCTATGTACATAAGCCCCGCCCTCTTTCTTCGACCCCTCGTAAAGTATACTAAATATGCAGGGGCGTAGCCTAGCCGTCGTACTGTATAAGTTAATGTGTTATATTTTTTTTTTTGTAAAGAAAACAAGTAAAACAAAGAAATTCCTTTTAAGAAAAGTCTAACTCTTTATTGTAGCGGTTATCAACCTTTTTTTCTCGGCGACCCCTTATAATACCCCACTCTGCCGCGACCCCCACCCACACAGCAATAAAAGAAAAGACAATAACAATCCATATTTTCGATGGTCTTAAGCGACCTCTGGCAAATCGTCAATCGACCCCCAAGGATGGTCGAAAGGCCTGGACCCTTCTGCACCGGCTAGCGGGAAAGAAACAAATAACAAACCCCCAACCTATAAAAGGCACTGACGACATAATAACAGAAAACCTTAAAAAGGCTGAAACCTTCAATAAATATTTTGCCAGCATTAACAAGTCAAAGCCAAGAAAACAACTGGACCAGGCCTTCAGTAATATCTTAAAGAAAGAAGAAAAAGCTCCAACAGTCAACTGTCAGATCTTTGACACTCCTTTCTCTCTACATGAGCTCAATACTGCCCTAAAAAGCCTCAAGTCAAGAAAATCCACTGGACCCGATAAATAACAAATGAAATGATTCGGGGACTAGGACCACAGGTCCAAAACTGTATACTTAACTTTATCAACAATACATGGAAAGCTGGAGACATACCAAATGGAGAACCGCAAACATAATACCCATTTTAAAGAAAAATAAACCACCTGGAGACCTAAAAGTTATAGACCAATATCTCTAACATCCAACATTGGCAAAATGGCAGAAAAAATGATCAATAACCGACTTTATTGGTGGCTAGAAAGTACTTACTCACTCCACAATGCACAAGCTGGCCTCAGGAAAGCAGGTAGAACAGAAGACAACCTCTTTCGTTTTATCCAGGACACAGTAGAAGGGTTTCATGAAAACAAGCACACTACAGCAGTATTTATAGATTTGCATCAAGCCTATGATATAGTGTGGAGAAAAGGTCTATTTTTGAAGATGAAAAAAATGGGCATCCAGGAAAACGCATTCTTAAAAAACAGAACCATCCAAACCCGATTCGAAGGTGCCATCTCTAGTAAAAAAAAGTTTGGAAGAAGGACTACCACACTACCTTTAGATGCACTCTCTTTCTAATCTTCATGAATGACCTCCCGGACCTCATTTCGGTCAACAAGGCACTTTATGCAGACGACCTTTTAATTTGGACTACAGAGAAATATCCAGTGCTGACTAGATCCAAACTAAATAGAGCCCTCACAACTATCTCCACATATTCAAAATTATGGAAAATGGAAATAAACAAAGAAAAGTCAGTTTATTCAATCTTTAGCCACAGCAACAAAACAGCAAAAAGAAACTACATCCTAAAAATAGACTCTCAGCCAATTAATAAAGAAGAAAATCCAACATATCTTGGTGTAAAACTAGACCAAAGACTGTCTCTAAAACACTTTATGGCAGATTGAAAAGAAAAGGCATCACAAAGATTAAACATAATAAAACACCTAGCAGGAACATCCTTGAAAGCTGAAAAGAAAACCTTAAGACAGTTATACACTGGATATATCAGATCTGTAATGAATAACTGTCTCTCCATACAAGTAGCTGCCAACAAAACCTATCAATCATCATTAGATACAATCCAAAACCAAGCCTTGCGGCTAATTAGTGGAGGTATGAGAACTACTCCCATAGCAGCCTGTGAAATAGACTCCAATATTGAACCTCTTAAGTTAAGGCGCAAAAGAGCAGCATTAGAAGCTATTGAGAGATACAGAAAATTGGAGGACGATCATCCAAATAAATTACTAACACAGAGAAATAGGAAAAATAACCAAAAAAAGCAAAGGACGTTGGTCCAACTTACTGACGAACTAGCCCTAAATCACCACCTACCCAATAACAGAGAAAAAATTAACAGGTTTTCAAACATTACACCCGGACTAAACTACAAAAAACCAACCATCAAAACATATTTACTAAATAACACCTTAACAAAAGAATCAAATCCACTGGAGCTCAAAGTAGGCACGCTTGAAACAATTGAAAGCTATCAAAAAACAGCTATCCATATTTATACAGACGGATCGGCTTTCAAAGCTACCATCAATGCTGGTCTTCCCTAAAAATAAACACTTTGAGATAAGCGCACCCTGTGGCGATTACTGCTCAAACTTCCAAGCCGAAATTGAGGCAATTACCATAGCACTACAGACAGTGGAAAACAAATTATATGAAGGAGTGCAGCCACCATCAGATATTGTTGTCTTTACAGACTCCCAATCTACTCTGCAAGCACTTAACAGCAGCACCTCAAACAGCCCAAGAGAGTTGACAACACTCATTGTGATAATCCATCAGATGATATTAAAATTAAATATCAATATCACACTACAGTGGATCCCTGGCATCATGGGAAATGAAAAGGCAGATAAGTTATCAAAGGCAGGTTCATCTATGGAACAACCAGATAGACCTGTTAACTACCTCACCCTAAGGTCAATGTTAGTCAACAATCACAAGGAGGAGTGGCTCAACCAATGAGCATCAGGAAACACAGGCAGAGCCATGTACAGAGAAATGACCACGCCTAACAAACTGGACAGTATAAACTTCCTCCCCCGCAAAGAACAATCTACAATCTTCCAACTAAGAACAGGACACACACCTCTATTAAATTACCACCTGAACAAAATAAACTCCACACAACTACCCCTTTGCAGACACTGCGCCCACCCCTTTGAAACTGTAAACCATATCCTCTTTGAATGGCCCTCCCTAATCCACCTTAGGCAGACCCTACTTCCACTACAGCCCAACATAACCAACACCCTGTACGGCAGTGCTGAACAACTGAAGAAAACAGCACACTTTTATTCCTTGGCACAGCCTGCAAAAGAGCTCACAGCTCAGCAGCAATAAAGCTGGCAAGAAGAAGAAGAAGAACTATCGACCCCCAAGGGGGTTGCGACCCACAGGCTGAGAACCCCTGCTTTATTGTATGAAATTGCATCAAATATTTTAAATAAGTCATGTATTTAATTTGTAACACATCTAAAGGTACCATAATATAATAAATTAGTTAGATTGGAAATATGTTTATTAATTTGATTTTATTTAGCGCAACTTTCGTGCTTACTGCATGCTCAGTGCGCTGTGGTCCAATCACTTTTGTGGACTAGTTGGGGGAGGGTGTTGTTGACGGTCGTAGACTTGTAGCACCAAACTGCTGGTAGACAACTCACTAACCACTGGCGGATCAAATAGGATGGGTGGTTTTTTTTGTTGTTGTTTTTTTTTTTTTGAGAAAATTATAAAAAATTGTATCGATAATCTCTGTAGATGTGATTAGAATCGGTTAGATGATTGTTGGGATTGGTGGCGTTGCTTGATCGTGGGTTCAAATCCTAAATATGCCTGAAAATTTGTACAAACTTTTAAAAATTAGTTATTATTCACGTTTAATAAAAGTGTTTACATAATAATATGAGAAAGAGAAAGCAACTGGTTGCTGCTAAATAAAAAAAAAACATTCAAGATGATAATGGAAATTCTCGTAGGGTAAGTTTATTGGGGCGACGTACATTAAATGACTTCATAAGTGGTTCTATAAGCCGAAAAAAATAGAATATGCCTCAACTAATCAATCGGATATCCTTGAACTTATTGACATTAGGAGTTGACGTGGGGCTAGAGGGTCTACTGAAGGAAGCCAGTCTATGTCAGTGATCCCCAAACTACGACCCGCGGGTCATATCCTGTCCGTGAGGCTGTCCTATCCAGTCTCATGACACTCCTTAGGTCACGGTGCATAATGAAAACGTGTGGGTACCACTGGACTGAAACAACGTGAGGGGAATAGCTCAAGTGTAGCGCTGGGAATTTCGGGCTAATGGTCAGGTACGAGTCTCTCTCTCTCTTTCTCTCTCTCTCTCTCTCTTTCTTCTTTCTTCTCTCACTCTCTTTCTTCTCTCTCTTTCTTCTCTTTCTCTCTAACTTTCTCTTTTTTCTTTCTTCTCTTTCTCTCTAACTTTCTCTTTCTTCTTTCTTCTCTCTCTCTTTCTTCTTTCTTCTCTCTCTCTTTCTTCTTTCTTCTCTCTCTCTTTCTTCTTTCTTCTCTCTCTCTTTCTTCTTTCTTCTCTCTCTCTTTCTTCTCTCTCTCTTTCTTCTCTCTCTCTTTCTTCTTTCTTCTCTCTCTCTTTCTTCTTTCTTCTCTCTCTCTTTCTTCTCTCTCTCTTTCTTCTCTCTCTTTCTTCTTTCTTCTCTCTCTCTTTCTTCTTTCTTCTCTCTCTCTTTCTTCTCTTTCTCTTTCTCCTTTCTTCTCTCTCTCTTTCTTCTCTCTCTCTTTCTTCTCTCTCTCTTTCTTCTCTCTCTCTCTGTTTCTCGCTCTTTCCACTTAAAAAAGGTCGCAGTTGCCCTTCTTTTGATCTTTTGTTCAGGGATACGCTAGAAACGTCCAACCAGAGCTGGAGTTTACTTTAGGATAGGACGCAATGGGAGAACGAGCCTCTGGGGGGTGGGGGCGGCGAGTGGACGGGGGTGTTAAGGTCGACAGAGAAAAAAAAGTGAACTGGAATACAACATCTCTAGTAGAAATGGTCACCAGAGTTAAAAGAAATGGAAATGACCAAGATCAATATTGTTAAATGAAAAATAAGACTAAGACTGCTTTAATGATCCTTATGGAAATTTGTTGTAATTACAATGACTCTTTTCTCATATAGACAACTGTAAATAAAGTCACCCTTTCAGACCTTGCGATCTATGGAGCAGATGATGTAAAGGTCTTATGGTTCTGTGGCCAATGTTAACAAGTGTTTCATGTGGCCAGCACAACGACCAACCGCCTTTACTTTTCCCGAACTAATGTCAGGTACCCGATAGGGCTTTAACGAAATTTAGTTCAGTTTCTAAGCTGTTAAAACTATGCACTGTTATGTGTAACAAAGAACACTTGTTGATCATAGTTTATCAACACTTCCTTTAGTTCGTGCACCGGAAACACCAAAATAAGCTAGCTATCTATAGTTTCTCCGCCATGCATGAAAATCTCCAATAAAATCATTTTCAAACGTTAATTTGAAGTAAAAATAAACTAATCCAACTGAAAATCGATGGAGTAGTTGAAAAGCAATGGAATAAAAAAATCCAATACGTAACTATGTTCACTCAAATTGTAAAAAATATCGATGTCTTTTTTTTTCTATGAGAATAGTAAGTACAGTTCCCCTTTCAGACCTTGCAATCTATGGGGCAGAGAATGTAAAGGTCATCTGTTTCTGTAATCAATGTTAACAAGGGTGTCATGTGGAATGTGGCCAGCACACCGAGGAACCGCCTTTACTTTTTTCCGAACGTATGTCAGGTACCTAATAGAGCTGGATGGAATCAGAAGCGCCCTAAATGTCCCGAAATTAAAAGTCCCAGTCTTCACCAGGGTTCGAGCCATGGACCTCCTGGTAAATGTAATTGTAAATGTAATTGTAAATGTAATTGTAAATGTAATTGTAAATGTAATTGTAAATGTAATTGTAAATGTAATTGTAAATGTAATTGTGATTGTAAATGTAAATGTCATTGTAAATGTAATTGCATATGTAATCAAAGACGTCACTAGCGCGTTCTTAGGTCTCAGCATTAATGAAATCTTATCTCTCCAAGCAACTTGTCTGATGGCCAAACCCAACAAACGCCCAATGGTCAGGCATTTAGTTTTGTGTTTGCTTCTTTTCTCTGTCGTCATCAAGGGAACTGACCAATCCAGTGCATCGTCACGCCTCGGTGCAGAGCTGAAGGGCTCTGTTCAAACATTGGCACTGAGCATATTGATGCCAGGCGGAGAACAGTTCGGTACTTTCTCTACACTCCACACTCTCCCAGTCTTAAAACGTTGTTCACTCCCCCCTCCCTGCCACACACACTCACACAGTTTATCAACATTTTATTTTAAAATAAAAATGAACACGTGAGTAAATACACTTCCTAAACATTTTTTTTTATGTTTTAAAAAAGGCCAAACAAACAAGCAAAAAAAGGCGTATCAAATGGGAAGAACTCCGCACTTACAACTTTATTTCTCAACAATGTAGAAGTTAGTTCCCTTATTCTATATCAAACATAATAATAAATTACCAATAATTATTGAAATAATTGGTAAATATTTAAATTCATTAATTTTTTTTTAGGTACATTAAATAATTGTTTAAAGTTTCAGCTTGATTCGAGAATGGGTGCATGTCTACACTCAAATTAGGCAATATCTGAATACTCAAAGATATTTTTGTCGATATGAAACAAAATAATTAATTTATAGTAATTCTTGATTAATTTGTTGTTGTTTTTATTGATTCATGTCTTTTCTACGCCAATAGTCATCCCCACAGCAACATATGAGACATGGAAGTCATCTGCAGAACTTGAGAAAAGACTATATGTGGCTCAACAAAAATGGCTGAGATGGATTTAGGGAGTCAGTTAGACAGATCGGGTCTCAAACAAGAAAATCCTATGCCGAGCTGGGAGTCGAACATTTAGTGAGGTTGTGACAGAGCGTCGCATACCAAGACTTGCGATGATTAGTAGGTAAATACGAGGAAAATGCAAACAGGGACGTCCTCGTATAACCTGGCGCCACACTTTCATGGAGGACCTGAGATGAACTCCAATTGGTAGCAAGGCTGGAAGGGCTAGTCCTCCCGTAGAGCCTTGGCGAGAAACTATGCTGTTTGGCGTAGTGCCTCATAGCTCTCTGATCTGCGGTCACTCTAGCAAGATGTGAGCCGCTGTTTCCACCGACTCTCCAAAGTGTCCGCGTCGGGCATCAAAACTGGGCCGGAACTGGGTGAAATAAGCACCAACAGAGCAGTGCCCCGTCCTACACTGCGCCATGGAGGTCCTCAGAAGAGTGGACACCAGGTGGGAGGAGGCTTCAGACATTACCAGTGACAGATCTTTGTGGAGACAGCTTGCCATCCAATGCGCCTAACGGCGCGTGAAGACCTAAGTAGGTAAGTAAGTAAGTAACTACGCCAATGAATAAATGTGCACAAGTTTCAACTTGATCCAAGAATGGCTTGGGGAAAAAAATTAATGTGTACAAAATTTTTACCAAACAGACAGAGTTGATATGTGCTTTGTGAAAAGAAATAGTGTATGAATAAATTCAATCTGCCATATTGACATTGTAAACGACTTTCTGTTCTAAGTAAACCTGGCCAGAATAATGACCATTTACCCATTTCGCATGTTAAAATCACTACTGTTTAACATTATGCAACCCAGATACTTTAAAGCCACATTGTGACCGTTATCCCAAATTGAGAAGCATCGTTTTGTCAATTTTTTTTTTAATAGGAAACCTCAGAACTTGCGCTATTCAATTTTAGCTTTATCATCATAGGAATCCTTGGGCCTTAGGCATCTTTTCTAAATCTTATTCTATTGCATCTGACAACACAACGTAAGAGGTTTCGTGCAATTGTACTCACCAAACTGAATCTTGAACTAAGTCAAGGATTTATGCATATGTTTTCACACATCATTTACTAAAGTTACAACTATCAGTAAACCATCTGTTACATATCCCCGTGACGCCTCTCAGTACAAGAGGAAATTATGTACCTAGTGAATAGCAAGTCATTAAAATAAATGGGGACCTACCTAGACCTAATTACAGGGCCGGCTTTAGGGGCAAGCAAACTAGGCGACCGCGTCGGGACTCCAATGGGTGGGGGTCTCGCATAGGATTCCAAGAAATGTTTTTTAGAGAAAAAAAATGAGAAACATAGATCGAATCTATCAAGGGGGATCGGGGCAAGGCCTCGACGCCAAAAGCGGTTTCTTGCATTTTTCACTGCTGAAACGCATGTCTCCTGACATTTACAGCTAATTATTCATCAGTGGGGTTCAGGGCAAGGCCTCGGCGCCAAAACGTTTTTTTAGCATTCTCCTGACATTTAGAGCTCATTATTTATCAGTGGGGTTCGGGGCAAGACCCCGACTCCAAAAGCGTTTTCCTGCATTTTTCACTGCTGAAACGCATTCTCCTGACATCTACAGTTCATTATTCATCCTATTAAACAATGACCTTTTCAATGATGTTTTACTTGAAAAAAATATTGTAATATGAATTAGATTGCCCCCAATCGGAAAACAGGGGAACGACATAATATAAACATCGGTTAAAACGCCAGTAACACGTTTTAATCCTATAGATATTTAATTGATTCTGTTAGCTAGCTGTGATTTCTACAAATTTATTGGACCGCCCCCCACTTGAAATTTATGGGAAGGGGCGGTATTGATGCCATCGCCCCCTACCGACCCCAACAAATCGGCCAAAATGCCTGAGGGGGGGGGGTGAAATAATCTAAAAATAGGTTGAAATATAAATAATTAGCATATATTATTAACATAAGTAATAAATTCGTATACAAATTGTGTGAATTATATACTAAAATTCGTCCGCCCCCCAACCGGGGGGGGGGGGGGCGGGTCGGTCGAGTGCAGGGGGCGATCTCCCCTACCGCTCCCCCAATCCTCCAATGCGCGTAGGATGTAATCATTTTCTTTTTTGAAGTAGCGTCTGTATTATATAAGATAAGATAAGAATATGTTTAAGAAGCTTATGGAACGCTAATTAAAAATTTTGGGAAATTGCGCTTTATGAATGTAAGTTATTTGTTGATTTAGTTATAAATAGAGAAAGGTTTTTATTCATTGCGTATTGTTCGGTCTTACTTTTTCTATTTCATTTAGGGCCACCCCATTCACCTTTCTTACGGCCTCCAGTTACCTAAAGCCGGTTACAGTTACATAGGATCCATTTGTTAATATTATTTCTTTGTATATATTTGTAATAATAAAGGCTAGTTTTTCAAGTCCAATATCAAGGAAGAGTGCAGAATTTCACTTTGACAGATCCGCCTTTGACCTAACCAAGTCCTGAGTCAGAAACTTAAACATAGTGATTTATTTAATACATATGCATGTAGTGAAGAGCTAGCTGACATAGTCTGCAACAGAAATTGTCGCCAGTGTCAAATGAAGCTCGACAATATTTTTTTTTAGTAAAATTAAATATAGGAATATTCATAAAACTAGAGAGGGTGTCTGGCTGAGTGGTGAAATACGCTAGGCTACTTATGAAAGAGAGTCGAGTTTGAATCTGAGCACCTTAAGGTAGCACGGAAAATTTCTCCAAGATAGCCCCTGCCCCTCTACTTGTCCACAAATGAGATTAGACCAGAGCGCTCTGAACATGTCAGCATGAATTTTGCTCTATTAAAATAAAATAAAAAAAAAAAAAAGCACATACACTCCAGCCTCGAGATGACATTCTAATTTCTTAAGCAAAAGCAACAGGGGTCAGAGGTCATGTTGGGTCGAAGCTCTTGTTTGGTTCCGTGTATGTGACAGGGATTAGGTCAGAAGCTGAAACATTTTCAAACTTTCAAACTTGAGAAGATTGATGTGTAGTCCTCCACCACCCCCCCCCCCCCGCACCCCACCAATCTTTTCTTCTGCTTTGAGGTTAGCTTCGCTTTGGAGCACTCGAAAGAACCAAACCCTGGTCTACTGTGAGGTCACTACGTTTTTTGTTTTTGGGTTGTTTCCTCAGTCTCAATAAAAAGCGGTTTAAATAGTTAAGAAATGTAAACCTAAACTAATGCCTACGTTTACATGCTATGTATATATGTAAGCTACGTGTAAACAACAAAGGTTTATATGTAACTGATTAGCGTAGAGATTAATCCTACTGTATATTAATGTGAAGTTTAATACGTCCTAGCCCAAGCCGCTCTCAGGACGGCCGGGGGGGGGGGGGGGGGAATGTTCGTACTCTGAACCATCTAGTTGACAGTGCAGACGCATGCCACATGACCAGGCAGCCCATAATGGAAAGATAGTTGGAATAGTTTTTTCCCGAACATTTAAGTGAAGTAATGCTTTTTTTTTTTACTTTGTGGAGAAAGGAGACTGAGTGAATGGTGGCTGTAAACATTTTAAAATGAAGATATTTTTTTTATTTAGATTTAATGTTGCTTTGTACATGGTGTAAACTATAAACAAATAGGTATGTAATCTTTTTTTCTATGTGCTCAGTAGATGAACAAGCCATGTTAGGGTTGAAACATGCTCACATCTGTAGTATTTTCAGTCTCAATTGTCCGTAGCCCAGAGCCAGGTTTGGCTACTAGAACCTTCAAAATCAAAATAAATAAACTTTATGAAATCTCCAATGTTGCAAGTAAGGTTAAAACTGCCCTTTGACACTTTTCAGATAAAAACAATGTTGAGAAAGCTGAAGAAACTTTTAAGAGCAAAAAATAAAAGGGAATTTTTTAAAAAGGGCCTATCTAAGGGAAAGAACTTCACATTTACAGCTATATCTCTCACTATTGTATGATTTAATTTTCTTTTTTCGATATCAACCGCAAAGAATCAACACAATGAAATTACCTTTTTTTTAAAAAAAATTGGTTTATATTGAGATAGTAGCAAAGAGTAATTGTGCACAGTTTTAACTTGATCCGCGAATACAAAGTGGGAGAAATAACGTGTACAAATTTTGTACCAGACAGACAGACAGACAGACTGAATTGATATAAAATTGATGTTAAAAAAAAACACATCCTCACCGTCAGGATTTACGCACAAAAAGGAGATACAAAACATCGATGACATTGTCTTTTTAACACGTAATTTTAAATGTTTTTCCTTCAGATTAGTCAGATCTAAATATATCTAGACCATCTTGGTCTAAAAATGTTTCAAGGCGACATGTGACATATAAGCTGCTTTGCTTCACAAAGCATCCCCCCCCCCACACACACAAATAAGAATACGTAGGGAGTGTTCCAAAGTCACCATCTGTCACACACACACACACAAAAGAAAAAAAGTCTAATTAATATGTTTTGCTATTATTCACGAGGACCGAAAATGATGAAAACTTAAGCGCAGATATTATAGAATGTGGGAAGCGGAGAGGGAGGAGGAGGAGAGATGATGAGAAAGGGGCCAGGGGGGCTGGCGGTGGGTGTAGATGCGAGTGGTGACTGTTTTAGTGAATCTCCCCACGTACAGGCCAATGTTTGACTCTGGGCTTACACCAAGGAGCTGAGCTCACCTTAGCGTGTCAATAAGAGATGGAGGTCCGCGTTGGTTCCGTGACTCAAGTAGCTGCTAAGAAAAAAAAAGTGGAATAAGCCACCTTCTGCACTGGTCTCATACATACACACACACACACACACACATTCAGGAGTCGGGGAAGGGAGGCAGCAGGCAGGTGGCGCTGAGGTGCACACCTTAAAATAGAATTGCGCTTTAGTATTAAGCATGCAATCTATTCTATTAATTTATATGTTGGAATCATTGCTAGTTATAAATGTGTTTCTATTACCTGAGACATTTTGTTTTGTTACACAATGGCTAAGAAAAAGTAAAACAAAAACAGGACATTTACAATATTTTGTTGACAAAGACAGTAACTCTTTTAGACAAACTTACAGAGCTAGGCATTATTTGTTTTTAATATGGAAATAACAGGAATAAACTGTGACTTATTGAGAGATAAGAATGTCTCTACGGATTCAATCCCCTTATTACGTTTTTTGACACGATTTTCTCCCACTTCCCATTCTTGGATCCAGTTGAAATTTTGCAGAATTATTTATAGTCGATGGCAATACACGAATCAATCTAAAAAATAAACCAGTTAGATAATCATTTAGTACTAATTAAATAATTTTGTTTTATATAGCAGATAATTAGCTAAACCCTCTAATTTTCAGATAAACGGCAGTAATTAGCGGTTATTTCCTTGAATAAAGCTATGTTGTTTTTTTTTAAGTATTCTTTTTTTCTATTGCTTGTTTCAAGGAGAACGCGATTTAAAATACATATTTCCATTTTCAAATGATTACTAAGAACGTTGGGAAGAATAAGTCCGTCTACCGCTTGTGTTTGCCTAAATAAACATGTGTATAGAGACTACTGACCTATGTTTAAAACAAACATCAATATATTCTATTGTCTGCGCGTGAGCCTTAACAAACTGTCCACATAGCAAACACATTGCAGCGAAAACTTAATTTTTCTTGTTTAAACACCGATTTTTTAATTTATTTTTTTTTATGTTTCTATCAATGGGGAGAAAAAAAAAATCCTATGTTTTGTTCCTTTTGGGCAGATTCTGTTTTTTTTCATCTTGAGAGATAAACATCTTTTATACCCAATGAAATCAGGCCAACAGAGGATTATCTGCTACAACAGAGAGCACCAGGCGAGAAAGGGACGGCAACTCCTGTGGCGGCTTTGATCTTATCACAAGAGGAGTTGTTCGCTCCCTTTAGTGTATCGTTCTCGTGTGAATGGAGAGACTTTTTTTTTTAAACCTGAAGGAGTGAACTGATTTACTAGACAAAAAAAGAGAATTGAAAGCAAGATAAATTTATTACGGGGCATTAATACCAATGGAAGGATATGTTGGGAATAGTCTTTTTAGGTTAGAAAATGCTCTTTAAGTTATAAAAGGGTATTTATTGATACCAAAATTGTGTATGAACATGGCCGTAACTTACGAAGATCAGAGGTGACGACATGGCCCAGTGGCGGCATGGAAGCCTCATTGAAAGGTATTTTCATTCTGAGACTCCCACGAGCTCCACGCTTGACTGGCCACGTCTGCTAACTCTGTTAGTGGCTAAACAGATATCAACGTAAAGAATCAATAGAAAACACCTTAACCCAGGATGCTCAAACTAAGGTCCGTAGACCATATCCGCATCGTAATGTGGTGCTATCTGGCCCTCTCGAAACATCCCCCCTCAGGGTTTTATAAAAAAAGGTAGGTCAGTGCTGCCTTAAAAGGCTTGTCACCACTGCCTTAACAAGTTAGTCTCCACTGCCTCAACAAGTTAGTCACCACTGGCTTAACAGGCTAGTCACCACTAGTTTAACAGGCTAGTCACCAATGGCTTAACAGGTTGACCTGACATCATCTAGTAAATCTGGAACAAGTTGAAAGCCTGCATGGTTATATTGTTTTAATAGGTTATTAGTAGACACTATTTATAAATTTGATGGTAACCTTACACTTCTTTAAATAAAAGAGAAACTATTTAAGTGCACATTTTTATTTTTTTTAAATTAATTTAATTTTTTTTTAACAATCATCAAACTCAATTTAGTAATGACATAGACATAAACTTCTTTTCTAATAACTAACTGACGTTACTTTTTTTTTTTTAAAGTTATTAACTCCTTTAACTACGTACGTATTAAGCACAAACAAACAAAAAACATTAAAAATACTTTGTTAAAAAGACAAAAGACAAAGCAATACCCCTTCATGGCAACTTATTGAGCGAGTTTTTTTATCTTAAAAATTATTTTTACCCCGCCCCCTTTCCCCTTCTCCCAGAGAAAGAATCCTATTTAAGCGAGTGTATGGATCTAGTACTTAGAAGACAGTGTGTACAATTTTATGAACATGAATTTATTAAACTCTTGAATCAATTAAGCCTTACATTCGGAATTTCATGAACGCCATAGTCCTTTCAAGAACGCGATAGGCCTTGCAAAACCGATGTAGGATCTAGACCTAGATTTAGTCTCTAGCCAAATTTAACATATATTTATTTTTACTTTTAAACAATTATAACGATCAAACTAGAGTTTTCCCCTTGTGGCCAACGAGCTAGTAATTCTTTTCTCAGCGATATACATCAACTGTTAAATTTCTAAGAAAACTGTTAGAGCCATTTTTGAGATCAGCGTACACCCATCCTCTATGTACAGACAGGGACGTTATATATTGTCACTTTGGTCATATTTCTCCTATTCTCTTATGCAACATGAAGTAGTAGGATGATGTCAATGATATTAAGAACAAATGTTGGACTCTATGTGACATACTTAATTACATTGCGCTTTTAACTATTACCATAAACCATTATTGAGTTGTTGGTTTTCCTGGGTGATTCAGGGCTCAGGCAACAAATTTCAAGCCCGTTTCTTATTCCGTACTGCAGAATAAATTCGTACAAGTGCTCCTGCCATTAAAGAATGGAATGGGGTTGCCTGAATCAGCCATGAAAACCAATGACTTATCAGAGTTTAAGTCATTGATTAACATGCACGACAAGATTGACAAATGAAATGCGTAGGACGTAATTGTCTTCTTGTCTTGAGGTAACGTCTGTAAAACACAAGATAAGATCTAGTAGCACTAATGAAAGAAGGAGCACTTTGTGCAAGTTTGTCCTAGCATATGGAATAAGAAATGCGCCTTTATCTTTGTGTCTTTCTGAGTATAATATTAGCTTGTGTAATTGTATTTGTACATGAATATCATTCATTCATTGGCCTCCTTCAGTCGTGAAACGACCGTGGTTCATCTCGAACACTTTTTCATATGGCTGTGGAGCCATATTTTGGAGAGACACTCCCGTCCACATATATTGCATGTCAAGGTGGCTTTCGCTTTGGTGGTAGAGGAGCTGGCCATTTTCCGTGTGGCACGCTTTTCTTCAAGAATCGACGCCCATGTTTTCTCACTTTCTATAGCTTTCTTGGTCACTGTCTCTCTCCAACTAGTGCGGTCTAATGCTATGTCTTCCTAATGGTCAGTATCAATGTTCACTGATTTTAAATCCCTTTTTGTCACATGAATTTAAGTATTGCATTCAATACAATTTTTCAAAGCGACAAGAAAACTGATGTCATCAATCTACGTTTGTCAATATGTTTCAAGCGATGACAATTGTGTCACCATTTTGTCCTCCCCCCCCCCCCCCCCCCCCAAGGAGTGAATGATATTAACTGTAGACTAACATGCGCTATGTCTTAGCAGTACTGGGCCTGTGTTTAGTATCAGGTACTGGTACAATCATGTTAACACCAAGAAAAACATTTATTTCACTCTCTCGTGGAGGCGTAAAAATACGAAAGAGAAATAAAAGGGGAGAGAGGCGTGTAAAGACCCCCCCTCCCCCGTAGATGGGAGAGTTGAGGCGTAAAGAGAGACGTGGTGTAAAGGGGAGGTGGTCGAGACGGATGAGACGGCCCACTTTACCTGGATTCACAGGTAACCAGATCCCTAGGCCGTTAGAGAAACTAATGGAATTACACAACATGAACGACAGTGTTTGGACACAAATGGAATCTAATTCTTAAGTTCAATATCAAGGTAAAGTATATTGTAGCGCGAGAACATAGGGGAATATTGAGCACATTCAAAATGTAAGCACAATTCAAACAATGTTGTTTTTTTTCAATGCCTATAATGGTATCAATTTTTTATAGAGTAAACGCACAATAAAAAAAACAATGACACAGGCATTAAATACTACGTACATCTTTTTACACACATTTTGTTTTGTTTTTGTTTGTTTATTTTTGGAGTGAAACAGCGTTAATCTCTCCATAAAACAATGCGCAAAATGTTTATAAACGTCTATGTATTTATTCAACGTTTTACAAAAAAACATTTGAGTCGAGTGCGGGAATATCCGTTGAAAAGACGGGGGTTCAGAATAGCCTAATTTAATTTTTAGATGATTTTGAAGAATCATTCCGGTAAACCAGAATTTTAATTGTATGGCCTCTTTGCTAGTTTTTTTTTTTCTTTCTCAAATGTAAACAGCAACAGTCAAATTTTTAGGAAAATTGTTAGAGCCGTTTTCGAAATTCGTGTCCATATTCAATATTTCACCTATGAAGAGTTTGCAATCTATTAAGAGATGCAGTGAAAAAATAAGAATATCTAAAAAAAGAAGTTGAAGAACTTTTGAAAGCGGCACAGTTCTCCTTTCTTCTTTTGTTGTACTTATTGAAGTTCCCATTTCGAACAATGCGATCTATAGGGCTATTGATGTTAAGGTCATCTGTTTCTTTGGCCAACGGTTAGCGAGCAGGGTGTCATGTGGCCAGCACAAAGACCAACCACCTTTACTTTGCCCAACTAAAGCCAGGTACCCATTAGAGGGTTGGACTCAGGGGTGCCCTAAAATTCCGAAATTTAAAACTTCCCTCTTCGCAGAGATTCGAACCCAGGACCCCAGGTTCGGAAGCGAAACGCTTAACCACTCAGCCTCTGCGCCCCTTGTTCTTATTAAACGTTCTTCAATGAATAATGTACTCAGAAAGTAATGGTGTTTTGTTGAAGTTACTATTGTATAACTAAATGTATAACATATCTATACGTAAAAAAAAAGTTCCCATTCATATCTTGCCGATGATTAAAAGCTCATCTGTCTCTATGGCCGACGGTTAACGAGGGTGTCATGCAACCAACACAACGACCAACCATTTCCTCAACTAATAGTCAGGTACCCGTTTTGAGTTAGGAAGACTCGGGTTGTTTTAATATATCCCGAATTTCAAAATCCAAATCTATGAGCTTCATGCACCAAGAGCTTTATCACTCATCTACCATACACTACAATACTTTCAACTGATTCTCTATGGCGTACACCCTGTCACATAAAGCTCTTATTTCGCAAACATAGGTGAAAAAATCTAAAAGGAACGGAATTAGGGCCCATTTATATAGAATGGCATCCATAATAAACATTATAAATTGTCAACATTAGGGTGTCGATAAAAAGCTTACCTTTGCATTACACTTAGTAAATTTGTGAAATCTCGATAAATCAAGGTTTATATCTTATCTTATAAATTAAAGGCACAAAATAGAGCAGTGAGATTCATAACAAACGAATATTCACATTTAACTAGTAAAATCACTAAAGTTTAGAAAGCCTTCAGGATAGAAGACTTAAAAGTAAAGTAGCAATTATACATAAAACACTAAACCATAATCTTCAAATACAAAACCAAAATCTAATAAAATACCCAAAAAGACACAAAGATAAAGGCAAATTCTTTGTTCCATATGCTAGGATACATTTGTACAAATACTCCTTCTTCCCTTGTGCATTAGAGCACGGAATGGGTTGCCTGAGCTAGCCAGGAAAACCAATGACTTGGCAGAATTTTAGTCATTGGTTAACATGCATGACTAGATTGACCTACGAACACGAGTATTTTTAAAGTAGCGTCTGTATTTTATACGATGAGATATGATAAAAATAGATAACTTTGTCCAACACATTCCTCTGTTTAACTAGTCGTGCAGGTTAATTATAGATATAAAATTTGCAAAGTCATTGGTTTTCCTGACTGATACAGGCAACCCATTCCGTGCTCTAATGGCACTAGGAAAGGAAGAGCACTTACAAGAATGAGACCTAGCATACGGAATATGAAAAATAAAGCAGACATACGTAGACTTCTAATGAGTTGTTCACCACTGCAGCAAGAGGTGAAATTAGAAATGGTCCTTTATCTTTGTGTCTTTCTGAGCATCTTATAGAAAGGTATCGCTAATTAACTATTTAATCTTCTCTCTGGGGTGTCTCTTAGTTCAGTGATTTCACTAATTGCGTTACTTGAGTTAAACGTGAATATACATTTGTTCGAAAACTCGCAGCTCTATATTGCGTCTGTTTTAGTTTCTTCGTGTTGTCTCGAGACGATGCGTTCACCGGGCATAGCCGGTGGATTAAGGAAAAAAACACAAGCGTTTAAAAATATCACGATATTATCACGCGCAATATTAAAAAAGATAAACAAAAATATCATCAGGATATAGCGATTGATTAAATATGACTTATTCTATTCAGTGACTACAAGGACAGCAATGTGTACAAACTAAGCCGTGGGGGTAACACATTTTGTACAAGAATGATTAAGCCAAAAATTGATTTGTGTACATTTGCCAACAGAATAGATAGAAGACAATCGACACGTTTTGTTTTTTAAGAAGTTTTTTCACGCACATTTGTGTGTACGAAATTATAAATAAAGTGTTTAAAAAAACTGCATATACTCGTATATCGACATTTGAGTAATATTGCCACTAAATGGTGAAATTATGATTATATAGACTATTTTATATAAGGGTAAGTTATTTTATCAATACGTTACGAATTTTCTAAATATATAGTTTTCCTCTTGTTATTCACGAAGACACACACACCCACACACATATATACATATAGATAGATAGATAGATAGATAGATAGATAGATAGATAGATAGATAGATAGATAGATAGATAGATAGATAGATAGATAGACAGACAGACAGATAGATAGACAGACAGATAAACAGACAGACAGACAGACAGGTAGATTAGATGAAATCTGGACCTAACCACTATTAGTAGTGATTAAATTGTGCAACAGTACGAGAGACCACGAGGATGAAGACAGACGACCAGGACCATGAAATAAAATATTAAAGAGTGTTATGAGCATTGCTTTTAAACCTGCAATGTTGTTAGCGGAAGGGGAGGGGCTTTAAAAGCAAAAGAAGCTTCCCAATCGCAAGGGCATTTATGTACAGTCAAAAAAAGTTTATTTGGGTGGATATGGGGAGAAAAATATAAAATTCACATGTTCTGTAAAAAAATCATTAATAACTACATTCGAACTCAGGACTACTGTATTATCTTACGAGGGACTAGCCATTTGAGCGTCAACTTATTAATAGCCATATCGAATAAGGAGAAAAATCAGTTTCTTAAACAAACATGATATTTAGGCGCTAAATGTTTCTTCTAAATATTCTGTACCTTTATACAATTATATTTATTATGTCAAAAACATTAAATACGAATATATATCACACAACTATTAAATAGCAATATACAAGAGTAAAATTTCTATATTTTAAAATGTATTTTTTTAAAAGACGTTCGTTTGTTTTTAAATATCCGCTAACTTTAAGAGATTTCAAAGACCACTTCTCTCACGTGTAAAATTATAAATAGCATCTCAAAGATTCGGATCAAGAAGTTCTAGTATTTTCCAAATCTACAAATCACGAAGTCACCCCAGGTGTGACAAAAACAAGCTGACTACGTAGTCTCTGTAAAAGTCAACAACTTTTTTTCTTTACAACATCCGGTTCAGATTTTGTCCCTGGTCCTAGTATGAGTTCAAGTCCTGATTTGTTTCATTAACAATGAATTGTTGTTATTTGCTTTAACCAGTTTAAAAAATAAAAAAACTGCAACAAATGATAAACGATGAATGGTCGGGGACTTACCTAATTCTTTTTGAAGGATGAGCTATGTTCGATAAATGTCTGAGTTCGGATCATACTGTTTTAGCAGGGTGTCATGCCGAGACCAATCGTCATAGGCCTGAACAATGACCTGCAACGTCACAACCTGTGGACAGTGGAGACCAATGGCTCGTTGCCACGTCACAGGTCTGTAAGACGTGACAACGATCTATTGGTCTAAATTGCCCACAGGTTGCGATGTTGCTGGTGCTGGTTAGTGTTAAGACCTTCAATAACGAAAGATCTCGGACATGCAACGCTCTCTCCATTATCATGTGACAATTATCATGAGACCATTATCATGTGACCAACAAAGTCGCGTGGAGGACTGCCGATCCAGTTAAAGGTATGTTGAAGACAGCCCAATTCCTTATCGTGCAGACTAACGGGCCTTTGTTGAATGTCAGCCCAAAGCCTAGTAGACCAGAGACCAACAATATATCCCCCCATCTTTGTTGGTCTCTTTCAGTCGTAGAAAGACTATGGTTCATCCCGTAGAACACTTTCATGTGACTGTAAAGCCCTAGTCTAGAGAGACATTCCTGTTCATATATAAAACCGCAGGTTAAGGTGGCACTCTAAGATTTCTGTTTCTGGTATGTTGGCGGACCAACGCACCTTATGAATACTCCTTAGACAGCGTAGGTGGAAGGAGTTTAACTTTTTGTTGTGGCGGGAATATAGGGCCCAGGACTTTGATGAATATAAGAATGACAGCACCGTGGAAATTCAGTTGTGTGAATATACTGAGTCCTCTCCGTTGCCACATTTGTCCTTGAAGTCTGCCAAAAGCAGCACGCAATACTGAAGTCTACCTCATCATCTAGGTTGGCGTTTGCTGACACAGTGCTTCCCAGATAGACAAACTTTTTACCTTGGTCCTTGCTTTAAGTCTCTGAGCGTTGAATAAACTTGTATCAGGGCGATATTGTATACTCCAATGCTTTCTGTGCGAAAGGCCTCTTTCAGCATAGGGGTGAACATAATGCTGAAAAGCGTTGGCGCTTCACGCCATTTGAGACGAGTAGTAGCTCTGAGTAGTCACCATTGTCTTGTTCTCTTGCTTGCATGTCGTCATGGAACTGGCGCACTATTGTTATGAATTGATCCGGGCAGCCGAATTTGGACATGATTTGCCAAAGGCCTTCACGACTTACGTCATTAAAAGGGCTAATCTCTAGGGACAGTGCGGCCCCCATAGCTATTAGATAACTCGCTGGGAGAGACGCTCTTCCTGTTAGAGAAACCATATTCCACTCCACGGACGTTTTCACTAGGTGCCACGCTGAAACCACAAGAGCTTTTTTCCCCACTCCATCTGTTTGCCTGTCTGTCTGTCAGGGTAGATTCTTTTACACTTTTTTTTCAACCCACTTCCCATTCTCGGATAAAATTGAACATTTTCAAAATTTGTCATTGTCGATGACAATATAGGAATTAATACAAAAATTTAACCAACTAGTTAATCAATTAGTGGTAATTAATTAATTTTGTTTCATGTAAAAAAAAAGGAGGAAAACTTGCAATATTGAGAGATATTGAAAAGATAATAAAATATTTTTTAATGTTTATTTTTAAATATTTATTTAATTATTATTATTATTTGCTTAGCACACTCACTCTCCGAAAGACACACCTTAACAGCCGTCAACTTTTCACGATTATATAAAAAAATGATATACGTATCTAGTGACACAGTCGTAGTTGGTAAACTGTATTTCCCAAAACAACTCTAATAGGTTCAATATTCTTTATATTTTCAAGGATCAAAACATGACCTAGATTTGAGAGGTTCAGCACCCTAATTTTTTTTTTACCCACGTGACTACTTCTGGTCACAGTGATTGGTTTGACCTATATTTAGGAGGCCTCGCTAGGAGGAGGGAGGAGTGATAGTTTAATTATTTACTGTTAAATGGAACCAGCCATAACAAACTCTTTACAGTTCATTAGCAAGTTTAATTAAAACATAAATTTGCTACAGTCGGGTTATATTTTAGTCATGTTTAACTTTGCCTGACTTATATAAGATCTGCTCTAGACACAGACATGAGCTTTAGATCGTCAAGAAACATACTTAATAAATAGATCATCCTCTAGGACATATTATTTGATCTACTAGACTCCTAGATCTTCCAAACCGAGACATGAGCATTACATCTGCAAGACACAAACTTACGAATTAGAACTACGAAGCAGGACGTTTTGGCGCAGCCGTTTTAGCGTGGTGTTTAGTTTTGGAGCAGCCGTTTTAGCGTGGTGTTTAGTTTTGGAGCAGCCGTTTTAGCGTTGTGTTAATTTTGGCGAAGCCGTTTTGGTGCGGGATATTTTTGAAGCCAAATATTTTAGCCACATAATAAAGTGTAATAAGAAATAAAGGAACACTGAAGAGTAACCTAAAACAAGGCTTTATTAAACTAGAACGACACATGAACTGACGAAAGAGACTTGGATAGTAGCACACTAAATCAATGTTGTGAACACATTCTCACGACGTAACACAAACATAAACAAATACTAACTATTTCACCACATTCACCCCGCCTAGAATTAAAATAGCAAGTATAGTAATATAGTAGGCCATAGCAGTAATAAAAAGAGAATGCCAGTGCCTGCAATACAATAGATCAATAAATAGTGTCGAAATATTAGTTTCTCTTGTAAACAATAATGAGGAGTGATACAAAGAAACCTAAAAACCAGTATCTGTAGTAGTACGTATAAACAATTACTAGTTTCTGTTTTAAGCAATAGCAAATAGTGTAGTAAGTAAACATGTAAGTAAGTGAACAAATAAATTCTAGTATCAGTAGCAAGGGATAAACAATGCCAGTTTATGTAGTCAGTATAAGTAGAGTAATAGAGAAACAACTCTAGACTCTATAGTTCGGTCTGGTTCTTCTCTCTCTTAAGTTGTAACGGGGTTGACTATCATGCTCTACAGTTTGGGAGTCACTAATGAGTTCCAGAGTGTCAAGTGGGGTATGATGGTTCTGTGTATTTTCAAGAGGAAGCGCTCGGAGATCCTCAGAGCCTTCCAGGGGTTCTTTCCTTTCTTGTATCACCGTAGGGGTGTTGACTGGTACTTCCATGTTTTGAGCTTCTGGAGGATATTCATTATCCTCACCCTGATCGAAGAACGAAGGTTCACTTGTTGTTGTGGATGGGGAGGGGTTGGGAGCCAAGCGTCTTAGAGAGACCGTCTCCTCTTTACCGCTGGGCAACCGTACCACGGCATATTGGGGGTTACACATCAGTAATTCGACTTCTTCCGTGAGAGGATCATACTTTGAAGATCTGTTCTCTCTTCTCAGCAACACTCGACCTGGGCTGGATAGCCAAGTGGGGATAGATATCCCGAAGGAGGATTTCCGGTTGAACCGGCAAACTCTCTCATGTGGAGTTTCGTTTGTTGCCGTAGATAGTAATGATCTAATCGAGTATAGGGCCTGGTTCAAGACAAGTTCCCATCTTGAGATCGGGAGATCGAGGTCTTTCAGTGCTAAAGTAACAGCGTTCCATAGAGTTTTGTTTAGTCGTTCAATTTGCCCGTTGCCTGAAGGATTAAAAGCGGTTGTTCTACTTGTAGCTATTTCCCTCTCGTTCAGAAAGGATTGCACCTCCTTCGACATAAAGGACGTACCTCTGTCGGAATGGACGTACTCTGGCATCCCAACTAAGGAAAACAGCTGATTTAAACACTTTATGACAGTAGATGAGGACATATCGGGACATGGGTAGGCAAATGGGAAGCGTGAGTACTCATCCACCATTGTTAATAAATATTTATTGTGAGTAGCAGATGGGAGTGGCCCCTTAAAATCGATGCTTACTCTCTGAAATGGTTGGGTAGCCTTGATGAGGGTGCCTGAAAACTGTTTAAAGAATCTAGGCTTCAGTTCAGCGCAAGTTTTACATTGGTTTACCACTTTGCGGACGTCCTCGCAGGAAAAAGGTAAGTTCTTAGTCCGAACGAAATGGAGGAGTCTCGTGACCCCTGGGTGGCAGAGGTTGTTGTGTAACAGTTTGAGGTCTTCTCCAGTCATTGCTGACGCAAAGTGGTTTCTTGAAAAGGTATCCGCCGCAGCGTTTTGTTTCCCGGGTCGATATACGACGTCATATTGGAAACAACTAAGCTCTAGTCGCCATCTTTGTATCTTTTCGTTTTTGATCTTGCCCTTGTTTTGCTGGTCAAACATAAAGGACACTGAGCGTTGATCTGTAAACAATGTGAAGGGTCTACTGATAAGGTAATGTTGCCATTTTCTCAGGGCTTCTACGATAGCGTATGCTTCCTTTTCAACTGCAGAGTGTCTGCGTTCACTATTAGTGAGTGTTCTTGAAAAGAAGGCGACAGGACGGCCGTCTTGATTAAGAGTGGCGGCGATCGCGATGTCAGAGGCATCTGTTTCGACTATTAGTGGTCGATTAAAATCTATCGTCGACACAACAGCGTTTTCAAGTTCATGTTTTAGTTGTTTTAAAGCTTCCTGTACTTGTTCAGGGAGAGGAAAGGTTTTGTTGTTCACCAATAAATGGATCTTGTTGGAGAAATTTGGGATCCATTGAGAATAACAGGACAGTAGTCCAATCACCCGCTTTTGTGATTTCATGTCTTGTGGTGGAGGTAGATTTCTCTAAGAGTCGCAGCCTTATGCTGTTTGAAGCCAGTCCAGTAATGAAGGCGTCTCTTACGAAGATATCTCTGTGTTCTTCAGCGGTGACAGCTTTGAAGTCACAGTCTTTGGCCATACTTTTAAGCTTAAGTAGGAAGGAGTCAACGGTTTGTCCGTTCTCTTGTCGACATAGAGTTATCATGTGCCGTGCAAATATTTCGCTTTTAGGTTTCACGTAGACATTTTGTAGAACTTTTATTGATTCTTCGAACGTTGTACACTCACTTATGTACTGAAATACGCTCGAAGAAACATAGTTTTCAAGTAATTTCTTTTTGTCAATCTCGCTATGAGAGACTGAGGAGATGAAATTCTCAAATGTTATGAGCCAGTGCAGCCACTTCTCGGCAGCAGATGGCGTGCTAGGCTCTGTGTCTAGCTCTTTTGGCCTAAATAGACGCTCCATTTGTATTACAATTTTTACTTACAGACTGAGAATAGTGTTGAACGAAAATCCAAATAAGATACACGAGACACATAGATCCATAGAATTGAAAATTTCTAGTTTAATAAATTGTAATAAGAAATAAAGGAACACTGAAGAGTAACCTAAAACAAGGCTTTATTAAACTAGAACGACACATGAACTGACGAAAGAGACTTGGATAGTAGCACACTAAATCAATGTTGTGAACACATTCTCACGACGTTACACAAACATAAACAAATACTAACTATTTCACCACATAAAGGTTCATTTTATTATGTACTAATATTATCCACCGGCTACGCCCGATGACTTGTTCCCAGGCTATATTTTCTTTATTGTTCTGAATTTATGACAATGGAAAAGGAAATAAACGCTCCTCTATAACTTAAATTCTTGTATCTATTACGATTACATGTATTGCCCGTAAATTCGATTATCACTTATGTACTCTCACCCTACGCATTAAAAAATAGTCCTACTTATAAACTATGAGTGTGTTCCGGCTTTTCAGATCTTTATCAAAATATTTGAAAGGCTCTAGGATGCCATTTATTTTTTTTATTATTGCATCGAACGCTCGCGTAATATTTTGGTGGAATCCCCTCCCCCCTCCCATCTCCCCTCTTTTGTTTATTTCAACGCTCTCGTAACATAATTTTGGGTCATAACTTAAAAGTATTTTTATTGCTATGTATTAGAAAGGCCGGCTTATATCGACCTCCCACATTTAGTTGTTCTATATGCACGTTAAGCAATAACAGGTTGAATTTTTCCACTGTATACTATTGATTACTATAGTATAGAATAGTGCAAACAAAAAAATATCATGAAGAGTTTTGTATTTTTATAAATTATCGCCCTGGAATTCTCACTTCAAAAACGTTCAGACCTGCAAGGTGGCAACGTACTATTGGTGACCACAGATTGCCACGCCACGGGTCTGTGTTCAAACCTACTATGACGATTGAACCTACACCATTCGCGTTACTAACGCAACGCTCTAACCAACTGAGCTAACCGGTCATACAATAAACGGTTAAGCATGAAATATATAGATCTAGATCCAAAAAAAAAAAAACATCTCTAATTGAATGAAAGAACAATGGTCGCCAAAAACGTACTCTTCTTTCCACATAAGATTTTTTTTATAATAATAATGAATTCAATAATTAATATGAAGTAATCTTTCTGAAATTTTAATAAAATGTTTTTGTCACGTAGTACAAATTAATGTTCGAAATTTCTACTCTGTATAATATTAAAAGTCAAGTCAAATAATTCTTTTTCTTTTTCTTCTTCTTCTTGAAACTGTCAGGTAGAGTTGAGCCTTCGGCACTTAGAACTCTAAGCCAGTATAAGTGAGCAAGAGCTCCACTTTAAAAAATTTGACATGAAAGTTTGAGCTAATAGTGAAGAATGAAGTTTTCCTTTCAGATTTTTGCGATCTATGGAGCAGACGATGTAAAAATTGATCTGCTTCCGTGGCCTACGGTTAACGAGCGTGTCATGTGGCCAGCACAATGACTAACCGCCTTTTACTTTTCACCCAACCAACGTCACATACCCGTTAGACTTGGGTGAACTCAGGGGCGCCATGAAAATCCCCGTTTTCACCGGAAGTCGAAACCGAGACCTCTCTGTTCGGAAGCCACGTGCTTTTACCACTCGACCACCGTGCTCTCTCAGGATTTATAGTAGGAATTGAATGATTATATCTAGGCCTACTAGCTGCAGAAGTGGCCTTGAAAGCTGAGAACAAGGCTAACAAGTTTGCAGCGTCTGGTTCTTTGACCTGCGCAAAACTGTGACCGCGCATGTCTCTCAAGGATTGTCTACTAATGTGACATAGAAGGCTGCAAAGGAAATACATTGTCTGTCGTCATGTGAAATGCCAAAAGAAAGAGTTAATTATACACATACACATGAAAGCTGGCCTCTAAAAGTCGTCCCCGTTTGGTTAATCGTTTATCCTTTTACTGTAAACATTTAGACTTCATCTGACGGAAAAGCTTTTTCTACAAGGCTTTCCTCCCTTTCACCAGCTTTCATGTAGACCAACAGGTTGACCTTATGTTTCATGAAGCTTCAAAGCATCCTTGATCTTGTATGATCGTATGTTTGCACGCTTCGATGAAGATTAGTTCGTCTGGTGTATTGAGAGAGGTTTAATGGAAGAGATTGACCTACAATATTAATATGAAACGATGCATACATTTCACGAGACGAACACAAAAAGGTTCTAGTGCTTCCTGTGTGTAAGTAACGAGAATGGAATTAGTTGCAGTACTTAGCAATACATTTATTCAATTTCTAGAGACTAATAACATACTATCCAAGATAAAGAAAATATAGAAATTCATTTAAAAAAGAGAAAAGCTAATCAAAAGGGAAAGAACTCAGTCCTTAAAAATTATATCTACCAATAATGTGCAAATCCTTTCCCTTATTCCCTATCAAACAAAATAATTAAATACCAATAATTAATTGACTAATTGACTATCTTTTTATTGATTCGTGTTTTGTTAGGTAAAATAAATAATACCCAATACATTTAGCCATATCTGTGAATACTGAAGTATTATTCTCACTTGTTGCTATTAAACACAATAATGATTGGTTACTTTTTTATTATTGATTCATGTCTTGTCTATCTTAAAAAGTAATTGTGTGAAGTTTCATTTTAATCCGAGAATGGGTGTGGGAGAAATAATTTGTGTACACAATTTTTACCAGACAGAGTGTGTTGATATTAGCTTTGTAATAAGTGTGTGATAAGCTTAAAGAAACATACAACCTGATTCACATTTATACGAATTCCAGACTTAAATAGCATAGCGTTGGAACTAAATAAGTGTCTGATAAACTTAAAGAAGCATGCGATCTGATTAGTTGGATAAGGTATCTGAATAAACGATTTGATGCAATTTTACTTGCTTGAACTTTCGTGACCTACTTGCTAGAGGTTCTTTAATCCCACCATGTTGTTATAAAAACATTCTGCTTATTCGTGACTTATTGCCCTGCCGCTCCCTACCCCAGAATAATGGACGGAGGTGTGACTGTACTAATTAGTCCTAACGGAACAGACTCCGTGGCCCCCTTCATACATCTGATGCGCCAGGTACATGACGGGACTAACGGTGGCTTACTCGTACGAGTTATTGTTTTATTTGGTTCTTGCTATTGTAAGTGAAAATTTCTTTTTTTACGCCCCCGAAGAGGGGAATTGCCATCATTTTAGTTTTGTGCAGTCTGTTTGTGTTGGTCGTTCCATTTAGATCACAAGAACAAGAAAATGAAAATCGGATAGACTATCATGATAGCTTGCAAAATTCTGATGTAACAGTTACTTATTTTTTTCTTAAAGCGCAATGTTGTTGTTTTTTCTTTATTACCAATTGCACAATGATATCCATAATACCTTCAACACACAAAAGTCTATTCTTTTTGCATTGGCGATATTGTGGTTGTTGATGGTTTTTAATTCATAGCATCTGAAATTCTTGCTGAAAATATTGAAATATACCGTTTCATCTAACTGAGTGAGCCATTTCGGGAAGGATTGTGTTTCCACACAAAATACCATTTTTTACAATATCTCTATTCAAGTCAGAACATCATGGATTCTGGAGGGTTGACGGAGATTGGAACCGGTATACGGATTTCAAAAATGGCTCTAACGACTTCCTAGAAATCGTTGTGTGTATCGCTGTTGACCACACTGGGGAACACTCTAGTTTGACAGTTATAATTTTTCATACATAAAAAGAAACAAGTTAACATTTGGCTGTAAAAAAAACATGGTGTAATCAGCCGTAGTGTGTCGATAACTGATTTGTTCATTATATTTAAAGTTGCTTTCAGTTTATTGATAGATGATCTAAGCTTTGCCTGTATTTTTACGTAAATCAAATATAGATTACATCTAGATTGTAGATCTAGAAGTAGTTCTAAATCAGAAGTCTGGATCTAGATAGTATTCTAGATGTCTACATAATGAAAGTACTATTAAATAATTACACAATTATATCATATCTTATCTTATATAATACAGACGTTACTTCAAAAAAGAAGATGATTACGTCTTACGCGTCATGCATTTAGTCATGCATATTAACCAATGACTTAAAATCTGCCAAGTCACTGGTTTTCCTGGCTATTTTAAAATTTTATTTTAAAATTTCCATTTCCAGCCCCATTTCCGAGATGGCCAGTCCTATTTCCGAGATAGCCAGTCCTATTTCCGAGATAGTCAGCCCCATTTCCGAGATAGCCAGTCCTATTTCCGAGATAGCCGTTCATGAGATGAACTTCACTATGGTTTCCAGATAAGGTAGCTCTTCCTACAGATTGTTTTCAAAGGTGTGATCTGGGGCCAGTGTCTTGTTCGTCCTCTTGGCAATGGAAGCAGCTTTGAATGACGTGGTCAGCATTCTCTGTAAACACTCCACAAGGGCATGTTTTACATGTTTCGATTTGAAGCTTTTTTTTCCTTTTGGATCAGATTTGTTGTATTTCCTTCTGTCTGTTCGTGTTTATGTGCACACGTTTTTTAAATTGTCATTTCGCATAGGCACACATTTGAATCTAAATATTGTTTCATTGTAAAAAAAAAAATAATTTACTATCCGTTTGAACGCGTAGAGGAGGGTTAGCGATAATAAAATGAGAACTTTTATTTCAGCATAAAAGTAATAATAATGATCTTTATTATCTGTGAGAACATTTGTTTTACGATTGTGCTTGTACACATAACAATACAATTTGAGAGAAAACAATGTGTACGATAGCACACAAAATATGCGTACATACCAAAGCTTCTCTTGAACATTACATGTGATATTTGCATTTTTAAAAATGATTTAACTGTAGACAGATTTTAAAAAATGATTTTAACATCCTGTTGTTTAGATCTAAAAGATATATTTATATTTGTGCATTAATAAAGGTCATCAAGTGACATAGTCTATACAATGACCTTGATCAAACTTACAGTTTGTGATCTTTACTTGGTATGCGCTTCAGATGTCATCACGACTCTCCTAAGTTCAAACCCTGTACCGCAGCCATACCCTGCCATCCTGCAGGTAGATTGGGTAGGATGTAATAATCTTCATTTCTAAAGGAATGTCCAAAACGTGGATAAAACCAAACCCAAACCAAACCCAAATCCAAACCAAACTAAAACCAAACCAAACCCAAACCAAACTAAACCCAAACCAAAATTAAACTAAAAGCAAACCAAAACCAAACCAAACCAAAATCAAATGCAAATACAAACCAAAACCAAACCAAACTCAAAACCAAACACAAGCCAAACTAAAACCAAACCCAAATCCAAACCCAAACTAAACTATAACCAAACCAATCCTAAATCCAAACAAAACCAAAACCAAACTAAAACCAAACCAAACCCAAAACCTAAACAAAAGCAAACCAAAAACAAATCAAGCCAAAACCAAACAAAAACCAAACCAAAATAAAAAGTATCTTGATATTTTTTAAAAATTAAAATTCAATACGTTTAGTCAGTGGCGTAGCTAACCATTTTGCGGGTGGTGCGGACCGCACGGGGAATCAAGTGGTGAGGGGCATCAAATAAGGATACATTTTCCCAGTAAAAACAACACATTCTAGTATGTAATTAGTTTCAGGCATTTTGAAAAGAATTCACTGCTTCTTGTAAACTTTAATGACCAATGTGCAATGACCATAAAATCAATATTTTTAATCAAATTATCTTTTTTTTACCCTTTTTTTCTTCATTACTATTTAGTTAATGCTAGTACTGTTATGTAAGCAATATTATAGGCGTTGCTCAAAGTCTGAAAAAATCTGGATGGCGCGCATTGTGGTAGCTCAGATGGAGAAATTGTCATCAAAGGCTGAAATGGTTGTTAGGTAGTGATCACAGGGCCCCAAAAGATAAAATCTGAAAATACTACCTGAAAAGAATCTTGGATATCATTCCTTTTCTCTCAGTCGACAAAATCTGACACTCAATTGCCATAGTGAACAAGTTTAAAACAATCGCAAAGAAAATAAAACTAGGTAATTTCTAAATGGTTGTGATACTACTATCTAAGTGCAATCTGCTCCCGAGAGTACATGTTCTCCGAACCAAGCTAGATCCAGACCTGTAAGTACATGTCCCTATCAACACAAAACTAATTTATTGTAATATTATTACGGGTCAAATATTTCTCGATTATTTAGACGTGCACCTGACATATCAAAACTGGGTCAATTTTCACAAATGTTAAGGTTACGTTGTCATGAAAAAAAGAAAGGGATGTAAACACACAAAAGAAAGAGATACGGATGGAAATTTTTTCTGGATGGGATAGTTCAAGAAATAATCACTAAATATGAACAATGTCATGATGTGTTAGGTAAATATGAATTTTTGTCGCCATCCTTACTCCTGAATCCTCAGATCAAGATTAATCTCGATAGTTCTCATAGCGCCATTGACAAAAACGAATCTGCTCTGGAGCGAAAGATACAAAGAGACTTTAACGATTTGTCGCAGTTTCTTAAGAAACCTCTGAACCTTTGAAACAAGGACCGAATTGAGATCCTGAGTTTAAACAAAATTATGGCTAGAAGATTCAGTTCAAATCTAGTTGTTTTTTTCTCATATTTCTGACAATTGTGAAGTTTTTTCAAACTCAAGTTGATCAAGACTTAATTGCGATCAATGGTGAATTCACGACTCTTTTATTTGACAATTGATTAGAAAAAAATAGATTTCTATAAAGTTGTTGATAGTTTTGAAAGCAAGATTGCACGTAAGATTTATTTCTAGTATCTTTTTGTTAAATTAGTATTTTTTGTTGCCAATAAGTAACGATGTAAAGGGCTCTGTCTCTCTCTGAATTTCTCCTGCAGTGGTCGTAGAGAAGATATCATGTCTATGGTGGATCTACCACTCCTGAATCCACACTGAGACTCTGGGTAGACTCTAGAAGCTATCACTTGCAGCCTGGATAGTACCACTCTAGCAAAGATTGTTCTTACATATTGTGACTATATTTGCTTCACGCATGTCCTGTGGGACATGACCTGCTTCCCAGCAGCGGCAGAGGATATTATAGGTTCAGGGAGCAGCAGTGATTCGTTGACCTTAACTACTTCTTCTTCTTATATAATACAGACGTTACTTTCAACTAACTACTTCCGCTGGTCACTTCCTGGAAATTTTCTATTTTTCATGCAGTTAATTGCTTTTTTGAGATCACCAAGGCTCGGAAGATCATCTAGGCATTCCAGTACTGGAAGATCTGGTAAAGAAGCCAGGGCGACATTGTCTACTATATTCTGTGTGGCATAGACAAAGAGGTATTGTCTGTCCATCGTTCTAGCTGCTTTGTTTAATCTGTAATTTAATTTTTTTTCTCCAGATTTGAATAGAAGGGGGCAGGCTTAGACACTGTTGGATCCAGGGCCGCTTTAATGCCAGTAAACAGAACTTTACTATTTCCTAAGTAGTGACTTTCTTGAATTCTGTTGCAGGTATCCCTCCAAAAGCTGTTAGCATATTGTCTAGCTATTTGTTTTGCACCTTCGATGCTTAAGGCGGATCTTTAAAATAAGGTGGCAAGATAAGATAACCAATGAGGAAGTGATACGAAGAGCAGGGTGCCAGGACATCCGCTCCGTTATCAGCAGCAGACGCCTTGGCTGGCTTGGCCATGTTCGTAGAATGCCAGTAGGTCAACTTCCACAAGACATTCTGTCTGGCGATCTAATTGAAGGCATGAGAGCCACTGGTCGTCCACTTTTACGGTATACTGATGTATGCAAACGCGACATGAAGCTCTTCAAAATCGACACTAACAGCTGGGAAATAGTATCACTGGATAGATCAACATGGAGAGAGAGCATAAAGGAAGGTTCTCGGATTGCAGATGCGATACACAACAGAAGCAGAAAGAAGGGTGAAAATGCAACGGCGCCTGGTGATTACATATGCCCAACCTGCGACCGCAGCTGTGTATCAAGGATTGGTCTCTTTAGTCACACAAGAAGTTGCAAAGGGAAACGATCGTCTCTCTAGACGTAAAATGCCACAGATGCAAATTAGTACTAATTTAACAAAGAATACACAATAGTTCGAAAAAGTCTTTTCGATGTCTCATTTATTTCATTTCATTTTTGGTGCGGGGGGGGGGGGGGGCATCATGAGGAGCTGCCGCACTGGGCATCACATACCCTAGCTACGCCACTGCATTTAGTCATTAGTTTATTTAAGCGTATCTAAGTTGGAGTTGCATATATAACTTTAAGCTTCTTTTTCAAAGAATAATATTTATGACATCAGACCGTGAATAGTTGTGTTACTAACAAATATTTCTGAGATCTTGTACTGACAAATAGTTATGAGAACCTGTTTTAGTTTTCAGACCCTGTAGTAAAGCATAGTTCTGCGATTTCGTACTCACTAATAATTTTATACTAACAAATAGTTCCGAGATCCTGTAGTAGCCAATATTTCTCAGATCCTATAGAAACACACAAATGTAAATGTAAATATTGACAGGCTCACTTCCGCTTCTACCACCAAAAGATATTTTTATTAGATTATCTTTCATTCAAGTTTCAACTCTTTTCTTTTCTCACCTGCAAACTTAGGCAGGAATCCCTAAGTTCGTAGAATGCCTTCTTCCTACATTATATTTATGGAGAAAGAGAGAGAGAGAGAGAGAGAGAAGGTATGTTTTACGTGTTTGTTAAATTGAGGCATGCTTCTCTTTGATCTAGACATGTTTGATCTTTTTCACGCGCAAGTCTCGCGCAAGTTTTTCTGGTGAGTTATACTCCAGCGTAACAAGGCAAGATGAAGGGAAAATGAAAAGTAAATTAAATTTTTACTTTGCTAGACGCTCATTAGTGAGTAAAAAACATAATTATGGTGTCTAAAAGTTATACTAAATTTGTTGTAAACTTAAGGAGGGCAACTTGTCGAAAGGTTAACTAAAAGATCCTGTGTTCTTAGTAACAATTACAAACTACAGGTAGTCTTGTCTTTGCTTTCACCAATCCTTTCATTCCAAATCTTAATACAGACCAACGACATCCTTCCCAGAGTCGCTCCAGGGCCCTGGACCTCATTCAACAATCGTAAACAAACAACATTTAGCCACGTGATAATATTGATATAACAATGAAAATTACGTATCACGTGACAGCCTTTATGGATTGCGTAATTTGTATAGAAGATATAGAGAACCAGGTGACAAAATGTTGTTTGTTTGGTGAATGAGGTCCATTCAAAGAACGAGAGCACGATTAGAATGTGTTTGTGAACTCAGTGTATTTGTGTCATCTTACTAGTTATTTTGGATTGAACTGATTGAGATAAGCATATTGATAACTGGTGTTGGATGGTTGATAGCTAAGCTGAATGATGGAGGTCTTAGACAATCTGTTTACTTAAGATGTTGTCTGCGAGTTCTTAAATTACCAATCTCCATCGGAATAAATAATATAGAATAAAAATAATCCAGCCTTTTACATACCAAACAGTTTATTAAATAAAGAAGGACACAGTCGACGTCGTCAAAATTCACTATAAGCCGTCTTTCGTCCCGTGATTCGTTCCTAACCTATTTTCGTTCTTACTTTTTAATGTACTGTCACGTCACGACGGGGGATGGGAGCGGGCTGGGTTTGAACCCGGGATCATCGATAAATCCAAACGACAGTTCAGCGTGCTAACCGCACGACCAGGCAGCGGTGAGAGTGGTCAAGTTCATGTTGTGTGGCCCAGTGAGGCTACCTTTTTCAGTCATGTTGAACTTAAGCTTAAGACCGCACGGACTGAATCCTGTATGGCCATTTCCAACCAATTCATCTCGCCCTCTCCCTCTAATTTGTACTCCCCCCATGCCTCACCTTTGAGAGGCATTGAAAATAAACCTAACCTTTTTCTGATTCTTTCATCTCCAGCACCACTGACCTGCCCCTCCCCCCTGTCCCCATTTTTCCGTTTGAAAAGAGCTGCTCTAGAGTGTAAACGCTGTGATGGAGGAAACAATGCGGGGGGGGGGGGGGGGGGGGGGGGGGGAAGTGTGTGCCAAGACTTTAAAAACATTTTTTTCCTCAAAGGAAAATTATCATGTCTATAACAGTAACTAAAAAAAATACAGTTGATGCTCAAGCACCACTGACCTGCCCCTCCCCCCTGTCCCCATTTTTCCGTTTGAAAAGAGCTGCTCTAGAGTGTAAACGCTGTGATGGAGGAAACAATGCGGGGGGGGGGGGGGGGGGGGGGGGGGGGGGGGAAGTGTGTGCCAAGACTTTAAAAACATTTTTTTCCTCAAAGGAAAATTATCATGTCTATAACAGTAACTAAAAAAAATACAGTTGATGCTCAATGATCCATCATCGTTGTAGTGATTAAGTTATCCATAACTGTGTTGTTATGATTGTATAACAATTATTAAAATTGTGAATAAATATCATAATATTTATCACTTATCATAATAGCAGCCGGTGGTCCCTGGTTCGAATCCTGGGATTTTTAATTTCGGGATCTTTGGGCGCCTTTGAGTCCACCCAGATCTAATGGGTACCTGGCATTAGTTGGGGGAAAGTAAAGGCGGTTGGTCGTTGTGCTTGTCACATGACATCCTCGATAACATTTGATAGATAGATAGATAGATAGATAGATAGATAGATAGATAAGAACACTGACAAAAAGTGATAAATATCGATCTAATTGTCAAAACAAGAACCTCAATACAGTATTGGTATAATTAGGAAAAAAAAAAAAAATTGATTGATTCTAAACATACTTTTAAATAGAAGGTATTAATAATTGTATTTAATAAGAAGAATTTTTAAAGTGGCCACTCACTAATTGTATTCAATGAACTTTTTTTGTTTTTCATCTCCTAATGTACCTAATACATTGACATCAGAAAGGCTGCGAGATACTGCCTGGATTCCCAAGGGACAATACCTCCTGGAAAGACTACATCCATTTAATCGTTCTGTCGTGCTGCTGCTGACACCTCTAACTCCCTTGGGGGAGTCAATGTGAAACAAATAGGAAGCACTCATCCTCTTTTTATTTACAGGAGTAGTATTTTTTTTTTAAAACTACCTGAAGCCAATCGTATTCATGTAGAAATAAATCTGTGGGTTATCTCCCTTGCGTACAATAAAACAAGGGGAAGTAACAACTTTAAGCAATGTTGAAGAGATTGGACTGCCGGTTTGGAAGGAAGAGAATCGTAACGAGTTCATCAAAGGGAAACTACCCTGCCAAGTAGGCGTGTGTTTAACATAATCAACAGAAGAAGAAAAAAATCTGAAGTCTTTTTTTTTTTTTTTCGGAAACTTTCAGGCTAGAGAGCTCCCTAATTTTGTTGCAGTTGCAAAGGGAGATAACTGGAATATATGTAAACACGGTTGATCACTCCCAGAAACAACAGTTATGAATTAAACAAAAAGGATAAAGGTCAAGTTCAGACTATGGTCGATGTGGTCCTAGATAAGCCATGGAGTGGACCCTAGTGGTCAGGAAAGTAAGGACACTTGAAGGAACAGAGTCAATATGATTCGTCTGTTGGCAGCATTAATTGTCCTAATTGCAACTTTCTTACACATGGGGTAAGTTGACCTATTTAAACGTTTCGACTCTTTTTTTTTATTCTTTCTCTTTCCAAGCAAGTCAATGATTAGCCACATTAAAGTTTCATTAAGAAAACATAATTGATACAATATGCATAGTTTTAAAACCCAGTTTTGATGTCTTCAAAAATGCTATAAAGTGTTGTTGTTTTTTTTTAATTCTGCAAAAACAGTGATACAGAATTGCTAGTGTATTGATATCTATTCTTAATTTATGCAAGATTAATTTTTACTAAATATATATATGTACATTTTTCGTATAAGTCCAAATTGTGGTCAAGTCGCGAAACGCCGGAAAACTCCTAGCCAATACCCGATGTGCTGATTCGAGACTGTTGTGCAGTAGGTTTCTTTGTAATAGCTGCTGTTTGCTTTGCTGTGACGATAATTTTCAGTTTGTTTACTGCCTTCTTAAGAGAATGCCCTGCCTCTGTGTGTCACCTCTGTGACTCTTTTTATTAATTCGACATCGGTTTCATTGTGAGTATTACTCCTTGGCTCGTGCGTAAGTGTGTTCACAATGCGCAGGGTGAAAAAATGTGGGTTCCAGAAAGAGCTAGAGAGAGAGAAGGAAAGAGATGACCGGTCGTCAAATACATCTTTCATACCTTGCAATCTATGGGTGCAGATGATGTAAAGCTTATCGGTTTCTGAGAACCACGTTAATGAGCGACGGTGTCACGTGGCCATCACAATGACCAAGCGCCTTTACTTCTCCCTAACTAATATCTGGTAACCATATAGGTAGGTAGACTCAAGGGAGTCCTAAGAAATTCGAAATTTATAATCTCAGTCTTCGTCGGATCCGAACCCGAAACCATTAGGTTTGCTAGCCAAACGCTTAGCCTCCGCACCTCTATTTATATACACAGTGTGACGTTGTTTTTTTTTTTTTCTTTACGGGTAGCTGTTGATTGTGAAGACTAGAATGTAGACGAAGAGAAGATAACTGTGATTAACATAATTATGAAATTATGCACATTAAGTCTTAAATTACTAACTAAATCCAATCACTACCGCAAAGGTAATTGTAATTTTCGTGTGTTTTTATTTATTGATATATCTATGTTTACAGAACTAACGATGAATGCGAGCATTAAGTAAACCTAAACTTTTACAAATGTAAAGCGAAGAGAAGATAACTGTGATTAACTTAATTATACAATGTCACTATGTAGAGTTTTTAAAGAAAGGAAAGTGCTTGCGTATATTAAATGTGTATTGGTCTCTTGATATAGTATCATCATAAACTCCCCGTCGGAGCAAAAACAAATATATCTCAATCTCACACTCTGATGAGGGTTTAGAAATCACGCCCTCGCTTTGAAATGCCGTATTTGTATATCTTTCATCATTTCCGTTTCGCAAGTTAAAAAAATAAAATAAATAAACATTGCTAGCTGTTGTGTATTTCTGTATTAAACTGTAGCACGACAAGAAGCTAATCCAGACACTCCATGCAGGCATGTCTACTAACTAGACACACACATTTTAATACAAATCTCGACAGTCTGTTCTGTAAACAAAACATACTTGAATTTACAAATATTTTTAATCTTATAGTATTAGCAGCCAAAATTACAAACATAAAACATGTAAAATAACAAAAAGGCAAAGCTTATCTAAAGGGGAAATACTCCGTCCTTAAAACTGTATCTGCCAATAGTGTACAAGTTATTTCCATTACTCGATACCAAACAAAATAATTAATTTACCGAGTTGATAATTTTTTGTTTATTGGATTTGTATTTTCGCAAAGATAAACACCAACTCTCTAATTTCTAAGAAAATCGTTAGAGCCGTTTTCGAGATTTAAGTGGGCTTTTCTTTTCGTTTACTGCACCTGTCTTCAATAAGGCTTTACTTTAGGTCTGAAATTTGTGTACCGCAGCCTTTGTGACAGCTCTCCAATTTTCTTTCAGAGGCAATCTGCTGCCAGCTACTTTCATCTAACATCTAATGCACCTGAGTTGATCTTTATAGAGCTTAAAAAAAAAGGGTGGGAGGCATCTCTTTCACGCCGTCCTCCTTTAAGCTCTCCAAAGAAGATCGCCTTCGGAATGCGGTCGTCTTATATGCGGGATAAGTTTCCGACCCATCGCAGCTAGACATACCACGAATCTTTATAGATTTCTCAAGAATAAGTGCGGTTTGTTGTCAGCATTTAGAATCTATATGAAGCCTATTTTTATTTTTAAAAAGTCTTGTCATCACCAGGTTTACAACCAATAACATTCTCCGCCTGAACATTAAGAAGGACCCAGTGCTGGATCCCAACACAGTTTGCAAAACCTTCCCAGAACTACGCTCTCAGCAGTACAACCTGTGCCGGAAGTACCCTGACGTCACCGCCTCAGCCATCCAAGGGGTCCAGATAGCCATCCACGAGTGCCAGTACCAATTGCGAACACACAGGTGGAACTGCTCGGCTCTAGAAAAAAAGAACAAAAATCCTCACACGAGTCCCATTCTGACTAAAGGTAAGACCCAGTAACTTTTTGAGTCCCTGAGTCTAGGACTTCGTGAATCTATGAGTCCGTGAGTCTCGAAGTCCTTGAGCCTTTGAGTCCGTGTGTCTATGAGTCCGTGTTATAAATCAATAATGTAAACATAATACAACATTCAAAACAACTTTAATCGACTCCTATTTTATGAAGTTGATTTCTCATTCTATTCATTTATTGTAATGCTTCATGATTGCAAGCAGGGCCCGCCTTAGGCTGGCCACATGACAACCTTGTTAACCGTAGGCCAAAGAAACAGATGACCTTTACATAATCTGCCCTATAGACCACAAGGTCTGAAAGGGGAACTTTACTTTACTTTACTTACGGTTAACGAGGGTGTCGTGTGGCCAGCATAAGGTCCAAAGTCCAACTGCCTTTACTTTTCCCCAACTAATGTAAGGAACCCATTGGACTCAGAGGCGCCCAAAGATCCCGAAATTCAAAATCCAAGTCTTCAACAGGATTCGAACCCGGGACCCCGGTTCAGAAGCCAAGCGCTGTACCGCTCAGCCACCGCGCCTCCCTGTTACTTCCTTTTGGCGAAAAGAAAAAAATGTGAATTTAATATTTTTCTCATATTTATAGTTGGATATACGTCAAGTAATTAGAACTATTATTTTAGCTTACAATAAGAGGTTTTAACTGTAACAATGCAAAGAAAATTTCGTTACTAGCTGACATAGCAATACATTTTTGGGGAGAGACGGTATAACTTGTATTTATCAAAACTTGTGGCGTTGGGCGTGGTGATATGTCGAAAGACTTAGCAAAATGCTTTAAAGTGAGTTTTTTTTAGTTTCTTCACAAGTCAAACTACAGGCAATCACGTGTAGTTTATCAATAGGTATTCTTCATTATTGTTTGAATAATATATACCAGTGATGCCCAAAATACGGCCTGCGGGCCAGATCCGGCCCGCGACGTGCTTCCATCCGGCCCGTCGAAACGTCGGCACAAAATATAGAAAATCCCCCCTTACCCAAAAAGAATGTTGAAAATGTATCTTTACCTACGTTAGAATCCTTATTCTTAATTTTAATGGAGTACTACCAAGGCATTTAACAGTTGGGCGTTCATGAAATAGGACTATAGAATCTACTAGGAAAAGTGAGCAGAACTTTACTTTTTGTAGAACATGATACCATTGCTAGCCAACATGTTTGTTTTTATAAATAAAGACTGGCTGTTTAAAAAAAAAGAACAGCAAAATATAAACAGAACTTGCGCCATTTTTTAAGTGTAAAAAGAAAATTTAAATATCCCAATAGTTCAATGTAACTACAGATCCTCGGGTTTGAAATAAAATAGTTTCAGGTCAATTTCATTTTGTTTTTGTATCTTTTCCATCATGTGGCCCACGACACAAGTGTTGGAAATTAAAATGGCCCACAGATTGAATTATGTTGGGCATCACTGATATATACTAAATATATATGTACATTTTTCGCATAAGTCCAAATTGTGGTCAGGTCGCGAAAAGCCGGGAAACTCCTAGTCAATACCCGATGTGCTGATTTTAGACTGTTGTGCATCAGTTTCTTTATAATATCTGCTGCTTTGCTGTGACGATAATGTTCAGCAAAGGAAGTGTCAAGACTGGCTGCCATTTCAATACATTTGAATTGTGGGAAAACTTATATTGATCAAAACGTGTGGCGTTGTGAATGATGAACGTACCCTAGAGCTTGGTCTCTTCGTCCGCATGAGGCTCTGTAAAGGGGAAAAGTTTTGTTTTTCACGCTTGGTGGCGAGGATAGACCCCTTCTTCCATATGCCGTACGCCTATATCACCATCTTTCTGTCCAACTGATTATCACGTTCAGAGACACAACTGTCCATACTTTCATCTGATCCAGGTTACAGGGAGACCGCCTTCGCCTACGCCATTTCATCAGCAGGAGTGACCCACCAGGTGGCCAAGGCCTGCAGCATGGGGAAACTTAAATCCTGCGGATGTGATATGAGCGTGCACGGGAGAAAAGGTGAGTAGTAAGAGCCACAGTGGCGGCGCGTGGTTATAATTTAATGCGGTAAGAAAGTAGTTGTAACAGTTGGGCGCAACAGATGTAAACTAGGTATGATTGATAGATTAATTATTACAATGCTTATATAAGCTCAATCCGTCTGTCTGTCTGGGCCAAATTTTGAACACGTTTTTTTCTCCTAGTTCCCTTTCTAATATCAAGTTAACACTTTGCACCATTGATCATTGTTCCTAACAAAACATGCATCAATAAAAAAAAATTGTAAAAAAAAGTATAGCTTTTATATAGCGATACTTTCATGCTTATAGCATGCTCAGAGCTCTTTGGTCCAATCTCAGTTGTGGACCAGTGGGGGGAGGGGGTATCTAGGAGATGGTTTTTCCGTTTTGCCTTTAGGCGCTCAGTTTCATAACTCTCCCCGTGTCGGGTGTCGAACCTCGAGCCCCCTTCATAAGTAGCCAAGCAAAGCCAAGTTCAAGCGCACTTAGCCTCTCGACCACGCTTCCCGCTTTGTCTGAGATCGAACAAAAATTAAATCTTAATGTATTGAGAGATAGTGTTGTAAATGTAGAGTTCTCCCCTTTGGTAAGCTGTATTTTTTTAAAGGATTTTTTTTAATTTGAGTGTTTTTGGTTTCAACTGTTTGTTTTTTTCCGCTCCCCGAAAAATGTGTTATTAAAACAAAAGGCATAAGATGCGTAACACATTGCTGTAAATGTTATTTAATAACTTTCCCTCTGTATTGACATCTTTTTTTTTTCTTTCTTTCTAAATTAATATGTGTGTATATATATAAGTATAAAGTCTATGCTGTTTCCCCAGATTCTATTATTTTATTTCTCTAATTGCTTTCATCTTATTAAAAAAAAACTTTCCTCAGGGCGCCATGCAGAGGAGGACTCGGAGAAAACGTTTGAATGGGGCGGCTGCAGCCACAACATAGATTTCGGCGCCAAGTATGCCATGAAGTTCCTGGACAGGAAAGAGTCCGCCGCGGACGTACATTCCCAGATTAACGTTCACAACAACAGAGCCGGGAGATTGGTAAATAATTGGTATTAATTAGTGGCACCCTCAACTATTTCCCGGGTTGGGTGGGAGGTCCCTCCGGTAAACCAGAATATGATCCAGTACCTTCTTTTTTTATCCGAAACAGGTTTCTAATAATGAATAAATTAATGCAACATGGGATGTGAGTATCATGTGAGTGTCTGTAAAGAGCAGGGGTTCCTCACATCTGAGTCATGACCCCCAGCACAACTCGTAAAGCTTTCTCCTGTTTACAAAGCTTATATATATATATATATAAGTAATATATATATATATATATATATATGTGTGTGTGTGTGTGTGTTATTCTGTGTGGTAAATATTTTGAGCACGTTATTTCTCCCACACCCATTCTCTGATCAAGGTCAAACTTGACACAATTAATTCTGGTAGCTAATAAAACATCACTCTGTTGAAAAACAACAACTTATTAGTCAATTATTTATTGATAATTAATTATTGTGTTTAATACCAATAAGGAAAATAAATTCTACATTATTGAGATGTATAGTTTCAAATATGGAGTACTTCCTCTTTGATAAGCTTTGGGATTTCTATTGAAGTATTTTTTTTTTATATTTGCATGGCCAGAGCTCAAAAAAATTTGAGAAAAGAAAGGTGAGTGGCAGAGCAATAAACTTTCATAACTATAGCGTTGGTGGGGAGTGCTCGTTGGATAGTGGCTCCAGACAGCTAGTGCTACTAACCTTTTAGGCGCTTAGCTTGTCTTAGACACAAATATTGAAGAAAGCTCGAAAACCTCTTTATAAACAAAATACAACTTCACTTTAAGTAAACAGATATTTACAGCTTTCAATTTTGTTGTAGAAATATATGAAAACACAAGGTGACGAACGATTTAAAACTAGGTTTGAACTTTCTACTCAAGACCAATGCTTTCGATATAAAATAAACACAAGTGCTTCTGTTTCTAATAGCCAGCCCCAGCTGACTTTCATCAGCCGTTCTCTCTCATTACATGTCTACCCACTAGACCAACATTTCTACTCTACATTTCTACGTTTCATCAGAATTTTACAAAAACGCGTGCACACTTCATAACACAGATTTCGATCTTGAATTCCAAAGAGACTAGTTAGCGACCCCCCGAAAGAAAAAAACGCTATAAGTTTTGTGAGGCTTGTCTGTCCGTCCGTCTGACCGTCCGTCTTGTTTAGATCTCAGAAACTAAAAGAGAAAATGAAAATCGGACATCATGATATTTTAGATCTTTCAAAGTTCTGATGCAAAGGCTACTTTTTTCTTTTCCGAAAGTGAATCATCTAATTTTAAAAATTATATATGCAAGCAGGTTTTCAAAAAATTACACCACTTTTCAATGAAAAATTTCATAGTACCGTAAGTAAGTCTAATTAAAAAGTTAACAAGATACGCGCATTGGTAACAAAAAAAATGCATCTAAGGTCATGATTGAAAAAGTATCCATGGATCATTATAAAATAGATTTTCCATTTATTAACTAACTCATGGAATAGAATACTGATTCAAATGTTGTTGTTTTAAAAGAACTTAGAATTTTAATACAAACTTTGTTTCAATTGTAAGTTTTAAAAAAAAAAAAACTTTATACCGCGCAGTTTTCACACATCCTCATAAGCCTATACACTTGACAACAATCTAAATTACAATAAATAGAGGCCAGATCTACATAGATCTATATTTATAATGCGAGTTCTAGTCTACAATACAGTACATTCTATATCAAGATTCTATATCTAGATCTAGACTTCGATATAGACTTGGAAGCACTTGGAACTGGAAGTCCCGTGATCAAATCCTGGTGAAGACTCTAGGTGGACAACTTCGAGTTTCACACAAACTGTCTTTGTAACCTTGTTTACTTTAAGAAGGAAGTACAGAAATATGCTCATTGGGATGGCTAATGACCTAGTTGGTCAACAAAACAGGGGCACTTTAGTTCCGGTTCGAAATGAAAACTTTTTTTCTTTTTAATTTACCCTTGAGACCAGAACTTTAAAACTTCTTATCCTTAGAAACCATTAGTTGTACAGAAGTCTGAAAACAAATTAGTTACATTCTGTATAATAGTTTAAATGACAATCGTCTTAAATTTACTCTTCACTTTAGGAGGGTCTTTTCTGTAATTTGAGATCCACTACTTACCGGTAGTACTGAGATTCTAAGAGATAATGAATCATACACATGTACTACACATTTTGTGCGTGTCTATTCGGCAAGCAAGATTTGTATTTAGGTCACTTTATTTTCCCGACGTTTCTGCGTAATTTGGAACGCGGAAAACTACACGAAAGGTGCTGATGTATTTATCTTTTTTTTTTTTTTGTCGGAAAACATGATAACTCATACACAGAGAACATTTTGTAAGCAAAAGTAAAAGTTACAAGAGAACAAGGTACATCATTTTTTTGTAAATCTTTTTTTTTTTTAAGAAAAACTTATCTAAGGGAAAGAACTGCAAGAGTGTATTTTGCTGCGTATTCTTTGAGGCTGAATTTGTTTATTTATATTTCTCCAATTTAGTTTTTTTTTTTTTTTAGCTTTCGCTCCCTTGTAAGATCATGACATTCTTCACATTGGGTTGCCTTAATCAGCCAGGAGAACCAACGACTAAGCAGAGTTAAAGTCACTGATTAACACGCTTGACTAGATTGACACATGAAACGCGTAGGACGTAATCATCTTGCTTTTGAAGTAACGTCTGTGGCCCATAAGAAGATAAGATGGTTTTTCGTCTTTGTAAGTCTTTAGCAGTAATCTTGTTTCATCCCTAGGCTGTCATCAAGAATGTCAGGGAGCAGTGTAAATGTCATGGGATGTCAGGGTCGTGTGAGCTGGAGACCTGTTGGAAGGCGGCGCCTGATTTTCGCAAAGTAGGGGACCTGCTCAGGCGAAAGTATGACCTGGCTTCTAAGGTACAGGTAACCTATCCCCAAGATTTTCCCACGGTTTTATAAGTAGACTCTCAAAGATGTTCCCTCGTTTTACTAATTTCACAGAGATCTTCCCTTGATTTGCTAAACAGACTCCCATAGATGTTCTCCTTGTTTGTAGATGTTCCCTCGTATTCCTATATAGACTCTTAGAGATGTTCCATTGTATTCCTATAGAGACTCTTAGAGATGTTCCCTTGTATTCCTATATAGACTCTTAGAGATGTTCCCTTCTATTCCTATATAGACCCTTAGAGATGTTCCCTCGTATTCCTATATAGACTCTTAGAGATGTTCCCTCGCTTTCTTATAAAAATTCTTAGAGATGCGGTTTATTATTTTTTCATCTTCATAACTATCAATGATTTTTCGATTTTAAGTGGTTCATATCTGATTCAAACAGTGCAGACTCATTGAGTCAAGCACGCTGCAAGAGGGAGGGTTTGACAGACAAGACACTTGTCCGAGGAAAGTAACGGCACATTAAAGGCACATTCCTCGTCCCATATGCTAGGACAAATTTGTACAAATACTCCTTCTTCCCTAGTGCTAATAGAGCATGGAATGGGTTGCCTGAGCTAGCCAGAAAAACCAGTGACTTGGCAGAATTTAAGTCATTGGTTAATATGCATGACTAAATGCATGACGCGTAGGACGTAATCATCTTCTTTTTTGAAGTAACGTCTGTATTATATAAGATAAGATAAGATAAGATAACAGGAAAAAAAGGGGGGACACATTTTCTATTCTGTTAATATACGTATTTTAAGGGGTTATTTTGGGCATGTTAGGGGGGGGGGAGTGAAGAAAGGTAAAGGGGTACATACGTAGCCAGGTGTCTTGGGCCCTAATATTTCTTGCCGCGGGGCTGATTTTTATTCTAGGAAAAAACATAGGTAAAAAAAAAAAACTTGCTTTTATCAGTTTGTTTTTTCCAAAACCTAAAACCACCTTTTTTTTGTTGATGTTGAAGTTGTAAATGTCATTAAAACAACGGACAACAAAATAATATGCATGTTTTTTTGGTTCCAAAATAAGTTTAGTTTCTATATTGGATGTTGTTTTTCTGATCTGCACTAATCGAATTTCTCTGTAAAAACTTTGGCAATGAAAGAAAAAAAAAAAAGTTGTCTTAACACTTGAGTTCAACGTTTCAAGTGGCACACATCAACGACCTTGGCACACGTGCCACCAGCACACCCAGACGGGAAAAAAACGCTCTGGAATGTTCTTGATTGGTCGCGCTTGAAGGTCGAATGGCGTTTTTTGGTCGTTTCGTGCTGTTTCAGATGCATATTTCGGGCTACAAGAAATCACATAGTTTTAGTTTTATCTTAAATTCTGTGGTGATCGAGTGTTACAGGGCTTGACTTCCAAATCTTGATGAAGACTGGGATTTCGAATTTCTGGAATTGTAGTACGCCCCTGAGTCCACCCAACTCTAACTGGTTTCTGAGATCAGTTGGGAAAATTAAAGGCGGTTTGGTCGTTGTGCTAACAATATAACACCATCGTCAACCGTGGGCCACATAATGAGATGACCTTTAAATCATCTGAGGTACCATTCCATATTATCTTGAATAGACCTGAAATGTGAAAATAATATTTTATGCAGTGGCGTTGCGATGGTGGCGGGATGCGGGGAGAATCTGAAAATCCCCTTAAGCTCCACTTGAGGGGGGTGGGGCCCAAATGAGTGTTCGAAATTTTTTTTACATTAAATATTACGCCACTATCTCATGTCATGATTTCGAATCCCTAACTACACAACTTTTTTGCTGTTGTTTTTCTTTTGACGATTTCTCAATCAAGTATATTTTATTGAAATGGTACGGATGCGTCGTTAAGGTTGGTTTCACCAGGTGCGGTTAAGTAATGGTTTTAACCTTCCCCAATATCCTTTCCTAGATTGAGCTTGCTCAATCAAATCTGTCGATGGTGTTTTCTTTGTATTGAGACATACTACCACAGCTTCTTGTTTTTATTTTTTTGGACTGCTTCAAGCATGTACAACTGACGCCAACATTTGTGTTCCAATTACTTTTTGAGGTTGTCAAAGAGTCTCATTTAATCTGGGAACATCTACCTCCAATGCATACAACCTGGGGTCAAACAATATTCTCATCTTTTTAAATATCGCTTTTTCAGAATATCATATATTTCTGTTTGTAACTCTTATTACATATTGTTTGTCGCCATTATTCTACTTCTTATATAGAATGAAAGGGGGAATAATCATGTAAAACAAATCATTATTGATGTTTGTCAACACTAGATTTATACAATTTCAAATGAGCTGCATTTGATGTTTTCAGTAATTGAAAAAAAAAGCTCCATGCAGACCTTGCCATCTATGAGGTAGATGATGTTTCTGTTGCCCACTGTTAACTAGTGTGTCATGTGGCCAGCACAACATCCAACCGTTTTTACTTTTCTCCAGTTAATGTCACGTACCCATTAGAGCTGGGTGGACTCAGAGACGCCCTAAAGGTCCCGAAATTAAAAATCCCAGTTTTCACTAGGATCTGAACCCGGGACTCTTCGTTTCGGAAGGCAAGCGCTTCCGTTTTGAATAATTAGAAACAAACAAAAAAAAGTCCTCATTGCACAGTTAGTGAAAGGTAGTCTATCCTCAATATATTTCAATTTCTGCATCTAGAATAGAAAAAAAAACTATAGTAACGGGTTTGTAAGAAAAACAACAACACATTTTTAATTCTCAAATTGCTATCCAACACACCAAAGTACCATGATTCTATAAAAATAAGAAAATGTTTAAGCTAACTAGTCTAGACCTAATCCTAATCATGAATCAAACTTTTAATTTTTTAAAATCCATTCATAGGTTGATATTAGCAACGTGGCTAAGACGAGACTTTTCAAGAGCAACGGTCAAAAACCTCAAAAGATGGAACTACTTTTCTATGAGAAATCACCAAACTACTGCGAGGAGAATCCTAACTTAGACTCTCCTGGCACTACCGGTAGAGACTGCAATAAAAGTAGTACCGGTATAGACAATTGTGACACGCTGTGCTGTGGGCGGGGCTACAATACTCTCAAAGTCAAACGCTCCGAACGTTGCCATTGTAAATTCCACTGGTGTTGCTACGTTGAGTGTCAGACGTGTACGTACACAGAATGGGTCACCGTCTGCAAATAGTACGTTGATGACATCTATCTTGATTGTAAAGCATGGCCATTTTCATGTAGCTATGATAAAATGCGATTAGCATTCTTATTTTCACATTTTAATGGTTCTAGATATACGTTGATATCGGACTATTCCGAAAAAAACTTTGCCGACAGACAAGCTTTGAAAAGATCTCTTTGCAGCAAAGTATGAAATTTATTTATAAATTAGAACGACTGGCCTGAGTCAAGACAGTTTGAAATATTTTACAAAATGATTTAAAATCATTTAACAAAATGCAAATGTTTACTTGACATTATCGATGTGAAGGTAGAATATATTAATTAGTCTATTTCATCTTTCAGTTTGACCATGTCTTTTTTTTTTTTTATAACCACTATGCCAAAGGCCATGACATTGAAATGTTGCTCGTATAGCTACGACAAGGTGGACTTAAAAAAAAAAATCTTTATCGAGCTACTAAAGAGTTCATTGTAAAGCCAACTTGTGCCTTTTGTAGAAATATGATGGATTCTAACTCACGAGGGCCTATATTAGCATTGTTGTAGGCTATATGCAAGTAACTTGAGGATATTCAAAGTTTTTATTTTTTTACATGTTCGTCGCGTATGCCGAAGAGAACTTTGTTATGCGGTGTGTGACTTGTCGCAGTTAAACTGTAACTTATAGTGCTAAATGTTACTTTGTGGATGTAAGTTTAGATGTTATTTACATTGGTTAATTTCATGATTATTTTAAGTTACGTTTAAATTGAGCTATGTCTTAATGAATTATTGGTAAATTATTCTTGCTCTGTCTCAAAGGGTGATTGTCGAATCAAGACCATTAGTCATAGAAGGCCTCAACACTGACCTGCAACGTCACAGCCTGTGGGCAGTTTAGACCAATAGCTCGTTGCCACATCTTACAGATGTGTGGCGTGGCATCGAGCTATTGTTTTAAACTGCCAACAGGTTATGACTTGCGGCCAGTGTTCAGGCCTTCCATAATGATTGGTCTCAGTCGAATGAATCCGAGACCGAGTATTCTGACCTAATTCTAGCTGTACTAGTCATGACTAGGACACAATGACAGAAAGCACTGGTGTCGTTGTAATTGCAACTTTGATTGTAAACAACTTTTAAACTGCGGAAACGGCTATCTCGGCCTCGAACACATAGAATCGAAATGGATGATTGTCAAATGTAGCTTGAATGATTGTTGAATGTAGCTTGTATTAACTCAATGAATGATTGTCGAATATAGATTACACAGACTCAATGAATGATTGTCGAATATAGATTACACAGACTCAATGAATGATAGTTAAATGTTTCTTACACTTTTATATTCTATGGTAGTTAGAAGGAGTACATATTGCTTTTTTTTAAATAATTCTTGCAATCCTTTTAAGTTTTGAACTATTAGCAAAGGTGAAGTCTTCATTTTGTGAGCTAATTGTTAGTCGTTGGATTTATTTTTTCTTTTCCAGCGGGTACTTGTTTTTACCAAGTTAATTGTACAAATATACCTATTTATTTTCATGAGTACTGCATCAAGCCCTCAACTCTTCCCCTCAACATTTGCAGTCACTCTTCTACCTTCTTTTTTTTTCTTCAACGTAAAATCCATCTCAGGGGCGCTACAGTTAATGGAGGGCTTGGGTCTGCCTCAACACATCTCTCCACTTAGATCTTTTCTGAGCCTTTCGTCTCCATGCCCGATCCCCCAAGATACTGTAGATCTGCCTCCACATCATCAATCCATCGTATTTGTGGTATGCCTTTAGGTCGCCTACCTTTGATATACAATTTTACTCCTCTGTTCTCTGACATTCTTTAGAGGTGACCTGTCAACGTAGACTGTTCTTTTTATTTTATTTATTCCTTCTGCAACACAGCGCTTAGTAGTTTTAAATTGGTTCTCCGGTCGATTCGAGCACTTCACATTTGATTTTCGATTTAAATAGATTTGTTTTCTATACCTTACAGTAGAGTTTACCGGCTTTTTCAATTAGTCGTTGACATCTAGATTGTGTTGTTTGTACAGATGTCTCCAAATTCCAAAACAAAAGTAGGACTAAACTCTGCTTTATTAAGTAGTCTCCATTGCATTAGCTGCTTTTAAAATTTTATTAGCGGAAATTTTGAGCAAACTTAATGATATGTTACTCATTAGCTTACAATTCGTCTAAAACCACATTGAAAGTTTAGTTTCTTTTTTTTATTAAATTAACGCTAGGAATATGTTTGTAAAACAAAACAACACCTTAAACTATAAATAGTTGTAAAAATGTTTTACAAAATGTTTTACATCGTTCGGTTGTTCCTTCAGAGTTAAAGATAATTTACTTCCTAGACCAAATCTCCCGCAGGACGACGGGGGATGTCAGCGGGCAATGTATGAACCCGGGACCATCGACAAGTCCGAAAGGCAGTCCAGCACGCATACCGCACTACCAGGCAGCTAGTTATAGGAAAGTCTTATTATTGACTGGTACATCTGGACAATCGACATTATGCCTTGGTAGGCAATTATGAAGATGAAGTTATGCCAAAACTGTGAACAATGATCGACGAGGGTAGACTACTATGCACAATAGGTAGTTAGCACAAAACCGCTGTTACTTCCCTTAGTTGAGACCAGGGCGGACTGGCTATATGGGCAAGAAGGCAAATGCTCGGTGGGCCGCTACCCAAATTGGTCGTTAGGGTCACTGAAAGGGCCACATAGATGCCACAATGTATTAAATTTTTAATGGTTTTATAATATTTTCTTATAAATGAGCCCTCTGTGCGTCGTGTTAAAAAAATCTCTATACAGTGTAATGTAACAAATTTTCAGAAATAATGTGATAGCTTACATTCATAGAAAGTTCTACTAGATCTAGAAGAAGTCATCTTTTTAGGGGCTACACACTTACCGATTAAAAAGCAACATACTCTACACATCGAGAATATAGAGATTGCTGTATGCATGTGTAGTTATCGATGCTCCAACTCAATAGAACGATTTTGATGACAGGGAGGCCTAGAATTGGATACCCATCATATGATATGCAATTTATGGGCCTGATTGTATAGAAATTCCCGGACCGATTTTGACACACAGTCCGCCCTTGGTTGAGACTATTCAGAAATTGGGTTGGGTAACTCATGGAATTGCTGTTTATCTAGATATTATAGAAGTGCGATTACAATCAAGGGAACAGGAGCGAACTTGCTATATAGGCATTTGAGCAAATGGCCGATACTCAAATGGGCCTAAAGAGCCTCATGAATGCTACTATGGCACGCATTAAATTGTTAAAGGTTTTATAATATTTTCATATATAAGGGGCTATATGAGCGTCATGTTAAAAACATCTTTTACAGACTACAGTGTAATACTAATTTAATCTAACACAATGTAATAGCCTTCATCCGTAGACAGTGCTATTAGTAGGCTTCATCCTTTTAGGGCCTACAAACATAGCGATTAAAAAGCAACATAAGGCCTATATTTCTTATAAAGATATAGAGCATACATACAGTTATCGTTACATAATAAAAAAAGATAACATACTGATTTTGAGATCAGATGGGCCTATTATTAAAGTCCCATCATATGTTATACAATTATTGTGCTGTACTGTATAGGAATGCCTGGACCGATTTTGACGTCCAGTCCGCCCCTGCAAGGGATCCACTTCCCATACCTGGCCCGTGATGCAATGTTTTTTGACCACTCGAACCCTTGCATGATGAAGCTGTCACAGCTTACTTCCATGTTCGACATCTTCAGAGAACACTTGATGAGAAGTATAACCAGGAAGGAGTTGATGGAGAGTCTATTAGCCGCAAGCTTGCATTAATTATTGAAAACGCTTAAATAAATAATTAACAGATCTTTAAGAGCTCTGGGGAATAAGTTTCCATAAAAATAATAATGAATATACGTTAATTAATATAATCTTATAATTGAGTTCAGGTCGCAGTAGGCTACATATTAGTTAAACAACTGAAAATCTTTGTTGCTTTTAATATTGAGACATTGAGTTCTTGTAATAAGATACAATTACGGATACAATTATCTTGTGTGCCTATATCGCGTGAAAATGATTGACTATTGCAATAATCTATAAAATTAAAATGTTTTATTTAATTTACGATGTTGATTACGTGTGTGAAAAGAAAGTGTGCATGTTCATTGTACAACCAAACAAACGAAAAATAAATTTGGTTACTTTTTATAGATGTGTATTGTTGTTGATTATATTTCATGCAATAGTATATGACCGTAAAAGATGTCAAGGTAGAAGGTGTCCAGCGACATTTTTTTAATGCATTTCTGCAGATCGGTTTGTAGGAAATCTCTTGGATGCCCATAGCCACAGAAGTGGAGTCCTCTGAATTCGTTATGACGATGTCTTCTTTGTCTGTTTGCACTTGGCAACAGCATTTTAAGCTCGGATCAACTGTGTGTAAGAAACACTTGACTATAACATAACAACAGAGACGTCTAGATGTCCCGCTTTTGTTGTTTAAGGATAGCACTATATTGGGGTAGATCAGAGGTTCTCAATGTCATGACATGATTAGAATTTAGTATTTGTTTCGGGAATAGTTTTACTTAGTGACAAGTGACGTGACAGATCTTTAAAAAACAAGAACTCTCTAAGTTACGCTATACATTAGGAATCACCAGTAGTAGATATACGGCTTTACGAAAAGGCATTCGACAGATCCCTTGTTAAGTATTAAAAGTGTTTATTGTTTAACACCAGCGCCGACTCCATTTATCGATTGTTGACCTTTCGTCTGTGTTCCTGTTCAGCATTGAGTTCGGTGTTACCTCATTTGGATTTGTTCCTATTTCAAGTACTCATCACTGGGAAGAGCACAACATCAAACCTTTTTGACTCGTGGACCCATTTACACGTTCAAAACGTGACCACGGATCCCTAGGTAAAAAAAAAGCTACACTAATGCATAGTAAATAAGTTACAAATGTAAGACAAAATATATAAGTAGTGTTTATTGAGATTATAATTTTGTTTAAAATATAATTATAAAAATAGTTGGTTTGGGTGGTATTGATGAGATTTATGAGTTTATTTACATCCAGATTAATGTTTGTAAGTAGTAACCGCTAATCTCCACGAGCGCAAATTTCTAGTCAGTTTCCTCTTATTTGTGTTGAGGTTAATTTCACGTTCTACCAAATAAGAATACAGGAAAGCAGTCAACAAGCTCTGTACAATTAGGCTTACCCATAATGCAGACTATAAAACGGGAATATTTGTATAACCGGAATCTGTGGTATCCTTGATCAAATATTTGTTTTAAGTTGTTGTTTTTTTTGTGGATATTTCAATAGGCCGATCCTGTATCAGTAAATTAGTATAGATTCATCTGTGATTGGGATCTGAGTATGTCCACGCGCCAAAGACTTTAATTTCCAGTGACGAATGTCTTCAAACCTTTGGTTTAGGTGGACATAGAGAGAATGGCGAGTTGATTGTTATTGAAAACTATCCGATTGGTTAAACTTCACTACCTTTTACGATTTAACTTCAATAATAGTTTTCTTTTAATCAGAAAATGCTATGATTGGTGTAGATAAACGTAGGGCCCCTCTTTTTAGTAAACCAAATTAAAGTTTACAAACTCAAAAATTAAGTTAATTTAATGGGGTCAAAACGATGGTATCGTCAGTCAGGAGAGAGAGAGTTCATTGTATATAACTTTCATCTCTCTTTGGACCCCAAATAAAATACTCAGAAAACACTTTTCTTATTACATACGCTGTGACATATTTCTATAAGTTTGTATTCTTTCCTAGTGCCATTCAAAATCCTACTTGTACTTGTACTTGCTGAGCGCCTAGAGGCAGCACTGAAAACTTCTCCAGATACCCCCACTGGTCAACAAAAAAGAATTGTAGGCCTATATCGCATTGAGCAAGCTATAAGCTGTCAAGTTGTACTAGACTCTAAACAATTTGTTTTTAAAAGTGTTCCAAGTAAAAACGTTTTTCTAAACAAAAGGGCAACTAGTTAAATAATAAATAAAGCAGAGTAATACGAAGATCAAAAGGTTCTCTTGAAATATTTAGTTGGCAATTGTGACTTTTAAAGTTAGGCATCTTTAAAGTAAGGTTACCGTTTCAGACCTTGTGGTCTATAGGTCAGATGATGTAAAGGTCATTTGTTTCTGTGGCCTACGGTTAACGAGGGTGTCATGTGGCCAGCACAACGACCAACCGCCTTTTACTTTTCCTTAACTTAGGTCAGGTATCCATTAGATCTGGGAGGACTCAGAGGCTCCCGAAAATCCCGAAATTAAAAATCCTAGGATTCGGACCCCGTTCGGAAGCCAAACGCTTTACGGCTCAGCACCTCTAGGCATCTTTATACATTGCATATTATTATCGTATCTATTTCAAAATATTTCCCAATCCGCTTTGTCTTCTTTTTCTATGTTTCTGTGATCTTAAAAATTAAAATTTAATAAACAAAAAGTAGATGACTGTCATTAACATAACTTGTAATATAGGTAAAAGTAGACTATTGTAGATTTTAACGAAACAAAGTCAAGGACTCTAAAGAGAAGACTCTAAAGAGAACTTCAAAGTTTCAATAACTTGTAATAATCCCCAATATAAGTAAAAGTAGACTATTGTAGATTTTAACGAAACAAAGTCAAGGACTCTAAAGAGAAGACTCTAAAGAGAACTTCAAAGTTTCAATAACTTGTAATAATCCCCAATATAAGTAAAAGTAGACTATTGTAGATTTTAACGAAACAAAGTCAAGGACTCTAAAGAGAACTTCAAAGTTTTCAACTAACGAAAAGTTACTAACAGAAGATCATCATTAAACTTTTTGAAAATATAGAATATTAAGGACGGTAGTTATTACACCGGACACACCAAAATATTTGCCATCTACAGTATGTCCGCCATATAAGAAAGTCTGAAATAGAATAAAGTAAGTGATGTTAGACTTTATGTACCTCTTTTAACTTTTAATCTGTCGGTGCTTTGCTTGTTAATGAACTACCCATTGATTAGAGGTAAAGTCCTAACTACGACAAGGGCAGGCTGTTTTTTTTGTGTGTGTTTTCTTTTCGTATTTTACGTTGAAACTACAAATACCGGTAAAATTTAATAAACATCTAGTATTTGAATAAATGGAATGCTCAACCATGGCTAAACCGATAAAGTTCGCCAAAAAAAAGTTATGAATTTAATTGGCCCACTTTGAAACAACCAACTCAAATGCATAAATTAATAACGTGACAGCTTCAAACTCTTGTGAATGAAGCGCTTGTAGATGCGATAACATTGTCAAGGGAAGTGATTAACAAATTAATTTCAAAATTGTTTTTACTTCGGTAGACTCCCTTACAAAATATTGTATGTTTAAATTTCTAGGCCTATTCAATTATTGTCTTCTAACTATTGCTAAAATGAAATATATACAGTAGAATGTGGTTATTAATAGAATAAAAACAACTTTTCAATTATGGTGGGAAAAGCTGTATCGTATCCCCCACCCTCTAAAAAAATAAAAAGGTATAGCAAAATTATAATGCAGTTACCGAATTCCATGAGCGAAGCCAAGGAGGAGGATAAGGTTCATATTTGCATTACAAAAATTAGATCTAAACTACAGCAGTCACAAAACTCCAATGGAATTTCTACCATTTCACACATTAATAAAGTGCACTTTTTGTTAGAAGAATAGCATGAGCTTGCGCTGTAGAAGCATCAGGAAATGCATTTTTTTAAAGTTCCAAAAAAACAGAAAAAAAACAACTATGGATTCCACTTGGGGGAACATTCAGCGTTCTTCCAAACCTCTAACTGGAAAGGCAGGGGTATCTGCTTTAATTCCTCTAAAAGTAAAAAGAAAAGTTTCCCATTTCAGGCCTTGCGATTTATAGAGCTGAGTAAACTCAAGAGGCACCCCAAAGATCTCGAAATTAAAAAACCAGTCTTCACCAGAATTCCGATCCGGGATCCTCCGGTTAGGAAGCCAAGCACTTTGCCATTCAGCTCTCGTGCCTCCTTTTATTCCACTAACTCCAGAAAAAAATGTTCTTTATACTTCTTACCTCAAAATAATAATAATAATTATTATCGCACTAGAAAATGACCATCCATTAAAAAAGAATTTGAAAAAATCCCCCCTTCCCCCCCCCCAAAAAAAAAAATCCTGGCTACGCCCATGCTACAATATTTATATTATTTTACGCTAAATAAACATCCACCCCTAATTACCTATCAATTTTTAGCGTTACTTTAGTCGCAGTGATCTCAAATAGTTCGTGCTAAAAATAAACAAGGACATCACACACCTTGTGGGCCTATGAGTCATTTTCTAAATTTAGCATTTTTACGATTGGAAGACGCATTCGATGCTAATTTTAGATTTGAAGTCATGTCACCAAGTAGTGAGAAAGTTAGGGCTATTTTAAAAAATAATAATTTTCATTGTTTGTTTTTTTTTCCTTGTATTTTATTATTATTATATTTTTTTTAACTTTTATGAATATTTTGCATTTGATTTTTTTTTAAATTAAATTCTGTTTTATTTCATTGTAAGCGATAGCTATTTGGCTTGGAGATTAAATCAATTCAATCAATCACACATTTACTGAGGAACACTTTAACGAGCTCAATAAACCCTCGGTATAGCAAAATTAAGTAAGTAGTAAATAGAGGAATCAATTGAGTAGCTAAATTTGGCCCCCTAAACAATGCCATGTCCATTAAATTACATTAGGGTCTTGATGAGACGTGATAATCCGATGTGAATGTTACTCCTCTAGGCTAGAATAGTTTATATTTAAGCGCTGTGTAGTCCATAGACTTTGTTTTTTATTCTACTTTGTGTATTTCTTGCTCCGCATACTAGGAAAAAATTAGTACAAGTATTTCTTCTGCCCTACTACCTTTAGAACTTGGAACAGGTTGTCTGAATCAGCCAGCAAAACCAATGACCTAATCCAGAGTTTATGCCTCAACATGCACGACTAGATTAACACGTGGCTACAAGGTAGACGTAATTATCTTCTGTTAAAAAGAAACGTCTGTAATTTATAAGATATAAAGTTAATTTTGAAGCCCTGGAAAAAAAAAGGAAGTAACAATAAAAAATAAATAAAAAGCTTTTATTTTAAGCGCGTAGTTTTATCATTTAGTTGGAATCAGCCATGTCATTACATATGTAATAGATCTCTGTGCGATTACAAATATTTTTTACCAATTGTACTTTGTTTAGCGCAATTTCATGCTTTTAGCTTTCTCAATACTCTATAATCATAGGCCTAACACTTTTCTGGACCAGTTGGGAAGAGAGTGGTGGGGGAGAAAGAAGGAGTTAGTTAAGTTAATGTTACTGTGATCGCTTTTTAAATGCATTTATAAAAAAAAAAGTTGAACGACCTCAATATGAACTCAGGGCTAAAGCCTCTTCCAGCTACTACAATAGACACTGTGCCAAAAAATGTATCTATGAAAATAGAAAATTTTATAGTTATATATTGTTAGTTTCAAACTTTTCTCTCAACAAAGTGTAAAGGGGACTAATTCAATATATACCACCACTTCAGTCAAGTGTAATGTTTTTCCCTTGTTCGAAATAATAGTTAATTAACTAATTAGTTTTTTTTATTGATTCTTGTTTTCTCATGTAAAAGAAATAATTGCGCAAAATTTCAGCTTGATCCGAGATTGGGTGTGGGAGAAATAACGTGTACAAACATTTGACCAGAGAGACAGACAAAGTGAGTTGATAATGATACAAGCTTTATAATGAAACTCTAAATAAAACTCAGTGTATATGAAAATAGGTACACCAATATATAGGATGGATGACTACCTGGTCGTGCGTTATGCACGCTGTGGACTGTCATTTAGCTGTCTAGATGGTCTTCATATCCTGCCCGTTGTAACCCCAGTCGTTTTGCATAAGGTTTGGGCTAGGATGTGGATTATCTACAACTCTGAAGGAACAACCAGAACATGTAAAACATTAAACATACAAAACATAAAGCATACAACGTCAGGTCCAGACTTTCGAAATGTGGAGCCCTTTGAAATGTGTTTAAGGAGGCCCCTTAAGTAGGAGTATAGTTATCGCCACGCTTGCCAGGGTCAAGCCTTTGCAGCTGCTTAGGAATGGGATGGCGGAGCCCCATCCGCCAGGTGATTTCTTGCAGTTTTTGAATCTGCAAAAATGTTCTGTTAAAGTTGCACGAATCGATAATGTGACCTCATTCTACTTTATTATAGAAAAGGGTCAGGTCAAAGGAAGTTCACAGAGTAAACACGCGTTAATTATAATTAACCATTCAGAAAAATAGGTCAGGAAAAACGGCGAGAACATCATAGCTAATATAAATATTTGGAACAGAAGTTTCTGGGATTCCAGTAAAGACGATTTAAAAAGGTATACATTGGGAGGAATGGAGTTAGTTTAGGTTATAAAGCTGTAGCATGTCCTTGAGCAGTGTCGGGTCCACGAGTTGTTAGGAGTCAAATTAGAGAAAGAAAGTTCAGTTGTAGCAAAACTAATTGTATCAGCATAAAGTTGTATTGGTATAATGTTGTATCAGGTGTAAAGTTGTATCAGTATAAAGTTGTATTAGTATAAAGTTGTATCAGATGTAAAATTGTATTTAAAAAAAAACTCATCTAAGGGCAACTCCACATTTACAGCCATATCTGTCAATATTGTACAATGTATTTTCCATTTTTCGATATCAAACAAATACAATTTATTGACACAGTTTAATTAACTAATTTGTTAATATTTGAAATTGATTCATATTTGTTTTAGGAACAATGCATAATAGTGCCGAGTTTCAGCTTGATCCCAGAACGGGAAGTGGGAGAAATACGAGTCAAAATTTGCACTGCAATTGTCCAGCTATAGAGGAAGTGAGTTGATATAAGCTTTGTAATAAATAAACCAGTTGTAAATAAAGTAAAAGACACTGGCAATAAAAAAGTAGATTAGAAAAGCTTTTACATTTTCTGTTTAACCACACAAACCTCCTTCATCTTCGTCAACTTCCGTAAAAACAAATATACATATATGGTGACTACAATAGCACAATATATTTTTTTAAAGGATTGCTGACGAGGTAAGATGATGACTATATATAGATTGGCCTATTTTTAACTTCCCCCCCCCCCCCCCAAAAAAAAACAACTATTTCCACTTAAAACACTTAGGCTATAGCCTTAGGCTAGAGTCATACTTGACTCACTATATACGCCCGCCCTAGATCTATTGAAAGTGTAAAAGTTATTTAAGAAAGCATCTTCTATTACTTGCAAGTACATATTAAAACATACTTTTTTTTCTTTGTTTTAGCGGGTCTAAATAAGTTTTACGTAGTCTGTCTATCCGACTGTCTGTCACGTTAAGCCATATTTTGTATGCCTTACGAACTTTTTTTTTATTTGATGAAAAAAAATTTTTTTTTCCCCCAACAAATACACCATTTTAAAAACTATAGCCTACTTACAATAATATTGTATCCTTAACTCTAATTATGCCATTCACTGTTGCTTTCAGGGTTTCTAATGACGATTAAAATGCGCGGAAGGCTTATTTTTTATTAAAAATGGTACATTTTTATTTATTAGAAATGGTATGCGTAAAATCAGAAGTATAGGGTAAGGTGGGGCAAAAAGCCCCCTCTAAGCTTCTGTGGCATTTTCTAGCCAGGTTATTCATATATTTGTAGCTTAAATTTATTATTCAAGTACAAATTGGTTTTAAAAATGATTTTGTGCCAAGGCATTTAAAAATGATTGCATGAATTTTACGAAGCTGAAAAGGGTCATTTTACCCCCACACCTGGGCAAAAAGCCCCTCCATGAGATTTCTTACCCCAAAAACAAAATTATGGAAAGTATTTTTTTTACCTAGTAGATGCAATTACACACACACACACACATAGAGAAAGAGAGAGAGAGAGAAAGATAGAGAGAGCGATAATAGATCTTTATGTTGCATAGATTTGTGTTGCTTGCTTTCTGTTGACCTTACTATTATAGCTATTTTTTTTTTATATAGGCCTATACATTAAATTATCTGGCTGAATGCATGCTCGGCAGTTAACCGACACTACAGGGTAGTCACATAACCTGGGCTCAGACACACAGACGAACGTACATCATTTTATTTAATCAAAACTATTATAGATCTAAATAATTATAGGGATAAATAGCCTTTGGCCTTCAGGCGAGAGTTTGGCGGAACAAATCGCTCCGCCTGCCTACAAAAATCAATTTTACCGGGCGGTGATTCTCTCAACCCTTCCATATGGCTCTGAGACATGGACACTTTACAGAAAAAAACAACTAAGACTTCTTGAGTGCTTTCGCCAAAAATGCTTGCGCTCCAACATGGACATAAGGTGGCAAGACAGCACTACAAACAGCGATGTCCTTGCGAACGCCGGTATGGACAGTATAGAGTAGGGACTTTTGATGGTCCGACAGTTACGCTGGGCATGGCATGTAGACGAACGTACGCCAAAGGCAGTCTTTTTTGGTGAGCTAAAAGGTAGTCGACTTAGCAGAGGCGCCCCACGGAAACACTTCAAAGACCAGCTTAGGCGTCAACTTTCCTTGGCTGACATAGAAGAAAGCACCTGGTTGCATGCGGCCTCAGAACGAGACAGCTGGAGGTCACTCACGAAGGCAGCGGGATACACATTTGAGAACAAAAGAAAATCCGAGGACAAATGCAGACGGCGAAAAGAAAATCTAAATCGACCACCTGTGGACAGATGGTTATGCTTGCCCTAGATGTGGCAAAATATGTAGGTCACACTGAGGCTGCGCAGCCACGGTAAATACTGCATTCCTCACTAATCTTCAGACTCGAAGACAAGCCTTATTATATTATATATAGGCCTATATATGAGAATGGGATAAATTTAATGTCTATAATTTAACCTCAGATTTCAGATTTATGATTAATTATACTTTTTATAGTGATGATTTATGGACTAATCTAACTCGTCATCATCACATAATATATACCTAAATATAAATGTAGGCCTCTATAATGTATTAAAATAGAACACTACATAAAATCTCATGATTTGTATTCATTCGTGCAAAAACGGTAATAAACATACAATCTATACATAAAATTCTCTTTAAGCAGAACTGCTTTTAAACGGACACTTTGATAAGGCACGTGACAATGAATGTCACTAAGAAAAAAAAACAAATATAAGTACACAGATTGCAAAGCTTTAGTTACAGGGCAACCTTCAAGATATGTTGTTCTTCTCAATAGCTTAAATATTTACTAATTTAAATAAATTACCAGTGTCTTTCAAACAGAAGTGATCTAAAATATTTTCTGGTTGTTTCTTTTTTGTTTATCTTTTTTTTTTTTCAATCGGATTATATCTCCAGATCTAGATTCGCGGAGTAATACTCGACGTGTCACAACGTTCACTGCCTACAATAACAAGCAATCAAGTTGCTGAAGAAAGGAAGTGTTTACTCGAGGGATTTTTGTGTGTTGCAATCAAGACTGATATTTACGTTTTATATTTCTACGGATTAAATTATACGAACTGAAAATGGTGGAAGGTGGAATGAAATGTGTGAAATATTTGTTATTTGTGTTCAACTTGATTTTCGTGGTGAGTATTTAGATCTAACAATCTAAGTTCTAACTAGCGATAGTCTGATAGTGTAGACAGTGTAGTAATCAAAATCAATCATTCACTGGTGACTATGAACAACAAGAGACTAGGATTCATTGTTTCTGTGTAACTGTTCTAAAAATGTAATCTCTAATCTAGCCTTGAAGTTGAGTGGCTTGAGTAGATCTAGTCATCTAGTGGTACGTCAGTCTAGTCACCGTAGTCTAGTGCCTAGAATCACTATTAAGTCAGTATTCATTATTGCACTAAAATCTTTGATAAGATAAATAACAATCCATTTGACTAGAGTTCCCATTTCAGACCATGTGATGTGGTCTTATATAGGTACTTTGACAAAAAATTCAAATAAACATATAAAAACAGAAACTATCTAGTTATGTAGAGCTTGTTGAGAGGCTTACAATGATACCAAATACCTTCTGTGTTATATAGGAGCACAGCCACAGTTATGCCATTTTATGTGTAGAAAATGGACTATATTTGTCTATAGAAAATGTCATAAAAACTGATTTAAAAAAAAACGAATTTTCATCTTTATCTCATCATAACAATATAACCATAATAGATAAATCTAGAAGCTTGAAATTAGGAACACAGCTAACCCATTATATATTATCATTTTTAATTTGATTGTTTCATCTCACATACAGTAAACATTCATTCACAGCTAATCCAATTGTTTGTAAATTGATTTCGATCCTTTTTCTAGAATGCCGTTTGATAGAAACTTCCTCATCTTTATATTTATAAATATAAAATGTAAAATAACACCTTGATAGCATTTTCTCCACTAGGTTGACCAAAGATTTTAAGCCATTAAACAATGCATTTAAATCATTTATACTTCATTTTATCAACTAATATCTAGCTAACTAGCTAATATCTGGCACCACACGTCGCTACATCATGGAGTGACTTCGTTTAACATCATAAGGATGAGCCCAAACTTGCCTTAATAAGCTGATTTCCTTTATATTTTGTGTACCTAAGTATAGAAAAAAAAAAGGTTTCTAACACTACTCTATAATAGAAATATATTGATTTTAATACAATAGTCATAGATTGTTACGGAAGTTACAATTTTTCCACTTACCCATTTCGAAAAATTGCCTAATTTGGCATCATTTATATAACTGATAACAACATGCTAGGGTAAGTTTTTTTTAATTTTGGGGGACAAAATTTCATTTTAAAAAATAAAAACAAACTTTAAGCATAAATCTAGGTCTAAATACAATTTAAAAAAATACCAAGCTTGATTAAAAATGATAGTAAATGCAAAATCATTCTTACCTATGACTTTACTGTAAATTTTCAAAATAAAAATGACTTTCATTTGTTTGTTTTTGTTTTTACATGTTTCGGGTGTTCCTTCAGAGTTGAAGATAGTTTACTTCGTAGTCCAAACCTCCCGCAGGACGACGGGGGATGGGAGCGGGCAGGTTTGAACCCTTGACAGTCGATAAATCCAAACGACAGTCCAGCGCACAATCCGCACAACCAGGCAGCCATCCTGTTGGTTGTGGTATCATTCAAAAGCTGAAGACAAGTTAAGAATCCTCCTTTAAGATTATCACAAGGGTTTTTAAAAAATGAAGCGAATGTAAAAACAACAATCAATCAACTAACACCATGTGTTTGGAAGTCTAGCCATGCTGTTTCAAAACTATATAGCATCTAGTCTAGCAGTTTATATGTCAAGTACCTATCTTATAGGGCAGATGGTGTAAAGGTCATCTGTTTCCGTGGCCTACGGTCAACGAGGGTGTCATGTGACCAGCACAATGACCAACCGCCTTTACTTTTCCCCAACTGTCAGGTACCCATTAGAGTTGGGTGGACTCAGAGGCGCCCGAAGATCCCAAAATTAAAAGTCCCAGGATTCGAATCCCAGACCCCAGTTTAGAAGCCAATCGCTTTGCTGCTCAAACTCTGTGCCTCTCTCCTCGTCCCATATGCTAGAACAAATTTGTACCAATGTTCCTTCGTCCCAAGACATGCCTAGTGCTTTTGGTTATCATGCATGATTAGATGCATGACATGTAGTACAAAATAAACTTTTTTGAAGTAACGTCTGTATTTTATAAGGTAAGATCCCTAAGAACAAAATAGAAAGAACACTTATCACCACAGGTCTACTTGATATCTAGATCTAGTCATTAAAGAAACTAACTATAATAGGTCTATTTAGGGACTTATGAGATTTTTATAAAAAGTAAAATGGTCCTTACACATTCTTCTTTGTAATTGGAGAAACTCTTGGAACTCTAGACCTTTGGAATTTCCCCTTCTTCTGACTGTCTAAACTATTCTGTCTGGGGTGGCCACAATTTGTCATCAATGTATCTGTAATAAATCCCTTGTGTTGTGCATTATCAAACTGATTACTCCACGTCACTCAGTCTTGTGCTTCATGGACTCGATGCTTCTAGTGATGCCACATTTCTACCTATAAGTTACCGTTTGTGGGCTTTTTCAGTGCATGGACCTAGAAAGGTTTGAAACTCGTTCCCCATTGATCTCAGTCAACATGCTTCACTACATTCAAGAAGAACATTAAGACCTATCTATTCAAAACTTTTAAAGATTATTTTTTGCTATTTTATCTATTAGATTGTATATTTTTATTACCTGGAAACTGTTAGTATTCTATAGAATGCCTGGCATTTTTAGGCAAAGTATGAAATGAGTCTCCATTACCTACTTTACCTTCAGAGGCATTCTATAGAATGACTTATTGTGTGTCAAGCAAATTAAAAAAAAGAAAAGAAAGATATATAGTTAATTAAAATTAAACAACAGGATTTCATAAGACTAAAAAGTAGGGCCCATTCCTTTACACTATGCTAAGGGCAATTTCAATTTTATTATTTAATTTTATTTAAATTAAATTCTTTAACTCTTACAGTGCAGCATTACTCTAATACCTTAATTTAGAGTAATGCAGTACTGTATAGTTAGAGAATTAAATTTGATTAGTGCTGGCAAGTGCAGCATTACTTTCAGCAAGTAACTTGAATATAGGATATATAATATTTACTTCACTAGATCTTTTTTTAATACTTTTTATTTCTCTCTTTCTGGATGTGAGTGATTGTTCTTTTTTTTTGGTAGTAATTTATTTCATAGGACACGTAATAATGTAAATAATACTAATGTCTTCAATTTAGTGATTACATTTGTTCATTTTATGAAATTTGAAGTGAAAAAATGTGTTTAGTATATGTGATTTTTCAATACATGGATTAAATGTATTATAATTCAAAGGTTAAATCTTTCATCTTTAATAAAAAAAAAATATTTATTTATATTATCAAACTTTTGTAGCCAATTAATTTTTCTTTAAAATAAAATAGATTATATTATAATAAAATTTTTAAAAAAGTTATATTAGGTCTAGTAACTCTTAACTTCTTGCACATTTTTGTTCATCCCAGAAAACATTTTTTTTTCTATCAAAACAATTAGCACTGAAAGAATTAAATCTATATATCTATATGAATTATAATCTAAAATAGAAATATACATTCTAAGTGAATATAAAACTATTTACTTTCTTCTAAGTGGAAGATTAAGTGACTAATTCAAAGAAACATTGAGCGGGTAAAACTGTCTACATGCAATAGCAAAAGATGATCAAAGTGATTCATAAAACTCTTCAACTCTGCGCTTAAATTTTAAAATATTCTTGTTAGTTTCTTCATGTTTCAATCAGTTGTCTTTACTAATTATAGTGAAATGCAATATTTAAAAAATCTGCAGCTAAAGCAAAAGAAAGTCTCGTCTTACATGTTCTGTTTGTAGTCTTTTTTTTTTTACTTCATTTTTCCTAACGTTTTCTTCATCTTTTCTACTTATAAATTATCTTATTAAATGTTGAGAAAAAATGCAGTGAGACTTACCAGAACCTTCCAACCCATAGGAGGACAATAAAATAGACAAAGCCTTACAAAGGAGGAAAGAAAATAAAAACAAGACAAAGTGAACGTAAAAAAATTAGGCTTACAAATTATTTTGAACATATATTATAAATGTCAGTAATTCATTGGCTGTAAACTTAATAAATTATATTTATCATTTAAGTTTCTCAGAGGAAGTGACTTTTTAGAACTGTTTATCATTTGAAATAAAAAAAGTATACAACTCCAAGTCTAACATTTTAATCCAATAGTATTTAGTGGGGGAAATAGGATTTATTTGATCCCATGGTCATCACAACAAAATGTTTTATTACCTTTTTCAATCAATCTTTATTTATATAGTCAAGTGGTTCCCTCTTAGGAGTCATATATTTGTCTTGATTTCATATTTGCATATATATATTTTTTCTTTCATATAGCACAACCATACAGAACATCTTTTGCAATATTTATCTGGTACAATGCAGTTAAGACAGTCCTAATTAAATGTACTCCACACTTTAGAGAACAGGAATAAATTATTTAGATTGTTATTATTCCGATAAATTAATAATAATTTAAACTAATTTTAAAATAATAATAATTTAATTTACTGAGCGGTATTAACAAACAATGAGTCTCAAGGTGCTGAGATAACGATGCAAATATAAAATTATAACATTCTGCATCTTCCTTAAGTGTCTGACTCAAAGACTATTTAATGCTTTTACTCCCTTCTTTTTAAGCCTGATGCTTTATTTGATGGAGAAAACATTGGATGAAGGAAAAAGAAATTGTTCATAATTTTTTTAGCCATTCTGAACCACGTTTTTAAAAAATTAGGAAAAATAATGCATTTGTGTGTGTGTTCCATAACATACAAAGCTTCTTCAATTTTTAGTAAACTTCAATGACCTTTTGGTTCAGATTTTTTTTTTTTAAATTCTTTTTAATTTTTTTCCCTTTTTACTCAGATATAACTAGACAAAAAAAATAGATTGGTTGTGTAAATCATCTGCCAGTTGTCAGATTTATGGGAAAAGGTTACAAGTTACTGTCAGTTATAAAAATCTACCTTACAAAATACTATTTTATTCAAGAAAACTTTTGTGCATAAAATAACTTTTTAATAGAAAAGTGGTAATTTTTCACAAGCCATCTAAACATTATTATATAATAAATTTATTCCATTCATGATGTAATCATTGCATTTTAAAAAGCTCATTAATTCAAATTTATTTTGCATGTTTCCTTTAATGTAGATTGCTGGTATTGGCCTGATTGCTGCTGGCGCTTATGTGAAAGTGAAATTAGATCAGTATTATGACTTCTTTGGAAGTGACTATGTCGGCCCAGGCATACTTTTAATCATTGTGGGTGTCATCATTTTCCTCCTGGCATTCTTTGGCTGCTGTGGTGCCATCAAGGAGAACTACTGTCTTACTATGACAGTAAGTACTTCAGCTTACATTTTTTTTTAGTTCTTCCTGTTAGCTTGCAAACTCTTCATGGGTGAACTTACATTGTAATGAGTGTGACACAGATTTTGTAAAACTGTTCTAAGGATTTTCCTCTAGAGACATTTGACAGCTTCTGAAAAAATAAATGTAGACCTAATTCGTCACACAGTGCATACTCTGGTTAAACTCTTTAAGTATTATCCTTTTAAAATTCAATTTGATTTGTTTACATCTTTTTATATTCAAATATGTATGGCTTAGCAGGAATTACTGCACTTGACTCCATTAATAGAGGTACATAAACATTTCACATCATTCGATGGATTGTTAATAGAAGAAATTGATCTTGTGCAAAGCTCACAGGAAAGACTGTTTGCAATAATGAAGCATTACTAGACATGTATAGAATGAGAAATTTATTCATTAGCTTCATAAGGGAGGAATTGATACAAAATAAACTTTTTTTATATTACTTCTTAAGCTGGAAACTTTTCAGAGTTAAGTCTAGTCATCATAGGCTTAATAGTAACATTTGTAAATCTAGCAATTATAATAATTATAGTATAGCCGTATAAATTATTATTTTGTATGTTATTAGATCTATAGAGATGCAGTTGATAAGAAGATAACTTAAAAAAGACTGACTGTGTGTAACAGAAGTTGTAAAATATGCAGGTTACAATTGGGTCTGTGTAAAATATTGGAAACATTTTAACTGAAAGACAATTATATAAATTCAGTATTGAATAAAAACTTATTCTAAAAATGTCTTGTTGTAGCTTTTGTCTTAGCATTATAAAAAAAAGTTTCATCACTTCTGCTTAAAACTTAAAATTGTTTATAAATATGTGATATAACAGTATTTTGTGTGGCCACTGGTCTAGAATAATTTATGAAATTCTTTGATTGATCAAGTAGATAGAAAATTGAATGCGTCTGTAAAAAAAAAACAACAATAATGTAACACATTTAAATAATTGTCTTCATATTTATTTTTATACATGTTTTATATGTATACATATATATACACCCTTTTTCCTTCTGTTTAGTTTGCTGTTTTCCTTGGCATTATTTTTGTGTTGGAGATTGCAGCAGGCATTGCTGGATTTGTACTCAGAGATGATGTAAGTGGATGTGTCACATCTTTTCTAACTCCATTGTTTCTTTCTTTGCCCCTCACTCTGCTGCATTTTCTGAGTTTAACTGAGCAAAAATAAAGTGTTTATTTTTTATTTGAACTATTTGGATGTAGCTCGCATTTCAATTCAATAATCAAATTTACACCAACTTTTTATGTAAAAAAAGTAAAAATTGAGGGAGCTTCATTAACATTACAAAAAAAAAATTGCTATGAACTCTAACAAAATTAGATATTTACAAAGATTTTCAGGAAAAAAAAGTCTAATTTATTTGTTCTAGTAATTTTTTTTTTTATAAATACACATTGTGCCAAAAGAAGTATTTCAAATACTAAAATGTAAATAAAATGTTAATTTTAGTTCCATATCATTTAATCAAAATGAAAAAAGGCTACTATAAGGAATACATTGCAGTACATTGCAATAGTTTTCAAATCTATGAAATGTAGTAAAACATACCATATAATTGGCAGTACACTTTACTTGCATGCAAAAAAAAAACAACAAAAATATTGTAGGTTTGTACAAGAGTTAGGGTAACATGTAACATAAGGATAGGTTTAAAGAAATAACTAAGAAATGTGTCCAGGCTCATCTTCCAAAGGATTTGCTTAGCAACGGAGTTGTTGGAATTGAATGCTCTCCATATTCCTTTATTTTCCAATGTATTTTTAAGGCTTCATTGTATTTAGACTTTTTCAGTGGTTTTGACTTTTTTTGTTTGTTTTTTTTGTTTGTTGTGAGAAAAAAAAATCATATTCAAATAGACTTCTGTGGTTCCAATATTGTACAATAAGAAATTGTACGTTATATTTTTACATTTTAAAAAAAAATTTTTATATTTTCATTTTTTTAAAAATTCAAATTTAAGTTGTTTGTGTTAGGTAAATTGTATTTGAGTCTCTTTACTGACTTAAAAAATATTTTTATAATGAATTTTAGATTGATAGAGAGATTGATGATATCTTGACAAAAACCCTTCCCAAATATAACAACAGCATTGGTATTCAGAAGACTTGGGACTCTTTGCAAGATGAGGTTAGTGAATTATTTATTTTTTTTAATGAGTTTTCAGATTTATTATTATTATTATTTTTTTTTTTATTATTTTCTATTTAAACATAATTTTTTTATGTAAACAAAATCAGGGACATCTTTGAATATAGTTTGTAATATGTAAATAATAATTATTAATACGCTTTTGTTTCTATTTGTTAGTTTAAGTGCTGTGGCCCTGACAACTACGCACAATGGAAAGGTATCTTTTCTGGTGATAACCTACCTGCCTCATGCTGCATAGATAACAAATCACCTTGTTTAAGCAATGACACTTTAAAGTTTTACAATGAAGTAAGTTTTTTCCTAAAGTTACTTGAATGCTCATCACATGTCCTCTTATAGTAGTCAGTAAGCTTCTTGATTCAAACTTTAGTTTGTACTTCAGAAATTCAAGTACACAAGTAGCTGGACTCAATCCAGTGATTTAACTAAATCTGACACATAGGGGTGTAATCTTTAATTATCTCTGACATAATATGATGACTTGCACTTGTATTGCCAAAGTGAGGATGTGAGTCTTCCAACTATTTTATTTAAGGGTGCAAAAAAAAATGTTCTGTTCTAAAAATTTCTTTGATTAAATATTCCCCCATAATGCTAAACATGAAAATACATTACCATGGTGGTAGGATGTGGGTATGAGGAGTGTGGAGTCAGCTGAGGCAGAGTACTTTTTCTTCTTCCTTAGCGTCATTAGTCCATGCAACAGGTTAGATGACTCATACAGCAATTACTTTTACCAGAGTCTCTAATTAACATGCACAACTAGATTAACACATGGAAATACAGGTATAATTATGTTCTCTTTAAATGGAATGCGTGTAACTTGTAAGAGACATTAGTAATTGTGATTCAGAATACCTCTTCTAAAGATGTAAAATACTAACGCTAGATCCATGAATGAAAATACTATCAATGAATAGTGTTGAACTAATTTTGGAAACAAGTTTCTTTTTCTCAGAAATTAATTTCTGATGCGTATGACTTAAGAAATAAAAGTTGTCTGCTTTACTTTTTAATTAACGTGTTTAAATTTTATTTATCAGCTGTACAACAAACTTGTTGCCATTAAAAAATGCGAGGGTATTTCATCAAATCCAAATAGAAAATATTTGAGGTCTAAAAAGATAACTTAAAAATACACATTTCACAACATTCTCTCTCTATATATATTTTTTTTTTTTTTTTAATGGAATGCTTTCCCTTTTTTTTTTTCTCCACTTTTTTCCAAGACCTACTAATGTCACTTTTTGAATTGCAGGGTTGTGTGAGTAAATTTGAGGATTGGCTAAAGGACAAGGTAGCAATCATTGGAGGTGTTGGAATTGGTCTGGCTTTTGTACAAGTAAGTTATCCCACATCAAATAGTTAAGTTAAATCTATTACCAGTGCTCAGGCTAGGTATGGGGCTGAAGGATGAGTACACCGGGGACCCCCACCATTTTCCTTTAATATTAATACTGACATCAATAACAGTATATAATAATAGTGGCTGACCTATCGTCCTATAGGCCAGTGGTGCTTCTGAGGACTCCTGAACAGCTAAGACACCCTGCGTGTGAATTTAATTTTTTGTTTAAAATGAGATGGATGTGTAGCTTTTAAAAACTAAGAGAACAAAAAAAAAACACAACATAGATTGTTATTAAATAAAGAACTGAAATTTGTTACGTCATTGGTGTCCATGTATCTCTTGTAGCAGTAAGTTAGTGACAATGCTTACAAAGCTTTTTTTCTTTTTCAGGTGGTTGGAATATTGTTTGCCTGCTGCTTAGCCAGAGCCATAAAGAAAGAATACGAAGTAGTCTAAGCTGTCATTGTATCAACTGGTTCTAATCCATAGTTATCACTTTTTTTTTTTTTTTTTTTTTTTTGTAGCATTGAGTTCTTGTATGATTGTTTCTACTTTTAATAATTAACATCCTTGTTCAAAGGAAACCATTGCTATGATGGTAATGCCAAAAAAAAAAATGGTTGTATGCATAATTATTAGACAAATTTTTGTCTGTTAAATATTCTAATTTTATGTTGGGTAAAAAGTTCAAAATAGTAGCTCTGATTATAAGTTAATTGTAATGTAGAATGATCAAGTTTATCAATAACATGTAAGTTTGTATGATATTTTTGTTGTTAGATAATTTTTATACTTTGAATTTTTTGAATATTTGATAATTACAAAAACAAAATAAAAAAAAAAACTGTTTGAAGAGAAGGTTAAGAAAAAACAACTTAGCATAATGGATATTAAAGAAGCTAAGATTCAAGCATTTCTGTGTAGTATAGGCCTATTAGCTACTTACCAGGCTACTTTAACTATGTTTAGTTGTACATGTTGGTAATCGGCATATTGTCATGTAACATCCTCATAAGCTATTGTGTGCACTTGTCTCCTCCCCCCCCCCCCCTTTTTTTTTTTTCTTCTTTTATTGCTGTTGTCATTTTTCTGTCCTCTGCTGTATTGTTGTATTTTGGTGAATGGAGAGCTCATTTTGTTGAATGTTAAGATGTGCGTGAATGATTCTATCAATATCACACATTACAGATTATTATTTTTTTTTTACAAAATATAAAATTCAAATTAAAACTTCTCATTCTACCCTTTATGTTGTAGAGATTTTGTTCTTCTATTTGATACCTAAGCAAAATCTAAATTTAGAAACAAAAGTTTGGGTTCCTTTTATTTGGAATTATGTTTAAAAAAAAGTTTATTTCTTCACTTTTTTTTCCCCTACTGGTTATTGCTTTCTAGTCACTGAACAGTTCAAATGACCAAAACTGAGCTTGAGAAAAGAAGCATTACACTTTCAGAATTCTTTGAGTTTCTATTAAGTCACTAATTTTTTTTTTTTTTTTTTAATTGTTTCTTGTGGTGTGGTGGAATTTTAAAGTACAATGTCTTTGGAAGTTAATTGTCATTTATTCTGATGTATTCAACTGGGGCGCACAGCTTCTCACTGTTGAACTGAAGTTTTGGGGGCAGAGTACATCTCTCTCTAGATTCCCCCACTTCTCAACAGTTAGAGTCGATGTTATCCTAGAAAGCCTTGTACAACTTTCCAGGCCATTCATGCATGAAATGGCAGAGATCATGCTTACATTGATCTGAAACAAAACAAAAAACAAGATTTTGTTTTTTATAATCTACTTTTAGTTAAAAATAATTAAGTAGACTTTACATTTTTTCAAAAACCAAATATAGCTCAATTTTTTATTTTTTTTGTCTGTGGGATAAAATGGTTATTAAACAAAGCATTGTTTACTTACATATTTACATATTCCTATATTTATATATATATATATTCTACTTATATATCAAGTTTAAAATGAAATTCTTTGTCTGTGATCTTTGCCTTTCACCATCAACAAAAGGACAAACTAATTTGAAGTTGCTGGCACTAGTACTCATTGTTCAACATTTTCTCCTCATCTAGCTAGTAACTCAAACACTTCAGAATTTCTACTTTGAAAAACTGTACAAGTTTTATCAAATCAGGAAGTCAAATATTTTCACATTATTCACTATGTTGATTTATTTTCTTGTGTCCAAGTAACTTTAAAGAAAATAAATATTTTTGAAAATGATGCGCTCCGTAGTTTTGAATTTCTGTTAAAATGAAAACTTCGTGCAGCCTTTGCCTTGTGGTCAGTCTGGTCTGGACCTGAGCTGTCTGTATTTAATTGACATTTAAGTCTGATAGGGTTGCTTTTTGGCTAGGTTAGAGACTTGTTTGGGCTAAGTTAATATGGTAAGAGTATTGTTTCGCTATTGAGGTTTTAAAAAAAAAACAAATTAACTTGTGTGGTAAAACTGTAATTTGGTTGCAACATAGGGATTATATTATTTACTATTTTCAGAAATTCTATCAGATAACACATTATCCACTTCTATGCTGGAAGTTATTTTCAATGTACAGAAATAACAGAATTTTCTTAACAAAATAAAATATTTTTATCTTTCAGGTGCATGTGAAGACACTATTTTTATATCAATAATACACATAATTCAATAATAAACTTAATTCAAATTCAATAATATATTCAAAGACGTAAATTGAACTTGAAGCTTCAATTTTGTTGACCAATAGAATAAGCTTTCTTTTATATATATAGTTTTTCAAACGGAAAGTTCAAGAATATTCTCTTACTGGCAACGAATTATCTCCCATTCTTTAATTTATTTTTATATGTAGACATTGAAAGCTACTAGAATGTAGACAACTTCCTGTTCACACTTCTATGGCAACCTTGACGCCTACCCCACGTGATACACTAAAGTCTGATGGGTATACACACACAAAATGCTCTTGCTCTTAGCACTAGCAACTAAATTGAAACATACTTTGTAACAGTGGTTTCAGATGTCATATACATATATTAAAGCAGTGTTTCTCAAAGTTTTATATGTAACGCCTTCCCCCGTCCCTGGGAGCGTGGCGCTCCACAGCTTGAGGAACGTTGCGCTAGAATTCGTTTTAAACGTTTCTCCAAGTTAAATGAAGTTCTATTCATCTGTTCAACTCTTTCTTAATTTAACTGTAGCTAGACGATACTAGTTGCTACAGAGACTTTGGCTTGATGAGATCAGAGTTGATGGATAATAGGCTTGCCATTTTGCTGGTTGGATTAATTGCGCCAATTATTTCAACTCCGTCTGTACACGCGGGGATTACTAGAACAATAGGGTTGTTTTTTTTTACCCTTGCGCTAAATCTGTGAAATGTGCATGACCATAACTAATAGCAATATCTCAGTAAATCGTCCAATAGTGCTAAAAGTAGCGATTCAATTCTTGAACAGCAAAGGCTCTCTGCTTGGGACTTGATTTTGTGTTCGGAATGGGCTGAAGTGTCTTAGAGATAAAGAATTACATTACCGCTGGACTGAAAAGAGAACGCAACTCTTCACATTATTTGGAGAAAATATTTAAAACTTCATTGGCCTCCTTCAGTCGTAGAACGACTATGGTTCATCTCAGAGCACACTTCCTCATGTGGCTGTGGAGCCCTATTTTGGAGAGACACTCCCGTAAGTGAGATGAAAGCCTGGTCATTGTTTATGGTCGGAACGATGTCGTCCACACAGCAGTTCCCCCCCCTCTCCGTGCAGCTGATGTGACCAAAGGAACTTAAGACAACTATATAATTTAGAATAATATAGGCGCCTATATATTACAACTAGATTAAAGGAAGTGTATGCAAAGCGTGCAACAAGACTTCAGTTAAAGATATGGTATTAGCTTTAACACACCGGATACGACTGCTGCTTATTACTTTTTAAATGTAGCCATTTTTTCCACACTATAAGCTTATTTTTTAAATATAGAAGCTTATAGTGTGAAGTAAACAAGTTCTTCGTTGCTAGAGACATAAAGATATATGAGAGACTAATGTAGGTAGGCTCAGTGGCGTCACTAGAGGGTACGGGCCGCACCGGGTGACACCGACCCTAGTAACGCCACTACATAGGTCTATGACTAGGAGACAACAAATTGCAAAGTCAAAGAAGTTACAAAACTTCTACTCTATTAAGAATAACCAACACCTCATTTTAAAAAATTGTTTTTAATGAGGATATATCCAACAGGATTTACAGTTTGAACAAACCAAAAAAATGTTTTGTTTGTAGACTTTCACATGTAAGTTATATAAAATAATGGTAATAAATAAAGATACGCCATAAAAATCGTTTAAAAAAATAAATAATAAAATACTTTAGTAAAAAATTTGTGTTGTATCACATTACATAATTGTAAAAGCTGTTGTTTTTTTTAAATATAGGCCTAGTTGCACTATAATCAACATAGTAGCATATAGCCAATAAATATATCGAAGTTTGTATTTTGTAGAAGCCAAACAAAACTGTTCTTTTTTGTTTACAATACTTATTATTTAATTAATTAAACATAAAGTACAATTAATCAGCATAAGTTTAAACTTCTGCATCTTGATAACTTTCGGACCATTATATTATTCATTATTTTTAATACCCCCCCCCCCCCTGTAAGAAGCCATTTATTGTGGAGTTGATTGGAAGGGACTGACTAAAATAATTCCATAAAGATTTTCCCAGCAAAAGAAGATAACTTGCTTCATTCACAAAAGGTGACCCACGAAACCACTAGTTGAATAAGCCACCATTTACTATTATGCTGTTCCTGACATGGGTTTACGCATTAATGCCATGCAATCATTGTTACTATTATTATTATGGTTATGAAAGAAAACAAGAAACTAACGTTGACTTTAAAAAATATATCGAAGTTAAGACAAATTTGGACTAATTGTTAACTCTATTTTTTTTAAAAATTAAAATATACACACAAATTGAATAGGCATATCAGTGTGTTACATTATTTAAAAAATCAAAAGTCGTAAAAGGATTCTAGTTAGTCCTATATTTTTTCTGGCTTTCTTATCCAACTTTTTTTTAAAGCTATTTGTCTACTAAATTAAATATTTCTTTCACTGGAACATTGTTAACTCTTCATTATAGAAAAATACTAAAAAAAACAGTGTCTTTTGGATCTACGAGTAACGAGCTTTTTCATTGGCCAAAGCCAGCCTTCGGATATTTCCGATACATCCCGCGGATGATTCTTGCAGGTCTTCATCTTTGGAGCCAACCATTTGGATCAATGGCTGAAACGAAAGAAAAGAAATACATGTAATAAGTACTAATAATAATTAAGTTGTAAAATACGCTACAATTAGATCAAGTACAAACTATACAACAGGCCTACTTTCATAAGTAGCCTATTCACTTCTTAGCTTGGGTGCTCGTTTACAGATCTAAGTATCCACTTAAATTAACTCCAGTAGTTTAAGATGGCCTACCCGTATTAGCCACTTAGACTTATGCTTTTGTTTCTTACGGTTATTAAGAACTTAATAACGCAATAGTAACTTTCAACTACTTATCAAAAACGACTTTTCAATTGGTAGTCTATTAACAAAAAAGTAAAATCAACCTAAAAAATAAAGATACTAGATCTATTTAAAAAAAACAACAGAGGCGAAGTTGGACAATGTTATTTTATTGGTTACAGAGCCAGGGAGGGGAAGAATCCTGCTAGCGATTGTATTATCCAATTACCATTTAATCAATTTTAAGCCAATTTTTTTACAATTTGAAAGGAACGAACTCATGACCAGAAGAGGCTCAAACTTAGGTGCACCCAGGCCGTTCAGCCCTGATCGAGTGTCATACGCGGGGCCTAACCCTAACCGTAAATATCATGCTAATAGTTTTCCTTGTACGTGGAAGAAGAGAGATGCCGGAAAAAAGCCTTTTAAAATGTCGTCTCTTAAATCTTTGCTTAGGCAAATATCAACTACACCGTTGTTGTTGGTTTATTTTTTTTTTTTTGCTGTTTTTTTTTTTTTTTGTGTTTTAACAGATTGATGCGGTGTGATATAGCAAGCCCCTTCCCCTCAAGGTGTAACACTGTGTAGGCCTACTGCAAGCTGCCTAAAGTTTCCCATCTGCTGATTTTCTCCCAGGGTTGACTCCTAAAGCTTTCCCGTGTACAGGTATATCTTCAAATCAGTAATAACAATCCCGCTAAACCCACCATCCGAGAAGCACTTTGAGGTCAAAAGTGGAATCTACACAAAGTATTTAAAAAGCAAAGTCTATGTAATTTTATTTTTTTTACAAAACGATGTTGAATGTTGTTACCTTGACAACGCCAGCCTCGTGCATGGTAATACAGTTCTCGGGATTCTTGGATAATTGAAACAGAGCTCGGGCCGTAGACCTGTGAACGTTCTCGTCTTTGGACTTCAAGTATTTCACCAACGGAGCGACGGCTCTTTCTCTGCCAAAAGCTATCCTGTTGTTGCCCCAGTTGCAGCATCTGGCGATCGCTTCCGCCAGGTGGCGTCGAAGTTTGTCATCACTCTGTAACAGAAAAGAGGGTAAAAAAAATTGCATTTGCCGATTAATCCATTTGATGTAGAAGTCATCTTGTTCATAAGGCCAGCACAACGAAAAACTGCCTTTACTTTTCCCCAACTAATGTCAGATACCCATTAGAGATGGGTGGACTCAGAGGCACCCTAAAGATCCCGAAATTTAAAAAAATCCCAGTCTTCACCAGAATTCGAACCCAGAACCCCCGCGCATCCACTAGTAGATTAACAAAACTAGACATAATAAACTTAAAACTCAACGCCCCCCGCATGTTTTTTTCCCCTTGTTTAAATACCAAACTTCTTAGAAAAAAAGTAAAATAAAATGTACGTCTGTACACAAAATAAACTATTACGTATCAACGTGTGAACTTAGTTTACCGGTGAACATTGGTAGAATCAATGCGGATTTGTTACCTTTCTATTGCCATAAGCAAACAAAAAGGGGAGAGGGAAACGTAGAGAATGTTTCCAAAATGGAAAGCTAACAATAAAGGATGTATAATGTTTCAATTTTAAATTCCATTTGTTTTAAGTATTTCAATATGGAAGCCAAGGTTGGGTGTCCTACTGTGCGCATCATTATGCGTAGGCTATGTTTGTTTTTCATTGATAAATTTGTACGATAATCATACTGTTGACAGCGAAATAACTCTAGTCTACCTTGATAAATTGCTATCTTTAATATTTGGCCAACCTATTCACCTCGAGACTAAAAACTTAACTTCGTACACGAAACATAAGCACGTGCCCAGAAAAAAAAAACACAAGACTTAAAAAAACAAAAACAAATAACTAGCGCAAGTGATGTGCCATCTTCCACAACAAAGTTAGAGAAAAACAAACACTCTCATTGTTTTTTCGTGAGAAACTCGTCAGCGTAGCAAAGCTTCTAATCTGGAAGGCTCAGGATCGTCATGTAGTGGTCCCAAACATTTTAGACCTTACCTCACCTCCAACCCCCCCCCCCCCCCCCCCCCCCCAAAAAAAAAGAAAGATACATATGGCCGTGTCTTAAAGGCGTCAACTACTGAATAGAATAGTGATTCGGGACTACGGGCCGAGAAACGACCTGCTAGAAGGAGTAATTGTATTTAATAAATCGCTAAAAAATATTTTACATAACAGTACTGGTTCGAGACCCATCGTTATAGAAAATCTCAACACTGGCCTGCGACGTTACAACCTGTGGCCAATTTAGACACGTCACACAGGGCCGGCCTTAACATAGATAAACTAGGCAGCAACCTAGGGCCTCCGGTTAATTTTATTTTTTGTGAGAAAAATTGCGAATCATGGATTAAATCTCAAACCTAGAAATCTATGGCTCTATGTCTACTAGTCTAACTCTTAAGTCTCTGTTATAATTTAGTGTTTATTCGCGAATGTTTAGAGCTACGTATGTTATTAGAACATTGTTTCTTCCTTTTGGCGAAATGATGAAATGTTATGTCCTTCTGGTCATTGTCAATAGTTCTTAAGGCACATTAGTGCTACGTGCGCTATATGAATTTAACTTATTTGTTGATTTAGAGATAAATATAGGACGTTTTATCATTCTTTGCGTATTTTTCGGTCTTAGTTTTTTTGTTTTCTATTTCGCCTAGGGCATTGCTGTTCGTTTCGCCTAGGGCCTCCCTATTCGTTTCGCCTTGGGCCTCCCTATTCGTTTCGCCTTGGGCCTCCCTATTCGTTTCGCCTTGGGCCTCCAATTACCTATGGCCGGCCCAGCGTCACAGGTCAGTGTTCAGGCATTTTACAACGATTGGTCCCGTCTGGTCTCTTTATAGTCATTCTATTCTACTATTGGATTCAAATAACCAGTCATACAAAAGAATTGTAGGTGTGAGGTTTGGTCTGTGGTTAAAAATACAAATGTCATAGCCGCGCTTTGTGAAGAGAACGAAAGCCTCCATGTATTGATATGTAACAATGTCCTGCTAAACAATGTGTGTGAGTGTGTCAGGTCGACTGACTGGGGGCATGCCAAACAATAATGTATTCGCGTTATCAGTGGGACTAGCGCAGGTTTAAAGCTGTCATCACAGTGACTTATCTTGTCTAGAGTGGTCCTTGAGCAGGGACGAATAGGCATACAGCCCACACTATAACAAAATAAACCTGCTTAAATTTAAAATCGATAGACAGAAAATATAAACCCTTAATTAAAAAAAAAAAAAGACAAAGGTCTTGTTCTAACCCCTAGCCTCTGTATTCAACTTAACAAGGAAGCCTAACGAATTACCCTTTATATAGGCTTAAGCTTACACCACGGCTAGCTACTCTATCTATCTATCTATCTATCTATCTATTTATCTATCTATCTGTCTGTCTGTCTGCTTGCCTGCCTGCCTATCTGTCTGTTTGTCTGTATATATAGAGAGAGCGAGACTGACTGACAGACAGACAGATAGATAGATAGAAAGATAGATAGATAGATTGTAATTGTTTATTAATTAAAGGCCTTTATTGTAGACTATATATCAATACAATGCGATAGATTCAACACGGTGCACGAAAAACCAGATGAAGAAATGTCACAAGTTTGTCTGTTATCTAAATGTTTCGGTCTCAATACGTTTTATACTGTCTCGATTTTATTGGAACAAGAAGCTTTGAACGTCAACATTGGATTCCCAGATAATCCAGTTTTCCAGAATCACACAATAAAACAAAACAAATAACTTCCTGCATTAAAAGCAGTCAAAGTTTCCCCCCAATGTTCTCTAGGTCAAGATTATAAAAGCATTGGTTCTAAAACCCTTTTTACCCTAACTAACCCTAACCCTTCCTCGTTAAAAAAAAATGTATTGAGAAAAAAAACAACATTGAAAGTGTGCAAAATTTCTGTTTGGGAATCACTTGTCAAAACTTCGGAGTTTTTATTTAGGTCAGGTATAAGATTTCCTGCTTGTTTCAATATGTCTGACTTTAGCAGTAACTTTGAAAGGTGTGCTACGTGTAGCATTCATTCGAATTATAGTGCATACCATATAAGACATAAATGATCTTTTTTAAACCAAAATTAGCCGATAACAACTTTCTAATTTTTCTAAACACGCTACTTCACTCTACAGAAGATGGGGCTATAGGATTTTGAATATCGCTTTTAGTTTGTTTGTTTTTTTAAATCTAATTCTGACAGACAACAGAAAGACAACAAACAAAACTAATAGCGACTTTTCTACGCCTAAAAAAAAATCTCGTGTTAGTTTTCGTATGGAAGCATATCCAAAATATCCGATAAAGAGTTTCCAAAGTTGTGCAAAGGATAGAGCTATAAGTAATGCCACTAAAAGTATATCTAATACGTTTTTCTAAACTATGTAGGCCTACAGTCATTGCTAGACGTTTACCATTAGATGTCTATAAAACATCTTTTGTCATAGGCGCTCCACACTTCTGACTTCACATGACTTGATATAGAACTAGATGACGTTTGAATGTGGATCTATCATCTATGTCAATTGTTTGGTCAGCATTATCTTTTATATTGGTACAATGATTCATTGAAGTGTTTGTAATATCATTAGCCCATAGCAGTTATATTGAGTTAATCAGTGCAGAATATTCTAGTTCAAAGCCATCTTCCCACATTGATAAGACACGCTCCCTATAAGTCTTAGCAAAAGGAACGAGGACTGATATTAATCAGTTTAACTGAAACATTCTACAGTTCGAATAAGGATCATACACGTCTGACGTTCACTAATTTTTTCCCCTTCTACCCTATAATTCATTTTGTCTATTTTCACATCAGATAGAAGATAAATGTTATTATATTTAAAAACGAGAATAAATTATTGTATGTGTGTTATAGAGTATTTATGTGTGTGGTTCTGGGGTGATGGTGAAAAGAAGTTGGTGATTGGTTGGTGGCTATGCAGTGTTAATGAGGCAAGATAAGAGGTATTGTTGTAAGCTTTATTAGGTAGACCAGACGACTCCGTATTGCCGGAGAGAAAAGACATGTATTATAGTGAGTTAGATTTTATTTGAAACACCATTTTATATTGTTACTAAAGTCTTCTGCATTTATTACATTTAATCACAAATTAATTTGGTCTATATCAGTGGTTCTCAAACTGTAGTCCGCGGACCCAAAGGTACTTTTTATACTTTTTTTTAAATACTTTTTTCGACAAAAGCCTATCGGATAATTTGAATAAGAATAAAGTCGCCACACACTACTGTTTAATATGTCTGTAAAGAAGTATTCCATGACAACCTAAACCAAAGATATAATTTAACTCTTTAGCGCAGGAACAAACTTAGTTCCCAATCACATATGAATCCATACTAATACAGTAGCAGCTTTATGAAATATCGACAAACGAGGAACTGAAATATCTGAACAAGGAGACCACAAATTCCTATTTTATAGTCTGCATTATGGGTCATTGTACAGAAGTTATTGACTGCTTTCCCGTTGATGTTGGTCTAGGTATATTACAAATTTAATTACATGACTGATCCAAACTAATTGATATAATTACTCTTCGTATAAGCTTTTTTTTTTAAAATGTATTTTTATACATGTTTTTCTTTTTTTTTTTTTCATGTGTGGCCCGTGACAAGAGTGTTGTAAATTTATTTTGCCCCAAGGCCGAAAAGGGTTAGGGATGACTGATCTATTACATGGTATCCAACATTATCTAAGTAGTGTCCTCAAGAAACTGTGATCTCAGTATAAAATATTTTACAGGAAAATCTCCGATTCAAAGGAAAACTCAAAACTGTGTTTGGAATGTATAATATTATTTCAATTCATGTCAAGGACTTAAGGCAATTATAGTTCTAGAATTATCGATTCATTCTTTACATAAAAAGAATTAAGAATTTTTATCGTGACATAATAATTTATCTGGCGGGTTATCTGTGGTTTTATAATATACAGTTATTGATGTGTCAATATTTTGAAATATAACAGAGGAAAAACAAAAATGGGGGAAGAATGAATGATTTTTTTTTTAAAGTGAGACAGTCAATTATATTTTCATATGACTCTATGTTTACTGTCTCTACTACGGAAATTAGATACATGAAGTTCGGTTATTTCTTGATTCATATATAGACTGGTAGGTTTTTAATAAACTGCGTAATATATTTTTTTAGGATGTGTGGCAGAAGCGGTTGCTCCACACGCCACACCAAAGGCCATATTTGGAATCATTGATTAACAGTTGATCCCCCAGTTTAGACACTCCGTCACCTTCAAAGGGATAGTGATCCATAGGTTGAGAATTAGTGGTAAATTGGAAAAGTACTAGAACTATTTTAGCTGAGCATGTGTACTTATCTGAAACATCTGTCTTTTTATCTACCATTGTTGAACCGTCAAAGCTTTTTTTTAAATTAATTATACAGCAATATTCGGAAATGACATATTCACAAAGTGTTCATTTATTTCACGTGCAAGACAACACTTTGAGCGAGGGTAGAAACTTGACAGATTATGGAGATGATTAGAGGGAATTAAACCGTGACCTCCGTATGTCGAAGGCGCCGATTAAACAACAGCCAACAACGTGAAGTCTCAAAGGTATACCACATACATCAGCGCTTCTCAAACCGTGGGGCGTTTCTTATGATGATCAGGCCCCAGTTCTAACACGTACACGCGCTTCAGTGTGTCTCATGTTTTTAATTATCGGCCCGTCCAGCCCGGTTTATTAAGTTAACATTTAACCTGCTTTGCGGACCTCGGCGAATGTATTTGTCACGTACACAGCGTCTATATTTAGCTCGTCAGCAACCTCGGGTAATTTCTCACGTGGAGATATGTTAATTAGTGTAACTTGGGCTGCATTTATTGGTTGCAATGAGCTGTGTTGGACACGTGACAGTGCTGGACCCGGGAAAAGTTCTGGTTTTATTAAGCAGTCATTGTATGGAACTTGGAAGTGAAACATCGACTAAAGCTTTGTATTAGAACTCAATTATATTATTGTGTAGATCTATCATTTTATTCAAGTACGTTTAACCATTGTAATTATTTGTGAATAGCTTTTTCAAGTTCTGAATTAAAGTAATTGTTTTAGACGAAGAGAAGTTTCTTCATTGAATACAGTAATATACTTAGATCGACTTAGCGATAGACAGCTTCTAGATGATCAACTGGCAACATTTTGAATGATCTTATTATCAACTAGATCTAGCTAGTTCTATACGATCATCTTATTAAAAGAAGATTTCAAGATCCTCGGCAATCACGATCATTGTTAGTGTGAAGTAGACTAAGATAATCTTCAACGTGACATCTATCATTGCATCTTCATAGACATCTGACATCCACTAATTAATGATTGTGATAGTATTTTTTATAGCTCTGAATCCAGGAAAGCGTTTGGAGCTGACCCCACAAAGAAAAAAAAAGATGGAAGCACTGTCAGAGGGCAGATCTTTTTACAAGGCGCATAAGAAGAGCCTATCAGCCTATTATTCGATGGCTGCCACACTGTGGAATGTGGGTGTACGTAATCCACTGAACTTCGGAAAGGCTCCCCAAACCGTTTCTTAACAAAATAATGAGTTACCAGTAACTAATTAATTGTCTAATTGGTTACTTTTTATTATTAATTCACGGCTTGTCTATGTCAATGAATAGTTGTGCGAATTTACAGCTTGATCCGAGAATGGGTGTGGGAGAAATAACGTGTACACACTTTTTACCAGACGGGCAGTGTCAGTTAATATAAGCTTTGTAAAAAAAATGGACTCTGAAAAACTCATTAAATGTTCATGTTTTGTGTTTAAAGGGTGAAGATACAAACACGCACTCCATAATGTCTTCACATTCACTGCACAACATAGGACCTGGTGGCTGAGTGGTAAAGCACTAGACTCTCAAACTGAGGGGTATCTGGATCAAATTCTGGTGAAGACTAGGATTTTGAACTTTGGGATTCTTAGGACACCCTTGAGTCCACCCAACTCTAATGGGTACCTGAAATGTGGTTGGTCGCTGAGCTGGCTACATGACATCCTCGTTAACCATTGAAACAGATGTCTCTACAACATCTGTCCCCATGTATGAAAGGAGACCTTTACTTTGTTTTTCTCTTAAAAACGCGTGGGCGTGTGTGTGTTTTAAAAGCATTGAGAGGGGGGGGGGTTGTGTACTGGTGTGTCTCTAGTGTCAGGTCATAACCATGGACGAGAACATTGATCTATTGTCCCGGCCTGCAGTCTGTGTCTATCGCCTTCACCAATTCACAATGTCAATCTACCTGGATTAGGAACATTGTTTAAACAACATGATTTAGGTCAGGTGACTAGGACGTCATGGCAGAGCCAGGTCAGGCCACTAAAACATTTCGCAATGACAATCAGTGTGATGATTTAAAAAAAAAAGAAAAAAAAAGTCAATAATATAACCCGAGGTATTTCAACCAATGGAATATAACTCCAGCTGTCTCCACACACAGTAACATGATGTAATCACAATCATCATAAAAGCTCATTTTACTTCAAGACTTCTACTAATTAAAAAAAAACAAAAAAACTTACATTTCATAATTTTATACAATCGGAGATGCATAATCAGAGATGGCACAATTTTTAGTCAAGTGGCGTAACAAATTTATTTTTAAAAGGAAAAACAACTCTTTGTTTACCCATCTCTCATATTGAAGAGTTACTTCTTAAATACTCTCATTGGAATTAAATTGTAATTACATTCTATCACCTGTAGAAAGGAGTAGAATTCTAAAAACCCAAACCTCCACTACTCAAGTCAGCAATGTTGTTTATTTATTTTTTTAAATTTAAGTTTCTGTAAGCCTTCATGCAAAGGCAGAAGTAAGAAATGAATAAGTACGTGTCCAAACATTTAAAACTTAAAGGGGGATACGAAGCAGAAAAAAACATAAATCGATGAGCAAAGCTGACCCTAAAGTCATCAGTAATTAAGCTTGAAAAATTGCCAAGTTAATGTACTTCTGCGGAATAACTGGGAATGATATAGTTCTACTTAATCACCCTTGAGCGAGAGAATTTGTGATGTATGAATGAGCAGGTGCTTTGGCTTACATATAAAGAAATTATTATCACTATTATTTACACATATAAATATATATATATATAGGTATATATAATAGTGTGAGTGTGTGTCTTTGAAGTGAAGTGGTTTTACGGCCATTTGCTTGGTACTTTACTACGGGTTGGCTTTCCATCGAGAAAAGTGGAGCGCTTCAGTTGTTCGCATCGAAAGAGAAACCCCCCAACCCACAGCGAAAGTCAAGGGCCCAATAAAAATGTTGATGATAACGGCTACACAATGTATTATAAGCGCTAAGGCCATTTTTCCACTAAGAGGGAAACGTTCACAGGCGTAATTTCATCCACTTTTAAATCTATCCCTCCCCCCCCCCCCCCTTTGTATTTACTTGTCATCACCCGCCTCTGTTTCGCATTGACACGTGCATAAAAAAATGGCACCACACAAACCACAAATAGGCCTACAGTGAGTCATTTAACATTAAAGTTGCCTACACTACAAATCTGGGCTGGAGCGCAACATATTGCCAGTCAAAGCTCTACCTCGTCGGCCAGCTGTGAATGACAAGCCACCTGTTGCAGCAAAAAGAATTGCGCGCCTGTTTCTTGCTGTAATTACTTTCGTTACTGTAATATTTTTTTTATGCAAGGTTATGAAAACTTCTCAAAGGAACAATAGGTAATCTGATTTAAGAAGGAAATACATACAGTGCACAATGTAGGCTAGAATGGCGTAACAAATTTGTTATTAAAAGGATTAGCAGAAAATACAGAAAGATAAAGTGGTTCAAGCGCTTGTCAACCGAGGGTCGGTATATCGAGACCCGGTAGTGACAAGTTCTACACAGAATCGAGCCAAAGGTCTGCTCTTAGGAACTCGAAAATGAACGAGTCTCCATTAATTAACTAAACTAAAATTTAACAAAAAAATATTGTTACTAAATACAAAAGCTTTAGGTATAAATGTGCCAAACCATTAAATGACTAAACCACATTTAAAATAAATTAAAAATATTGTTACTAATACAAAAGCTTTACCTTATAAATATACTTATACCGAGTAGTCTGAAAGAAGTTTGTTTACATTGATGAGGCTGTGGGTGCCTCAAGTCAGAGATGAGAGAAGAATTGGTAGACAAATAATCTCTTCTTAACTTTGCAAAATTTGAATATTTTGAAAAAGTTTTATTAATAATGCAGATGCTAAATAGAGCAGTGAGGCATAGAACAAAATGCTCAGCTTTGAGCAAAGTAACGCCATTGGTAAAAATCACTACGCTTAGAGACACTCCAGGACATAGGACAAACAAAGTTAAATAGCAGTAATACAGAAATACTTATTTAAACTTAGAAGCGCTTGGTTTCAGAAGTTGGAGTCCTGGGTTCGAATCTCGGTGATGACTGGACTTTTGAATTAATGGATTTTTTAGGGCGCCCCTGAGTACACCCAACTCTAATGGGTACCTGACTTTAGTTGGCTAAAGTAAAGACGGTTGGTCGTTGTGCTGGATACATAACACCCTGCTCGTTAACCGTTGGCCAAAGAAACAGATGACTTTAACAACATCTGCCCTATAGATCTCAAGGTCTAAAAGGGGAACTTTACTTTTACTATAATTTAAACTTACTATTACAAACGTAATCCCATAAAATACACAGAAAGACATATAGGAATACATTACTTATTTCATATGCTAGGATTCATATTAGCAGTCTTTCTTTCTCAGCATCGTTTGCACATGGAACGGGTTGCTTGAATCAGCCGGGGAAACCAAAGACTTAGTCGAGTTTAAATCTCTAATTAACATGTATCACTAGAAACACTGGGTTAAATTTTGATTACTTAGCAGAAGTGAAACCAAAAACGAAAACGCTCGAGCCAAAACCAATACTCGGCTATAGGTTATTAACGCGAAGGCAACTATTTACATTGAATCAATGGAATAAATAAATGTGACATATTTTGTTACAAGTGAAAGGGAATCACGGGAATGGATCGATAGGCCCATTTTTCATTTCTCACTAACTGTCACAGAAATAGGGGGGAAATACATTTAGAAGAGAGAGAACTCTTAATCCTCTTTGCACACTGAAACATTTGAAGATTATTGGGTTTTTTTTTTTTCGATACTTTGTATTTCGTATTGGAGTTATGTCACCTAGTTTTAATAGCTAAGCTTTTAGTTCTATTTCTTAACCATTTATTTAAATGAACTAAACACAAAATCAATTATATATTTTATTTTAAAAAAAAAATGATCTTGAAAAAATATAATATGGTCACTGATCGAATGGAAACGATTCGATGACGTGTATAACAGTAGAGAGAAAATAGAGAGCGGGGGGGGGGGGGGGATGTGCAAGAGTAAATAAAGAGAAACGAGAGAGAGAGAGAGTAAACTAAAAGAAGAGAGGCGAAGAGAGAAAGAGTGAACAAAGAGAATCAGAGGAGGGGAAGAGTAAATCCCTACCATCTTCAATAATCAACTTTGACTGCGAATATTAAAAGCAAACTTTTGGTGTCTTAAGTTTTTGCCACCTCGTTGACATTTTCAAAGAGGATTAGGAAGGGACATCAAAACAAAGTAATCAAGTTTGGATGGAATGGAAACTCAACCCTTTGTACTGAAATGTCTAAAGAACGATTAACATCTAGATATCACCTAGTAATGGGACGCATATATGTGTATTAGCTGGTTCTCTAGCTCTATATATCTAGAACTCTGTCTTTAGTGCGTGCAGGGCAAGGAATAATGTTGACTTTGACAAACAAATTGGGATAGCTCTTCGAGGGCATGGGCATGGTCGAGACTCGGGGGATGTGGTGGCCTAGTCGCAAAGCACTAAGCTTCCGAACCGTGAGGACCCAGTTTCGAATCTAGCAATTTTTAATTTTGGGATTGAAAGGGTGCCCCTGAGTTCACCCAACTCTAATGCGAACCTGACATTAGTTGGAGAAAGTTAAGGCGGTTGAACGTTGTGCTGTCCACATGACACCCTCGTTAACGTTGGCCATGGCTAGATTTTGAGTGAATCTGGTTTGAATCTATATTTTTGTTTTCTATAGTATTTTTTGTTTGGTGTAATGCACAAATTGTAAGACACATTTTTTAATGAATAATAGAAATTATTATTATTTTCTTATATTATCTGCCCTATAGATCTCCAGGTGTAAAAGGGGTACTTTACTATGTTCGAGGTTCGGGTTAGAATCTCAGCGGATCAGCGGTGGCTTAAAATTCGAACAAGAGAATATTATCTCACTGACTAGATCTCTAGAGCGTAGCTCACCAGAGCCATCACAGTGAGTTATGAAAATACGCCCCCCCCCCCCCCCCCACTCAAGCCAATATGTTTTCCTAACCACGTGATCAGATACCATCTGTAGGAACTAGAATGTGTCACCAACAGCTGTGTATGTATATTAGTGAGTCTATAACAAATCCCGTTGTGATTTTACATTGACCAATTTGGCGTATTGTCACTATCTAACGATGAGACTTAAGCTTTGCCTTAGTAGGCTCGCGCACGAGTGGTGTGTGTGTGCGTCTATTATATGTGTGCGTATCTCCCTCTTAAGTTAGTGATTTCTTAAACATAAAAAATTACTCCCTCCAAAAAACTTAAGCTTTGCCCTAGTAGGCTCGCGCACGAGTGGTGTGTGTGTGCGTATCTCCCTCTTAAGTTAGTGATTTCTTAAACATAAAAAATTACTCCCTCCAAAAGACGACCCCTTCAAAGGCGTAAAAAAATTAAAATAAGAATATGTTTTAAGACGTCAGTATAGAGTACTTAAAGATAAGCTATATCTCCTCAGGACAAAGACGTCGCTACAGTAAGACTTTGGCTCCCTTGGGCTACAAGGCGTGCAGTTGGGGTTGTAGTAGCTCATTACAACTGATAGTGTTTAGATTAAATCCTCTTGTAGTTTAGTTACAAACACATACACAGAAAACACTTTTATTCACAAGACAAAACTTTTCATTTTAAAATGTTTTTATGTATACAAAATATAACTAAATGCGACATCGCATGCAGCGTAAAATAATCCATTATTGTTGTCAGTATATAAATAGTACTTTCCGAATCCTAGTTTTGATTAGTCAGCTAGGCCAGGGTTAGGCAACCTGCGGATCGCGAGCCACATGCGGCTCTTTGGATGTTAAGCTGCGGCTCTTTTGTTCCATACTCCAATATTATTTATTTTATCGAACAAAAAAATTGAATCGATTAACTAAGATTAGGCACCGATTCTATCTCGCAGCCACTTGTACTTGCTTTACACCGCACCCATCCTCATGTCTTCAAATGTAACATATTTGCAGGTGGAAGATATTCAATCTTCTTCTGCCTTATCAATGATATAGATAAGTCTTGCGACATAACAGACATGGCACAAGTTGGCTTTCTGTGAGGTATATGTCTTCCCAAGGATTTCTAGCGCTCTCGTGACAAACTAGAGGAAATAATTTAGCGAATGCCGTGCAAAATTGCCTTGAAGACAATAAGATCGATTTAAATAAATTCGTTTCAATAGCAACTGATGGAGCCAGAAGTATGAAAGAAAAAATAAGGGAAAGAATCTGCGAGTCTCCACGAATTTCTTACACCAAGAAGCTCTTGCCAAAAGCACTCTACCATCGTCAGTTTAAAGAATTCTTAAACAAAATGGAGACTCACTATTGTGACCTTCTTCTTCCCAATAAAGTGCGATGGCTCTCTACCAGTATGGTGTTGAAACTTCCAGCTTTGTGCTTTAATAAATTAAATACATTCCTATATGTTCGTGGCATTAATCCCCCAGAATTAGAGAATGACAAATTGTTGCAATAATGTTACTTTATGATGGGTATATCAGCAAAAATAAATGAGATGAATCTAAAACTACAAGAAAATGAAAACCCAGCCGATGTTTTGGTAGAAGATAAGAGCGGTGGCTGAGCAACTAAAGCGCTTGGCTTCAGAACCGGGGTCCCGAGTTAGAATCTTGTTAAAGAATCGGATATTTAATCGCTGGATTTTTTGGCGCTTCTAAATCCACCCAGCTCTAATTGGTACCTGACATTAGTTGGGAAAAGTAAAGGCGGTTGGTCGTTGTGCTGGCCACAGAATGAGATGACATTTACATCATCTGCCGTATAGATCGCAAGGTCTGAAAGGTAAACTTTATTTTTCTTATTCATAGGAGTAAATAACTTTTATTTTCACTTTCTTAAAACAATATCGCGATAAAACCAGTGCAACTGTTGACAGGAGTTACTTTAGCACAGTTATTTAAAAAAAAAAATAATGAATGTGTTGAGAGATTTGAGCATTTCAAAACCAACAAAACCATTCTAGCATTCATAGTTAATCACCTCAACACATATAGTAACGAAATCCACATTGAGCCATTTGGAATTGATACTGGACTTAAAAAAAAAATTAAAGCTTTCTGGAGTGGAGAATTAGCAGATTTGAAAAGCAAGTTTGAAAATTTGGAGGTCCAAAAAGTATGTACGTAACGCAACAAAAGTGAATAGCTTTCAAAAAAGCACTTATATTCGACGCATGGAATAGTCTTCCAGATTGCTACAGTGAAGTGAAAAGGTTGGCAATTGGAGTGCTGACTATATTCGGATCGACATATTCATGCAAGCAAGCGCTCTCTCTTGCTTGAATATAATTAAAATTAAAGTAATACTCCAACTAACAAATGAAAATCTAGAGTCGTGTTTAAAACTAAAAACAACAAGGTGATGAGCCAAATGTCTCCAGACTTTCTACAACGAAAGTCATCGCTCCCATTTAAATTGTTTACTGTATTGTTTTGTTATTGAAATTCAAGTTAGTGTTGTATGTAAATGCTTAAGTCTTTTAATTTATTTACTTACATAATAAGTAATTATCTAATAATGGCATATATATATATATATTAGCTAATTTGTTGTGAAAAACACTAGTCGTATCTAAATAAATAGATATTTTTTCTTATGAATAAATAGATTCGTTTTTATTCATTAAAGAACTTTATGTATGCTAGTACTATTTAAAGTTGGCAAGAAAAAGCTTTGTGGCTCTTTACAAACTTTGACATTTTGTAAATTTTAATTTTTGACTCTTCCGACTCAAAAGGTTGCCGACCCCTAAGCTAGGCGAAAGTGCAGACTTCTCTATGGATGTTTTAGAAATAGTTAGGCAGGCTACCAGAATGTCACTGTGATAGTGTTAGACAACTGAGCAGGCCACACATCTGTCACTGCCTGTCGTGAAGGTATCAAACACGCGAGACAAAAGACCGATCAACAGACATTCTTCGTCATGCTTTTAGATTTTAAGCTTCTCCATTTCATTTCAGGAAAAAAGTTCACATTTTTTAAAAACTCCTTGGAAAAAAAAAAGGTAATTGGCCTTAATATTTTTTATCCAAATATAATCATCTTCAAATTAAATTTGGCTATTTGAACAAGTTTTAGCGGGTATTTCCACACTGGACTCAAATGTGTATAATCAGTAAAGAGTTGAATGTAAAAGGAATAGACATACTTCACATAGGGCAGGGGTTCTGAGCCTGTGGGTCGCGACCCCTTGCGGGGTCGATTGACGATTTGTCAGGGGTCGCCTAAGAGCATCGAAAATATGAATTATATTTTGTGTTTTCTTCTATTGCTGTGTATGTATGGGGGTGGGGTGGCGGCAGAGCGGGGGATAGTAAAAAGGGGTAGCCGAGCTTAAAAGGTTGAGAACCGCTGACATAGGGGAACATTTTGCACACCGTCTTGTGTATAACTAAACTGGACTGTATTAGAAGAACTGGATTGTGCAAGCACTACTGGAAAGACTCGTACATTGAAGCATTACAAGAAGTAAATAGAATGGAAAATTTAATGTATTCATAAAGGAGGAATTGATTTTACAAAAACTAAAAAAAAAAAAAAAGGCCTACTTTAAAAAAAAAAAAAAACCTAGTCAGAAGTGTAATTGTATCAATTAGTTTGTATCAGTCATGTAATTAGGTTTGTAATAGATCCAGACCAACAACAATAAATATATACGATTAGAAAATTTTTTACCAATAATTTTTGTTTAGCGTTAGTTCAATTCTCTGGACCAGTTGGGGAAATCGGGAAAGGAAAATCGGGGCGGGGGAGAGAGAAAGGTGAATCGATATTAAAAGCATTTGTATTTTTTTTAAATGGGGGGAACTATCTATGTTCGAGGAGTGGCTGAGCAGTAAAGCGTTTGGCTTCCTGGTGAAGGCTGGGATTTTTTATTCCAGGATCTTGGGCGCCTCCGAGCCCACCCAGCACTAATGGGTACCTGGTATTAGTTGGGGAAAAGTAAAGGCGGTAGGTCGATGTGCTGGCCACATGACACCCTCGTAAAACCGTGGGCCACTGAAACAGATGAACTTTACATCAACTGCCCTATATATCGTAAGGTCTGAAAGGGGAACTTTACTTTACCTAGATTCGAACTCATGGCTCAAGCCTTCTCCGATATTCTAACCACTCTGCTAGTGAAGAGTTTATGAATACATTGGATAGTAGCTACCTATTGTTTGTTCCAAACTTACTTTCAAGCAGCGACCTATAAAGGGGACCATATACCATTAGGTTTAGTCAAGTACAGTTTCTTTCCCTTGTTCGAGATACCAAACAAAAATAATTAATTACCAATAAATATTTAACTCATTGGTTAATCTCTTTTATTGATTATTGTATTGTCGTGTTAAGGAAATAATTGTGCACATTGTCATCTTGATCCGAGATCGGGTGTAGGAGAAATAACATTGACAAACTTGTTACCAGACAGAGTTGATTTTTTAATTAAATGTTTTGAACAATTTTCACAAATGTTTCATAATTCCTTCACCCTAACCCATTGCTTTTGTGTGTGTGTGTGTGTGGGGGGGGTAATGACTTTTTTTTTAAATAAAAAAAAAAGGAAAATTTGTCTCCAACACTGTGTGGTAGATTAAAACGTTACAATTATGTCTCAAGTCGAACACATGGGAAAACAGGAGAGTTTGCCTTTTGGGGGGGGGGGGGGGGGGGAGGGGCGGGGGGGGGGGGGAATGGACGAATTTCATTTATTTTTTTTTATTTTTGTTATTTCTACATCGGGTGGAACAGTTAGAGGCATTATTTATTATGTGTGGCAATAACCGTTTGGACACCTAAACCATTTGGATACTTATTAAGAGGGCTGGAGTTCGAATCGCGAATCAAGCGGAATTGTGTTTGTTGAGCGTTTACTTTTTTTAACAATTTTAAAAATGTTTTTTTTTAAGCACTTAAGTTAAATTAAAACTGTAATAGAAATAGAAAATGAAACTGTAAGGCACACCTTTAAAAAAAAAACAGCTAGTGGTAGGTGAAAGAGACTTTTTCCTGGAAGTGATTACCGTTTCCGGTCTACGCATTTGTTGTTCAAATTAAAAGAACCCTAACCCCTAATAGGAGTGCTTCAGTCTGTAACGGAAAGGAGAAGCGGGAACAAATTATGTCCCATAGTGTAATAGATCTACTCTGTGTCATTCAATGGTGAAGAACTCCTTGTTTCTGTTATTTATTTGCACCAGCGTCAGAGTGCTCCAAATAAAGCATAATTCATCTTGTTCTAGATCCATTCTTTTCCTTCTTACAAAGACAACACACGTTTCTGTATCTTCAAGGACACTACGTCAATATAGAAACACACACACACACTCCATAGCACTACACCTTACTGTCTACAAAAACACGAAGCTACCAGTTTTTTTGTTTTGTTTGTTACAACTCAGCGCACATTCCGTCTTGCTGATATCGCAATTTTATAAATGTATTTAAGTTACTGAAGTGCTTTACAATGAGACTACCCAGAATCTAGATCCCCTAACGTGCTGAATGTGTGCGTTTTCTAACCCTAACTAGCAATATTTACATTTCATTTTCGTCTTACGTGTCACCAACTGACAAATGATCAAATCTTTCAAAACTTCCCTCCCAGATACTTTTTTTTTTCTTCTAGATCTACATATCCACAAAAAAAGATTCGAACAGAGCGTAGAGCCTGGTATATGAGCACTGAAGACGTGTGATAGCCTACATAAGTAATAAAATACTACTAAAAATAAAATATTCTAGCTTTTATATAGCGCTACTTTCATGCTTATAAGCATGCTCAGAGCGCTTTGGTCCAATCTCATTTGTGGACCAGTGGGGGGGGGGGGGGCTAGGGGGTATCTAGGAGTTGGTTTTCGGTGCTGCCTTTAGGCGGTGAGTAAACGCAACTCTGTCCGAGTCAGGTATCGAACTTCGAGCCTCTTTGAGGTAGCCAAGACAGGCCAAGTTCAAGCGCACTTAGCCTCTCGACCACGCTTCTCATTCGCATATCGCATTATAAAGTGGAGAGTAAAAATTCAATTCACCTTTTATTATACTTCAATCACGGAGGAGTTTAGAATTGTGAGGCTATGTACCAACAGCGGAGGCCCATTATTGGCGTCTTATGAGTAGAGGTTGACTATTTCTTTTCACCCCCACAGTTTTGACAGTACGCAGCAGACGAGACAACACATGTATCGGAAACTGAAAATTGGGACAAGCAAAACACACTCTTGTGTAGTGCCACCGAAGATTGTCGACTAAACGCGGGAGGAAAAGGAATCTTAGATTCATATTCAGTATAACTATTTCAGACTTGATGACTTCTGTCTTGACGCATTATATACCACATATTGTTGTAATCAGAATTTTTATACTTGCATACAACAGACTTTTTAAATACAAAGTACACATTATGCTATTATAAACTATTAAAATGCTTTGTATAGTTCATTCATTTGGGGAATTCGCAGACTATAAATATCAATAGCACTCTCCTACATCCTTCAGCAATGTCATCAATTCCCAGTTGCAATCATCCTTTGCATTATAGATTAAAGCTGTCAGCTGTATAAGCTCGGCCATTGACTCTCTGGTTGCAGAGATGCCTTGAGATAAGCTTGAAGCTAAGGGGACTGTGCTTGCTGGACAGGAACCAGACTGCTTTGGCGTTGTTTGTGTGTGTGTGGGGGGGGGGGGGGGTATTTGGGTTTGTAACGACCAAGAGAATAAAGTAAGAATGATTAATTAAGGGCTTAGAGCATTAGTCGCCAATTAATTTCGTAGCAGTGGCGTCCACTCGACATACATCTGCTGCTAGCATCGTTGTTATTTTATTAAAGTTTTTATTAATGTATTAATACTTGTTATTATTAATGTATAGAGCGTCTCCAAAAAAAAAATATCAGTACGCTTTGGTCCAATCTCTTGTGAACATAAGTGGGACCAGGTTATCTGGGACAAAAGTGGCGGCGCAAGACAAATACATTTGGTGTGGGCCAGGTATATCGAGAAATAAAGAGAAATAGCAGATAGCCAGCAATGACCGCGAAGAGAATCGCCGCGAAATAAAACATTAAATGATAGCAAGTCTAGTCCGTGTTAATGTAAGTCTCGAGAAATGGCAAATTGTACAAGACTAAAACAAAGTTGGTTCCACAATCTTTATTATTTTAATGCAATTTTTTTTAGAGGTTCATAGGACCGTGAGGCCGTGGCTATCGCCTACGTCTTGCGCCGCCTCTGTGGGACGATTTGCTACTTCTAGAGGCTGTTAAGCTAGAGCTAAACCACACATTTAAATTTCCTAGTAGTCATCGAGATTCCAACTCGAGCTCCCTTGGTATAGTAAATTGAAACTAAACCTTGGTATACCTAAAACTGCGATTTTTTAAAAAAAGAAAAATACTAGAACATAAGCGATTGAAACAGCGACAAAAGAAAAAACAATAACTAGACACAGTTGTAATTAAAGGGGAATAAATGAGTGCTGTTGTTGAATTCGACTTCGTAGATAAAAAAAAAAAAAGGATCACAGGAAAAAAAAGGTCGTGTAAGAAATCTCAACACTAAAGACGTGAACCCGACTTCCCAAATGATCATAGAGGCGGCATTGCGTGTCACTGAACAGAAAGTGTGGTTTCTCCCACACGTGTGATGTCATCTAATCACAGCGACACACCTGAGAAATGTGTTGGTAACTCTTTATAATTCAGGGGACGCACTTCTGGGAATGTGTGGTTAAACATATGTACAATTTATGAGTGTAAGGTTCAGCCATAAGGATTTGGTGAAAAAAATCAAGATATTTTTTTTGGGGGGGGGGGGGGGATTCGGAAAGAAAAAAAAGCTTTCTTAAAAATGTGCACTTCAATTATATTGATTTTGTGTGTGTGCGCGCGCAGAGGCGTGTCTGGCCTAGGAGTGGGTACAGACTCTGGATCTCCCTCGCATTAGTATGGCGGAGAGAAATAAAATATAGCCCAATGCCGATAAATGTGCGGAGCGTGGGGTCGACGTGTGTGATGAATGTGTGCGATGCCTGTGTCTGAAGTGAAATGTGTATGTGGGAATGTGTAATGCTTGTGTGGGATGTGAAAAATTGTGTAAAATATGTGATGAGTGCGTTGAATTAGGGATTAGTGTGAAGGATGAGAAAGTGTGTGGAATGTAGGATGAGTCTGCAGTATGTTAAATGAGAGTGTGGGGGTGCGGGATGAAAGTGAGGGGGTGCGGGATGACAGTTTGGGGTGTGGGATGAAAGTGTGGGGGGATGGAAGTATGGGATGTGGGATTACAGTGCGGGGTGTGAGGTGAAAGTGTGGGGTGTGGGATGAAAGTATGGGGTGTGTGATGAAAGTGTGGGGATGTGGGATGAAAGTATGGGGGTGTGGGATGAAATTGTGGGGGCGTGGGATGAAAGTGTGGGGTGTGGGATGAAAGTGTGGGGGTGCGGGATGAAAGTGTGGGGGTGCGGGATGAAAATGTGGGGTGTGTGGGATGAAAATGTGGAGGGTGTGGGATGAAAGTGTGGAGGTGTGGGATGAAAGTATGGGGGTGTGGGATGAAATTGTGGGGGCGTGGGATGAAAGTGTGGGGTGTGGGATGAAAGTGTGGGGGTGCGGGATGAAAGTGTGGGGGTGCGGGATGAAAATGTGGGGTGTGTGGGATGAAAATGTGGAGGGTGTGGGATGAAAGTGTGGAGGTGTGGGATGAAAGTGTGGGGGTGTGGAACGAAAGTGTGGGGGTGCGGGATGAAAGTGTGGGGGTGTGGGATGAAAGTGTGGGTGTGTGGGATGAATGTGTAAGGTGTAGGATGAGTGTTTGTGATGTGGTATGAGTGTTTGGGGTATGGGATGAGATTGTGTGGTGCATGGGATATGAGATGAGTTTCTGAGGTGAGTTTGTGGAATGTTTGAAGGATGTCGAAAGAGTGGAACCTCTTTCATTCCCCAAATTTAGCAAAGCTAGTGTGTGCTCTGCGTGTATCAGTCTTGCTTTTTAAAAGATATTAGAAATTTAGCATCGCCAATGAGTACGATTACAAGATACAGCATTTTCTAAATCCTAATGAGAGAAACCATTCACTCCTGAACGTTGATTCGTTGTGAATCATTATGAACTACCAAAGATTGTATGCATTATTTTCATTCGAATATCAACGCAAACGACATTAGGTGCGCCGACTCTTTTCTAAACAGGTGGGGAAAATCTAAAAAAAAATATTATTAATTATAATAAGGACATCCGTAGTGTTTACATACAATGAATACTTAAACACACCTTTTCACGAAATTAAACAGGCTATACATTATCCTAAACAAGATAAGATTTGACAAAATATAGCAGCTCTATTAAAAAAATAAAAAGATTTTCCTTGAAAATTGACGTTTGGAAAAGAATTACTAACTCGTCGGCCACATAAAAAAGTTTAAAAAAAATAAATTCAAATTTGGCTAGAGGACTAGAAAATATTTATCTAATCTTGAACAGGTTTCGTCTGCGGGTATATCCGCATGTAAGCCATAATCATTCAAGGGTTTCATAAATAATGTTTCGGAACATTTGGAGCGGCTTCTTCTTCTACGTCTAGATAGAGGTTTTAAACAAGGCAAAAGACAGGGAGGAATGGAGAAAGGCGGTCGACAAATCTTGGTTGGTGCCCCAACGGTCCAACAGACTAAGGGATAGGTAAAGGTAAAAATCTTAAGACCAAAGCAGAACAAAATGAACTTGGGGAAACGCTGCACTTTAATTGAACAATACTCTTCAGTAATATAATGGACCTCATTCACCAATCGTAAACAAACAACATTTAGCCACCTGGTGCTCTATCTTTTCTATATAATTTACGATCTAATGTTTAATTCATGATGGTTGTCACGTGACAGTTTTTTTTCCGTTGTTTTATCAATTAGAGCACGTGACTAAATGTTATTTGTTTGCGATTGGTGAATGAGGTCCATTACAAATACACAGTTACATTAGAATATTATTTTTTTTTATTTGGGGAGTCCTTAAAAAAAAAACAACGACAGCAACAACAACAACAACAACAACAACAACAAAAAACGCCTATGTGTTGCCTCGCTTTGATGACCGAGAGTCAGCTGAGGCTGAGGAATGTTAATATTCCGCACCCACGTCGTAGTTGAAGGCTATTGTTCGCGAACAAATGAGGCGGCGAGGAGGTTTCCCCTGCACAGATTCCCATGAGGTCATGTGCTATGTTTAGAACAAGTTGAACTTTGGCCTCCAACAAAACAGCAGACGTTGTGAAAAATAAAATAATATATTGGCCAAATGTGTCGATAAGGTGACGCACGTGAGGGCCGGTGATAAGAATCGAAACAACCACACATACCGCCATTAACACACGCCATTAAATCATGACAGTCACACATAATGAACACACAACCGCAGCACGGGCGCCATTATCACCACACAGAGACACACAATCACATACACCAACACTCCTTCCCAGAAATTAAAAGACTGATTATGAACGATAATCGACTAGCTTTAAGAAAACAAAATGGGCTTCCGGATGCGTGGTATAAAGGGGGTACAGGGGGCGGTCCGCCTTTAATTTATTATTATAATATTTGAATACTGTAATGGAGCAAATTTGTACAAGCATGACATGTTTTGCGGTTGTTCTCTTTCAGTTGTTAAATCAATACTGTTCAAGACATTGAGCGTTGTACGGTAGCACAATGTGGTCATTTATAGTGTTAAGTAGAAAGATGTTATCTTTTTATTTACGAAGCTAAAATTTGGAGGGGAAAAAAGAATGAAATGTCGGGGGCGAGCATAAAATATAGACCCCAATAAACCTCATTCACCAATTAAACAAACAACATTGAGTAACGTGATTCTCTATCACTTCTGTACAAATTACAATCTAATTTTAATTAACAATGGTTATCACGTGACAGTTTGTTGTCGTTGTTTTATCAATATTATCAAGAGACCGTTCTTTTTTTTTTTTTTTTGGTTAATGAAGTCCATTTCGTTGCAATGACCACCTCCCCTGTGTGTAAAATTATATAAGAGATTATGAGATTAATGTGAGCTTATTATGTATGTGTATGTTGAGTTTGAGGAGGTGCTTTTCCTCTTCAGGATTTGTGTTGTGTTTCTAGAGCCGTTTTATTTGCTTAGTTTTGTTTGTAGCGAGATTATTCCGTTCTTTGATGACTTTAGAGAACAAATTTATCATTTTAAAATATAAACACAGCAACCGACCTAATACTTGTAATGTTATAGTATTTACACTATAAAACGTAGTCGTAACAAAAGAGAAGGTCCGGTTCACTTACACATACGAAACTTAAACAAGGAAGAAGAATGTCACGCCGACTGAAATATCACTTGATACAATACGTCTTGTTCTTGGGCAGGTTAACTAGACTTAGAACGTTCTGTAACGTAAAGCTATGCCCCCACTGCAACATGATCCCGACACGTTATAATTAATAGTATGCTTCCTTAACTTTAACCAAACAAAAGTTTCATTGCAACTATTAGCTTGGAGATACATGGTTTTAGTTTATTGGGGGTAATCTGGGTCTTTAAGTAAATGATTATTTTTTTTTTTTACCTTTTGACAAAATTTATGTTTAATTTATTACTCAGAATTATGTACTTTTGTAGTACTTTGTAGAGATATGCGATTAAAAAATATAAGAAAGTCTGCTAAACAGTTGTTTATAGCCTACATGCAACAGTAAATCTTAATATATTTCAGTTTTCGATTGTACTATGAGAGAATATGCCTACATTAGTTTATTAGTAAAAGGGATAGCACAATGATTTAAAATCGGGCAGAGATATGAAAAATAAACGCATGTATATACATGCACAGATTTATTTTGTAGACTTTGTTTTGTCCTCGGTTCAATGTTACAGCACAGGTCGTAAAAAAAACAAACTAATCAAAAACACATTTCAAGCCTCGCCTTGCCAAGTCAACGCTCAGCCTCATCGTGAGGCGGAATCATCGTTTGTGGAGGCCTTAGGCCTCACCTCTAATGATACCAGCCTTCGGTAATTGTGATGTCATAAAATTACATCTTTTTGGATCCCTGCCAGACAAAACAGTAGTTCAGACAGGCCGATGGAGAGGAGCATGAATGTGCCTTGACTTCCAAGAGTCTTCAACTTAACTCTTTGGACAATGACAAATCTCCTCCGCCTCTGCCATGAAGTCAACTCGGAACAAAGCGCTCTTACCACTAGGTATCAAAGTCACTTCATTTGAAATATTGAATTATATCACGGACCGAATAATGCATTAATAATGAAAAATGAGCAGGTAATTTTGTTTATGGTTTACGCCGTAGTGCTTTTAACTAATTTATATAGGGAATGAAGTCCCGGCAACAGCAAGGTGAGAGAGAGAGAATGTGTGAGTTGACATTAGCAATGAAAAAATAATTAAGAGAAAAATATAGTCCGGACCAACTGTATTATGCACCATCACAAAGTCAGATCAAATGTACTTCAAAAGGCAACTGGGTCATAGGAAGAACATATTGCACAGTAAATTTGAATGGTCTAGCCGCGTTGACGTCAACATAAAAACCGGTACTCATTTAAATAATATGTTTAATTTATCCAAAGACAGTTCGCGTCAGCAAGAAAACAGCAACAACAAATAAGAAAATACCATAAAAAGGGTGGGGCAAAGATTTAAAACGTTTGATTCGCAGCGCCTAATGCTAAAAATGCATATTCTTATAGTTTTACTCACGTTAGTCTATCCCCCCCCCCTTTTCCCTTCTCTCTGTGTGTGTTATTGTTTATGCAGGCTTACATATAGAACTGTTTACATAGAATAAAATAATAAATGTGTCAGAAATAGCTTATAGTGCATTGAATTTGGAATCCTTTTCCGTGCTAAATGCCGCCGCAATAATGAATATGTCTTAATTAAAGTAATTGAATCAACAAACTACAAACTATTGGTTTAATTTACACGCTTCGGGTGTTCCTAAAAAAAAAATTGAAGATGATTACGTCCTGGCTAAAACGTCATGCTGAATTGTATAGGGATGTAAGCGAGCATGCTTCGAACATAGTTACGATCACACTTCTATCCTAGTTTCTTATTTAACAATAGCCTTGAACGTTGCCATCTTTCTTTCTTTTTAATATGTGTCTGTGTATATGTTTCAGTGTGTATGCACAGTGTCAACGCAGAGACTAGGTCTATAAAGGATCACGTGACCATCGTCCACTAACTACACAGTGCATACTGCACACACAGAGCTTAGAGAAAGAACAGACGTTTTCCACCTCGCATTGCACATTGGCACACATGAAGACACGGAGTGTGCTATTGTTGTTAATCTTGATCTAGATCAGCGTTTCTCAATCTGGTGTGCTGGCACCCCTGAGAAGTAAGCTGATTGCTGGATCAGTTTGGGGTGCCACTAGGAATGCGAGAGGTTCCCATGGGTTGCTCAGGGACACCTAAAGAGTTGACAGTTTGTTAAAATTATAATTTATGAATAGCCATTTTCGAGAAAAATGATATAAGCCTTTTCTTTGTTCCTGACGAGTCTGGCAGACAATCAAAGACATTTCCTAAAAAAAAAGAAATGAGTTTTGCACGTTTGGATTTATAAAAAAAAAAAAAAAAAAGATTTCAGACCTTTCAACCCATAGGTCATAATGTAAAGGTCATCAGTTTCTATGACTGTCGGTTAACGAGAATTTAATGTGTCCATAACAACGACCTTTACGATTCCCAGCCAGCTTTACTTTGGACAGCACTTTATTCGTACTCCCTCCACTGTATCTTGTGAACCAGTTTTACATAAACAGGTTGAGAGTCTTTGCTCGAGAAAGTCTAACTACTCTAAACCATAATCAGCACAAACACAAACTGTGCAGTAGTTCCCAGGCCAAAACGAAAGTGGCCAGATTTGCATTTCAGAATATGACCTGTGCATATATATACACGTGTGCCAGTTAAGAGTTATAAATTATTTCATTATTTGTTGAGAATTGTGGTGTAGCAGTTACTGCCCCAGTGGGTCACAACAACCCCCGAAACAATCTAGTTATAGTAGACCATAGTTATTCTAGTTATTCTTGACCATAAAGACCTGGGTAAATAATGCAATGCAAACACTAGACTCAATAAACAAGAAACAATCACATGTACATTTAAGTTTCTTCATCAAGATATAATCAATATCAATACATGGTAGCATATGGCTGTCTGAGTGCTATAGTAAATTTTAAAAAAATGCATGTTGATTTTTTGAATAATAAACCGAGGTGTTGAAAACTTACAAATAGCCTTATTTTAAACACTTTTTTTTTTCAATTTTAAAAATTACTTTTGTAAAGCGCATCTTTATGTTATGGTATGACCAGTGCGTTTTGATCCAATATTATTATTATTTTTTATTTTTTTTAATCTGGGCGAAGGTCTTTAGGTGTTCAGCAAACACACATAGGCTCGAGACCAATCCGTTATAATAGGCCACAACACTGACCTGAGACGTCTCAAAATGTGGGCAGTGGAAACCAACAGCTCGCTGCTACTTCGTACAGACATGTGACGTGGAAACGAGCTATGGGCCTCCACCGCCCTCCGGTTGCGACGTTGCAGGTCAGTGCTCAGGACTTCTATGACGATCGGTCTCGTCCTGACGGCATGGCAATGAAAGAGATACTACTCAAGGCAAAAGACAGAGATGACAGGAGAAAGCCGGCAGACGGATAAACTGTGGTGCCTCATGTGTTCAAGAGGTAAAGTGAAGCATCAGAAGCCTTTGACAATTAAACTGCCTTTATGTATGAGTTTAAAAAAGCACTATTTTAAGACTCTGGACGTGTACACAGAACTAGCTACAAGAGTGTAACCCAATATTAACAACTGTCTCCTATGTGTACAGTGCAAACCAATGTTAATAATTTTCTATAATAATAAACATCCGGGGGTCACGTGTTCTATCTTAATGCATAAATTATGTACAATATTGACCTGAATGATGAGTTCATGTGAACCTTATGTATCGTCTGCCTGCATTCACGAAAACACTCGAATCGTATAGCCGAAGTTTTCATAATGACAGAAAAGATCAATGCGAAGATATAAGGTGTCAGTATCAAGCTCATTCAGGACATTTGTCCCTGTAACAGATAGAGATCCCCCCCATGACTTGGTCCATACGTCAAAAGCTTTGACACTCGACCACCGCACGTCACAATGTCAAAATATTATTGACCTAGTGTAAGTCACGTGATAATATTGACAAAAACAACCAAAAAAAAAATGTCACGTGATAGCCATTGTGTATTAAAAACTATATCGTAATTTGTAAAGAGACAGAGAATCACGTGGCTAAATGTTGTTTGTTTACGATTGGTGAATGAGGACTTATGAGGTCCATTGCTCCTGTTTCCATAAATAGTTCACCTTTTTGGGGGGGGGGGGGGGCTTACACGGGGAAAAAGAACTAACTACGGAATGATTATATTAATCTTTATAATTTAAAAAGCAGAGAATTAATTGTGTGAACAATGTAGCACTAGTAAATCAAATTTCGTTTGTAGCGGGGTGGGGAGGGGGCGGAGTGATGGTAAGTTAGATCATTACTTCATTGCACCAGATGAGAAACCAAAAACCGCTTGGCTACAGCTTGGTCACCTAACAAGGGCGCTCGAGTTCGAGAACTTGGAATCCCGACTCAGCAGAGTTGTGTTTGCTGAACGCCTTAAGGCAGCGTGGACAGCTTCTCCCAGATACCACTTCCCAGGCCCCCCACTGGTCCACAAAAGAAATTGGACCATAGCGCACTGAGCATGAAAGTTGTGATATTTAAACGCATTTGAAACAAGAAAAAAAAAAGCTTATATTAAGTGTAATTGTATCAATTACTTTGGATCAGTCATGCAATTATATGTATAATCGACCAAGACATAATAAATCTGTGGGATTATAAATATTTCTACCATTTTTTTTTTTTGGTTTAGCTTTTAGCTTTCTCAATGCGCTATGATCCTGTCACTTGAATGGACTAGTTGTTAAAGAGAGAGAGAGAAAGAGAGAGAGAGAGAGAGAGAGAAAGAGAGAGAGAGAGAGAGAGAAATGGGATATCTTGGTGAATGATCATTTTTAAATGCATAAAAAATGTTCACTCAGGGCTCAGGAGTCCTCAAGGGGATTAATTCAACTTATACCACCACATCTGTCAAGTACGATTTATTTCCTTTGTTCAAGATACCAAACACAATAATTAATAACCAATAGTTAATTAACTATTTCGTTAATTTTGTTATTGATTCGTGTGTTGTCATGTAAAATAAATAACTGCAAAAATTTCAGCTTAATCCGAGATTGGGTGTGGAATAAATAACGTGTACAGAAATTTTACCACACAGACAGACAGACGGCGTGAGTTGATATAAGCTTTGTAAAAACTAAAAGCTTCTCTGCTGAGTGATAATGTTATGAATGGGCTTAAGAAAAAGAAAAAAAAACTTCCTGGGAAAGTGAGGAACTAGGTTGAGAAAAAGGGGGGGGGGGGGGAAGGATTGCCAGTTTTAAATAAAAAAGAGGGAGAGTTGCGAATCAATTTACGTGTGAGGTGAAAAGAGAGGGGCAGCCATTCAAATTGACGCTCCGCCCCTGGCCAAGAGCTTTACGCCGTGCTCCAGCGTCCTGGTTTCGGCGCGGCATTCGTCAACACTGTGATCAATGCTGCGCTTAGTAGGTCAAGACCAAGGTCTCACCACAGTCAAACAAGCAAACAAGACCCTCAACAACAACAAACAGCACAGACGATGTAGTGGCATTGGTGGTTGACCTGGGCCCGTACCATCCCACACTGCCTCTACTCCATAGGCTTTCGGGTGAGCTGCAGTGGCATATCTGGCTGGGACTCTTCCCTCTCTCTCCCCTTTATTATTTTTTTTTCATCTTTTTTTAATGATACGATTGCCATGTTTATTTAACAATGAAAGATAAGACGGAGGTGGGCTAGTATGACAATAGTATAGATAAAATATGGATATATATATATATATATATATATATATATATACATATTCGTTTAATGTACTGCATATTATCTTTCTCAAAATCCTAAAATTTCAAAGCGAGAGAGAGAAAGAGAGAGCGAGAGAGACAGAGAGCAAGAGCGAGAGAGAAAAAGAGAGAGAGAAAGAGAGCGAGAGAGATGCCCAGTGCAGGATTTATAAATAGGCAACTTTGACAATAGCTATGGCTGAGAATCCTCACGTAAATTCATTATACTAGTGAATTCACCGATAGATGATGAACATTTTTAGTTAAAGATTTCGTATATCAGTTTAACCCTCTAGGAAGCCGAAAATGTTATTGGGCACCCACATACAATATCTCGACTTAAAAAGAGCTCCATATCTCAAATAGTTTAGGGCATTGCCAAGCGTAAATCCGGTCCCGGGGGCATCATATAAAAGTTCAGTAAATAACAATTTTATTTTTTCTATTAGTCTTAAAAATCTAAAAGCTTTGGATTCGCTTTTAAGTTTGTTGGAGACGTCAAATAACGCGAGGAATTTTAGAGTCAGGTTGCTACTCACTGACATCAACAAATCGAAACCAAACTTAGAACTGCGTCCGCAACAAACGTCGCTGTTAGTAACACAAACAATAGGTGAGACATTTAGGCCATCCAGTGTGATATAAAAGGCGTAGAGCTAATTACAAGCCCGACTGTTTATTTCCTTGTACGCAGTACATAATGTACTTTTACTTCTCAAAAACATCCAGGCCGACGCTTCTGAGTAAAAAGCGTAGTACGCTTAACTTAATATGGGACAGTCGCAGAATCAAGAGATGAGAGGCGATAAAGCAATCATGAATCGGCGACAACCTTTTTTTCCTTCTTTTTTCAGTTTGGCTGGTTCTCTAGAGATATTTTTTTCCTTAGAAAAGAAAACTGTTCTGAACAAGTTATGAATTGATGTTCCTTTCGGTTTTATGACTTAGAGAGTCTTGGTGTAGAGAGTATGGAGATAGTGAGTCGTTTTATAGCAAAACGGTTATTGGGAAGAAGTGTTGTGCCATGTATTAATACTACTCAGGCAAAATGCGGAATAAGCTCGAATGAAGAGATTCTGTTAAATAGTCTGTTTCTAATAGGGAACAAGTAATCACTATTCTTCATTGTACCTGCATAAAATTATCCATTTGTCGTACAACTGACCTTAAAAGTTTAATGATAAACACTTTCTAAAAGAAGATATCATCGGGTAGTTATCGAGGATTAAATGTCACCATTTCTTAAGATTACATGTCACCATATCACAGGATTACATGTCACCATATCATAGGATTACATGTCACCATATTATAGGATTACATGTCACCATATCATAGGATTACATGTCACCATATTATAGGATTACATGTCACCATATTATAGGATTACATGTCACCATATCAAAGGATTACATATCACCATATTATAGGATTACATGTCACCATATCGGCGTGAATTGTCAGGGAGCTATTTTTGATACATGCCCTAGGCCTTTATGTATACGTAACTATTTACCCATATATGCTATTCCGCTAGTGGGACGATAGCAAACTTACTCCTTGTCTCAGGAAGAACTATCATAACTATGATTTGAAAATGGTGACTATTTGAAAGCATATTTAGTTTTGTATTTATATATACACTGGCTATAAAAAAGGGCAGCTGTAGACATGCATGTTCCACGGAAACAAGAAATAAGATCCCCTGATAGACAACTGCCTCGTCTGCTTAATAGGACAAAAAAAAATTAGGTCACAGCTAGGTCTGCATGGTAGGGTTAATAACTGCACTTTCTCTTAGTAGGCGTTTTACACCATTCATTTTTTTAAAACTCCCCAACCAAATGAGTTCCCCCATAAATATCCAAGGTCAGTTTGGGAAGGTTACATTTCTTTACACACTCACAGACATGGACAAACACATACACTCACGCACGTGGTTTCAAAGGCACGTGATACAAAGTTAGCACGTGATTTCTCCATCACAAGACCCCCCCCCCCCCCCATTTTTTTTATGTTTTACACAAGCGCATGACCGTCCCCATTTATATGTGTTCCTCTGAAAACTATTTAGAGAGGAGACTGTCAAATGATTTAATTAGTAGTTAAACAATTTTAGAAAAAGACTTTAAACAAAAAAATACAACTCCATCTACCGGAAAAATTTTAACCCTTTCTCCGATCCTATAATACCTTTAAAAAAAAGTGTTTTTCAATACGAAATTATACAAAATCTAGATCTACGAACAAGGAAATTTCTTTGACGGGATATACGATAATCAGAAACAAAAGACTTCAACGCAATTTATTGAGATTCATATAAATAGAATTGCGTAAACTAGACTTTAATAAATCCAAAGATCAATGGACACTAAATTATGTTTCATGAGAATGGTGCTAACCACAAAATGAAGTAAAAAGTTGATATTGAAACAAAAAAAACAACATTATAAGCGTTTAACTAGACTCTAATCAGCCAAGTGGATTTATGAAAGCAATAAGTCCTTACTAGTTCTATACCTCATTATAAACAGTTTTCCAGTTGTCTATTGATATTTCGTAAATAATATATGCTGTACATGTATATTAAATAAGGATTGCAGAAAAACTCAAAGGCATGGCCTAGATTTATTCTGAAATCTAGATGTATATAGGCCTCTTATTGGTATTTGTCTACGATAGACTATAGGCTTAAGTTGAATCATTCTCGTGTGCTCTAGATATGATTTACGAATTATACTAACAGGATTCATTGGCCATATGAATGTACAGATAGGGGAAAAAATGAGAGAAAGTACGAAAACAAATATATAATAATACAATGTATCTATACAGGACGATGAAATGGTCCGAAACTTGTAAAACATTTTTACAAACAAATCTAGTCAAAACAGACTCGGTTTGGCTGATCCAAGGTAGATAACTCGATAAATTCACTTAAATAACAGTGTTGTTTCAGAGAAGTAAATAGCAGGGGGGGAAAAAACGTGTACGGTGATAGTAAGAGGTAAAAATACAAAAGTTAATATGTGGTACAGACATTTTTAAGCTTTTAATCTATGATAAGGATATAGTGATGTCTGCTAGTTTGCTGTGCACTAGAGGCAGAATATTTATGTTTATAAATGATGTAACAAAATGAAATGAAATGAAATTATAAAATGTAGGGATCTGCTGAGGCAGGTCAGAGCCCTCCATAGGCTGTAGTGCCACTGGGATGGATGGATACACAATTATGATAATTAATCAATAGATAGATGGATACAGGGTTGGATTTGTCTAGCTTAAGGCGCCCCCGCCCCCCCGCCCTTCTCCCAAAATATTTAGTACTGAGATATAATATCAGGACGAACGAAGGGCCTCAGAAGGGCTCCATATCTCAAAAAGGTTAGGGTCTTTTCAAGTCTAAATATGTCACTGAATGGATGTGTTCGATAGAGCAGATTTAAAATTTAAAAAAATGATGAAAGTTTGTGTGTAGGTTTTTTATTTTCAATTGATAGTGCTTAGAACTTAAACAACAACTTTAGTTCGATAGAAAGTGGAATGTCAGGTATTCATTAAAGCTGGCTGGAGTCCAAGGCGCCCAATAGATCCCAACATTAAAAATAGCAGTCGGAACAAGGATTTGACCCTAGGACCCATCAGTTTGGAGCTCAAGAGCACTTAACAACTCAGTCACTGCACCTCCTGAATGTGGTTACACATATAATAAGTAAATCCCCTACTCAAGAGGTGAATGATGTGAGAAATTGTGAAAGAAATTCAGTGGGGACCAGATGATCATCAATGGAGTGAAGATATAGTATAAAAGTTAATGAATTGGTACTTACTGTATTGGTTAGTCTTGCCAGCATGGGCACAACCCCGTGGTCAGTTATTACAGCGAGATTCTCTTCATCTTTTGCTATGTTTGCAATGGCAGCGCAGACTGCAGCCAGCACCTCCTTGTCATCAGACTTGAGGAGACTGACAATGAGCTCCAGACCACCCACAAAAGAGCGAACCATCTCCCCAGCATCCTGGAATAAAATGGGTATATGTTTACAAAGCTTATTTCTACTCACTCTGTCTGGTAAAAAGTTTGGGATCTCGGGATCAAGTTGAAATTTTGCACAATTATTTCTTGTACTCCACAAAAGAAGAATCAATTTTAATAAAAAAATAACCAATTTGATAATTTATTTTGTTTGGTATCAAACAAGGGAAAGAAATTTTACTTAACAGATGTGGTGTTATAAGTTGAATTAGCCCCCTTGAGGAGGCTTGAACCCAAATTTGGTTCAAATTTAAGTCACACAACTTTTTTTTTATGCATTTAAAAAAGCGATCAGAGTAACATTCACTGGTCCAGACAAGTGATATGGTCATAGCAGAAAGCTAAAAGCATAAAATTACCCCAAACGAAAACAGTGGGTAAAAATATTTCTAAAAAAACAGATTTACTATTGAGAGAAAATAGTGTATTTAACTCTTTCTCTCCTAATTGATGATAACATCGTTGATTTGACCTCATTAAATTAAATTAAATTAACTTATATATATACTTATTATATAAAAAGAGCATGCATTATATTTTAATTCTATACCAAATAAAACATTTTCTGGTAACAAAACACAAAGCTATAGAAGCTTTGATCATAACAGGGTAGTGAAATAGTAATGGGCACAGTGAAGAATTCTGTCGAAACATGGAAAATAATTACAGAGAGAAAGAGTTAAATTAGCAAAACAAGGGATGGCACTGACCACTGCACAAACTATGAACCCTCCAATTTGACAACTCCACCTAGCAGCAAACTAACCACTAGACCACCCAGATCTTTTTTAAAAAATCTTTATGCTCAGTAGCGTTCATAAGCATGTCAAATCTGAGGGTCCATGATTCAGTGCTGTCCCTTTACTAGCAATATTTAATTCACCATTTTCTCTCAAAAAAAAAATGGGGTCCCTAGTGCCGCCTTTATATAATGTAAAATGTTTGAATCATGCAGACTCTTATCATGTTAGAACATAACTGTGAAAGTCAAGATGACAAATGGATTAAAGATTGAAAACAGATCCTTTCTGATCTTTTAACAATTAGAGAGAGAGAGAAATGTGCAACAATGAGATACCAAGATGGAAAATCAGGTAAAAAAAAATTATGGCTTCGGAAAATATAAATGAATATAAAAATATAGATGAAATTGCAAAATGGAAAGGAGTTATAGTACTGTTATAACTCTGCCATTTGCACCGCCATCTAAGCTAGAAGGTGCGCACTGTGATAAACTAGACTGGAAAGGATGTCAACATTAGAAGAGGAGAACGATTTCCGCCCAAGTAAAGAGCCAATATGGAGAGATTGTGCCTAAGATAGATGTTGTTTTGTGTACCTGTGATGTCGTGTGAATAAATTCTATGTCAGGTTGAGTTGCCTCACTTAAGTTATTACAATACTTTAGTTTCGTCTTAGAAAAGTAAATGATAACATTAATGAATAAGGTTTCAGGTTGACTTACTTTAGCATTCTCTATACAAGGACAGATGGCCCATGCAGCACTAGCCTGGACTTCTTTGTTATGATTTTTCAATAGTGACCATAGGAGCCGGACACCATCAAGTTTATCTATGATACTGAATATAAAATGAGTACAACAACAAGGGTTAGATATACTTCTACAAAAAATTGTTTAATCTATTTGAAACTTAAAATATTAAACTATTAGTACTATGACATAAAATGTAAAACAACCAAAAAAATAATGTCAGTTTTAAAACAAAAAATATAAAAGTGCCTGTTGATGACTATAACTATAATTTCCCTGGACTCAAAAAAAAATCATGACTTGAGAAACAAATATATGAATAGTAAAATAGAATGAAACATTACAAAACTCAACTGACGGAGTGTGTATTAAAAATTATCAAACATTAAGCACTGTCATACATATTATATTTCAGTGTTTAAAACAAAGTTGTTGAATTTGCATTTGAATTATGTTGAAAAGTAAACTGATAAAAGTCTTATAGATATAATAAAAACCAAAGAAATAAAGGGCAAAGTGTGATAGCCTCGTTTATAAGGCAACATAGGAAGACTTGTAAGGAATGTTGAACTTCAGTTTGGATGTCTTGAGTTTAAAAGCCAAAGATGTATTTTTTAAATTTGACTTGAGCTGATTTGCTTTTGCTTTTTACCTAATGGAGTCAGTTAAAGAGATCGAGTCTGAAACAATGAGTCGACCACTTAACAAGGTTGTGACCAATGGCTGCATAGCATTTGCCGGACATGTTCTCCGACAAAATGAATTATGCATACCACAAGTTGCGATGACATGGAGGCCAATTCCAATACAAGGAAAGTGCAAACGGGGATGTCCTCATATAACCTGGCGCCACACTTTCATGGAGAACCTCAGAACAGTGTACACATGGTGGGAAGAGGCTTCAAACATTGCCAATGACACATCTTTGTGGAGACAGCTTGCTGCCCAATGCCCCGAGGATCAAAGTCTAAGTAAGTCTAAGTGTAAATGTTGCACAAATAAAAAATGACTGGTCCCTCTACTACCAAAGCAAATGCCACCTTTACCTGCATTTATGTGAACTGGAATGTCTCTCGAGAATATGGCTCAACAGTCACATAAAAAGTACTCTATGAGATGAACCATAGTCTATGACAAGGAGGTCTACACAGCAACACAAAAAGCCAGCACCCCATGTTCACAAAAAAAGACTGGGCCAGTAAACCATGAGCATGCTATAAAAACATTGAGATGAGCTATATGAAAGCAAAAATAAAATATGAATGCACATTGCTGAGTAGAATGGAAAACTTACAGCATATTGTCTGGCTCCTCTGCACAGCGTCCCACAGCACATGTCACATTTACAAGCAAGTCCTGGTTGGTACCCGTAAGCAAGTTGACGAGTGAAGGAATGCCACCGGCTTTACGAATAGCCTGTCTATTTGGTGGATCTTTAGCTAATTCTCCAAGCGCCCCAACAACATTTACAAGGACCTAACAAAGATGACATTAAAAAGTTTTTTTTCGGTTCTTACGAAATAAATTAACAAGTGCATTTCTAGGTTTTAGCAAACCCACTTGGGAGAACTTCATTAGAGTTCTATACACTGGACATTCTCACCTCCTCAGGTTGATTATTAAGAAGTCCCACAAGTAAATCAATGGCCTTCAGCTCTTGGAACCTCTGTACATTTTCAGGACTGATGGAGCACTTCCAGATGGCACCTGTAGCTGCAGCTAGAAGTTGTTTGTCATTCACTCCACTGGTAAGCAGTCCAACAAGTGGGTCCAGTCCTCCAAACTGCCTAACTAGATCTCTTGTCTCCTTCTCTTCAGCACACTTAGAAAAACATTTTAAAAAAAACATTATTCATAGCCACCAATAATTACCTTGTGTAAGGACCTATTCTTATCTTCTTCTTTTTTTTACTTGAATAAAGTAAAAAAAAAAAGTTAAGTTCCCCTTTCAGACCATGCGGTCTGTAGGGCAAATGGTGTTAAGGTCACCTTCGGCCAACGGTTAACGAGCAGGGTGTCATGTTGTCGGCACAAGGACCAACCACCTTTGCTTTTCCCAACTGAAGTCAGGTACCCATTTGAGTTGGTTGGACTCGGGGGTGCCCTTAAAAAATCCTAATATTCAAAATCCCAGTCTTCACCAAGATTTGAACCCAGGATCCCATGTAAAGGAAGCCAAGTGCTTAACTACTGCACGCCCACTTGAATAAAGACAAAGAAAAAATTGTTATTCAACTTATTTTTTTACCTCCTAATTTTAGAATCAATTATTTTATGTTTACCAGAAACATCAAAGACTTAATGTCAAAATAATTAAGGGAAAACAAATACCATCTTTATAAACTATATTGGTTTAGTATCCAGAAACATTTTTTAAAAATCTTTTGGTACCAAGACAATATAAGAAAATCTAAAGAAAAGAGAACTCTAAAAGATCATAAAATAATTTGAACTTACTTTAAATATAGCTGAAGCACAGTGCATTTGTAATTCAGTGTTTGAACTTTTTAGATTTTTCACCAGATCCTCTATCATACCCTCCGTTCTTATTGCAAGTCCATAAGTAGGCTGCAGATAAAGAGGAGTGAGTTAAAGTATAATGCCAATATTCATAATGTATAAAAAAAACAATGTAAAGTTTTATATTAAATATATCCAGAAGTAAAAAAAACTTAAAAGTTGAATTAGTTACAAAAAAAAAAAAGAGAGAGAAATCACTAATAAATGCTTTTAAATCATCACATTTTCAGTCTAAATACATTCAGTAAATTTATTGAAAAAATAAAAGATGAAGCAAAAAAATCTGTATGCAATATATGATGATCCAGGTATTTATACTTAAGTCTGGAAAATACTATATTAATCTTCTTTCATAAAATAACTTTGATAAAAGTTTGATCTAGAAGTATTGATAACCTATGTAATCTTTTTCTTATCATATAAATTGCAGATGTTACTTCAAAAAAGAAGATTATTTCAGCCTTGGTCGTATAACAAGGACACAATATATATCACGTACCTCCGATGCACATTCTTGTAGTGTTCCCACTACAGGTATCAACATATTCTCATGCTCTGACTTCAGCAACTTCGCCAGCAGAGGAATAGCTCCAGCTCTGCGCATGGCCTCTTTGTTCTTTTTACTCTTTGAACAACTCCATAGGGCAAGGGCCCCGCACCTGGCCACTTCAACTGTCATCTCCATCTCAGGTGTCATGACTGCACTATTCAGCTTGACACAATCCAACAAATTGACCTAAAAAAAAAAAGCATGTACAATGTCCCCAACAATATAAAAATAATGCACAGTAGAAATAAACAGGATTACAACAAAGGAAAAAATTTAATAATTTTTGTTTAAAAATTAATCTGTAAGTTTGTTTTTTTAGACAGTTTTTCAAATAGAAAATAAAATCTACTTGATTCTTTGACTTATTGTGTTTACAAACAAGCAAAATTATAAGTACTGCCTTTACTTTAACCATCTGATTAAGCATCCATACAGTACAAGCATAATAGGTGAGCTCAAAATGGCACTTAGATACATTTTCTAATTATATGTTTGAAATTTGCAATACAAAAAAAAATGATAGTTTTTTAACCAACATGCCATAGATGGGTGTGAGATGGTTGATTAAAAACAAAAAAAAAAAGAAAGAATACTCTGTATCCCTGCCATATACTATCCCAAACAGCCAGTTATCATCACCCGGGAGGTTTAGACTAGGAAGCAAATTATCTCCAACTCTGAAGGAACATTCGAAACATGGAAGACATTGGACAAATGAAGAATGTAACTACTCACCAGTCTCTTTATTCCACCATGCTGTCTGACAGTTCTTCTAGCTCGACGAAATTTAGCAACATTGGCAATAGTTTCTGCTGCTAGACACCTCAAGTCTTTATCTTGGTCTCGAAGTATCTTCACCATTGTCTGCAGTCCTCCCAAGTCAGCGATAGCTCTTCGGATCTGACTGTTTCTAGAAATCTCTTTTAAAATTTTCAATGCACCAATCTGAAATAATTAAGTATGTAAATCTCTGAACAATGATTATTTAGATAACATTGCTTATAAAGCAGTGAACAAAAATGTAATAAAGTTGAAGATTAAGTCTCAAAAAAATCTTTTGAAGAATTTCATAGATGTTTTGCAAGGCCTGAATAGATGTTCCGTGAGGCCTGAATAGATGTTCTGCGAGGCCTGAATAGATGTTCCACCAGGCCTGAATAGATGTTCCACAAGGCCTGAATAGATGTTCCACCAGGCCTGAATAGATGTTCCACAAGGCCTGAATAGATGTTTCACCATGCCTGAATAGGTGTTCCATAAATTACTGGAATAATTAACTAGTTGGTCACCATGTGAATTCACCTCTCTAAAAAAATAAGTGTTCCAATAATTACTCAGAATGTGCAAAGTGTTCCTTTAAGGAAAAAGTTTGAGAAACACTGTTGTAAGAAATAGAAGTAATTACTTGGGTAAAAGTAAAGGTAGTTGGTCCTTGTGCTGGCCACATGACACCCTCATTAACCATAGGCCACAGGAACAGATGACATTTACATTATCTGCCCCATAGATAGCAAAGCAACATACTTATTCCCAAAAAAAAGTTAAATTACAGAGTTTGTGATCCATAAAACATAAACAATTAGCATGAGTTACCCACTTCACTGAAGAAAAAAAAAAGATTTTAAATCTTGATCATGCTTTTCTTTATTTCAAGGTAGTGTGTATGTAAGATCATAAAATGAGCATATTTGCTATGTATGCCAAAACCTTTTGAAAGTGGACAGGAGAAATCTTTCTTATGTCCTTTACATTAAATTTTCTATTCAAATTATTATCACATTTGCTGAAGGAAACACACTTTTTTGTAGTGATCAAGTCTCAAATGATTAAGAATATACTTATACAGAAAAGATAGTCAAACATCAAATGCAATAATGACAAAGTTTTAGTTTTATCTATTTTTATGTAAAGTTTTTTCCAATTTTTTGGGGGTAAAAAAATTGTTTATTGCGGTTACACTGATGATGGTATTGCAAAAATCTCAAACATTTTTACAGAAACTGCTTTCTGGCAAGGTGGAAATGAATCATTCAGTATATTATTTTCAAACATTAATCAAAGACAATTTGTAAAAAAAAATTAAGTAAATGCCAAGAGGTTTGGTATATTGAAACCTGACAACTTTTTTATTTTTCTAACCAAAATTGAGTGAAATAATAATTATTCCAATTGATAAATATCAGAAAATAAAAAATTTTCAAGTAGTAATTAACCATGCCTGGTCGTACGGTTTGCACGCTGGACTGTCGTTCAGATTTATCGATGGCCCGGGTTCAAACCCTGCCCGCTCCCATCCCCCGTCATCCTGCGGGAGGTTTGGACTAGGAAGTAATTATCTTCAACTCTGAAGGAACATCCGAAACATGTAAAACATTTTACAAAACATATTTTCTCGCATAAAAAAAAAAAAAAAAAAAATAAGTAAAAACCCTGGCCAGCAAGCAGAAAATCTATTAAAGTACCTTGCATTTTACTTCTTCTGTGTCTAGCAAATTGATTAAAACTTCCAGACCTCCAACATCTCGTATAGCCAATTGACATGTTTCTTGATTAAGGTTAAAGTCACGCAGAGAACATAATGCAATAATTGTTGCAGTTTGATTTCCTCCCTGACAAAATAACAAAACACGTGAGAATTAGAATTCAAGAGATAGGCAAATCAAATAGATGAACAGAGAATAATTAAGAGAGAAAGAGGCATTTTCATAATAAGGAAGACAGTTGATGATAGTTCTAATTGTGGAAATGAATTTCGGAGCATACATTTGAAGAATTTAAGCCTTCTTTGGAAATAAAATGCCTAACCTTTAGGTATTTCACCAACTTCTGTATTTGCCAATACTCTGTCGGTAGATCAGCATTAGCTTCATGCCTTCTTTCAATCACCTCCTCTTCTTCCTCGCTCTCTGTGGAACTTTCACTAAATCTATCCTCTGTATCAGATTTATCCTTAGATTTCAATTTACTATTTAAAAAAAAAAATCAGATATAGTAAGTACAATATCTTGAAATGCTAGAGCAGTAAGATCAGATTCAGTTAATAGGAATTATATCTTATTCAAGAGCTATATACAATTGGTGCCTTAGTGGAAATCAACAACATTATGAAATTGACCATTTATTTACAAAAATAATTGTAATTAGTGAAGCCAAGTAAATTTCTGCTGCATATTTTCCTTTCATAGTTCAAATATGTAGCTGTATGAACTGAAGTACAATAATTTGAACAGAGAAATTCTGTAAGGTAACAGTTTAATGGAAAAGAAAAAGTCAGTGTCTTTTAAAAAAAAACTCAATATAAAAATTTTCAACAGATAAACAGCAGTACGATACTAGCTCCCAAAACGAAAAAGGATGCAGATCTATGCTTAGAGATAGTCTTGAGTTTTTTTTTACAATTCAAGTCTGGGTGGCTAGACAATTTTTGTAAAACGGCTCTATAGATTTTCCAAGAAATTTGATAGTTAATGTATATCTTTGGGAAAAGAATTACTAGCTCATTATACAATTTTCAAAGTTGAAAAAAAATTAATATAAATTTAGTTTAATAAATTAATGTTCAGGAATATTTTGCACACCCTCGTCTAGATCTAAAGGTCTACCATTAGAACAGTGGTTCCCATACTTTCTTGTCTCGTAGACCCCTTGCCATGCTTTCAGAATTTTGGTAGACCCCCTGCTTAACTTGCACAAATTTTTTGCTAATTCATCAACATTTTTTAAACCAAATTTCTAACTGTAGTGAGTTTAAGAGTTAAAAAGTAATTTAAAAGTGCACATTACGTTATATAGATCTTTTTTATTGATAACATTTAAATTTAAACCAATTAAAGGTTTATCATCCGTTGCTACGGATATTATGTTTTATATAGGAATTTGTTGTTCTATGAAGTAGTCCTTCAAACATTAAATATTAAGTAATTAATTTGTCTTAAGTATCATTGTAAAGGGTTTTGCAAAGCGCAGTTTCTCATGTATTTCTTGATCTTTCATGTGGGACACAAATATTGAATCAGCGGAACTGTTTTCATTAACATGAGAAGAAGCGAAGGCGAGTAACTGGCGCCTAAACCAGTATGCTTCGAACAGGAAGGGCTCATTAGCCTTGGCTTGCTACCCACCTAGCAGAAAGAAAACTGAATTCAAAACTCTGCTGCCAAACACGGGAAATGACAAGGAAGGAATAAATACATTTTAAATAATCAACCCTGTACAGTCTACATTGCTTTTTTTTAAAAAACATTAGTTACATGTAGACAAAATTAAGCTATTTAAATAAGTACTGAAATTTAATAGAACAATTTTTCATTTGAATATTAGGATAAATATTTATAGGATTGACTATGATACAAATCATATATTAGTTTATGAAATAATCACATTAATAGGATGTGAAAAATAAAGTCATGAACTGCTTAAATTAAATATATTATCGTAGACCCCGTGGACATCTCATAGACCCCCCATTTTTTTTTTCCTTTTCGTAGACCCTTTGAAAGTCTTCGTAGACCCCTGGGGGTTCATATAGACCACTTTGGGTATCACTGCATTAGAACATTATTAAGTCTTAGTACATTTATACATTCCCTATACCAGGATTTTTTCATGAGGGTAAGGAGGAGGGGTCTAAGAAATGTTCAATTTTTGTAAAATCTAACACTCATTAGTAATTAATAGAAAAACAATCGCTCTATAAGTTATATAAAGGAGGTATTATCTTTTTTAAAAAGTAATTTTACGTTCTTCTTGTTTCTTCACTATTTCCTCTAATATTAATGTGTTCTACTGCTGTGACATCAATGGCTGAGTGGTTAAGCACTTGGCTTCTGAACCTGAGAGTCCTAGGTTTAAATCTCAGTGCAGGCTGGGGTTTTGCATTCCGGGATTTTTAGGGGGCCCCTGAGTCCACCCTACTCTAATAGGTACCTGACTTTAGTTGGGGAAAGTAAAGGTAGGTAGTCATTGTGCTGGCAACATGAAACTTGCTTGTTAACTGTTGACCATCTGCCCAAGGTCTGAAAGGGGAACTGTTTACTGTGAGCTCAACACTAAAAACACTTTATTTGTACAGGTATTTTAAGTTGATTTTTTGAGTTACAAGCATAAAATTTATTTCTTTTCAAATAAGAAAATATATGTTAAAAATTTTAAACAGTATTGAATAGCCCTGAAAGATTTAAAAAATTAGAGAATAATTAGACTTACTTGGTCAGCAAATGGTGATGTCTTTGGGGAATATTAATGGATTCTCGACTGAAAATTGAATTATACAAATAAATAAAAAAAAAAAAAAGCAAAGAAAAGTGTAGTCTTATATTACTTATATTGTACTGTGCAATAAATTTTCATTAATGAATGAAGCACAATTGTTTTTTAATATAAGAAAATTGTAGGTACTTAAAAAAATAATTTTGATTATTAAACATTCTGTCATGAAATGTAGCATGTGTAATGTTAATTTTTTTTTTAATCTATAAGATTCTAGAACTGTAAAAATTAGCATAAAAACGAATACACAAAATGTTAAGAAAGTTAATGCAGGAAACTGATATATGGTATTTTTTTAATTTAAAAATTTGTTATTTTTCTTCAACTTTTGATTTTTAACTCTGGGTCAAACAAAAAACATTTTGGAGCAACCTACAACACAATAGATTGCATTACTTACACCACTGCAAACACTAACACCAAATCAACAAAAAAATAAAAAATAAAGCAAAAGATACAAATTTTAAAACAAATTTAAACAGTAGTTATAATAGCCATATAATTACTGCCATTTATATCTTCGTGAATGGGGTAATGCAATCTCTTCATTCAAACGAACTCCAGCTTTATTAAACGCATCTATAATTTCCTTTAGACAAAATTATTAAAGACAGTCAATTTAACAAAATTTGTTTAAGTCTCAAGAGATACGACTACTCTGAGAGATAATCTCCACAAAAGTCAAAAACTTTAACTCATTTTAACTTGATGACAAAGTACAAATAAAAATACAAATTTAATAGAATCTTTTATCTGTAAACAATTAATGCATATGCTTTGCAGACTAGGGTGTTGACAGACAGCAGCATCAGTATGGAAGAAAAAGAAACATCTGACTTATTTTTATGGAATACCAGGTAATGTTATTGAAAAAAAATAATGAAAGAGAATATTGACAATATGACAATAAAGTAGTCTTATTCTTAGTTCGATCATGACCCATGAACAAGTAAAAAGAGGAAACTATTTTTAATTTGGATATTAAGTTTTAGATTCATACATTTTAGACAATTTCTTTGAAAAAAAAATGAAAATTTTTTTTTTACCTTTTAAAGGAAATGTGCATTAATTGAAGAAAATTTTTTTAATTTTTACAGATTTTTACCCACTTACAGTTCTTTTTAATAGTTACCGATAACACCTTTAGCTTGTACCCACTTCTGTAATGTTCTAAGGGTCATCATCAAGCAAAATTTAATAGAGCAAAAGAGATAAGTAGCACCACACCAGTGACTATATTGGTTACAAATGAGAAATCATCTGCCTACGTTTTCTTATCTTCTTCTTCCACTTCCAGATTTTTCCATTTTAAAGAGGGTTGAAGTTTTTTTTTGCTCTGTGTCTTTTGTGTGTGATCTTTGTCTTGCTGTTGGTCCTTGTGCTGCTTGTTATTCCTGTCTGATCTCTGAGTCCTGTCACCCTCACCTGCCTCCCCATCAAGCAAAACTACTTGGCCAGACTCTTTATCTTTGTAAGACCTCATTGTAAATTCCTAAATGTAATTAAGCTTGAGCTATTGAGCTAACGTTTCTCTCAACTATTTATAATAATATAATTAAAATAATTGTTAACAACTAATGAAAAAAAAATTTAAATAAAGGAATGCAAATTTAACATACATAAAAATAACTGAAATGTCAACATAAATTAAATACATAAACATGTTTCGCAGTAGAAAAATAAATATAAACATGTTTCTAAGTAAAACAATAAACTTTTTATTAAGATTTATCCTGATAGATTATGTTGTAATATAACTTCATGAGAGTTTTGTGTGGTTTAAACTATGACAGACCATTTTTACTCTGCCCATAAAATATCTGGCACTAATAAGAGGGCTCCAGAACATTGATAGAATTCTTAGATTGAAGTCTATCACAAATAAATTTCATGGACTACTCAGCTCATTCACCTCGGCTATGTTTACGCAAAGTGTCAAGATTTAATATGTTGTTTTTTTTTAATTTCAAGAATAAGGTATTATTTTATATAGCAGCTGAATAATAAGCTTTGAAAAAAAAAAGTAACACATTTTTAATACATGTGACTAAGAAGTGATAAAATATTTAATAATTTAATACATGTGACTTTAAAGATGTTGGTCAAAAAATTAAGTTATATTACTACCCCCACACTAAAATGTTCAAACTTGACATCATAGATACATTATGTATTCCATATAGTCCAACTATTCATACTTATAATAATTTAAGGCATTAATCTTTGATTCAAAAGATTAAGAGTGAGTGCAATATTTCATGAAAACCCATAACATACATATTTTGCTAAATCTAATTCAGGAATCCTAAGGAATAAGTAATTTAACAATCAAATATTAAGATCAACAAAAAGTCAAATAAACAAGTCTATGTAAAACACCATGTTCTCACCTGTTGTGTGATCATTTCAGCAAAATGGGGAGATTTCGCTTTTAACAAAGAAACTATCTCTCTATATGTGTCAGTTCCCGGGTTTTCAAAATTCAGCTGGCCATTCTTGTCTGCAGAGGGACCCTTGAAATAAAAAAAATCTATTAAATCTTGACCAAAACACAAAAGTATAAAAACAAAAGATGGAATAACAACAAACATGAGTCTTCATGAAGAAACAATTTCAGTAGGCTCATTTTTGTTCTGTCTGTAACTGTTCTAGTTATAATTGTACCAGTCTGAGAAAGAATTATATGAATGGTTCTGGGGTGGATCAGTTACTATTCCTGAAAGGACAATGATGAAAAACTTCCAAACCTATTTTTCACTTGGGATATTCATAGATGTAGATATTTTAAAGGGAAACTTAAAATTTTTGATATAATATATGTTTTGATTTACAGATAATGAATATATTATTCTTTTTTTTTTTAATTTGCAATAATAACTTAGTAATTGATGTTTTTATAAAGTAATTTTCCTACGCATCCAAAACAGTCAGACTTTCACCAGGTTTCTTGGTGACGTCACAAATAGGTTTAATTTAATCTATTGACTTCTGTATAACGGGAGACCATACAGCAAAGTTTACCTTCTTGTAAAAGAAATATATATTTGTCTATGCAGTTAGATCTAGGATCTTGTATGCAAAGAAAAAAATGCATATTAAAAGTAGATTTACATGCTTGACTAACCACAGCAGTGTGTATTTTCTTGCCAGACCACTCAACACACAACAAACACTATCGCTTGGTTGTCTTGTCATGACCAACTACACGTAATCTTGACTAGCCTTACACTGACCAGTTTGTTCAAATCAGTCAGACACATGATCTATTTACTTCTTGGGACAGGGAAAGGCTTAGATGAAAATGCTACTTTTTTTCTCGAGTTGGTTATCCAAAGCTTTTAGATCTATTTATACAAGTATATATATATATATATATATATATATATATAACTGTATCATAGATCTAGACAAGGTTGTCACTAAGCCTAACAGCTACTGTAAGAATGAAGCGATACGATTGGTTAAATGTAGTTTCTCTTTTAGTATTGTTGAGAGAAGTGACGTATGAAATCGCTTAAAACAAAATCTCAAAGAATCCTGTTTTTTTTTTTGAGATGTTAAGAATTTACTGACTAATTTATTAAATATAAATGTTTCTAAGAATTTAAATACAAAATGGTAAAATGTTTACTATTACAACTTTTCACCCAGAATTTAAATATGTCAATAACTCAAATTTGAAAAACCTTCGGAGTTTCCCTTTAAATAGTGGATCTGTAGGCTCTAAACTTCCTTCTCTCTGAAATTAGTGAAGTACAGTGGTTATTGAGAGAAGAGTAAAGTTAAAAAAAATTAAACAACAACCAACTGCTTTTTACTTTCACAAAATAAAGTCAGGTACCCATTGGAGTTGGGTGGACTCAGGGGCGACATAAAAATCCTGAAATTCAAATTCCAGTATTCACAAAGATTTAAACACAAGTCCCCAAGTTTGGAAGCCAAGCGCTTAACCACTCAGCCACCGTGCCTCTTAGAGAAAAAGGTGAAATAAGATATGGTTAAATACTGATAAGCTCTGACAAGGACACAAATTGCTACCCAAGGCCATGTGGCTATAGCACAAAAGGATCTTTGACAGAAGTCAGATTTTAGCCTGGTTATTGGTCACTGCTAGATGAAGTGGCTAATTCAGAAGTCCATGGTTTAGGTCTTAGTCAGAACTTTTCATGCCAATCCGTTCAACGGTTTCAGAGATTTCTTGATAGATAAGTCTGTGGTATTTAGCAAATATATATATATATATATATTTTTTAAATATTTTATTATTATATAATATAATAAAACAAAAAAAAAATTAAAGATCACTTACTTTATTTAAATAATAGCCACTAGTATTTGCTGTGACATAAAGAGGGCTTTCATTATCAAATGTACGAATTACAATATAACAAATGTCTCCGTTCAACTGTCGCCATGGGGCTGCTCTACATCCATTTTGATACACATATCCATCACCTGAAAGAAAGAAATATGTTTAAATTCTTAAGTAATAAAATTTTCTTTTCTTGCAATATAAATTATTATTTCAAGTTTTAACAATTTAAGAACATAAATGTTGGCCTGAATAAATTGGATATATGGAAAAATGATAGTAAAGCTTAGTTTTCATTCAAAATAAAAGGATATGAATATTTATTATTTATATTTATAATAATGGATGATTATTTTATTTGTCAATATCATTGATTATTATAATCCTGACCACTGTCAAAAAACATGAGCTAAGACTGTACAGCCGTATAAAACCATATTAAGAGATCCTCAGGGCTTGCAATGACTTTTCAGCAGGGAAAAGTTCCAGGGAAAAGCAGAAGATGCAAGCAATGTTTGTTGTTTTAATTGTTTCGGATGTTCCTTCAGAGTTGAAGATAATTATTTCCTAGTCCAAACCTCCCGCAGGACGACGGGGGATGGGAGCGGGCAGGGTTTGAACCCTGGACCATCGATAAATCTGAACAACAGTCCAGCGTGCAAACCGCACGACCAGGCAGCCATCCATGTGAGGACAACATAAAGGAATGGATGAGCCTGCCTATTGAAGAGACACATCCCAGCAAAAGGCAGAAAGGAATGAAAAGAGACGGTTGTCAGAACTTGTTTTGTGCCACAATGGTCTAACAGACTTAAAGACAGCTAAAGGTGAAGGGTGATAATTGTTGTCCATCAATTATTTCTTATATTCACTTACCATAATAGTCTATGTCTTCTAGAGCAAATCTTTGTTTGTCTGGACCACATACTCTTTTGAGAACTGAAACTTCACCATCAACAATTTTGGGATTTAGCCGAACATCTCTAATAAGAAGAAAAAATCAAGCATTGTTAAAAAATTTTAATCTTAGGGATTATTCATAATTTTGTTTTTTAAATATAACAAATTTCACTCATATTCTTAACTTCGCTTAAAGTTTCACTAATAGAACATTTTTTGTATATGCATAGAAATTATTGTCCTTAAGAAACAGTACTGATTTGTTTTATACTTTTAGAATTTGCTTTCCAGTTAAAGTAGCACCCCTTAATCTAAGACAAAACAGATGTTATAGTTCAGAAATGCTGCATTTAGTGTCACAGCTCCACAATAACAACAATTAAAGCTGAGCATGGCTAAAAGGAATACTGCCACAAAGATTTCAAGAAAATATGGTTATGACAGTCAAACCTTCATCAGCTATGAGAAAGTGCTTGTCATTTTATGGGTTTTGATTTAAATATTTGTAAAAATAATATGATTACATACTAACTATGCAGTATAACGGAAAGTGTTTTTTGTTCATTGCAATGGAAATAGCTAGTAAGTTTCAGATTGACTGCTACAATAACAGAATGTAATAATTTATATATAAAAATATATTAACTGTGTAATCTTCAATATACTGGCATTCATCATCTGTTCATCGAGACGCTGCAATTTCAACCTAAGGCTTAAAACGCATTTTTTTTCTTCAATTTCTTTGGCTTTCTCTTCATCATTGTCACCCTGTGAAAAGAGAATCAACAATGCATTTACTTTGTCTAATGTTAAGAATTGGTGTAAATATAATACATTTTATCTGTGATTCTAAATTCTAAAAGTGAATTAAGCTTGAAATCAGATTTGTCACCATGAATATCAATGAATAAAGTTTGAACTCACTGCACTTTTCATCAGAGCTTCAATTTCTTTTGTTATTTCTTCATGATATCTAAAAATTGAGTTGTCAGAACCTTCGACTGTTGCAAATCTATCTCCCAGCATATTGGTAACTGGATCACGATTTTCTGCACATTTCAAGTAAAATTGTATTATTCAACTTTCTTTGAAAATGAAAACAAAAATTTACAATGAAATCAATATTAAAGTTTGATATGGATTACTTACCTTCTAAACAAGCCCTGAGTTCTTCTAGTTTTCTCTCTCCAGCTATTTGAAGCACATATAAAGCTTGTGAAAGACTGAGAATATGTAGCACACCATCCATTAAATTTAGAAGAGGCGTTTTATCCTTGGGTGAAACAGCAGAAGACTCAACATTTTCATCACTTCATAAAGAAAAAAAGAAATGTATAAATCTATTTGAAATTTTGAGCTCGTGTGCATAAGTTTAGCTTCAATTTTTTAAAATAAATTTTCCAAACTTCTGATCTTAAATATAAAGAGATTTGTAATTTCTCTTGTGACAAAAATTGTGATATTAAACTGATGGTGTTCAATTTTTTAATTAATTTCTAGCAATATAAATCTTTTTAACAATATATCTTGTTATCCCATAAATTACAGACATACTTTGAAATTAAAGATAATTATGTGTATTCATGTGTCAATCTAGTCATGCATGTTAATTAGGACTTAAAATCAGTCACTTGTTTTTTGGGCTGATACTGGCAACTTATTCCATGTTCTAAGAGCACTAGGGAAGAAGGAGAACTTCTGCAAGTTTTTCCTAGCATATGGAATAAAAAATGTGACTATATCATTGTGTTTTTCTGAGTATTTTATTAGGTTTTATTTTTACATTTGTAAACTATGGTTCAGTGTTTGATGTATTATTGCATGTTGCTACTTTATTGTTTAGTCTTCTTACCTGATGAGTCTCTATATTTATTGATTTTACTAATAGTGTTACTCTAATCAAACTGTTTGTTACAAATCTCACAGCTCTATTTTGCTTTCTGTTCTAGTTTGTGAAGACTTCTGGTGAAGACTGGGATTTTGAAATCAACAAATAACATTTTCAGTTACAAATTTAATGCATAGTTGTTTACTTACTGTGCAGAATAACCAGGACCAGATAACTGTAGAGCATTTAAATTAGTTTTCCAAGCAAGTGGCTTTTTGAAGATTAAGTGAGTTTCTTCAGGGGATTTACCTTCCTCTATAAATTGTAAAATCATATTGATAAGCTCTTCATTTAGTGCTGTGAATTCCAGTTTGCCTGTGTGTCCATCTTGAGCAGAAGTCCACTGAGCTGCCCTCCTCAATGTTTGACCCATTCTTTTTCTTAATTTTGTTTTTTTTACACCTCCTTTTTAAAATGATTCCTATACACATACACAAAAGAAATTTATTGCAAATAAATTAAGAATGTATAATATAATTGATTTATACACAAGAGAAGTTAACCTGTTGGTAATCAAGCATGGATAGTTAACAAATATAGTGTGAAATGCTGGGCCTACAAATGTTGAACATCGATTTTTCAAATGACATTTGAAGAGCTTACATGGGCCTTTTAGATATAGCAAAATGGAAAAAAAACATTTGATGATGCTTTAAGTAAAGTAAATGAATCTTTGTTGTTATTTCAAAGCAGAGACAATGATTAAACAGGAGGTCCTCGGGCTATATCAGTCCCGGTTTATAATGTTTCTACGCTACAACACATACATCGTACACTATATAAAGCCTTGTTTTGACTTAAGTGGTTTAATTTGCATCATAAACGCAAACATTATCACCCAGGAAATAGTTGGTGTGTGTGTTGGAAGAATTTGACATGGTGCGAATGTAGACCAAGTAAGATATAATGGAATCCCCACACTGTAATTGGACACCATTTTGACTTACTGCTTCGTCCATCACTTCATAATTAATTTCTAGTGAAATCTAGTGTGTGTTCTGATTTTGTTAACCATTAATTTACCCTTCATTATTTTTTCTTTCATTATTTATATATATATTGAATTTAGCTCTATAATAAATATTTCAATATCTTGATATACATTATACATTTTTATATAGATTTAATTCTATCTCTACATCTAAATCTATGTGATATTATTTATTGATCTACTTTCTAAAGTGAAATCAAACACAAAATCAACAATAAACAGGAAATCTGGCACAAAAACAGCTGAGGCAGAGGACAAGAGATCACTGCAGTCAGAAGAAAAGTGCTAGAGAAAAAAATTTAGGTAACTAACTGACACTTGTCACGCTAGCTCAAACTCAAACTGATCTAGATAGTAGATACTAGATGATGATGAGTACATCTACAGTATTATAGCTAGCAGTACTTGTCTACTAGATCTAGTCTAGATTCTAGAGAAAAAAACCTTTAACTTTAAGTCTTCATTTTTTTGTAAACATTCATGATTCAACAATCATACTATACTAGATCTAGAATCTAGAGACATTGATTGGGTAATTTTGGTAATGATTTGAGTGATTCAACTTTAAAAATAATATGTTGAATACCGGTACTGGCGTACTCAAATACTTTCAAATATTAATAGGGTGAGTAAATGAATTCATGATGAGTATGAGCATTATGCTTAACCATTATAAATCCTTATTCCATTATTTTAATTATTGAGTGAGAATTCAGAATTGAGCCTGTATCTACTTAATCAAAGTTAATCTACTACTAGACTCTTTCTCTTACTAGAGAGTTACTAATTACTAGATCAACTAGTAGTAGTAGAGAAAGTAGAGTCTAGATAGTAGATCTAGATATCTACATCTATTCTAAATATTATATAAAAATGTATGACCTTATAAAGTACTAAATGAATGTTGATATAAGATTTAGACCAATTTAGATTCCAGACCTATGTTGAACAACACTCAACAGGTGAAAAACAAAAGGCGCTGAAAGTAATGGCTTCTGTGGCAACTGTTGTCAATAAATAGTGCGCATGCGTCTTTGTCTTTGTAATTGTCACTGACCTATCTATATGTTAAGTTTAGATTAGACCATAGACTATATATATATATATAGGTCTCTATAGTCTACCGGCACGGAGGTCACGATTATCTTATCTTATATAATACAGACGTTACTTCAAAAAAGAAGATGATTACGTCCTACGCGTCATGCATTTAGTCATGCAAATTAATCAATGACTTAAATCCTGCCAAGTCACTGGTTTTCCTAGCTAGCTTAGGATTATTTCTTATTTGATTTATAGAAATTTCATTTAATAAACCGTAATGCTTTGTTTGATTTTTTGATAGTTTCATCAATAAAGGGATTCCGTGACAGTTTTTCATTTATTATAACACCTAGGTTTTTTTTTTAGTCTGTGTTACTGCGGTTTACCATATATAATATTAGTGGAATTAATTTGTTTCAGTTTTTTTGTTACTTCTAATAACTGACATTTTTTCTGGGTGTAAAGGCATGCTCCAATTTGATTCCCATTTCTGTAATTCATCTAATTCTTTTGTAAAAATGTCTGTATCTTGTGTTGTTTTTATTGTTCTATAATGCAATCGTCTGCAAATAATCTGACTTTTGTTTCTGAACTAATGCAAAATAAAATACCTGCAACAGACCAGAAATAGGGCTACAATGAAAGTAGATACCGCGGTTACGTGACACCAATCTTGTCGTTTAATGAAGGACAAATTGAAAAGATAGATAGAATTCTGGTGAAGCAAGAAACTTTTCAAAGATCTAGTGGAATAGCCGCTTTTATTTTTGTATGATCTGTCTGTCCATCCATTTGTCTGTCCCGTTTAGATTGCAATAACTAGAAATGATAATGAAAATCCGATATCATGATATTTTAAATATCGCAAAGTTCTGGTACAAAATCTTTTTTTTTTATGAAAGCGAAATGTTTATTTTAAATTGAATATGAAAGCAGTTTTTCATTTGAAAATACACATTTTTTTTTTTACAAACTATTAATAGTAAAGAAAAAAAAACTAGTGAAAATTATTAGAATAGGGAGGAGATTTTGTTTTAAATATTTTAACATTTCTGCAAACTGTTTATCAATTGCATTCTAAAACCAAGTTAGAAACATATTTGTATCACTAAATGTATTGCGTACTGTTTCCCTTTGTAAATGTAACTTACCTTTTGAATACAATTTTAACTTTGGTTTAAACATAGAATTTGGCAGTGTTTAAGTTGCATATATATTTAAACAGCATTTATTAAGCATTGTTTCATGTTATACGGGTGGGGTTGCGGTGGAGAGTTCACTACATTAAGTTATCATAGGTATCAGGGCCGCCGCTACCTATTGTGCAAAGTCTGCATTGCATGCAGGCGGCCGAATGTAGGGGGCAGTCAAATCATTATTCCAAGGTTACCTTTATAGTTAAAATTTTTAGTTTAAAAAAATTACTGAAATATTTTAATATGTTATATAAATTCCAATTATTCCATTATCTTTAGAAAACTATTTAAAAAAAAAAAACAATAGGCGTAGCCTAAATAAAAAGCTATTTTGGAAACTTTTAATAAGAATAAGAATAAGAAATAATAATAAGAAAAAAATAGAGCAGCGTGCTGTGGATTTCCAGGGTTTTCTTCCATATGGGGCTAAGGGGCTACATATTTCTGACCTTGAATTTTCGCGGGCTATCTGTAATATTTGTTTCGGATGACTCTTACAGAAGGAGATCAGTCAAAACATTTTTTTCTTTTTAGTGTCTACTTATTACATACCGGTATAAATATTGTTGTTTAGTCGAATAGCCCGCCCTCTAGATCTAGTAATTAAAAACTCAATGTTAAAAACGTTGGCTTTTTTATGTTTAATGGCAGTTAGTTAAGCGTAGAATATTTTGACGTCATTATAGATGTAGATCTACATTAAGGCATGAAGTCGTAGGAAACTGTTTGGAGCAACAAGCCAACGACCGACCAACAACAAGGGGGAAAGGCGACGAAAAAAATGTTTTATTCATTGTAGGTACTAATCCGTGTCTGAATATTACCAAATGTTAACAAATTAAAATATCTTAAGAAAGAGAAGTCGTTTCATCTTCTAATAAGATCTTGCCAAATGTAGATCTTTTTTTTTTTTTTTTTTGCGAAAGGCGTATGCAACAACATGGGTCAAAACATTTTGAAGAAAACATTTCAAAACCTCTGTGCTAGAGTGATTCTTCTGGATTTTCTTATCGGAGATAAGCAGAATTTCTTCCGACTATTGCACTTCATTATAGTGACGATTTTTTTTTGTAAAAAAAAAAAAAGTCCGCGACAGAGACGTCTTATTTACCACGAAGATGATCTTAATAAGATAATAATGGCTTTTCTTATATTATTTCTTCTTGTTACAAGAAAAAGCTAAAAAATGCCAAAATACTTGCAGCGCCGGGCCCGGCCCCTAAATCAGACCCATTGCCGACTTGAGCGGAAACCCGCCGAATGATGAATTGTATCTCCAGAAAGAACTTTTTACAACGCTTAAAAATTATGTAGGAACACTATTTCCAAAAACCAATAAAAAAAAAAAAACACAAAAAAAAAAAAAAACAGACTCGTACATCGCTCCTCTTTGTCTCCAGCTTCTAAAAGGGGGGGGGGGGGGGGGGGGGGGGCTCGAACGAATTTTTTTTTTATGTTGGGGTTCGCCACCCGGAATAGTTTGAGAAGTGCTTTTAGTTCAAGCCATTGTATAAGTGACTTTTACTTATATTTATTTATTTTACATCAATTCAAGAAAAATATTAAGCGCTGGTTTGCTTCATTTTTTTCAAGTGGTGTGATGCATAAATTTACAGGCACCTCCAAATCCGCGTATGTCAAGATAACTGTGGACACAATGCACATCTTTCCAACATACAATCGTTATAATCATTATCAAAGTTTACTGAACGTTGAAAAAGTTTCACCGCAAATGGCTTTTGTGTTTCGAGTCACTTTGTTCAGCATGAAACTGATTCGGTTGTTTTAGGAATTAATAAATATAGACGACATTAGCCTACAGGTACAAAAGGAGTAAATGGCGTTTTTCTGAAAAGACAAGAATATAATGCATAAAGAAAATTTTAAAAAATTGCTCTTGAAAAGAAAACAACAACAATAGATGAAACGCATTAAAGAATGCATGATTTTGAAAAGCATCCTTTATCGGCAATGTCTCGCCTTAAAAAGGATCCACAATTAGTTTATTTGGCAAACACACGAAAAAAAGGTATTTGTATCAATTAATACAGGCAATTTCAAAATGAAATGAAATAGAAAATAAAATCCTTGAAAGTGGATAAGCTAACAAATACTCTCACAAAACATTAGATCGTACACCAGATATGTCTCATACCGAACTAATCACTTTTATTATTACTTCTGTTTCTCATGTACCTCATGTTACACTACATGAACAGTTTCTGGGGTTTCCCCTAATTACTGATACAACTAGAGAAGGACTTATATATTAACTTCACAAAGGGCATGAGGGATATAGACAACGGTGTGAACATGAAAGGAAAAAAAAAAAGGAATGATCTACAAACATGAATTTAAATCAATGGGCGCTTTTGGTACATGGTACATTTTTCAATTTCGCCCCCTTTTTTTTTTCTAAAAAAAAAATTCATTAAGACTGAGCTGGACGCTGTTCCAAAAGTGGTATTGGATTAAAATCCATTTTTATAGGCCATTCTATTTTTCCCTTTTTATTCGCACAGTTGTTGCACCCCTCAAGTACAACCATGAATCATGCACTAGGAATAATTTCGGACATACGTGCCTACAGAAATCTGTATGTTGATGTTGTTGTTGTTTTTTTTTGTGATGGACTTAAAAAAACTTATCTCGTTCAGACTACTAGCTTATGCTCCTGTATTTGAGACGATGAATTTATAATTGATTAGCTGCGGCAGGTATATTACAATGAACAACGGAAATGATCATGATATATTTACCATTTCTCGATAACTTTGACTACTCAACAGTGTTATATGGTCTGGACTCTGATATGTTAACTTGTTTGTTATTGTAAAATAAAGCATAATCTGAAAAAAAAAGTTCGAAATACAAAAGCCATTGACAGTGGAACTTTTCCAACGTTCTGTACACTTTCATGATAATCATCACAATTGTATTTTGGAGAGATGTGCATTGTATCCACAATCATCTGACATACACGGATTCAGAGTTGCTTATAAATTTATCCAACAAATGAATCAACTAAGCGCTGAATATTTTTCTTGAGTTTAAAGAAAGTAAATAATCCTAAGTACAAGTCACTTAAACAATGACTTGTAAAAAACAGAGTAAGGCAGTGTTTCTCACATTCCCAGGTGGCGACTCCCTAGATAACATTTTCGTTTAAGCCCACAATAGAAGTTATAGCTTAGAGGAGCGATGTAGGCCTCGACAGTGAGGCCCTTGAGTTTTAAAAAAATGTAATAAAAAGAAAAGAAACTTAGTCATAATTTTGTAGGTTTTATTTTTCATTTATATGAATTGAACACTGTGTGTATAGAATCCAAAGTGATGCCATCAAACGTTGTTGTTTTTTTTTCGGACATTGTGGTGCCTACATCATTTTGAAGTGTTGTGAAAAGTTCTTCCTGGAGATAGAACTGTAGTTGCGGCAAGTTTCCGCTCAAGTCGCCAACGGGTCTGAACATTATTTTTGCCGCCCCCCCCCCTCCTTGTTGTTGGTCTGTTGAACATCGGTTCAGTTGTACTAGTTGTTGATGATGGCGTTTTATATTTATTGATAAATAAACTTTTAATAACTTCAACTAACTTCTTTGTGAACAAAAAAATCAATATTACTGTTATTATTCACGATTTAACTTGAGATGAAATATAGATCTAATAGTAATGAAATAAAGATATAGATCTAATAGTAATGAAATAAACTGATATTTAAACAAAATCTAGGTCACAACAAAACAAAAAGTCTTTACTCTTCCTTGTCTTAAGATTTGCACTAGGTACGTTAATTTCATCATCACTGCGTAACCACCAATCAATCACTTCACCTCTTCTTACCAACGCTTGGGAAACACACACACTCCATAAAACACTCCAGAACACCCCTTTTAATTAGGACTTTGCGCTCTCCCCCATCCATATGAGGAACTAACGCCTTCCTCCCTCCCCCCCCCCACACTAATGAAAATGTTTTTTAAAATTACCAGTAATAGATCTACTTACAGGGCGGGCCCTTGGACTCAAAACAAAAATTACGAACAACCCGCGAAAATTTTAATACTAGAAATGAGTAAGCGCTTTTGGAAATAGCCAGTGGGAATCCCTCGGCTGCTGCTATATTTTATTTGTTCTAGTTTTCAAAATAATTTCTTATGTACGAATATCGTTTAGCCTATATTTTCAAAGAATAATGGAATAATAAGAATTTATTTAAAATATTTAACTTTTTTTAATTTTATAATTTAAAAAAAAAAGTAACCTTGGAATAATGATTTGACCGCCCCCTAAAGTCGGCCGCCTGCGTGCAATGCACACATTGCATAATAGGTAGCGGCAGCCCTGATTATGAGTGATAAGGACAATAAATTTGATACAGAATCTAGAAATAGCTAGACCTGTGTCTCTTCATGACAATACTTTGTTTTGTTAAAGTAATGTTTTTTAAAACTAAAAGGGAGGTAATTAAAAAATTCTTCCCTTATGTGAACTACTTCCGGATCGATGTTTATTATTATATAGTTACGTCGCAAAGAATTAGAAAAAAAATGGAGGCTTTACCGAGACTCCCGATGTTATCATTTGATTTAAAACATAGTCCAGAATATGTAGAATTTGGACCAACGTTAAAACAGGTAAAAGAAACATTATCCAGATCTAAGTTCGCACTAAATAAAGTAGTTTTGATCTAGATGGGATCTAGTATTTTATTCTAAATTTTAATCAGATAGATCTAGACCTAGATGATAATCTTTTCAATCAAAATTGACAAAATAATAAAATTCAAAATGTTTCAGTGATGATTCATAATCACATTTGAAGTCATCTGAATTTTAATGATGGCAATGAAGACTAGATCTATAGTCATAGATAGACTATAGATAGTCTAGATCTAGATATCTCATTGTCAATATAGATCAATTATAATCTATTTTAAAGTAATGTCTATATTCTATATTATCAGTTAATAAAAAAAAATAATTATTATAATAATAATAATTTTATTTATAAAGCGCTGTTAACAAACAAAATGTAGGCTCAAGGCGCTGTAACAACATTACAAACAAAAACACGAGAGTTAAAATGACAGTTAATCTAAAAAAGTTTTAAACAGATAGGTCTTAATCACACTTAATGTTCTTCTTAAAAGTGGTGTAGCATGTTGTCTGTCTGAGATCAATGGGGAGTGAGTTCCAAACCTTTGGTCCGTGAACTGAAAAAGCCCGCAGACCGTAGCTTTTGAGGGAGAAACGTGGCACTACTAAAAGCGTTGAGTCCATTGAGCGCAGGGCTCTCTGGGGGACATATGGAGTAATCAGTTCGCTAAGGTACAAGGGCATCTGGTTGTTATATATACACTGATGACAAAGTGTGGCGACCTTGTAATCGATTCTCGCTTTCACGGGAAGCCAATGGAGCGTGCGCAAGAGCGTAGTAGCATAATCTTGTCTAGTTTTTTTAAGGACTATTCGAGCGGCGTTGTTCTGTATACGTTGCAGCTTGGCTATTTTGTCATCAGGTATACCTGCTAGCACAGCGTTGCAGTAGTCAAGGCAGGAGAGTATGAATGCCACAGCTAGCGTTTTTGTTGACTCCGTTGTTAAATATGGTCGGATCTGGCCTAATCTGCACAGCTGCAGATAAAGACCTTTGCAGAGCTGACTTATGTGTGGGTCGAAGAAAACTCCAAGATTCCGCACTACATTTACAAAAGGAACATGACAGTTAGTGATAAAGAGAGAATCTGTGCTCTCAACTTTTGAGACATTGTTCCTAGTGCCAATCTTAATTATTTCTGTCTTGTCTTCGTTCATCTTGAGTTTATTTTCAACCATCCAATTGCTCACCCTTGCAACGGTACTACTGATTTTCTCTGCCAGATGCAACACCTCTGAGGGTACTGATGAATCGTATAACTGTGAGTCATCGGCAAAGAAATGGTATAAGATGCCGGTTGGCCGTATGACACCGCTGAGTGGATGTGTGTACATAGTGAACAGTACTGGGCCTAGAACTGATCCTTGGGGTACTCCGTACTTCAAAAGTAAGCTTGTTGATTCCATCCTGCTAACAACGACACTTTGGGTGCGTTCCGTCAGGTAGGATCCAAGCCACTTTAGGACGACTCTTGCTAAACCAAAAGTTGCAGAGAATCTGGCCATCATAATTTCATGGTCTAGCGTATCAAAGGCTGCGGACAAGTCCAGTATGGAAAGAATTGATATGTGGCCTTTGTCGGAATTGTGAAGTAAGTCGTTTAGTACCCTGACCACTGCTGTCTCTGTGCTACGGCACGTCCTATATGCAGATTGAAATTCTTCCAAGAGACAGTACTGTTCAAGATGAGAAAGAATTTGCGCTAACACGATGCGATCCAGAAGCTTTGACAGGAAGAGAAGATTTGATACCTGGCGATAGTTTTTTAGACATTCCGGGTCAAGACTGGATTTCTTTAATAAGGGCCTGACAAGTGCATGCTTAAATTGCTGTGGTACAATGCCTGAAGTCAGTGAAGAGTTCACAATGTTAGTAATTGTAGGTACAAGCTCATCTAAACATTCAAGGAGCAAGGTCACATGACTTATTTGGCATCTTTAAAATAGTCCAGAATATGTAGAATTTGACTTATTTGGCATATTTAAAATAGTCCAGAAATATGTAGAATTTGGACCAACGTTAAAACAGGTATTATTATGTAAGAAGAAGATTATAATCATTTGATAATCTATTCTATACTCTATTTGGACTATAATTTATTATACTTATACTATACTATAAATATTAACTCAATACTCTATAGGCTATTGTCTCTATGAGTCTATGGTCTAGATTCTAGATACTATACTTATAGTAACTATTTAGTATCATAGTACTAGTTTATAGATCAGGTGAAATATATCTGTATGAAGTGTATGTCAGGTTCTTTTACTTAATACTTGGCTCAAATAAATGAGATACTTAAAAACTCTCTATGACTTGAACCCTAAAAGAAATCCAAATGTTACTATTAAATACACTTAACAAGAAATCCAACTATCCAGAGAATTAGGAACTTTAATATCTCAGATGCACTTGTGGTAGTTGTACTCATTACCAATAAACGTATTGTTCCACCACACATTAAATTTAGAACTTTATATCTAAATATTCAATCCACATCATGTGTATACCTACTATAGCCTCTTTACTAGTATCATACTGTTCACATTCATACCCTGGAAATGTATAAACAAAGGGATATAACTCTTTCATACTTAAATAGCAACAAAGAAACACTACATTCACTCTTGCCATACACTCACCCCTAAAAGTATCTAGGTCTATTCTGAACTATCTAAATCTAATTAGTCTAAACTTTAAAGTAATGTTTGTTATTAATAATAGCAGTAATTATAAGTTCATTCAATAACCAAAGTTACCTTTTATTTTGTTTTTGATTTAAACCCCCATAGACTTGATACATCTAGAGTATCTATAGAGAGAATTTAAAAAAACATTTTAGAATCCTATCTTATAAAATACTTTCTACATTACTTCAAAAAAGGAAGATGATTACGTCCTATGTGTCATGCATCTAGTCATGCATTTTTACCAGTGTTATTTCCTGGCTGGATCATGCAACTCATTCCATGCTCTAATAGCACTTGGGAAGAAGGAGAATATTTGTCCTAGCATGTGGAACAAGGAATGTGTCTTTATCTTTGTGTCTTTCTGAGTATTTTAATTAGGTTTTGTTTTTGTATTTGAAGATAATGGTTCAGTGTAAATTTACTTTTAAGTCTTCTATCCTGAAGGCTTTCTAAATTTAGTGATTTGACTATTGATGTTACTCTAGTCAAATGTGAATATTTGTTTGTTATGAATCTCACTGCTCTATTTTGTGTCTGTTCCAGTTTCTTGATGTTTTCTTGAGTTGAGGGGAGTAGTGAGAAAAACTTATCAAAAAGACATTCATTTCAATTGTAAAGTCAAATAAACTTGTAATTTTAACTGTGTTCATATTTCACATGTTATAGTGACTATCAAGATAAAACCAAAGCTTAAAGTCTTTTCAGACTCATTGTTTTTCTTCAATATTTTTTTATTAGTTTCAATTTTGAAAAGCTTTTCAGCAGAGGCTGAATCGCCATTATTACAGGCATTATTAACAAAATTTAAACGCCAATGTAAATTTTGGGGTCAATTTCATTCATTTTATTTTCTGTTTTGTATTAGAGTAGCGGCTGGACATCTTTATTGATGCTGAACTTGTTTTGTATTTCTTCATATGATTCGAAGGGCTGTAAGCCACTGCTGTCACCCGGTCAACTATTTCCTCTGTTGGAATACTTTAAGTAGGATTAATCCACATTACTAAAGTTTTAACTCCACTATTAACATCTTGCATATTTGCATCATTCTCATATCTTTGGACTCAAGAGTTTTGAATATTTAAGTTTATTAAAAATTTAAATATTTTTTGTTTTTAAAGTAGGAAAGTTTTTTTCCTATCAGAGATGGGTAGTCTGTGTGGTGTAGGACTATCTAATTGACAGTCTTGAATTTCATGTACATGTGTTCAGTAGTTTAATAAATGGATAACTATCTGATTGAGTTGAGTCATCTTTAAGAGTATGCTAGTGCTAGATAGAGATTCAACTCTTCCTGTCATCAAAAACACTGGGGCTTTGAGTTGCTAACAAGCAATCCAACCCTTAGACAATGCCCTTCTCAACCACCCAAGTCAACCCATATATATATATTGAAATAAATTAATTGATAAAAGCAAAAAGCTTATAGTTATTTTATCTTTGTATTACTTTCAGTATATCAAGAATCACTATGGGGAAGATCCAGCCTTATATAACAAACCTTGCACAGACCTGGAACAACTCAGGCAGGTAAAGAAGGGATGTGTTCTATTTGAATTGTTCAGCTTTATTGTGCTCAACTCTTTGCATAATATTTCAATTGTTCAACTTAATTGTCCTAGACTCTCTGTGCATTTTAGTTTTAATTATATATTTGTATAACACTTAAGTGTAATATATATAAACATGTTTTATCGTTCTTGGATGTCCCTGCAGGCCGCTATTCAAGTCAGTCGAGATGTCATGGGCTGCACTACCTTGAAAAAGTATTATGCCCAGCTACAGTATTTGCAGGGGCGATTCCCCATGGGAGAAGGAGAAGAAGCTGCTATTGCATTTACATGGTAAAATAATCTATTGAATGCATTTACATGCATTCATTTGAGTTTATTAATCTCTGTCAAGACTTGTTTAGATATATGTGCCATATGCGGAACGTAACAGTCACTAATCAACAGTTTCTTACTTACTTAAAGAGTGCTATGAAGTGCCAGGTGTAAAAAACCAAGAGAATTAAAGCAGCACAGAAGTTCTGTGAAATTATATTTACAAAATAAATTTGACCTTGCTAAACTGTATTAGAAATAGTCATAAAATAGAAATAAAATAATGTAATTAGCACATGAAAGAAATGTGTAAAGGTAGATCTAATAAAATCACATGATCAGAGGTACATGCTAGTTTGAGTTTAGGGAAGATATCTGAGCTAGAGCCTTCTTATCATGTGTTTTATTTGTTGCTGATTTGTAGGGAAGATATACAGACAGGAAGAGATCAAACACTCTGTGATATCAAGTTTGAACAGGCCTGTATCCTATATAATATTGGCAGCTTGCACTCTCTGCTGGGTGCTCTGGACACTGGACATAATGCTGAGGTAAATCAATTAATCAATTCTCATTAGTATTGCTTTTCTAACTTATAATGAACAGTCTGTAGGTAACATTGTTGGCTGCTGAATGAAATCAAAGCCTCATTTGGTTAGTTGAGTTTTGCTCAACATTTAACCCTGCCCTGGTATGGTGGGGTCAATGTGACTTCAGCCTTTTTAGGACCAAACTTTAAAAAAATATTGCGATTAATGACCTTGCCTGTCATGTATATAGTTGTAAGGCCTTCTTAAGTACGTTACATGTGTTAGATAATTTGTAAATAAAAAATTGTTCGCATGTTTTGGATGTTCCTTCAGAGTTGAAGATAATTTACTTCCTAGTCTTTAGAACGTCCCGCAGGACGACTGGGAATGCCAACGGGCAGGATATGAACCCGGGACCATTGAGGAGTCCAAACTACAGTCCATCGCGCATACCACATGAACAGGCAGCTATCCGTTTCAAATGATTACCTGTTATTTATTGTTTAGGTAATTTTTTGTTATTATTATGTTGACCCCATGTTACAGTCAATGTGTTAAAGGTATTCCCCCCCCCCCCCCCCCCCCCCCCCACCAAAAAAAAATAAAATTCAGGAATCTTACATTGGCTGGCACAATGAAAAAGAACAAAGCCTGCATTCCACCAAACTTTTTGAGGAAAGCAAGAGAAGGAACAGTTCTTTAGGCCTTTGATCTTGCTAATGCTTACACTCTCTTGTCCATTGTTCCAAAGAAGAATAAGAGAGTCGTATTTCAGTCCACCATCCATTTTCAAAACTGATGCAGATGCTGGGAAAATTTGATTATGAAACATGGTATATAGTCTATTTCCACCATGGAGTCAAACTGACCCATGGTACCAAATCTTTAATAAACGACCTACTTTACAAATTCTTCAAGTAAAAAAATTGACAAAGATTGTGATGTTCTATTGCATTGCTTTATTCTTATGTACTCTGTACCTTAAACTGGTTTTAAAATGTGATCTAAGTTTTTCTTGTTATTCCCCAGGGAATGAAAGTGTCTTGCACCCACTTCCAGTGTGCTGCTTGGGCCTTTGAGTTGCTGCGCAATAACTTCTGTAGTTCATCCATGAGTACTGACATGAGCTTTGAGCTCTTAAACTTTCACATTACGTTAATGTTGGTAGGTGGATGCTTCATTCAAATCTACTAATTAGTCATTTTGTTGTTTATATTTTCCTAATGGCATTTACTCTTTCTTTTTTTCCTAGTGATAATGCATAATTTTAAAAGTGTAGAAAGCTTAATATCACCAACCTGGCTTGCAAAAGTGTAAACATTGAGTCAAAAAAAAATTGTTTCGGCTACTTTGCTTTTTCATCTTTCATAATAAGCATGTTTTTTTTGTTGTTGTTTTTTTTCCCATTTTTTGTTTGTTTGTATATTTTTACCTTTTATAATTGGTTGACTTTTTATTCATTTGAATTGGCATAATTAGCTTTGGAATCAGCATTATGGATTAGAAAAAAAACACTTTTTTCCCTTTGCTAAAAAAAAAATATAAAGGTCTAAGAGATTAACTGGAATCTCTGTTTCTAATTTGTTTTCAGAAAAATCCATAGTTGATTTTTAAGGGTGATAGTCTCAAGACTATTGTCAACAATAGCTGTTACCTTTCACAAAAAAAATAATAATAACAAAATCCAATAATTCTTTGCTAAATTTATGTTGAATATTAATGTTTTTTTACAGGCCCAAGCCCAAGAGTGCATACTAGAGAAATCAATATTTGACAACAGAAAGAATAGCATCACAGCCAAAGTAGCTGCCAAAGTTGTTGAATTTTACAAGGAAGCCTGTGGCCTCATTGATCTGGCTGACAGCAAGCAACAGATAAATTCTAGGATGCACAAGGTGCATAAAACTTAATATGTACATCTTATTTGTAACTTGGAAGGTGATAATATTTTAATAAATAAATATATAACTTTAAATTTATTAACAAATTTTTCTATTTGAAAGTAATGCTTATTGTAATCATGTCTTGATTGTAGGAGTGGAGCAGACGTCTCATCATGAAAAATGCCTTCTACCAGAGCATTACTTATTTCTTCCTGGGTCGTGAGGCTGAAGAAGCTCAAAAGCCCGGTGAATGTTTGGCCTACTTAACAGCTGCCAAAGATGAGCTAACAAAGGCTACCCAACTGGCGAAGGTTATTTTAAGTTTTTTGTTATTTTCTTTTTCTGGGTACATTAACTTAATATAACTTAGCATTGAATGCAGAAACTTTTTGTAGCAACCTGATAAAACACTACAAGAAGACATGTCTTGATCCTAGGCTTTATTGAACAAGAATGACTAAATAGTTCACAATAACACACACACAAGCTGACTTGGACACCAAGACATTTTGACACACTAGAACAGATCAGTTCACATCACACAACAGGAAACATAAATACACAACATTCACCCCCTGTTAAGTTTCTTTTCGCTCTACTTCTGAGTTTATACGAGTGCTGTAAGGGCGTATCTCTGGCAGGTGATTTTTGTCCATTTTCAATGGTGTTTTCCTCTGCTCTTAAAGCAGGTGGAACCATGTTTTCTGCAAATGTCTCCATGTCACCCCTAGAAGCTACTGAGTGTTGGGAGGCACCCGGCGAAGTCTCAGTGTTACCAGGAGCCAATTGATGTTGAGAGATTTCAGAAGATGTCTCAACGTCTCTTGGAGAGAATCAATGTAATATGGACTCAGAAGATGAGTCGCCTCTTGGAGCCAAATGAAGTAGTGAGACAGTTTCTTTCTGTCCATTTGGATGATGTATGTGGGCATAGTTCTGATTTGCTTCAGTAAGCTCCACTTCATCTACCAGCGGATCATATTTGCTTTGCCTCGCGTGCCTTCTCTTCAGGACATGCCCTGGAACAGATAGCCAGGTGGGTAGAGAGACACCACAGGCAGACCTTCTTTAGTAGGAAAATAGTGTTTCGTGAGGCGTCATGTTTGTAGCAGTGCATAGTAGAGATCTAATTGAATGGAGAGCGTCGTTTAGGGCTAGCTCCCATTGTGTATTAGGTAGCCCTCTTGACCTGACGACAAGAAGAATTGACTTCCAGGGAGTCGAGTTCAGTTTTTCTACTTGCCTGTTCCCTTTGGCATTATAGGCTGTGGTTCTGCTTGTTACTATGCCTTTACCTCTGAGGAAAGATCGTAGCTCTTCAGACATGAAGGCTGTTCCTTGGTCAGAATGTAAATACGAGGGCGTCCCGAAAATAAAAAATATTTATTTTTAGTGGTAGAAGGGAGTGGTCCCTTAAAGTCAACATTAAGTCTCTCGAATTCTCAAATGTTGATGTGGCTTTTACTAAGCTGACGGCAGATGGTTGATAAAAACGAGGTTTCATCTCAGCACAGATGGGGCAATTGTTTGTTACAGTTCTTATTTCTTCAACTGCATACGTGAGATTCTTTGACCGGACGTCAAGGAGCATTCGCACTATGCCAGGGTGGCAAAGGGTGTTGTGAAGTTCTTCCAAAGACCTGGGGGGGGGGGGGGGGGTTGTACTTGCACAGAATCCACGAGAATGTTGCCATGTTGTCTGCCCCCGGACGGTAACACACATAAAAACTGTACATTGATAGTTCTATTCTCCACCTCTGAATTTAGTCATTTTTAATCTTACCGTGATGACAAGGGTTAAGCATGAAGGATACTGACTTTTGATAATAGGAAATGTCTTAATTTCTTGATTGATTCAACGGTAGCCATTGCTTCTTTCTCTACAGAAGATTGACGTCTCTCGCTAAGAGATAGTGTTCTAGAGAAGAAAGCAACTGGTCTTTTGTTCTGAGATAAGGTAGCAAATATAGCAATATCCGATGCATCTATTTCAAGCTCCTGCAGCGTTTTGTGGTCTACTGCCATTCCTAGTTCTTCTTTCAACGCTTGAAATGTATCTTTGACTCTCTCAGAGAGTGGGAAAGTTCTTTTGTGTACTAAAGGATGGATCTTATCTGAGAAATGTCCTATCCAGTTGACATAGTAGGAAAATAAACCTACAGCTCGCCTTTGTGCATTTAGGTTCTCGGGTGGACGAAGTTGACGCAAGGGTGTAGTCTGTCGGGGTCTGGCTTTATCTCATTATGGGAGACTTCATAACCTAGTAGTCTTATTCTTGAAGAAGCATATGCACACTTTTCCTCATTAAGAGTTAGTCCATATTTTTTTATAGCCTCAAGAAATTTATGCAGATTTTTATCATGCTCTTCTCTGTTCCTACCACAAATGGTGATGTTGTCAATATAAGCATATGCACCCTCCAGTAGCTTGAAGTCTTTTTAAGTGGAGCCTTTACTTTTAATGTCAGCTTTAATATGGCAGCGAGTATAACCAGTTTGATTCGTGTTGGACATAATTATATGTTTTAATGAGTGAAAAGTTCTAAATCTATACTTTCTGACAGCCGATGCAAAAATGTAACTGTCCGAACTACCTGTATTGATGAGAGCATCAAGTGTAATGTTGTTAACTTGTATTTTCATCACAGCATGAGATAGAGAAAACAAAGAGGTGGCTGTTATTGTATACGCTTCTGAATCAGAGTTAGGTCTGTAAACTATAAAAAGTTTTGATTTGCATACCTTTTTGTTGTGTCCCTTTTTACAGCATTTATTACAGATTGCATCTTTAGCAGGACATTTGCTACGAGAGTGGATAGCGCCTCCACAAAAGTAGCACTTGCCTTGAGTTGCAGCTATGGTAACGGGTGTTAAATCAATGCATTGAAATGCATTTAAATTTCAAAATGTTTAACTATTAGCATCATTAATAATATTTTTTGCTTTTAAAAGTTTGTTTAATTTTTACAGCAAATAATGAAACTTTATAAATGACTCCTCGCTGAATTCCAGATTCTTGTAGCTGATTGTATTTAATTAAACTTTTAGGGTTCTCATTTTTTAAAATATATTTTACTTGTGTACATTATTTAAGCTAGCAAAACCGCTTAAAAATAGAGTGGTTATGCATTTCAAGTAAATATTGAGATTGGTATTATTTCCTTTTCAGAATGAAGTTCCTGAGGTTCTAGATAGTTTGCATTTTGCTAAAGATGTTATTCTGGGAAAGTAAGTGCATTTTTCTTCTTCATAGAAACGTCACACTTTTGAAAGTTAAATAATCCAGATCTCCCTCATAACAAAATCAATTGACTATATATTGTGTTTTCATGTGTCAAAGTAAAAAAACTATCTGTGCAAAGTGTAGTTCTTAAAATTAGATCTCGATCCTTTCAACTTGTCTCATGTAAACATGTCCTAGATCTATAAAATAGTAGTACTTTCATAGAGTTGGGCAACTTTTTTTTTTTGAGGGTCTTAAGTTTGTTTTAGGGCTACTATACATACATTAAGGTTGCAGTTAGCGCCCAAGAAACATTTATGCCAAGTTTTATCAAGATTGGTCAAACGGTTTTGATTTCAATGTTAGACATACATACGCCTTACTTTCTACTTTATAGTATAGATTTCATCAACAATTAAATATCTGCACAGATATCAGACCCTTAGACATCTCCTATCTTCAAATGGTTAAAAAACTCTGCATTTGTTTTAAAAAGTTATACTATTAAAAAATTGAGCAATCAGACACTGCTTATTGAAATTACAATGTGCCATTTTTAAACCATATAGCTGTCTATAGTCCTCTTGCAATTAACATACATACATTTTTTTGTACTTGATTGTTAATTTAGGATTTAATTAGTAATAATTGCAATTACAAAATGTTTCAAAAATTTGGCATTCATACTTTTGAAATATTTAAGCATTTATAAACACATTATGAATTAGTACACATGTTCAAATGTGTTTCATTATTTCAGATATGAATCAGCCAAAAAAGATAATGACTTTGTTTATCATGCCAAGGTCCCAGCCATAGAAAGTTTACCTGAGATTAAAGGTAAAAGATTGCTTACAAAAGAATAAATGGCTGTTAATAATCTAAAGAGCATTAGCTGTGTTTGTATGGGTAAAAAAAAATTCCCCCATTTATTCAGTGCATAAAAGAAAGTAAAGTTCCTCTTTCGGACCTTCTGGTTTATAGGGAAGATGATGTAAAGTTATCTGTTTCTGTGGCCTATGGTTAACGAGGGTGTCATGTGCCCAGCACAACAACCAACTGCCTTTACTTTTCCCCAACTTATGTCAGGTACCCATTAATTAGAGCTGGGTGGACTCAGAAGCACAAGAGGATCCCGAAATTAAAAATCCCTGTCTTCACCAGGATTTGAACTCCTGTTCAGAAGCCAAACTCTTTACCGCTCAGGGCCTCTTTAGTGCATAATGTTCACAGTTATTCTGTTACAAAGGGCCCTAGTGTGTCCAGCTAAACAGATACCTATCTTTATTTTCCCAACTGCCCAACTGAAGCGAGGTAGCCATGTGGAGTCGGATGGACTCATGTTTCCTTCATATACATTGCTTTGCTATTTTGGCAAACCTTAAACCTGAACCTAGTGTAAGTTTGTTTGCATTACTCTATACATGTCTTGAGAATTATTTTTATATTTTCTATTCATTGTAGGGGCATGTTTAGTAAAAGGTATACCCTTTGATCCGACTGATAGAGAAATCTCTGGGCCAGATATTTTCCAAAAACTTGTGCCGATGGAAGCTCATGAGGCCTCCTCCATCTACAGGTATATGTGTATGTGTACTAACAAAATACTATTCTCAGCTTGTCTGTCCCTTAACTTTCTTTGTAGGGGTGCTGTGACAGTTTGTTATTTTTTTCTTTGAAATTGTTTTGTTAAATTTACTGATTCTTTTTTTTTTTCCTCTAGTGAAGAGAAAGCGAAATTGTCCAGATCTGTTATGGAAGAAGTGGATCAGAAGAACATGGAACTTGAGTGAGTAGAGCATATCTTTCGCAAATGTTTCTCACCATATGGTTTGCAGACTCAGCCTGTAGAAATATTTGTATTCTCTAAGTTTTATCATTACTGCACAGATTGTTGATATCTTATAAAATACAGACATTACTTCAAAAAACAAGATGATTACGCCCTATGTTGCTTTGTGATACTCACCTTTATGGAGTGGTTCCAGAAGGGAAAACTGTTTGTCAAGAATTCAAATTGTAACAGATATTGGCCAGAGAAAACTCCTTTCAATTTAGGGTTACCTGACACCTACATACCCAAAGAAGGACTAAGTTTTACATAGGAGTGCAAAAAAAAAATAAAAATACAAAAGTAAACTTTAAAAACTGGTGTTTCTGTGTTTTTTGTTGGCTTCATTCTCTGAGCCTCTATCACCAAAACATGGAAACTTACATCATTTAATCTGAGAATGTACATGTATTTCTTGTACAACCAGCAATAACATTAACCGTCTATGTGAATACCAAAAATTAATCACAAATAGTAATTAGACGGTGCTTTGTATTATGGGTCAGTATCTTGTGGGTTTTTCAAGCCACTCATTATAAAGAAGTTAAACTTATCAACGCAGTCAAGCTTGACATCTTTTTGATTTTTCTATGCTAAGGGAATGTTTGAATTTAAACCAGAAGATATGAAGTGTGAAATTCGATTAAAAAGATCTATATCATTGCAGTAAACAACAGTGATAAAGTCGGACATTTTTACACTTTAGGCTAATGCCAGCCGGGCTGGAGGACATGACCTCATTGCTGGACATCTGGTAACCCTACTTTCAAATCAAAACGTAATGGAAAAGAGGCTTAGCTATTTATTGCTTCTCTGTTTTCATGGTCAGCCCTGTTTCCAACTGTGAAGAAAGGAGTTTCTGTGGGAGAGAACTCTTACTTGGCAATCCAAAATGCTTGCACAGTTTATTTTTAGAGAACATTAACAATATAGTGGTTAGGCTTTTTTTTTTAATCTATTAGAAACCAACGCAGTACGTTTTGTATTACTTCACAGCCAGTTTATGTCCTCGCTGCAGTGTGACGTGGAACAGTTGATACCTAAACCCAATCTCATGCCAGAAAATTTAATGGAGAAGTGTGCAGCTATGAGTGTACGAGCGAATGCCATCAAGGAGCTTACTGACTCTATGGCTAGTAGGTTATTCATCATATTTTTTTGTTAAGGTTTTATTGCTTGTCATGTATTGGAGTTGTGGTGTTTATTGATGCATTTGCTTGAACAATTCTTTTACCTCTCTTGTCTATCCCTTGACTTGTGTCATAGGGGGATGTAACAGTTTGTTTAATAAAATCCCTCCACTTTTTCTGGTCAGCATCTGTTCTTAGTAGGATATCAAGAGAGAGGCTTGTCCATTCTTTTAAGTTATCCAGCCAGCTTTTCTTTGGACGACTCCTTTTTTTTTGTTCTGACTCAACTGTACCTTGAACAATGACTTTTGATAGTGAGTCATGTCTTACAATATTGTGTGTTCAATGTAAAACTTGGTGGCATTTTTTCAACTTTTGACCCTTATGTGCTTTCTTCATTCTTGAGATCAACTTAATCATAAATCTCAGCTATTTACCCTTCTTCAGATGAACCTCAAGATTTATTGTCAAATGTTTTAAGACTTCATGAGATCTATGAAAAACCTCCTATATCTATTGTTGTTTTTTTTCTCTCTAATTTCCACTTATTGTGAAAGTTTTTACATTTATTCGTAAAATTTCCTGTTTGTAACACTTTCTTCACATGCTTCTGTGCACATGTAGTAGATGTAGTTTTGAAACTGCTCATTGACTTTCTAGAACAGGATCACCACGATCAACAAGTTGTTGAATTCACAGCATCTAAACTACTTAACATCCAAGACACTTCTTTATACAATAATATGGGTTTATTTTCCACAGGGAGCAAAAGTAATTTTATCTGCAGATTCTCATTCATATTGAACATGTTTACAAGCAAAACTGTAATGCAACTGGGTTATTGCTTCTCTGTTTTCATTGTCAGTCCAGTTTTACTTTTACTGATTAGAGTGATATTGATTGTTGTTTCTACCTTGTTTACAAACAGAACCCTAATGTTTCTTCTCAGCCACTGCCATGGCATTATCAGCTATTGGCCTATGTTCAGAGAGTAATCTCTAAAATATCCTGCTAGCATTGGATCCTTACAATATCTTTAAGCTATCATGTCACATATAAAAATTGTAGCCTGTAAATAATGTCACTATTTTCGGTTTTTATATTTTATTTGGTCTGATTTACAAAACTTTCTCAGTATCTGCTTACAATTTCTGTTATGTTACTAATGGTATAAAATAAAAATAATGTAACTTCTAGCCAATGGTTCTGTTAATCTATACTCCATCTATCTCTGCCCCAGATGTGTCTGGTCTTGCTACAGAAGTACAGCTCAGCCTCGAGGAAATTCAACAGCTGATAAATGAAGACAATGAAAAAACAGAACAGATGGAGGTGATGTTAATTTAAAATCAAATGTTATTCTATGATTGTCTGAATACTTCTACGAAATGATTGCTTGTTTCACTTTATTTGTAAAAGTATAAGTTTGTTCAGATTTGGCATTATTAAAGCCCGTTTCCTCCATTGACCCAAAAGAGCTATCAATAATGTTGTTTTTTTTTACTGTTGTTTTGTTTTAAATACTAATATGCCTTTATTCTCATAAGTTTCGAATCCTGGGCTACATATAATTCTGATATAATAAATAGCTCATTTTGTTTAATCAATAACACTGTCATAGAATCAAAAGCCACAACATCACAGGATTTTTAGAACTATACCACAGGTTATATTTGCCCATGGGGCTTTAGATTAAATATGCAATGGCATCTTTTGCAATTTGAATATAAGAGGCATCTAATGAACCAATCTGCTTTTATTTGGAAACATAAGATATAGTTATAGTTTGCAAAGTAGAGCAAGGTACTTGTCTTCTGCCTTATTATTTCAAGCTGAGAATTAAGAGTCTGACCATCTAATTTAAATACTAAAAATATATTACATTGTTTGTAGCAACAGTGTGTAAATCTAGAGAGCTTTGCTGTTAGGGTATCTTTTTATCTACATCTCATTGTATATTAGTATATATATATATATATATATCAAGAATGACCACTGGGCAGTCTAGTAATGTATACATTTGGTTCCATCACATTGCAGAAACAGTATGGGAAGAAGAATCCCAGTGCAGTATTGCCTAGACTACAGGAAGAGCTAGCAACTTACAGACAGCGCCACGATGAGGGCAATCAGTTGAATGCAACTCTGCACAAGGCCATGAACACACACACCAACAACTTGAAGATGCTGGTTCTCCACCCTTCAGAGATCAATAATCTCCTCCCGTCTGCCCAGCCAGTGCTTTGTATGTATATATACTTGTGTGCCATATGTATGCATACTTGTATGCATACTTTTATGCCATATGTATACATTTTTGTATGCTATATGTATACATACTTGTTTGCATATAGCACACAATGGTTAGATAGTGAGAGTGTTATTTGAGTAATACAATCATAAATTCTAGTTCTACTATCTGACCTGTAAGACATTCAGAAATGAAGATTATTTCATCCTAGTAAAATGGCAGAAGCTGGTGTCATGTAGGGTTTGAGCCAGATGCCATCTTGGTGACACATGAGAACTTTTACCACATGCACATTCATTCAGCTGGTCTATTACAAGAACTTGATTTAATAGTTCAACCCCTCAGTAGTACAGGGCAGTCATACATGAAGATAGACAAAATAGCTGTCGACCAATTGAACTCAAAGACAGTTGACACCTAGAAACTGCAGCTTGAAAATCAAAGCTTCTTTTTTGCAAAGCTTATATCAACTCTCTCTGTCTGTCTGTCTGGTAAAAAATGTGTACATATTATTTCTCCCACACCCATTCTCAGATCCAGCTGAAACTTCAATTAGTCAATTAATTATATATGGTAATTAATTATTTTCTGTTGATATCAAATAAGTGAAATAACTTATACATTATTGTTATATATAGTTGTAAGGGTGGAGTTTTTTCCCCTTTAGATAAGCTTTTTTTTTTGCTTGTCTATTTACAAAATTGCTATTTGTGTTATAACTCTATGAAGATTCAATTTTTTAAGTACTATTGTATATGTTTCTCATGTTTTAGTTCTTTTTTTTCATTGTTTTTTTTTTTTTTTTTTTTAAGTGTTTGATTACATAATCTCATTATTTTATATTTTTTATTCTAGCTGTTGAACAAGAGGGAATAGTGTCAGAAATAAGGAGACTGCTGCAGAAGGTCAATGAGATGAGGGAACAGAGAAAGGCTCTAGTGGATCAGTTCAGAGAGAAAATCCACAACGATGACATAACCAATGTTCTGGTTACACAGGATATAACAGATAAAGCAGTTAGGATTTGCAATTCATTTTTCCATCTTTCACATCATGTAATGGTTTTTGCAGCCACCATGGTCATGTCCATGGTGTGTCCATTGCTTTGTTTCTTATATTTCCTGTCCCTTTCATGTGTAGATCTCTAGCTCAATTTTACCATTACTGTCAGCATGTTTGAAATGGTCATCTGAAGTAACTTTTTGTTTTAAAAATGAAGTAAACTTTTTTTTAAAAGTGAAATAAACAAATGGGATGCACATACATGTAATAAGTATAAATCATTTAAAAAATTTAATTTTGTGTGTAACATGATGTTGCTTTTAATACAAACTACTTTAATTACTTTGTCAATTTTGTAAAGTGCTTCCCCCTCTCTGTTTTTTTTTTTCATTTTCATTTATATATGGGTTGAAATCAATGTCAAACCAGGCTACTTAAGTTCAAGTTTGCTGGTGGATTTATTATTTTTTTGATGATGGCCTGAAAAAAAAAAGTCTGCTTCACATAAGAGCTGAGTTGGATAAAGTGTTCTCTAATCTAAAAAAACCCCCCAAAATAAGCAGAATTTAATCCCAGGACTTTAGTTCTAGGGATGCAGTGGCTGTGTGGTTAAGGCTTTCTTCTTTTTGTTCTCATTTTTATGTTGTAGCGTTCAGATGACTAGACCAATACATGAGATGAACTGCACAGTGATTTCCATATCGGGGAGCTCTCCATATAGTTTTCTTTCTATTGGGGTGTTTTGGGGCCAGTGTCTTGGTAAAGAGAGCAGTTTTGGAGGACATGGTCGGCATTCTCTGGTGACACTCCACATGGGCAGATTTCTGTGGTTCCAATATTGAGCTTCCGGTACATATGTTGTCACATTTTGTTGTGTCCGGTCCTGAGTCGAAAGATTAGACTGATCTTGTCGGGATAGCTTATAAGAAGCATTATCTTTCTTGTGGTTTGGATGAGAGCTTGTCCATTTCTCATTTATTTTATTTACTATTAGTTTCTTCATTTCTTCTGGATAGAGTGCAGAGTTTAATTGTGAGTTTGTTCTCCCACTCTTGGCGAGTGTGTCAGCCTTCTCATTTCCTTCTAGTTGTATATGAGCTGGTATCCATTGAATAACAGTTTTTTTTGCTGTTGTTGTTGAGCTTTATAAGTGCTGTCCTGAGACTTTTTTATATAGTTTTCCAAGCTTTGGAGGGTTGTTTTCGCATCGGTTAGAAAATCTGACTGTGTGGGGTACTTGGATGATCATTGGCCTCCTTTAGTCGTAGAACGACTATGGATCATTTCAGAGCACACTTCCTCATGTGGCTGTGGAGCCCTATTTTGGAGAGACACTCCCGTCCACAGATAGCGCAGGCTAGGATGGCTTTTGCTTCGGTGGTAGAGGAGCTGGCCGTTTTTCGGATTGTACGTTTTTCTTCCTGAGCTGAGACCCATGTACTTTCACTGTCCATAGCTTTTTTGGTCACTGTCTCTCTCCATCAGTTGCGGTCTAGAGCTATGTCTTCCCAATTGTCAGTATTGATGTTCACTGATTTGAGATGAAATCCTGGACATTGTTTATGGTCGGAACGATGTCGCCCACACAGCAGTTTCCCCCTCTCCGCGCACCTGATGACTTGGATGATATGGTAGCAGCTAATGCTAGTGCTTCCCTTTCTCTCTCCAGTTGCAATGGATTTTTCTAGTTTTTCTCCATCTGGCCATTCAATGAGTATTTCAGCTCCTCCTTTTGTGGTGGCTTTATGGGATGAGCCAGCCGTGTAAACTCTGATCCACTGATTGCTGGAATAATGAGTTTGTAGAAAACAGTTCACTATTTCCTTGAGCTTTGTTAGAATGTAGTCAGATTTTTTTGTTATATTTTCAATATGGTCTCTTATAGTAGGAAGAGAGCTTTGTCCCAGGGTGGAGATTCATTATGATGTATCGTGGATTCCTGAGTTATTCCCTTTTTTAGGTTTAGAGATTCCTGTATAAAATTGCTCCTTTTGAGACGGTTTTTAGTGCCAGTTTTGTGGATTTTTGTTCTCTCCAAGGTTTCCAATTTAGTGAATTGGGAAAGGATTTTTATTTCTATTCTTTCATTCAGAGAGACCAGAGCAGCGGTTTCCTCCATAGCTCTTATGGGTGTTGTTTTGATTGCTCCTGTCATTATCCTTAGACCAATATTTTGAACCTTGTCTATTTTTCTTAGGTTGGTTTGGGCTGCTGAGCCCCATGCTGTGGCACCATATTCTAGGACAGGATGTTGTGATTTGCTCCCCAATCTGTGCCAGCTAATTTTTTCATAATAGATGGTCTCTGGATGCCTTTACTCTGTGTTTTATCTATTTGGCTTTTCCAGGTTAGTCTCAGGTCATAGGTGACTCCAAGATGTGTAGGGCTGTCATTTTTTTGTAAAGCTTCCTTATCTAATGTTAATTTTACTGTTTGTTGTATATTTGTTGATGGACATGCCCCAGTCTTTGGACCATTTATAGAGTTTATCGAGAGCATCTTGGAATCGAAATTTTGATGTTCCTACATATTCTTCTTTGCTAATTAAGGCAAGGTCATGTGCACACATGGCTGCTTTTAACTTTTCTTGCTAGGTTTTGATTTATATTGTTCATGAATATTAGGAAAAGTGTTGAGGATAGGACTCCTCCTTGGGGGACATCATTTTTTATACCCACTGTGTGACTTCTTTGCCCTTGCATGCAAACTAAGACTTTTCTATTTTTTAGATATTCCTTTATCCAGTTGTACATTCTGTGGGATATGTGATGGTGGATTAGCTTGAGTAAGAGCCCTTGTTCCCAGACTTTGTCAAATGCTTTTTCTAAGTCGACCCACACAATCGTTGTTGTTTTCTTTTCTTGAAAGCTGTCTTCTATTTCTTGTGTGATGAAGGCACATTTGATCTTCTGTTGATCTTCCTTTTCTAAACCCAGCCTGGGCTTCAGTGAGTAGGTTATTTGACAAGGATCCAAGTGAGTCTGTTATTTACCACTCTTTCCATAAGTTTGCAAGTACAGCTAGTGAGGATGATGGGACGGTAGCTATCCAGTTTATTTCTTGGTTTGCCGTGCTTAGTGTAGGGATCATAATGGCTTTTTTCCAGATGTTAGGGATTCTTGGCTTGAGAACCCAAGTAAAGAAGCATGTCATTAGAAATTTTATCTGGGCCCAGGGCTTGTTTTGGTTTGTGGAATTTTATGGCTTTATCTAGTTCCTTCATTTTAAGGTTTGTGGTCATTCCCAAGGAGTAAGCTGGATTGTTTTCTTTATTTTTTTCTTAGATTTCTGAGTTTACATCTTTATTTCTACTTTCATTGATTTGTATTTGTCCTATGCTTTGGAAATACTTAATGAATTCATTTGCTGCTTCTTGGCCTTTCAGGGGCTTGTTGTCATTTTCTATTACTATAGGAGTTATTCTGTTTTCTTCCTGGTTGAGATATTTGGCTATACGCTAGAGTTTGTGGCCGTCTCTATCTACGTCTAGTTGTTCTGTTTTTTCATGCCAACTTTTCCTCATAGCGGAAAGGTAATTTTTCCTTTAAACTGTGTTAGCAGCTTTTAGATTTATGTTATTTTCTATTCAAGAGTTATTTTCTACTGTGTTTCTGGCTTCAATAGTGACATTGTGGAGTTGTTGAAGGTGATCAGACCAGTTGGGGATATAATCTTTTCTTGCTCCTCTAGGAATTGATTCCTTAGCTGCTAGGAGGATTGCTTTGGAGATAGCTGAGTATGACTTATTAACCTGATTTGATTTGCAGTTTATTGAAGTGGTATATAGGTCTGGAGCTTTGAGAATAAGTTCCAGTTGGCTTTTTTTTTTGTAGTTCCATCTGGGGATGGTGGAGTTTTCTTATATTTTGAAGGAGGTATTCTTCCTCTTCTTCTAGCCAGCTTTATTGCTGCTGAGCTGTGAGCTCTTTTGCAGACTGTGCCAAGGAAAAAATTTTTTACCCTTTTCTTCAGTTGTTCAGCACTGCTGTACAGGGTGTTGGTTATGTTGGGCTGTAGTGGAAGTAGGGTCTGCCTAAGGTGGATTAGGGAGGGGCACTCAAAGAGGATATGGTTTCCGGTTTCAAAGGGGTCGGCGCAGTGTCTGCAAAGGGGTAGTTGTGTGGAGTTTATTTTGTTCAGGTGGTAATTTAATAGTGGTGTGTGTCCTGTTCTTAGTTGGAAGGAGGTATCAATACTGATCAGTATGGGTCTGTGGTCACTGGTGGCTAGCTGATCTGCTACATCTCTTGTGCACCTTTTGGATATGTTGTCAGTTGCCAAGGCTAGATCTGGAGTGGTTGATGTTAGCCAAGCTCTTGAGAAAAAGGTTGGTTTATCCTCAGGTTTATTAAGCAAGATAAGTCTGTTCTCTGCTTGCCATTCTTCAATTTCTTCTCCCCTGGCATTAAGGTCTGGGTATCCCCAGCTCTGAGAGTGACAATTCATATCCCCTAAGACAAGACATTCTTTTTGGTCAGGTATTTGTATGTGATCAATCTCTATTTCCTTGTCTGGTGGGAAGTAGCTATTAAAAAAATCTACTCGGGTTTAGAGTAAGAGGGCCCTATACTCGCTTTTTGCAATCATTTCCCTGGATTTCTGAGATGATTTAATAAATAATCTAACCACTGAAATACTCCACCTCATCCTCCATGACTGCAAACCAGTTGGTCTGCGTCTGTTTATTTGGTATTCACAGCTGACCCTTATATCTAAGGGTCCTTCCCCTATCCGCCACCTGGGGACGCGCTTGGTAGAAGGTGGTAGCTCCCCCAAGGCTTGGCTTTCGAATCTGGGGGTCCTGGGAAGATGAAGACTGGGATTTTGAATTTCAGAATTTTTAGGGCTCCCCTGAGTCCACCCAACTTCATTGGGTACCTGACTTAAGTTGGGGCAAGAAGAAACATCTACCCTTTAGGTTGCAAGGTATGAAGTGGGAACTTTACACTTTTTCATTCTACCATGTTTTGTTTTCCAGAGGAACCTATGCCCATATTTTAATTATCTCATTGTCTTCTTGCATTTCTCATTCAGAGTGTATTTAGGGAACAGCTAAAGAAACATGACCAGGTGGTCACCTACATCAGACAAAACCTTTCAGCTCAGGACAACATTCTGAGGCACCTCACTGATGTCAATGCTAAGTTTGCTTTGATCAGACAGGCTTATATAGAAGCATCTACTAAGTAAGTTCTTTAAACTTATTATAAAGAGCTAGTTGTAATACATGGTCCGTCTATTCCTTAGCAATTAGTGAATTATACATAATGCTACATTCACTTTTTTGTCTTCTTTTTCATAATTACTTCTGTGTTAATTGGTAGCTGTGGTGCAATTGAGTTGCTTTTTATTTTGATGTGAGTTCAGCATGTCATAAGCTCAGGTGTGCCCATTTTATTTTGTGTCCCATCAGTCATGGGAGATTCAAGTGGATATATTCTGATGAGAAGGGTTTCATTGATTAAAGCCAAGAAATACTGTTGTGGAATTGTATTTGTTAATGGTTGGTTTCAGTCTTGTTTGCTTTGAGGCATTGTGTAATCTTCCTTCTATGTTCAAGCTACATTTAAACATGGTATCAGACTTGTCTCAGGTTGAGCGTTTTCCTGAATGGTTCTACAAAATTAACAAATTTCTACTTAATTCTGCAGTATTTAAATTCTTTTTAAAAAATTCATGTTTTGGTAATCAATACTTTGATATTTTTTTTAACGTTTTTTATTTTTATAATTATAATTATTCTTATCACATAAAAAATATTATTGCCGTTATATTTAACTTCAATAATACTATGTTGTTGTTTGTTTCAGGCGAGACAAGGCTGTACAAGATTTGATTCTGTCCTATGAGAAGTATGAAGAACTGCTGGCCAAGTCACAGAAAGGTGTTGAGTACTACAAGAAGCTGCTAGAGAATGTTTCCAAAACTTTGGAGCGTTGCCGCAGTGAGTGCAAGGTGCGTCATGAAGAGAGGGAGATGTTGCTTACCAAGTTTGCACCTAAAGGTAACCTTCTTTTCCTGCATTGGTAAGGAAAAGAAAGAAAATGATATTGTTTCTGTAGCTGGAGAAACTATTGAAATAGTGCAAACTTTTGAATACCTTGGTACTATCCTAGACAACAAACTAAATTTTACTGCAAATACTGATTATATTAGCAAAAAAAGGGCAGCAAAGATTACGATTTCTGAGAAAACTGTCCTTGTTTAATGTTAGTGAAAAGGCCTTGGCTATGTTTTATCACGCTCACATCTGCAATACTTTAAGCTTTAATATGACTGCCTGGTATTGTAATCTGAGTATTAAAAATAAAAATAAACTCGGTAGAATCCTAAATGCTGCTGGTAAAGTAATAGGCAAAAAACAAACCCCATTTGAGCAGCTGTTTGAGACAAAATTCATTAAAAAAACTAAAAAGACTCTAGAAATAAAAAATCACCCCTTGGGTCAGGAATTTGTTATTTTACCATCACAAAAGAGATACAAGACACCAATAGCAAAGACAAACTGACCCAAACACTCTTTTGTTCCCCTGGCAATCAAATCATTAAATAGAAACAATTTGATATAAATTATGAGTGAGTCAGGTGTGAATGTATATTTTGTTTTTTTCTAGTTACAATGTTTCGTTTGGTGTAATTGTAAAACAAATTTCCTTACTGACAATAAAGACTATTATTATTATTATTTAAATAAATTATGGCTTTTATATAGCACTACTTTCATGCTTAAGCATGTTCAGAGCGCTATGGTCCAATCTCATTTGTGGACTAGTGTGGGGAGGGGGTGTCTGGGAGAAAGTTTTCTGTGCTGCCTTTAGGCGCTTAGTAAACACAACTCTGCTCAAGTCCCCTCCATAGGTAGCCAAGTTCAAGCATACTTGGCCTCTCGACCACGCTTCCCACACATTTGTTCATTCTGTCTATTTGGAGAAAGATTGTTAGTTCAAATCAAAACTGCAGTAAAAAGAAAATGAAGGGGAACAAATAAAATTGTAGAACCCCAGATTGTAGTAAGGGCAAAGATGATTGTAGTAAGGGCAAAGATGATTGTAGTAAGGTTAAAGATGATTGTAGTAAGGGCAAAGATTGTAGTAAGGGCAAAGATGATTGTAGTAATGCAAAGATTGTAGTAAGGGCAAAGATGATTGTAGTAAGAGAAAAGATTGTAGTAAGGGCAAAGATTGTAGTAAGGGCAGAGATTGTAGTAAGTTCATAGATTGTCAACCATGAGTGCATCTCAAAAAGATTAATTCCAGAACAAAGAATAAATTAGATTGTTCTAAGAACCAATGGGAGCTAAGTTTGCTGTGGGAAAACACTTAATTAAATACAGTTATAGTTGTAACAAGGGGCACGGTGGCTGACTGGTTAAGCACTTGGCTTCTGAACCTGTGGTCCTGGGTTTGAATCTTGGTGAAGACTGAGATTTTGAATTTCAGGATTTTTATTTTAGGGCACCCCTTAGTCCACCCAACTTTAATGGGTACCTGACTTAAGTAGGAGAAAGTAAAGGAGTTTGGTCATTGTGCTGGCCACATGACACCCTGTTCATTAACCCTTGGCCAAAGAACATCATCTGCCCTATAGATCACCATGTTTGAAAGAACTTTTTTACTTAAAGTTGTAAGAACTAGTATAGTAAACTAATGCTATTTATTTACATAACTTATTATACATTTTATTTTTTTCTTGCATAACATGTAATGGATATAATTAGTTTTGTTATCTTTAGTTATAATGATAATTCAGTAAGTTCAAAATTGAGTTTTAAGAATAAATAAAGAAAGATGGTTGTATTTATTAAAGTTTTATTTTTATTATTTGGCAGTTCCTGCACCATCTCGGCCATTAGCTCCTAAACCTGGTTCCAATACTGAAGCACCTTCATCATCCTTGACCAACCCTGAACCTAATCTGATTCCATACTTACCAGATGAAGACTTCTCTTCATTACCTTCCTTAGACATGCACTCCTCTGTTGTCTTTCAGAGTTTGCCCCACAGCTTTGAGGGTCCCAAGCTGAAGGACTTTTTGCCATTCATGAAACCTAGGAGTTTTGGACCTAAAGGTGGAGCACCATCCCCTCCAGTTGCTCCAGAAAATCCTTCCTTAGAGTATGGGGGGGATCAGGGCTACCATGGCTTAGATCCAAGCCTGGCTTCTGTCCTACCTGCCACACTGGCTCAGTATTTGGCTTCAAAGTCTTCTGGGATTTCCACGATGGCAGGGGGAGTACGACACACTCCATCCCCACAGAGTTCAGGACATGGATCTCCACGTCATTCATCAGCCATTAACTTACCAAATTCTTCTTTAGACACAGCAACACTTCCTCCAGTCCCTTCACTACCGCAGAATATGCAGGCCCCTAATAGATATAATCCTGTTGACCATGGTAGTATGTCAGAACAATTTAGACAGTATTCCGTGAGTTCTGTGCAACCAGAAAGCCAGGTCAATGCACCTCTTGGAATCTCCCAGCAACAGCAGCCTTCCAACCCAATGAACATTGTTTCATCCATTAGACAACCCATTGTCTCTCCAGCTCTAAGCTCTTTCAACCAAGCTCAGCCACATGCAGTTTTTTCACAACCCTCAGATATGGAAAAGTACCCTCTACAGATGCCCCCACACCAAACCATGCCTCCTCAGTCAGGTTATGGGCAAGCTCAGGATGTAAATAAAACCCAGTATCAAAATTTTAATGCTCATCTGGGTTATCCAGGGACCTCCAATCAAAGTGGTCAGAAGCCTTTTATAGATCAGGGTCACACTCCTTTAAGCCATCCCAATAATCCACAAGGGCAGAGTCTTCCTGGGCAAATGGCACCAAATCAAGGATATGCCCCACAAACTTCAGGAGTGATGGGACAAAATCAGGGATATTTTCCTCAAGGGCCAGGGCATTTGATGCAACCCCACGGATACATTGCACAGGGGTCAGGGCAAATGGCACAAAATCAGGGATATGTTACACAAGGACCAGGGCAGATTGCAGCTGGTCAAGGGACAATGCAACCAGTTTCTTTGCAAACACCTAGTCAGATTACAGCTGGTTCAGGACAAATTTCATCTATTCAAGCCCCCACTTATCCATCACATTCTAGTCAATCTTTCAGCAATATGAATTACAATGTTCAGCATCAGACTCCTGTTTCTTCATTGGGAGACAAGATTTCCAGCAATAGTTTTCAGAGCTATCAGAATTTTCAACTAGGTATGCAACCTCAGTACCTTCCCACTGGACAACAAACTTATCAGTCAGGAGTAGCTCAGCAAACAAATTCCCCACACCAGAGTCCAACAAAGAATGCAGATTATAGTAAGCAAATTCCTGTGGTGAGACCCATGCAGGGGTTAAGACCAGGAGAACCATGTCAGCCATGGCTGCCTTCATCCCAGCCATCCCAATATCAGACCTCTACCTACCAGAATCAGACTAGTCAGCCTTTTAGTACTGTCCCTCAGACTGCCATCAGTGCAGGAAATCAGTTCCAAAACCAATTTCAAGGTAATCAGAGTCTAGCACAGAAAGGTCAAGGCCAGACTTACTATCAAGCCATGACTCAGCCACAGCAGCCTTATAGTACTAACATTCCTACTAGCCAACAGGTTCTAGCACCGACTCAGCCTGGTCAGCAAATTTCCACACAGCAATCTGCTGGTTTTCAACAGCCTGTTCATATATCCCAGCAGGCTGTGGCAGGAACTTTTCAACCTCTTCAGCAACCATTACAGGCAGAGGGTCATGGTCAAATTCAACAATTGACCTCTCAGACTCGGCAGTTTCCACAGCAATTGTCATTCCAGCCTTTGCAGAATCCTGGTCAGCAGCATGGGCCAACCCCACCTCCTCAGCAGTCCAGTCAGTCTGGACAGATAGCTCCAATGCAACAGCTGCCAAGACATATGGCCCCAATGCCTCATCAGTCTGGGCAGATGGCACCACTACCTCAGCAGCCTGGGCAGATGACCCCAATGCCTCAGCAGCCTGGGCAGATGACCCCAATGCCTCAGCAGCCTGGGCAGATGACCCCAATGCCTCAGCAGCCTGGGCAGATGGCCCCAATACTTCAGCAGCCTGGGCAGATAGCCCCAATGCCTCAGCAACTAGGACAGATAGCCCCAATGCCTCAGCAACCTGGACACATGGCCCCTATGCCTCACCAGCCTGGACAGATGGCTCCAATGCCTCAGCAACCTGGACAGATTGCCCCAATGCCTCAGCAGCTTGGGCAGATTGCCCCAATTTCTCAATCTAATCAGGTGCCCCCTCCGTCTAGACAACTAATGACACCTCCACAATCCCAGCCGTTCTCCCAGCAACCGCAACCAACACACATTCAGACTTTGCCAGCTCATCCCTTTCAACAACAACCAGTGGCATTAGGACATTATGGTGGACAGCCTGTTCTACAGCCTCAGGGCTTTACTTCAAATGTAAGTTTTACTTTTACAATACTTTTTAAAAACTTAGCAAAAGACATTTTTTTTTAAATACACTTATCTGTAGCAAGTTTTAGTCACTATTTTAATCACAGATTTGACTTATTTTTTTGAAACTCAGTTTATCATGCTAAAAAAAAAAGACTGGTATGCATATCTAGTTAACATATTAAACCAAATAAGTCCAGTTCATTGACTGGACATTAATATATTGAAAAATATTGAAAGAATGATGTTTATATAGGTTTCTGTAACACAGCTCTTTTGTCTGCACATTCTGAGTTTTCTCATTTTCAATGTTTTTCTTATCTTTTTTTTGTTGTAAGTCAAAAGAAAGTGAATCAATTTCTGGCACATGGTTATTTATAGTTTAAACTACATATCTAAACATATTTAAATCAAGAAAAAAAAAAGCTTTTGATAATTAAAATACAAATTGATTTTTTGTGTGTGTGTTATCTTATTTTATTCCATCACTTAAACATGTCTGAAAGTCTGAAGTTTTGTCTATTTCATTTTGTTCTCCTTTGCTTTTTAAAAATAAAAAAATTGCATATGGCTTGTTATAAAAATATAAATGGCTCAGTAATGTTCAATTGTTTTGGCTCAGCCTGAAAATAGAATCATTGTAACAGTGAAGTCTGATATAATGGAAAAAAAAGTGTGAAGAAAACCTTCCTGTAAATGTGAGTCTAAAGACTTGACCACAAGAACAAATAAGCAAAATGAAAATTGTTGCTATTCTAATCCTCTTCAGTAATCATGCTGATTCTTTTAGAAAGCCTAGTCAGACTTTTAATACATACTGTTAGTTCCTGTCATCTGCCTCAAGCTTACATAATCATAAACATGTCCCAATGACTAGGATAGACTCAGACTCAACAGACTTTTGCCCCTTTAGAAATCTTCTTTTGTTATAAGTCAAAGAGTCATGCATTCTTTTAATGTTACCTTAATATATAATAGTCTTATTTAGACCTAAATGTTGAAAGAGGCACTGGAAATAACACAATATATCAGAATATATTCTGTAGAGCTTAATTGGGTAAAAATGTAATTGATTAATCTGGAATTCACTTTGCATCTCACACAACACAAAAATATAACTTTTTCCAGTTTTATTACATTAAAATAATGTTATGAGGAAATGAATATGTGTTGACTTTTGTGTGTGTGTATTTATGCAGATCTCAACAGTTCCAGCTCAACCAGCTGTCCATCAGCAGATGCCTCCGCCTCTCCAACCAAGCAGCATGTCCACTGCAGTGAGACCATCCACACCTGTGCAAGGTAAAAATCATGGGAAACAGATTGGGTAGTTTATAACATAATGAAAGGCTCATCTACTTTTGCACTTGCATAGGTCACACATTTTAGAAATCCAAACATTCATGGAATAATATATTTGAGAAAGATCTGCATTTGTAGTGTAACGATTTAGTGAGATCTCTTAAGAAATATTTGTAGTGTAATGATTTAGTGAGATCTTAAGAAATATTTGTAGTGCAATGATTTAGTGAGATCTCTTACAAAATATTTGTAGTGTAATGATTTAGTGACATCTTGAGAAATATTTTTAGTGCAATGATTTAATGAGATCTATTAGGTTTTATAATAAAATGCTTCATCTCTTTAGCCATCACACAGCCACCTGCTGCAGTCAGCCATGGCCCCAGCACACCAACCTCACCCACAACTAACAGGATATCAGTCTCTAGGCAAAGCTCATCCCTGGATGACATTTTGTCCTCCAGTCCTAATGGTAATGGACATTTTGATTTCACAATAATTGTGTGTTAATGGTAGGCATGAAGTTATATTGCACTAAATGTTTACTTAATGTAGGAATTGTGAAATGTTCTCATAGTAATAAATTAATGATAGATGGATGACATTGAATTGCACAATAATTGTTTCTTGAGTGAACAAAAGCAGAAATGATTTCACAATAATTATTTTTTAATGGAAAATTTGTGACAATGGTATATTGTTTGATGTAATCAAAGTCACATCTCATTAATTTCTTTAGTGAAGAAATTAAGAAATGATTTCACAATAATTGTTTTTCAATGGAAAAGTCAGGACTGTTATATATACTGTTTGATGCAATCAAAGACAAATCCTTTAATTTCCAAATCATAGAACAGTGGAATATCTAGAACTTCAATATACATCAAACTAATAAAGGAATTTTTGCTGCAGACAGAGAAATGACATAAACTATTTTAAGAATGCTTGATTTTTCAGAGCTTGAAAGCTAAAAATTGTAAGAGCATTAGGCTCTGTGTTCTTAGTTAGTTCTATTTTTTTTTTTAAGAATTGTCAATTTAGTTTTGAAACGCCTCAGAAGTGTAACTTATCAAAGGGATGCAACTTGAAATCAAGCTCAAATGTTTACTTTATTCAGCTAGTTAACTTTGACTTGATGAAATGTTAACTTTAAAATATGCAGTGCTCTCCAAATGTTTACATTGAGATATGCAGTGCTCTCCAAATGTTTACATTGAGATATGCAGTGCTCTTCAAATGTTTACATTAAGATATGCAGTTTTTTCCAAATGTTTATTTTGAGATATGTAGTGCCCTCCAAATATTTACATTGAGATATGCAGTGCTCTCCAAATGTTTACATTGAGATATGCAGTGCTCTCCAAATGTTTACATTGAGATATGCAGTACTCTCCAAATGTTTAAACTGACATCTTCTAAAAAAAGTCTTCATTTTGGTAGCAATAGTGACTAATTGACTATACATTGATTTCCCATTTGTTGTAAAAATAACCTTGGATGTTGATAATTATATGAACTTTCACTCTTCTGTCTTCTAAGCAGGAGTCAAAGACACAATTATCACACCTCAAGTTCTGACAGATCAAGAGAGACAACTTCAGAAAGAGGAAGCACTAAAGAACCAAGCAGTGAGCCAAACCACAGAACCCTATTCTAGTCAGAGTTCCTTAAAGAAGCTCCTGGAGGATGTGGAGGCTTTTGGCAAATTTGTAGATGAGCTTTCAATTACCATACTTGGTGTCTCACGCCTAGACACACTTTGGAAGGTTAGGATAGGCTTCCCTTTTAGATATAGATAGTCTCTCAATTTATATCATTGTTATATAAAATGATTTTCCTGATTTAACTTGAAGCTAATGTATGTGAAAAGGCCAAAATCAATGGATGAAATAGTTCCCCAAACAGACAAATGTTCATTTTTTTTCTAAATGATGAAACTTTGAAAAGCTCACACTTTAACCCAGATTTACTTAAAATTAAAACCAAAATGATCTTGATGCATACAGTTTACAATTTTATAAAGGTAGCTACACTTACAATCAGTTTTAGGAGATAAAGAGTTAACATAAACAAGACTAATGTTGACCTCCATTTTGTAGAATGACCACGGCTCACCTCCCAGAGCTGGGCTTTGAAATAGATGAGAACCTAGCTATAGTCAGAGAACCTAGCTATAGTCAGAACGTAGTTGACTGCTCAGCAGTTCTCTCCCCTCCATGCAACTGTTGAGCCCAAAGGAATGGTAAATATATGATACAGTTTGGGATCAGCAGCCTCGCAGAGTCTGCCGGAGTGTAGCACAACCTAACAGCAGCCTAAGGGTTATCAGCTCCTGATTTTTCCTCAGGGTTGACTCTAGATCTTTTCCCATGTTAGGGTGTAGCGCAAGGCAGCAGAGATAGGGATTCAGAGTTTTCATTATCCTAGCATAATAGTAGCTTACCAAGGTTAACAATCCCCTCCTGCCCAAAGCTTTCTGGTTATTCACTTTTGCCCCTTCTCCTGTTGGTGTTAAGCTCCGCAGGGTTGGGCTGGTTGTCAGGTGCTGATTGAAATTCATGCCATTCATTGGAAGCATTTATATTCACTACTACAATTTTCAGACATGACTCTCTGCTATAATATTCATTGATAAACTTAAGAATTTTATTAAATCTACATTTTATTCAGTAAATTAACAGAAGTTTATTTCAATCTATTTGTGTACATTTTTTTTTACACCTGTGTTTCTTGCTACTTGCTATACCTTTGACTACTTTGTGCAGAGTTTACTAGATAGTCAAGATGCTGCAACAAAGAAACAGTCCATGGCGATAGCTAGATGTTATCCTATCAAGAACAGAGACCCAGACATAATGCCTTGTGAGATTAAATGGTTTAGATGTTATTTAAGAACTTTTTTAAAAAAAAATGTACAAGTGTATTTATGTTGTATCAAGAAAAAAATATGCTTGGATATACAATACCAGTGTAATTAATTAAGATGCAAAAAAAAATTAATAATGTAAGGTTATAATTTTTTCTCTCTCTCTTTTTGGACTTTGTTCAGATGATGACACTAGAGTTGTGTTGACATCCACCAAAGATGATTACATCAATGCCAGTTGGCTCAATGTAAGTTCACACCTCACACCATTTAACATTTAATTGGCAGTATCTGAGTTTAACTCAAGAATAATCAAAAACGCTGCATAATGCAACAGTGCATATTTTACAGTGAGTTACAATATTGTATAGTAAAAATACAGAAAAGCAACCTTTGTTAAGACCAATGTGTTGTAAGTTTGGAATTGGAACATTCTTAAACCTATTTAATGCTTTCCTTTTTTTCCTGACAGGATCTAGCTCCATCTTGCCCCAAATTTATCACTACCCAAGCCCCGAAGACTCTGACAATATCAGAGTACTGGGCCATGGTGTATGAACAAGGTTCAGAGGTTCTGGTACAGATTACTAGTGAATATGAAACTGGAAAGGTAAGCAGCGCAGTTGTCTGTCTTGTTTTGTAACTCTTTTTATTTTTGTGTACATAAAATAAATTAAATATTACATTACGAAATATGTTTTTAACTGATTAAAAAAAAATGTACAAACACAGTAGCATTGGTAGTTATTTAGAAGTGTATGCTTCGTTCCTAATTAGCGTTGAGGTTTTGCTAACTATACTGTCACATTAACAAGTAGGCACTGTGTAGTGACCTCATCTTGAACTTGTTACTACAACAAAAAAATTCTAATAATAGCTCCACACATTGTAAAGCAGGGGGAGGAAAAATTAGCTTGACACGTCCCAGATGTTGTTTAGTCCCCTTGAAGACTCTTAAACCCTAAGTGAACATTTTTTATACATTTAAAAAATGATCATGTCAACATTCACCAAGATACCCCCTTCTTCCCTCCCCCTTTCCTAACTGGTCCAGACAAGTGAGAGGATCATAGCGCAGTGAGAAAGCTTAAAGCTAAACAAAAACAATTGGGAAAATTATTTCTATTTTAGATTTATTATGTCGCTGTATATCTACAGTATAATTACAAGACTGATTAAAGGATTACAGTCAGGACATGGCCTAAATTGTGCTGAGGTGCCAAAAACTCAAAATTCAAACTCAAACTCAAGACTGATCCAAACTAATTGATACAATTATACTTCATATAAGCTTTGTTTTTTTAAAATAAAGTATTTTAAATGTTTTTCATGTTTTTTTTGGATTTATTCAGTGCTTTATTTGGAAGTTAATTTAGTATAACATGAGGGCACAGAATTGGCTGAAATTTATTATCACAACTAAAGCTAAAAGTTGCAGAAGTGAACAAGAAATGTTTTTCTATCCTAAACATTAAAAGTTGTATATAGAATATCCCTGAATCCTGTATTCATATTAAAGTCCAAAACAAATAATGCTCATGTTTAATTTTCTACTGTTTTCAGAATTTCCCAGTTTACTATCCTGTGGAAAAAGACAAGAATATGGAGCAAGGGGTGATACTCTTGTCTCTTCAGTCTGTCAAATTCAGACAAAACTGGGTGGAGAGAATTTTATATCTCAAAAATACTCAAGTTAGTGTTTTAAATTATATTTATGCATTCACTTATACTTACACTTATGCTTACACTTGACCAGGATTTTTTTCAGGGGGGGGGGGGGGGGTAGAGGTAAAGTTTATATCAACTCACTCTGTCTGTCTGTCTATCTGGTAAAAAGTTTGAACTTGTTCTTTTTCCCATTTTCTATTCTCGGATGATATTCAAACTTTGCACAATTATTCGTTGTACCTGACAAGACATCAATAAAAAAATAACCAATTAGTTAATTAATTGTTGGTGATTAATTATTTTGTTTGATATTGAAATAAGGGGAATAAATGCTACTTGATGAGAGATGTGACAAGTTTTCTCTCCCAATTTTCATTCTCAGATCAAGTTGAAATTTTGCATAATTATTCATAGTCGATGACAATATACGAATCAATAAAAAAATTAACCAATTAGTTAATCATTTAGTACTAATTAATTAATTTTGTTTTATATGGCAGAAAGTGGGTTAAACCCTATAATTTTCAGATAAATGGCAGTAATTAACTGTTCTTGCCCTTAAATAAGCTTGTTTTTAAAAAATACTTTTTTTATGTAACTTGTTTAAAATCTATCATCCATTAGTTATTAAGAGCAAAATAATTGCTCATACTCAAAGTCATCAGCTGATATGAGAGATATTGTCTTTTGTTTTCATTTTCAACACTATTTGAGAACATCTGAATTTTAATGTTATTACAGTAATATTGTTATAAACCTGGTGGTGGTACAGATGGGGGTAGTGGTGTGAGTGTAGTCAGCCGAAGCAAATCGCCCCAGGCCAGCGCTAGACGAGCGGTCAACCGTGACGAGTTACGACGGTCAGCCAAGTCTAGTGTCAACAGGATGGTTTGGGAAGGATCGACGTCGTGAACAGAGCTTAGGGGCGTCACGAGGGATGTAGTCATGTGACGAAGCTAGAAGAGTCGAGCGATGTTCCGTCCAGTTCTAGAAGGCCAGCAGGGACCCTATATAAAGAACGGAGGTGTCGCAGTCAAGACGGTTCACGAGAGAAGGTTCACGGCAGGGGTTCAGAGCCCGATTCACTACAGTCCGGTCGACTACAGCACAGTTCAGCGGTGTGGTTTTGTACGGAGCATTACGACGGTTCAGTGCGGAGTACTGTCAAGTACAGTTGAGATGACTGGCTTCTTGATCTTGGTCTGTGATCGAGTCCGACACAACGAGTCTAGTGTGTGAAGTCAGTCCTGAACTGTTGAACCCAGTGCAAGCCAGGAACGAGATGGAGGGGCCAGTGCAAGAGTTGATACGGCAGTACGGTGTTATCGGAAAGATATTTGTACAGTGTACGTGTTGCCAATTGTACAGTATTGGCTGTAATTTATTCAACTATTAAAGTGTTACGTTACTCTGGAGCCCTGAGTTCAAGTTCTTTAAGTTGGTGGTGTATGGTGCAGTTTGCAGAGAGCCTGGATAGTGAGATTCGTAACAATATGATGAAACTTTTTTTTTTTTTTTTTACCTTATATAGACCAAACAAGGAAGAACTGTAGTTCACCTGCAGTTTAAAAATTGGCCAGTCAGGTATGTATTTTTCCATCAAAAACTATTTCTTGTTTTTACCCATCAAAAACTATTTCTTGTTTTTAGTATAGTCTGAATGACTTTCAAACCATGGCCTGCTTACTGACTGTGTTATGCTATTTTCCTTTGTTTCTTGATTTAGTGGCTTCCCTGATGATGTCAGCAGTATCCTAAGCTTTATCTCTGAGGTGCACAGCTTCTATCTTCAGCAGAGAAGTTTAACTAAACCCATCATAGTGCATTGTGGGTAAGTTATATCTAATCATGAAAATGTGATACATTTGATTATGTTCAACCTCTTATGTAAGCATTTTTACAACAGAAGACATCAGATGTGTTTATTAGGCTTGTTCATTACTTTATCCTTTTATTTTTAAAAAGCTTTTATCAGCTCACTGTGTCTGGTAGAAATCTTGTACACATTCTTTCTCCCTCTTACCATTCTCAGATCAAATTGAAACTTTGCACAATTATTCATTCGAATTGACAACACAGGAATTAATTTAAAAAAACGCTGATTGGGATTTTTCAGAAAATTTTCGAAATGCCAAAAATTTCACTTGATCCATTTTTTTTTCAGACAAAAAGTCCAATTTTTTTTCCCTAATATTTCTCTGGCAAAAAAAACTCATAGTTTAATTAATCTGTAATGTTTTTCAAAGGAAATACTAAATATAATTAATTTATACTTAATTTAAATAGAATTCCACAACTTCTTATTTAGGTCTCCGTGACATAGCCATTCATAAACGAGAGCAGAATATTTCCTTAAATTTTTGAAAAGTCTGTTCCCATCACTGAAAAAATTAACCAGTTTGTAAATTAATTAATTACTTTTGTTTTTTATAGAAAAAGGGAGATAAAACTTGCAGTATTGACAGATATGTCAGTAATTGTGCATTTTTCCCATTATACTAGCTTTGTTTCTATAAAGTATTTTTTAAAATTTATTACTCTTCTTATTAATCTTTTGATTCCAAGCATAAAATAATATAAATATATTGCTGTAAAGCCAAGCCAAGCAGCTCATTGGCTGTGTATTGATGACTTGTGTAATGGTTGCTTCACTGCAGTAGATATGTCACTGACTCCAACAAATACTCAGGAGGATTTTGATTGTCTTGCACTAGTGTATTTTGAATTCATGCACGTTCTGTGCTAAGACAAACCATCGAAAGAACAATTGAAGTACTAAGTCCAGACTGTTCAACAATTTAAACAACCTTTAATACAAAAAGGGTCTCACTCATTTCTCTGTCAGTAAAGGATGTTGTCACCTTGAAGTCTTAATGCCAAACTGAATAAAATAACATTAATAAAACAAACCCCACTATCCATGACATCACTAAATGTTGTGTTCAAATTCTGTCGACTATAGTTCGTCACTATGTTAACTATAGGTCTCAAGCTAGACACACAAAAATGTTCACTGTTAGCAGAAAGTTCAATTACTTGTCAGCTTCCATAATAGAGGTGGAAGTTTTAATACCAAAATATGGTGTCTTCTTGTCTATAATAGTTCACAAGACTGTGCACACTTTCTTTACAATGTGAATGGAGGGACAAAGTAGAGAGTTATAGCAATACAAACAAATAGATCAATTAGAAATACAATAGTAATAATAATTTTATTTATAAAGCCCTATTATCAAACAAAATGTAGGCTTAAGGCTATGTAATAACATTAATAACATTACAAACACAAAAACGACAGCTAAAACGACAAACTAATCTAAAAAAGTTTTTAACAGGTAGGTCTTCATGTTCTTTTTGTAAGTAGTGTAGCATGTTGTCCGTCTGAGATCAATGGGGAGTTCCAAACCTTTGGTCATGCACTGAAAAAGCCAGAAGACCATAGCTTTTGAGGGAGAAACATGGCACCACTAAAAGCGTTGAGTCCATTGAGCGCAGGGCTCTCTGAGGGACATATGGAGTGATTAAATCTCTTAGTTATGAGGGCATTTCTTTAAAGTAGATACACTGATGACAAAGTGTGGCCACCTTGTAGTCGATTCTTGCTTTCACAGGAAGCCAATGTTTAAATTGTTACATCCATTCCAGCAGCATGTTGATGTATTTATTATATAGTTTATATAGTACAGAATGTTAGATAATGTGAACATCATATCGCCTTCTTTATTTTCAGCTTCGGTATTGGACGCACTGGTGTGTTCACCTTAGTCTATGCTGCCGTGCAAGAGATCTTACATGGCAATGGTTTAGTTGACCTGCCAGGTCTGGCCAAACGCATGCTGCAGAAGAGACGAGGCATCTTGAATAAAAAAGAGCAACTAAAGTGCTGTTATGATGCGGTGCTTTATTTCTCGGAGGAATATTTAGAGAAACGTAAGCTGATGAATCCTATGCTATTTAAAAGCTCTGACTTTAAGACTTTAATTTTCTCTTTCACAAGATCTCGTTTTGGTGCTCATAGACTTAGTTTTTTATTTTTTTAGGTTATAGACCTTCAAGTTAAGTTAAAATACATTTGAAAAAGTCTGGCTAATAGTAATTTGTTAAAATTTTGTTTTTTTTTGCAGGTGGGATGCTTGTAAAAAATCCTCACTTTAAGAAGCAGCTGCCTCGTCAGTCACCCAAACATCAATCCCATCAGATCCCTGCAGCTGATGACATTGTTCTAGGTACTGTGGACCTACAGACCATCCGAGAGAACGTGGGCAAGCTACATGTTCAGACCTCAGAAGTTAACAAGCAGGAGGATGTGGCTGCTGAGCCCACAAACCTAAGCAAGAGGTCCTCCATCACCAGTTTACCTGATGTTGTCCTGCAGTACAATGAGCCTAGCCTTGGGGAGAAATCTTGCAGTAGCAGCTACGGAAGTGATCTGTCCAGCCTTGGGCTTCATAATATGCACATTGATATTGGGGCTCCTCCTGTAGCCCAGAATGACCAAAAGAGTGATTCATCAAAACCCCCAACAGCCAAGCACTCGATCAGCGATCAGATTTTAAATGGTCAGAAAGATCCCAGTATCCTCCCTGCTTCACTTGCCCAACTGCAGGACCCAGCCACCTTCACCATGGGCTCGCCTGATGCCAAGAAGAGAAATAAAATTACTAAAGCCAACTTCAACCAGTCACAAGGTTCCCTTCAGAGTGGTCAGTCAGACCCAGGAGACCCACTGGGCAGCTTAGACCCACTGTGGACATTAACCAAAAAATAAACTGATTTGATATAATAACTTATTTTAATGTCCAGTTTTTGGAAATTTAATCGAACAAACCCATTATGTCACTTGTCATACTTGCTCTATTACAGTGCTGTCAAAGCTCATTATTTAAAACCTTTTTAGGAATGTTGAAGTTTGACAAAGCTCTTGCTGCTCAGAATAAAAATTACATTTGAAATAAGATGGGTTCTTATTCAAGGAAACTAGATATTATAGACTTAGACTGTTCTGTTTTGTGAGTGCACAATAACATGACTTGACCACTTTTGAACTTACTTTGTATGTATATTTTTATTGTTCAGATTCGTCAGTCTTTCTGGTCTAGATTCATGGCACTTGACAGAACAAATCACATGACCATGAACTATCACATAAGTCATTGTGTGGCGCTTCTGTTTAAGGCCATGGTTCAAGATATGCTATTTATATATTGCTCCTAGGTGTAGCAACTTGTTTGTTTGCTTATTTCATTCATATTGTGAGCTAATTCATATTTTGTTGTGGTTTCTCATTGAATTGATTCTATCATACACACACCATTGTTCAATCAGCCTTTGAATTAGATGCTGGCTAAGGATTGGTAAAGGGAAACTTTTTTGTTTGTTTCTTTAGTGTTTAATATCTCCATTTTGCACTAGATATTTGCATTTTAAGAAAGGTTCCTGTTTAAACTACAGTTTACTTATGAATCATGCGTAAAAATGTGTATGCTTTTATTTTGTGTTGGAGATATGAAAGCAGAAGTCAAAAGTTTTCTTAATTTATAATTTACAGACCTTACTTTGGTGTTGTGGCTGAGTGGGAAAATTCTTAGTTTCCCAAATGATTGTCTAGTGATTAAATCCAGGGAAAGCCTAAATTTGTTTTTTGAAAGAGATGTAATGAAGTCAACTCAAAACTTTTTTCAAGGAAAATAAAATTGATTGGTTGTGACACTAGTCACTTAGCACCTTCATGAACACTTAATGTTAGGTCTGAATGGGAAATACAAATATAACGTAAAGGGCTCAAACAAAGAGTGTTGCATTTATACGTTTTATGTATATATATATATATATGTATATTTATACATACATTAAGGTAACACTTGGTGGAAAAATTTTTAATTTTAATTTTTAAGAGAAAGTGGTGAATTCAATGTGGTCAAATTATGGAAACTTCTTACCAGGGCAATAACCACAGAACTTTGAATTAAATTCTCAAGCAGCAATAAGAACCAGATGAACACAGCAAAGTTGACCAAAAAAAAAATCTGATCTGCAGATCTGGCTAATTAGAGTTTAAACAACGGTCTCACCACACTTGCATCACCAACAATCTTAAGAGAGAGGACACAAACAAGCTGTCACAAGGCTTTTCTTTTGACTCACTAAGGCCCTGTTTTTTAATTGTGCATCTCTCTACAAAACAACATAAATAAGCAAATAAAAGAAGGTTGAGTAGTTAAAAGTTTAGCTGAAATCGTAACAAGTTTGAGGCTGCACTGAAATAACCAATAATGTTTCACGTATATTATTATCAGAAAGATCCTTTTTTGGAGGAATCTAGATAGTTGTGTACTGTGTTGACTTTGTTGGTATAATTGTTAGTGCCAAGGTTAGTGCCTGGTCAGGAGTTACCCTAGCCCTTATTTTGACATTTATTCATAATTTTCTTTCAATACAAAATATTATACCTTGTGCTGCCATCATGAAGGTAACATGTAGGCAGCCTCAATTGGAAACTACTTACTTAGAATTCCTAAACATATGAATGTAAAATCTTACACACTTTCTTTTGTTGCCTGCATTATTTATTCTGTATTGTAAATATCAATCTCAGCATATACTGTTCAGACATGACCCAAGTACTGCACTTTTACATTAGCTAAAAACCAGGTGATGATAGTTTCATGTGCAATCTAGGCCCTAATTTCTTCTGACACCAAGTAATTAGCCAGTGTTTTGTAAAGTTATTTCACATTTGTATTTGTCAATGTCTTTATAATCTTAAAAGCTATATGCTCATCACTTTGCTTTTCATATTATTGTGTAGCCAGTAAATCTTTGCATGTAAATCAAGTGATATTAATCTAAAACACCTTTAATTTAATGACCACTATTTCTCAGTTACAACAGCTCAACAGCTCTCTCATTCCCATTTGTTGTATTGATTTTGTATACAACTGTATACTGCCCGCCAATGATTTTCATCATCACTGTGTTCACTTTATAAATTGTTAACTTAAATTCTGAGAGTGTATATGATTTGTGTGTTGGGTAATTCTAAAACTTTTTAGGAAGGTGAATCATCTCTTAATTGTTTCTAAAATTTAGTGTATCATTTTAAAATAAAACAACTTAAGTTTGGTATAGACTAAGGTGATTATACAAAATCAGGAACACTGTCGTGTAAAGTCACATTCTTTAAAAATTAAATTTGATAAGTATTTAATTATTTTTTTTTACATTTTAGGTTTTTTTTTTATCCTAAGCTCTAGTTTGTTGCCAACTTTAAACATTTCCATTTTGTACATTTTATTTAATGAGTTGTAATCAAACTTGATGCTTCATGTATCTACTGGGACAAGTGCAAAAGTTTCCATTGCTCACTGTTAGACTATTAATCTATAGATTGTGCACATTTCTGTTTTCTTTTACCAAATTATATTGAAGTTGTTGAACAAAATTGTAGCGTTCATTTTGATTTTATTGTGCTGTTTGAACTATTCCCTTGCCAATAGTTTACACATTAAATACCTACATGTGGAAGTAGCAATGCCAAATGACTGGCTATTCTTCACTTCATGACAATGTCACCTCTCACATTTCCTTATGATATTCTAGCCCTGTCATAGTTCTGGGCCTTACAACCCTAATGTTTGCTGGCCTGTGAAAGCTCTGGGCCTTACAACCCGGATGTTAGCTTAGGACATAATTATTTTCTCTTTTGACATAGGACGTAATTATCTTCTCTTTTGAAGTAACATCTGTAATTTATAATATATCAAACCTGTCTTGGGTCTCTTGTTGTAAACAAAAATTCTATAACATGATTTTGGTTCAGAGAAAGTTGTCTGCATGGAATGAAGTTAAACATTGAACCAGGCAGTTGTTTAGTAGAAACATTTTTGATCTATCAAGGTTTGGCTGTTGTGATATTGATTACAATATTCAAAGTGAATCACACAAATTATTTTTTTTTTTTTTATTTATTTTCTTGTCTTTGTTGTTATCAGAAACATTCAAAATATCTTCACAAATAAGACAAATAATGTAAAACATTTATGGAGTAAAAAGTTGTTTTTATACCGGTATTGTAAAAATCTTTACAAAAAAAAGAAAGAATTTAAAAAAAAATATTTCTAATGCAAAATTTGTATGAAGTTTTTGTGAAAAAAAATGGTCATTTAATAAATCCCTTACCTAAATTATGGGATTGTTTACTTTTAAACGCGGCACCACTTATGTAAAAAAAAAAATTAAAAAAAAAACATTCCAAAACAAATCTTTTCAAGTGTAACATATTTTTAACATTAAAAATGTTTTTGTAATGTTTTCATGTCCTTGCTCTTCTAGATTTGCCAGTTTGGTTTCAACGTTTTGTTGTTTTCAATATTTTTTTTTGTAATAATAATTGGCAATACTGTATCGTCATGGATAAAAAAAAGAAAAATCGTTACAACTGTCAATATTATCTACACCCCACTAAAAAATTATTTTATTTTAATTTATTCACAATCACAGTCATTCATTAAACTTAAACCACTGATTTGGCAGGTCTTCTCACCGGGGGAGAGCCCCATTCATGCAATTTTTTAAAAGGCATCTTGTAAATGTATTTGAAGGTTTTTTGGCATGTGGTGAGAAGGCAGAGGGGCACTCACACACACACACAGTTTTCTGGGGCCCAACTATTTTTGACAGCGGGCTTGTATGTATTTGGACAAGTAGTGATACAGTCTGCTTAATTTGGTTGTGCCATTAGACCAGAACTTTGTGACCAATGTCTTGTCTCTATCAGGTTTACTTTTCTGACATTTATTGTCTGAAGAAGTTCTAAAATGTATAGCAACCCAGTGTGAACAAATTTGAATGCAGCAATGCTGTCAACTAATAAAAAGTTCTATTCATTCATACAATTGTTTTATTTTCATCTCGTTATCTATTTCAGTATGTACATAAAGACGTTGGCATAGAAATCAGTACTGAAAAGAGCAAACTACTATTGGTTGTGGTGATCGTATGAGATGTGGCATACACTTGAATGGCCTAATTCATGTAAGAGATGGAGGACCAATAAAAGAGATACAAACGTTTTAAGTTTGGCATTAGCTGCCATGAGCAAACTGGAACATCCGGAAGAGTAACATCAGCTTCTCAGTAAAATTAACACTATTCTTCGCTAGTGGTCTTTGTGCTCCTATATGGTTGTGAAAGTTGGACACTGAAGGCTTAGGTTGAAAGAAGAATCCAAGCCTTTGAGAGGAAATGCTAGAGAGCAATGTTGGTTAATAGATACCAGGAAAAGAAAACAAATACTTAACAAGTCAGCACTCAGGCTGGCTAATAGGAACTTCTCAATACTGTGATGAGACGAAAGCTGAGACGGTTAGGTCATAGTGTAAGACATGACTAAAGTCATTCTTCAAGGAACAGTAGAGAGAGAGCACGAAGAAAGGGTCGTTCAAAGAAAAGCTGTCTGGACAATGTAAAAGAATGAACCGGCCTCTGTCTTGATATCCTGCTATGAGCAGCTGCTGACAAGGAAAACTGTCACAACAACCCTACCACAAAAGTCTTGGGACAGATGGTGATGATATTGAAATTAAGAGCTAATTAGCCAAACCAACAGTCTGAAATAAATGGGACGCTAGATACTTGAATAGGGCAAAGTAGATTTGTACTTCTTCTACACTATATTGTTGGTTTTTGCATCTATTGGAGATTTTTAGCAAAAAAAAAAATACATTAAAAAAGAAAAGAAAGCGATGTGGCAAAAAGATGAAAGAAAAAAAGAGTTATGTTCCCCATTCAGAATATAGGCAGATGATTTAAAGGACATCTGTTTCTGTAGCCCACAGATACTAGAATAGAATAGAACCTTTAGAAACAGTAAAAGGGATGAAAGGAAGAGATTTTTAACCAATGTGTCCTAGATGCGGTTAAAGATCATTGTTGTCACCTAAACAATCAATATTATTTTGTGCTACAAACAAAAGGTCTTATAATTTTAATTTTTAATGCTGAAAAGAATCAATTGAAAATAAATTAGCCTAATAGTTAATTAACCATTGGTAACTAAATATTTTGTTTGGTATTGAACAAGGGGAAGAAATTGTATTTGACTGATGTGATCGTATAACTTGAATTAGTCCCCTTTATGCTTTGTTGAGAGAAATAGATTCCTGCTTAAAAGTTGGAAGTTAACAATATATAAAACTATAAAACCTATTTTTATAAGTGCTTCGCTGACACAATGGGTAGTGTGTTGGCTTGTGGAGGCGTGAGCCCTCAATTTAATTTTTTTTAATAAAAAAGCGATCACGGTAAACTTTACACAGATACCCCTTCTTTCTCCACCACTCCTTTTCCGACAGGGGGGGGGGGGGGGGGGGGCGGTGGCTGAGTGGTTAAGCGCTCGGCTTCCGAACCTGGCTGGGATTTTGAAATTCGGGATTTTTTAGGGCGCCCCTGAGTCCACCCAACTCGAATGGGTAGGGGAAGGTGGGGTGAAATGTCACAAGGGTAAGTTGTCACAAAAGCTCCACATAGAAAATTTGATGTCCAATTAAAAATGCGAAACTATATTTAAGATCCTTACCCAAATATATTAAACAAGTGACAAAAGGAAGTTAATATTATTTTCCACTCCTGATCTGCAAGACCACATTGTTCTGGCTCACTTCTAAAGTGGATTTCAATTTTTTCTAAATTTTGTAAGTAAAAGCTTTTAATATTAAAATAATTATTCAACTTTAGAATATTTCATAACACCATGCATTAGTTAGCTTTTGAAAGTGTTCTTTTTTTGAAATATAAACCCAATAAAAAGTTATTACATTAAATGTTTTGTAAGTTGCAATGTTGAATGGGGCATGTTGTCACATGGGATGGGGCTAGATGTAACAATTATGACGTTTTACCCAAATCTTAAGGAAACATTTTTTTTAATTAATTTAATTTGCTTAAAGTAATTACTCATGAAAATTAAATGCTTGTCAGTTTACTTTGTTCTTTTTATTTTGGATAATGAAAATATTCAGACTTGGTCTTCATCAAATTACTATAAATTAGATTTTAGGCCTTATTATAATATATATATTTATTTATTGTTTCTCTTTTCCTTTTGCACAGATTATGAGAAATTATAAGCGCACCACAACACGAGGAGACTACTGCAGAGAAGCCATGTCAATAGCTGTTGATGCTGTAATCCTGCAAGGGTTGTTATTGCGGAAAGCTGCCGCTCAACACAATGTCAACTACAAAACTTTAAGTCGCTATGTGAGTAGCAAAAAGAAAATAGGCAGCCTAGATTAGCAAAGTTTTGGCTACAAACAAGCACATTTAATCTTCTCAAATGAACTAGAAAAACAATTGGTAGATTATTTAATCTCTGCTTCAAAAATTTTTCATGGCCTTAATATATCAGAGTTGAGAGAATTAGCTTTCCAACTTGCAGAGACTAATAAACTTAAAATGCCAAAAATGTGGACAGAACATCGTCAAGCTGGAGCTGACTGGGCCTCTGCTTTTATGAAGAGACATAAGGAAGAAATTTCAATGCGCACACCAGAACCAACATCTCTTCAGCGAATGTCTTCTTTAAACAAGCACAATCTTTTTTATGACAATCTTGAAAAGGTGATGAAAAAAGGGTTTGCCTGTGAGCGAACTTGGAATGTTGATGAAACAGGAATAACTACTGTTCAAAAACCAGCAAGGCAAATTGCACAAAAAGGGGACAAAAGAGTTGGTGCCATTGTAGCCCAAGAGCGTGGAACATTGGTTACTGTTTGTTGTTCCATAAGTGCTATCGGAAACCACATTCCACCATTTCTTGTGTTTCCAAGGGTGAATGTCCAAGACCATTGGAGATTAACATTACCACCTAGCTCAGTTGTGGAAGGTCATCCAAAAGCCAGTGGTTGGATGACTCAGGAAAATTTTACTTCTTTTCTGAAACACTTTGCAAACCATACTAGACCAACTTCGGAGTCTCCCGTTTTGCTCCTACTAGACAATCATAAGTCACACATCTCTGCCAAAGCTATCAACTTCTGCAGACAAAATCACATTACATTGCTAAGCTTCCCACCTCACTGTTCGCATGAGCTTCAGCCACTTGACAAATGTGTCTTTGGGCCTTTCAAAACATTTTGCAATCAGGCCTCTGATAGATGGTATCATGACGCTTCTAATGCAGGATAGCTGATGACAATTCTTACCATACCATCTATTGTAAACTATGGCTTTATTAATGCCTTAATACAAAAAATATTCTATCTGCCTTTCGTTCAACAGGTATATATCCATTGGTTCGAAATGCCATTCCAGAGGACAGGTACCTTCCGTCTTTTACTACAGATAGACCTATTCCTGAAAATTGTGCCAACAAACCAGGCGGTGACTCTGTCAATCACCAAAGCACCTCAGTTGAGCTATCCAATTGCTCAGACCCACCCATCCAAGCCAGTAATGCAAAAGTCTCCCCCTTTGCCATCAGACCATTTGGTAAGGCTGCACCTCGCAAAACAGCAAAAAGGAAGACAATGTCTTCAACAATTTACACTCAATCTCCATTTAAAAAAAAAAAAGGAATTGACTTCCAAAAGAAGAAACATAATGACTGCAAATAGTGATACAGATGAAACGGAATCTCAGTTTTCTGTTGACGATGAAACTGACAACAATCCATCTGAGATGGAAGAGGAAGAAACCTCGAGTATACAACTTGGGCAGATTTCTAATATTTGTCTAAATGACTATGTGCTAGTTGCTTTTATCAAAAAGAAAAATGTAAAATATCTGGTAGGCTTAGTAACAAAAGAAGAGGATGAAGATGGAAATATTGAAGTCTCATTTCTACGACGAAGCACCAAAATGGAAAGAAAATTTATAGCACCTGTGGTACCTGACATTGGAACTGTTCCAAAACAGGACATTCACCAACAGGCAAAGGTACCACTGCCAGAACAAAGTCAGGCCTAATTTTTTATATTGATTTTGATCACATAAAGCTATGGTGATCTTTGTGATATTTATTTGTTTGTGACATCTTACCCCATGCTATGTGTCAACTTACCCCGGTGTGAGGCAAATTGTCACAACCTTGACCCAACCACTTTGAGTAGGTATATCTCTGGTAAATAAAGAATTTAACTTTATATCATTTGTCCTATTTTTTGTCTGAATGTGTAAGTTGCATCATGTGAAGTTTGGTAAAAATAAATTAATTCTAAATGGGTGAAAACCCAAAAATATTAAAAATTGTGACAACTAGCCCCACCTTCCCCTACCTGGCTTTAGTTGGGGAAAGTAAAGGCGGTTGGCGTTGTGCTGGCCACTTAACACCCTGCTTGACAACCGTTGGCCATAGAAACAGATCACCTTAACATCATCTGCCCTATAGATCGCAAGATCTGAAAGGGAACTTACTTACCTTTCCCGACTGGTCCAGACAAGTGTTGGAATCATAGCGTATTGAGAAAGCTAAAAGCATGAATTTGCGCTCAAAAAAAAAAAAATTCAAAATCGCACAGATTTATTATTGTTAGACTAAATCTATTACACATTTAATTACATGACTGATCCACACTAATTGATACACCTACGTTTAATATAATCTTTGTTGTTGTTGTTTTTTTTAAGTATTTTAAAAATATTTTCTTGTTAGTCCTAAACTTTTACAAACTTCGATCACTTATGTATGTAAGGGATGGAATCCCATATGAAACTATTTCATTGAATAGTATTATAGTCTGTTTAACCGTTTGTTAAAGAAACATATGACCTTAACATCATCTATCCCATAAATCGCAAGGTCTGAATGGGATACTTTACTCTACTTTAGTATTTTTGTTGAAGGAAAAATCATTTGTGAAAATGGTAATTTAGACAAAGTTCATTAGTCAATCTCCAATGCATTACAAGGGCTTATTTATAATTGAAAAAAAAAACGTATAGTTTATGATATATATATATCTTTTACACTAACATAAAGACTAAGTCTTGATATAATCTTGAGCATTGAATTATTGTATTTTACTCTAAACTCTCTTTCAATTTTGATTTGGAGATCATGGTCTTTTCATTAGGCCTACCTGGCAATCAAAACATGAATTAAAAACTTTTCGCATGTAGGCTAGATTATGAATGAGTCTGGTGTGAATGCATACTTTGGTTTTCTATAGTTGTAATGTTTTCTTTGCTGTATGTTTGGTGTAAGTCACACATTTTAAGACAAATTTCCTCATGAATAATAAAGATTACTATTTACTATTATTACTATTATTGGTGTCTTGCTAGTTAGCTTTCTATAACCTGTCACCTATTCGGACAGATCCAACTTGTTGCCTTAGCGAGCTACTTATGTTTGTTCACTCGCAAACAGCGAATCTCCCCAATCTATCAAAGCATAGTCCATTTTAGTCATGATTCTACTGCCTTACATTTTGTGTACGCCCATGACAACATTCTTCTGCGAAAAGTACCATAACTGTATTTCGCGTCAAATATCTTTACTATAGGATTAACATGTTGCTCTTCTGTTTCAGCTTCTGTCAATTGTGTCACATCTGTTAGCACATTCTGTCATTCTATTCTACTGGGATCCATTATAAATCAAAATACTTTTGTAGAAGGGAAATCATCTTAAATTTCAACATCACTGCCTGGTTTGGTAACCTGAGAATAAAACAAAAACTTCATAAAACTTAATTTAACAAAACCCACAAGGACAACTCTTATAGAAAATCATTGTTAAGAAAAGCGAAAAAGATTTTAACATAAGATAGCATTCTCTAGGTCATGACGTTCACACTTTACCATCACACAAGATACAAGACACTGATGGTAAAAATTCCCATGTAATCAATGAATACAACTTTCTGATATAAGCTTCGCATGTAATGTTTGAGTGAAGCCAGTATGAACATATATTTCATTTGCTATTGTTCTAATAGTTTGTAATGTGTTATACACCAAATCTCTCTCCTCAGTATAGTGGGCAAGATCTTTGCTAGAGTGGCACTATCCAGGCTGCAAGTGATAGCTTCTAGAGTCTACCCAGAGTCTCAGTGTGGATTCAGGAGTGGTAGATCCACTGTAGACATGATATCTTCTCTACGACTACTGCAGGAGAAATTCAGAGAGACAGACAGACCCCGTTATATCGTTTTTGTTGATCTGACTAAAGCTTTTGACATGGTCAGCAGAAGTGGCCTTTTCAAACTCCTGAGGAAAATAGGTTGCCCTCCCAAACTACTGCAGTTCATTGAGTGTTTTCACGAGGAAACTAAATGCACTGTCAAATTCAATGGAGCCCAATCAGCACCTTTTGAGGTTTGCAGTGGTGTCAAGCAGGGATGTGTGCTGGCACCTACTCTGTTTGGCATATTCTTCTCCTGTTTATTGCATTATGCGTACAACGACATAAACGAAGGCGTGTTTCTCCATACAAGATCCTCTGGAAAACTATTTAATGTATCAAGGCTGCGGGCAAAAACCAAGGTTAGGAAGCTACTCGTCAGGGAACTCCTGTATGCTGATGATGCAGCTATTGTGGCTGATTCTGATATTCAGCTACAGTGCCTGGTTGACAAATTATCTGCTGCTTGCCAGAAGTTCGGCTTAAACATCAGTCAAAGCAAGACTAAGATACTTGTCCAAAACACAAACACTGCACCTCAAGTAAGCATTAATGGCCAACCACTAGAAATTGTTGATCACTTTTGTTACCTTGGCTCCATCATATCCAACAACACTCTACTGGATAAAGACATAAACAACAGGATAGCCAAGGCAATGGTCACCATGTCACGGCTGCAGAAAAAAGTCTGGGAAAACATATTGCTGACTAACAGTACTAAAGCCCTAGTCTACCGGACCTGTGTGTTGAGCACCTTGCTGTACGGAAGTGAAACATGGGCAACCTACTCATGGCAGGAAAAAAAGCTGAATGTTTTCCACCTCCGATGCCTAAGGCGGATCTTTAAAATAAGGTGGCAAGATTAGATAACCAATGAGGAATTGCTACAAAAAGCAGGGTGCCAGGATATCCGCTCTGTTATCAGCAGCAGACGCCTTGGCTGGCTTGGCCACTTTCGTAGAATGCCAGAAGGTCGACTTCCACAGGACATCCTGTATGGCGATCTAATAGAAGGCAGGAGAGCCGCTGGTCGCCCACTTTTACGTTATACGGATGTATGCAAACGCGACATGAAGCTCTTCAAAATCGACACTGGCAACTGGGAAGAGGTGGCAGTGGACAGATCCTCATGGAGAGAGAGCATAGAGGAAGGGTCAAAGATTGCAGATGTCATACACAACAGAAGCAGAAAGAAGGGTGAAAATGCAACGGCGCCTGGTGATTATATATGCCCATCCTGCGATCGCAGCTGTGTATCAAGGATTGGCCTCTTTAGTCACACAAGAAGTTGCAAAGGGAAAAGATCGTCTCTCGAGACGTAAAATGCCACAGATACACCAAATGTAAAACAAATGACCTCAAGCATAATACAGATATCTTATTTAATACAGACGATACCTCAAAACAGAAGATGATTACGTCCTATGCGTCATGCATTTAGTCATGCAAATTAACCAATGACTTAAACTCTGCCAAGTCACTGGTTTTCCTGGCTAGCTCAGGCAACCCATTTCATGCTCTAATAGCACTAGGGAAGAAGGAGTATTTGTACAAGTTTGTCCTAGCATATGGGACGAAAAATGTGCCTTTATCTTTGTGAGGATTTTATTAAACTTTGTATTTGAAGATTATGGTTCAGTGTTTTATGTATAATTGCTACTTTACTTTTGAGTCTTCTGTCCTGAAGGCTTTCTAAATTTAGTGATTTTACTAAGGGTGTTACTCCAGTCAAATGTGAATATTCATTTGTTATGAATCTCACTGCTCTATTTTGTGTATGTTCCAGTTTCTTAATGTTTTCTTGTGTTGAAGGGATATTATTATTATTAGTATGTGTGTTGAATTCTAAAACCATGAGTTTAAAAATGCATGCACAACTTGTGCAAGACTGCAGGTCTAAAACATCAAAGGAGAATTCAAAAAGGGCTGTGAGGATATCTTATAAGATAGTAGTGGGCAAATTACGACCCGCAGGCCACATGCGGACCACCGGACTGTTTTATGCAGCCCGCGGACACCTACAGAAATCAGGTGTGCCCACAGATTACACAAATAAAAAATAAAAATATTAAAAAAAAAATAATAATAATTTTAAATATGTATATAAATTATTGCAATATCTGAGACGAAAGAAACCTTGTCTTTACATGTCATTCTAAAAAAGCTTAAAGTAAACGAAGATTATTTTAAAAAATTCATTTCTATATTCAAACTATTTTTTTCAGTGCTTTGAAGAACTGTGTTGAAAGTCTTGGGCTAGCTTGAAACAAGATGGCAAATATAACAACTGATGAAGCCCGTGTTTTGACAGAGAAAAGCAGGTTTTTAATAAATTAAAGAAGATTTAACTTTAAACGGGAAAGTTTGCTCAAAGCTGAATTGAATATCAATTATATTATTGACCAAATAATCTTAACAATGTTACGTATCACGGCTAGGGGTCTTAACCACAGACAGTTTCGATGAGTGCTTGAAGATTAGAAAACAAAACATTCCGATGCAAGCAACTTATGAACTGAAAGATAAAGTTCCATTCAATTATTCCGCGGGAGTTTTATGAGTGCCAGAAGCTGTATTTTCACACTTTAAAAAACTTTGCTGCTAAACTTTCACATTATTTTTGTGCACATACATCTGTAAACATATTTTTTATTTAAATATTAACCAGTGTAGGAACAGGTCGATGCTGACTGACTGTAATTTGACAGCAGTCACAAGGATAACTAGTAAGCTAGTTCCACAATTCTTGAACATTATGCACGAGTGTAAACAGTTAAACACTTCAAATTAAGTACAACTGTTCATTTGTGGTGAAATTGTGAGATGTAAACAGACGATAACAAAACAAAAAAATATTATCGTAAAATTATTTTCAGAAATCACTAACCTCACCTGGGAGTGTAAAAAATTTAATCTATATGTATAACAAAGTATAAATGTGAATTTAAAGGCATTAGGCCCTCAATAGGAAAACTGAAAAGGTTGCCCACCCGTTATAAGAGTATTGACTTAGAATTAAATCTGATGGATAAATATAGATTTCTATTTATATAGGTTTAATTTTCTGTAACAGACACAATGAAAAAAACAACACCAAAAGTTCAATAACTGCAATATTTTTTTTTAATACAACTGATCATTCATAACATACATTGCCAATATAGTTCTATATGGCTTGTTTGTTCTCTATACATATCCCTTGGAAACCAACAACTGAAAATGTTATCATTAAAAAAACAAAACATTTCAGCAAACATGACAAAAAAACATTATTTTTTTACCCCTTTTTTTTTAAAGATGAAAATGAAACAAAACTTCAAATCAGCGCAGCGCACATCAAGGGTAGAATAACAACAATGCATCACAAGATTCAGTAACAACAGAGCGACACCGGGGCTTATACAACTTTTTTTTTGTCATTCAAAATGTGCTAGCAGGGAAAACCCTTCATGTAGACCTGTAACTGTAGTAGTGTCTCCCACAATGGCCAGGTAAGATTTGAGCAAATGACCAATCTAATTATTTAACAATGCAGAACACAAAAGGACTACTAGCATAATATATACATCTAACTATATGTTCTATCAGTAAACTCGATACCGTTGTAGTTTACAGTATAAGACACACAACAAATGAACACAATGCCATTTGTAATAGAATGGAATGAAAGTTGATCGACTCTCTGCTACACAAGGAGTTTAACACACCAGAATTCTTAGGATCAACACCTGACTATAAAAGCAGTTTACTTTTGTGAGTTTTTTTCTTCTTCTCAAAGTGTGGTCTGGTGAAAGTATTGCACTTGAAGAATGTGAAATGAAATTTAAAAGCACCTTTGACTACATTTGTTCTTATATTTAATATATAAATTGTATGATTTATCATGTTTTGAAAGCATATCCAGAACTAAGGGAATCCATCTCTTAATGCTAAATATTTTACTAGTTGAAACAAAAATACAATTCTTGCTTTTGTACTATTACAATATCATCTTCAAATTATTGATTCTTTAAAAAATCCTTTGAGACAACAGTTACATCTTTTATTTATTCTATTTGAAAACAATTAGAAACAAGACTGGAAAAAGGCATCAAAAACCATATTATAAAAATTACCAGATTATATGCTTTCTACTATTAAAAGAATGGTTCAAAAAGGCTTCTTTGGTTTTAAAAAAAATCTTGATAACACCGGATAGGCATGAGACTTGGAAAAAAGAAATGAACAAATTTGCAGATAAAAATATTTCCATTCAATCAACATGACCAATATGTACATAATGTCAAAGCGTTTTATCAACTCAAGAGTTTGTAGTTCAAGTACATGTGTAGACAGAAGAGGCCTTAGGGGGTGGCCAGTGGAGCAACCACCTCAGGTCTCGTACGTGAGGGAGACCACACGCTATTTTTATTATTATTCTCTACATTGTTGATTTTTCATGCAAATTGTTACTACCTCATTGGCGTAGATTAAAGGGACAAAATCAATACTGGGGACAAAATCTTACAAGGTGCATTTACCATGCAGAACAATTACAATACAGAATGTAATGCAGTCAAAAGCCAATAGTACAGTACCTACATAAGGTTGTAACAATAAGGCCTACAGCATTAGAGGTGGACGAGCCTGTTAGCATGATATGGTATCATGCTTAAGGCTCAGCGCATGACACTCGCCCGGGGGGGGGGGGGGGTGGGGGGGGGGTGGGGGGGGGGGTGGTGGTGGTGTTGGGCCTGGGTATATAAAACTGGGCCTGGGTATATAAAACTGGCCCTGGGCCTCGCTTACTGCTAAGGCCGCCTCTGTATGTAGAAACATGATTTCCATTATCAACAATATGCATGGCTCCATTGTGTATGTTACTATCTCTCTGTGGAGATTCTATTCAAACACAACAAAAAATTTGTTAAAGACAAAAAAAAAACAACAAAAAAATCAAAAAAAACTTTAACAAGACACATACAATTTTTGTCATCTAAATGTAAAGCATTTTTTTTGATGGTACAAAACATAAAAAAAAAAGTAAAATTAGCAAATATTTTGCTGAAGTTTTTGTTTGGTGAATGAAAAGGCCAAAAACTAAAACAAGTCAATGCAAATCTGATCTAAATATTAAACAAATGTATGGCACTTTTTCAATACAACAGACTGTATATTAGGCTTGGATTACATTGTAACATAAATAGTTACAATGAATTCAAAGTAATTTGGTTAGACTAATATCCAGATATAGGCAATAAGCACATAAACAAAAAATGCACTTAAATTTGAAGTAAAAATTGAACTTGATATGAAAATATAGACATGTATATATATATTTATATGTACCGGTATAGATATATATTTTACAAATATTTCAATAATGCAAAAGATGATTTGGAAATGAGTTTTAATTGATAAATATAATATCGTCATGGTCATATATTTTTTTTATTGATAGGTAACATTTGGAATAGAATTTAATGTTCTTTTATGTGAAGATACACCAAAAATTATGAAACTATTGTTACAATTTTCATTTATCGTTAATATTTTTTTTTAAATAAAATTTTTAGGCTTCCACAGAAAAAAAAAATGAAACGACGGTGACGATATTATGGCTTATGCAAGCATTACAGTATATCGTAAATGATCAGCACATTTCCTAAGTTGAAATATATCAAAATAAGACTTTTATGGCAAAGGTTCCTATATTAAAAATATATAGCTTCTATTCAGTAAGGGAAGCCAAATGTAAAATATTTTGTTTTTCTTGAACAAAGATAAACTAGAATGCAACAAGACAATGCTTTGGTTTGTGCTCTAGCATTAACAGCAAGACTTTCTTCTCACTGACCTCCCTTGAATCTAATGTGCCAAAAAAAAAAAGGCTATTTTTCCGATTTCATTGGATGAGAACATATTTTATACCGCTGGATTACAGATGAAGATCAGCCACTGAAGGAAACAAAAAATAGAAATAATTGTAGAATTATTGAGGAAGAAGAAATGGTAGTGTCACCATGTGAGGCTAAACTTCATCCTGTGATGAACTGAGAGTTCTTTACAAGACTTTTATCTTTTTGTTGTACTTATTTTATAAGTTTAGTCTACCCCTTCAGAATTGAAGACTGTTACATCCAAGTCCAAACCTCCCACAAAATGGCAGGGGATGTCGGTGGACAGACAATCAATATGACAATTCAAAGCACATATCACACAACCTGGCAGCAAATCTTTTGCCAATCTTTACTCATTTCTGACTCTTCCCATGTAACAAAACTTAAATACAGTAGCGCCACAAAAGCCAAAGCTAAAATTTTGTTTTGAAGAAGTGGAAAGAAAGAATGACAAAAATTAAAATCAGAATATCGCATAGTCTATCTTAAGTGCTAAGCTCATGATCCCTACCACCCAAATCTCAAGTGCTTAAAGTAGCAGTCTTGCATAAGTACCCAAAATGTTTAAATGCAGTCTTGCAGAAATTCCCCATGATCAGGACTAACACCCAAATTTCAAGTGCTTGTAGTATCAGAAATACACCCCTTGGAATAAACAATGAGAATTCTACCAGAACAAAAAGAGAAATATTTTGAATTGTAAACATTGAAATCAATACTTATAGCAACATGTGTATAAAAGGAAAATGTATAATTTGAAACTTATGATACATTATATTTTAGCATAACATTCAACAATTAGTGCTCAGATGTAGACCATTTCAGGAGAGAAACATGGACATTGAAACATTGTATTTTCCAGTTAACACAGCCTTATTAATTTATTACATACTTTTAACAAGAATTTACAAGTGTTCAATTTGAAGAACATCAAACTTTCAAATGAATTACAGACGTAAGACTAGGGAGTAAGTTGATTTGATGATGGCTCAGTCACCCTAATGAGTTGATTTGAATGAAGTTGAAGATCCTGCAGTTGGTGAAGGTGGTAATGTCGCTGATGGCTCAAGATCAAAAATTTCTTTGAGTAATGGCATGACATGGCTAAAGTTGGCAGTGGTGTCAAATATGTGGGCTCTTAGATTGTCACTGAACTGCTCTACGATTTGGCACAAGTCTGGCACAAGCATTAACAGCTTTGCTAGAAGAACCTGTACAGATTGAACAAATAAAAAATATGAATCAATCGCATGTTTTCAATTTTAATTGTTCAACAATTGTTTCTCAGCCAATGAAGCCCATAAAATAGGGTTGAATGTTGTATCACTTACCTTTTCTTTAGGGTGGTTATGTTTTAGATCCAGCCGCAAAGCTTCTATAAGGTTGGCTTGTAACTCCTCAACTTGCTTAGACGCTGACAAGCCTTGACAATCTATGATAGTTGCAGAGAAAATAGATCATGTTTAGACACGGACTTATGTCACTGTGTTTCAAAATCATCTTGAAAATTCCAAAAGGTAGAAGAATAAGTTCTGAATCAGAAAGATTCTAAGATTTTAAGACTGTATCTAGATATGTGTAATGATGTACCTTGAGTTAGAAGGACAGCTGAAAATAATGCCAGCTCTCCAGTAGTGAGACCAAGCGCATGGACTTTATCAATCAGATTCATGGCATGCCCCAGTAGCCTGGCCATTTGGTCACAGATGTAGTAAGAGTTTCTCCGTATTTTCAGTCCACTGTCCTTTGAGTCTAGTTGAATGAATGAAGGGGTGACTAGGGAATGAAGCTAATCAAAAGAGAGAAAAAGAAGCAAAATATTTTTAAAATCCTTTTTTTTTAAATAAATAATGTACAAGTTATTTCCTTTATTTGATATCAAACAAATTAATTACTAATAATTAATTGACTAATTCTTTGTTTTTTTTTATTCATGTTTTGTTAGGTACAATAAATAATTGTTTAAAGTATCAACTTGATGGGAGAATGCACGAAGGAGACATTGCAATAAAAATTATTTACACGGATTAAACCCAATAAATTTAGCCATATCTGTGAATACCGTTTCCCTTGTTGACATCAAACAAAATAATTACTAAATGATTAATAATAGTAATTGACTAATTGTTGTTTTTTTTTATTGATTCATGTCTTGTCTATTATATGATTGAATGAGTCTTATATGCCATTCATTAAAGTTATCTGTAGAAAAACTGAGAATATATTGTGATTAGGTGAGTTATCTCATACAATAAAGCTGCAACTGTGATGTTTTCAATGAGAAATGATTTTTCATTGCACGATTATGTCATATGATTCAGTGAATAGTCTGGTAACTGACTCATACTTGAATGTATTGCAAATGATATGTTTTATAAAAGCAATGTTAAGAAACATTACATACAGCTAGATGGACCACCATGAAACCATTCCTCTTCATCAATATGATTTGATCTCTCATGGCTAATGAGGTAAAACCTGGAATCTTTTTAGCAAATCGAACACTGCCTTCCATGACAGGAAGTGCCAGCTCCTGGAAACGTTGAAAGATTCCATAGGAGAAAAACTGTTCTGATGTTAGAGTGTCCAAGATTTCTGGTGGTTCTGAATTCTGAAATATAGCAAAGTTCATAAAAAATATAAGTACAAATAGGCAACAATTTTTTTTTAAATCAATAAAATTACTTTAGCCTTGTCACATTACATTTAGTGTTGTATCGTAAAGTGTTTATTGGTCTATTCTAAATGTAGATAAACATTTATTTGAATATTAAGAATACTCCATAATTTTTAATACATCTAGAAAATGTAAATTTTAAAAATATATATAATAATATACATCCTCCTTCAATATGGAAGATGAACACCATCTTATTTCCTATGAACTCAAGGATGACAAAAAATTAAAAAAAAAATAAGTGTGCCCTGAAAGAGAAGTCTTTCCATTTCTTTAACATGAGAATGTAAACCTACACTAAACTTTAAAACAGTCATAGGACTTAATCAATGAAAAAGACTTTGTGACCCTAATTTGCCTTCCTGAGAATGGCAATTGAAATATTTAAAATGTGCACAGTGAAATGTCACTGCACTCATCCTTAATCTTGGGAATAAAACTAATGTCTTAAAAATGTCAAGTGTACTTTAAATAATAAAAACAAAAGGTAAAATATGTCTAACAATAAGGAATGTTATGCTACTAATACACAATTTTAGTTAAGATACAGACTTTTTTAAATTAAAAAAAAAAAGACTTGAATAAAAAGATTAAAAGGAACCTACCTGAGTGTCAGAAGTGAACAATGAAGGTGAGGTGGGTGCTGATGGGGTGGCAGGTGGTGTGGAGGACAGGGAAGGTGATGAGGCACAGTGGAAAGGTGTGCCAGGCACCTTAAGGCTGTGCTGTTGTAGGGGTTGTTGCTGCTGCAAGATATGGAACTGCTGCTGCTGCTGGTGTTGCCGGTGCTGATGTTTAAAAAGCACTGTGTTTCCAAAAGTGTCCCTAAAAGCAGCCTTGATTAGATCTGTGAGTGACCGCAGCTCCACGATTCTACGGGAACTTGTGCTGGTCAATTCTTCTCTGTCTGCTAACAGCTTTTCTCGTTCGACTTTAGGCATGCGACCAAACCTGACAGCTAATAGTTAGCCAATAAAACAAAATAGATTAGTCTGAGCAAATAAATTATTTTATTGAACTATTTTTATATACATTTATAAATGTTTCTATTTTCTTTTATAACTGTTGCTAAGTGCAATTCTGTTAAATACAAATATGAACAGTTAAACATAACTAATGTTCATTGTAGTCTAATGTTTTGTATGCCTTAAACATTCTTCCTCATCTGGCCAAAGCCAATAAGGTGTTTTGATGGCTACATTTCACTGGCACACTTTGCTTAAGAGACTACAGGTTTAAGTGGCTACAGGTTTAAGTGGCTACAAAAAGAATGTGGATATGAACTAAACCTTACCATCTTGGGACATGCCAGCAAACAGACATCTTTGATAGCGACAGTACTGACATTTGTTTCTGGTTCCTGTGTCAATCTTACACCTGGATCCTGCTTGACAAGGTTTGTACACCAGCTGCTTCTTCAACGTCCGCCGGAAGAAACCCTAAGAAAATAGTTCCACTTTGAAATGGGTACTAACTATAATGGATTTAGAGAGTAATGAGTGTGAAGACTATATGTATTTGTTAAAACAATCATGTACATAATAGCTATATGTGTAAACAATATATATAATAAATATGTGCAATAGCTATGTGTTATAGGGATATGTAATAGTCATGTTAAGCACGTATATGTATGTAATTTGTAAAGAGAAATATAAAAAGGCAAGTATAAATAAGTGAATATAAAATGCTGGTTTGTTTGTAATAGGTAGATGAAGATGTACTATATAGAAGTAACAAATAGATTACAGATCAATTTAATAGATAAAACAGGTAGATAAGTATGTAAATATAATTGGTAGATGAAATATACAGATATAATTGGTTGATATAAGAAGTATATGTTTAGAACATTTGCTGAAGCTCACCTTGCACCCCTCACATGAGTGGACACCATAGTGAAAACCGGAAGCTCTATCCCCACATATCCTACACAAGACTTCCAGCTCTGTTGTATACTGTGGTTTATACTGCTGAAACACAGAGGAACATTGGACTTAAATCTTAGATCTAAATCTCAAACTAGTTCAGGGCAGATTTTACAAAAAAAAAACAACTTATGGGAGCTGGAAGTAACTTTTGTGATAACTACATTTTCTTTTTGGACTTATTTGAATTGTATTATTGAAAGGCACATTTCTTATTCCATACGCTAGGACAAATGTGTACAAATGCTCCTTCTTTCCTAGTGCCATTAGAGCATGGAACAGGTGGCCTGAAGCAGCCAGGAAAACCCATTACTTGGCACAACTACATTAACACATGAATACCTGTACCTAAGATGTACTTATCATATTTTTTTGTTAAGGTAGTTTTGTAATAATTTATGAAATAAGATAAAATGAAGATACACTTTTTAACAAAGCATGTTTCCAAAATAGTTGAAATACACAAAAAAATGGTCAGCATTTAATAGATCATTATATTCCAGCATTTATATTAATAGGACTAAGTAGACTAAGAATCTTTCTCTAATGTCAAGACAATTCTACTATATGGGCCTGAACCATGGAGAACAGCTGAAACAACAAACAAAAAAATGTAGAGATCTTCATAAACAGATATTTTAGAAATATCTTTAGAAAATACACTGATATGACAATCTTATCTTATCTTATATAATACAGACGTTACTTCAAAAAAGAAGATGATTACGTCCTACGCGTCATGCATTTAGTCATGCATATTAATCAATGACTTAAATTCTGCCAAGTCACTGGTTTTCCTAGCTAGCTCAGGCAACCCATTCCATGCTATAATAGCACTAGGGAAGAAGGAGTATTTGTACAAATTTGTCCTAGCATATGGGACGAGGAATGTGCCTTTATCTTTGTGTCTTTCAGAGTATTTTATTAAATTTTGTTTTTGTATTTGAAGATTATGGTTCAGTGTTTTATGTATAATTGCTACTTTACTTTTGAGTCTTCTGTCCTGAAGGTTTTCTAAATTTAGTGATTTTACTATAGGTGTTACTCTAGTCAAATGTGAATATTCATTTGTTATGAATCTCACTGCTCTATTTTGTGTCTGTTCCAGTTTCTTAATGTTTTCTTGAGTTGAGGGGTCCCAAACGGAGGATGCATATTCTATTATTGGCCTAACCAAGGTTAAATAACATTTTAGTTTTATTTGATTTATAGAAATTTCTTTTAATAAATCCTAATGCTTTGTTTGATTTTTTTATAGTTACATCAATAAGGGGATTCCATGACAGTTTTTCATTTATTATAACACCTAGATGTTAGGTCTCTAGAGACTAGGTCTCTTTACACTATTGTAAAGTTCTTCCTTTGTTCTAACCAGAGTTTTGACTTCTAAAAGTACTAACTCCTTCGCCTTTCTATTTCTAGTACATGACACCCATCATTTTTCTGGGTGGAAAGACATGCTCCAATTTGATTCCCATTTCTGTAATTCATGTAATTCTCTTTGTAAAATATCTGTGTCTTGTGTTGTTTTTATTGTTCTATATATTATGCAATCGTCTGCAAATAATCTGACTTTTGTTCCTGAAGTAATGCAATTTGGTAAATCATTTATGTAAATTAAAAATAGTAGTGGACCCAAGACTGTTCCTTGAGGTACACCTGAGTTTACTGCTACCGGTGTTGATTTAGAGCCATTTATTATTACAGTTTGTTCTCTCCCTATCAGAAAATCTTTAATCCACTGATGCAGTGGACCATTAATGCTGAAATATTTTAATTTTTTAAGCAAACTATGGTGGTGAACTTTGTCAAAAGCCTTAGAAAAATCTAGTAAGATAGCATCTATTTGTTTACTATTATCTAAACCTTTAGAAAAATCATCAATTAGTCCTATTAGTTGTGTTTCACATGATCTATATTTCCTAAAGCCATGTTGGTATTTTGTGAGGACATTTTGTTTGTCTAAGTGGTTTATGATGTTGCTACATATTACGTGTTCAAGGATTTTACATGTGATGCTGGTAAGTGATACTGGTCTGTAGTTTCCTGGGTCAGATTTTTCTCCTTTTTTAAATAGGGGAGTAACATTAGCTTCTTTCCAGTCCTTTGGTACTCTGCCCTGGTTAAGTGAAGCCTGAAAGAGTATTTTGAACACTGGGGCTAGCTCATTGCTTAGTTCTTTGAGTAATCTAGCTGGAATACCATCAGGTCCAGACGTTTTATTTGGTTTGGTGTTGGCTAATAGTTTTTAAATTCCATTTTCTTATACTACTATATCTTCTATGTTGTCTACTTGGTTCAAATTAAGTAATATGTCTTTGTCTCCTGGGGCTGAGAATGCTGATGCAAAGTATTTGTTTAGGATGTTTGCTTTAGTTTCATTATCATTATGTATTATGTTATGTTCACCTTTTAGTGGCGCTATGCCTGTTGTTTCCATTTTCTTAGACTTAATGTATGACCATAGGTTTTTGTTGTTATCTTTAAATATTACATTGTTTATATATTCACTCTGCAGCTGTCTGCTTACTTTTTGGGTTAAGTGTTTTATTTTTATATACTTTTTGTAAACTCTTTCTGCCTTAGTTTCTTTAAATTTTCTATATAGGTTTTCCTTCTGTTTACAAAGCTTCTTTAGTCTATTATTAAACCAGCATTTATTTTGTTTGATGTGTATTTAGTTGGTATATGATTTTCTATATTGCTTTTAAGATGATTTTTAATGAAATTCCAGAGGTCATCGACTGGTTGGTTAATGTCTTTTTCTAATAAGAATGTTTGTTGAAAGTTTAATGCAGCTTGGTGTAGTTGTGTTAGGTTACATTTATTCCAGAGTAAGATTTTTCTTTTGGGTTTTGAATTGGCTACTGCTTTTATCTGACTGTGTATTTTTATGATCTTATGGTCTGATAGACCAGGGATAATATCATAATCTACTACTAATCCAGGTCTGTTGGTTAAGAAGAGATCTAATGTGTTGTTTAATCTAGTTTTTTTTTATGATTTGATCTAAATTTAGGTTGTGTAAAGTTTCTATGAAAAGCTCATTTATGTCTTTAAGGTTTTGGTGTTTATCTATGGTTAGTGTTTTCCAATTTATATCAGGTAGGTTGAAATAACCCACAATCCAAAAAACTGCATTTTTATTTGTCTCTTTAAGTGTAGTAATCTGATTACATAGTTTCTGCATGTATTCTAAACTAGAATTTGGTGGTCTGTAAATGCTGCCTATTATTAAAGATTTTGAGGTGGTATTAATTTTACAAAATGTTGATTCTATATTTTTTGAGTTAGGTAAGGTAATTTCTTCTGCTATAAGAGTGTTTTTTATTGCTAGAAGAACTCCTCCATGATTATCAGCCCTATCTTTTCTAAAAATTTCATAATTACTATTGAAAATTTCTGCATTATAAATTTCAGGATGTAGCCAAGTTTCTGTTCCTGCAATTATGTCTGGTTTCTCACATTCTAGTAAAATTTCTAAGTCTGCTGTTTTGTTCCTAATGCTTTGAAAATTTATTACTAAGGTTTTAAGGTATTTTGGTATTACTTCTTTAGTAGGTTTGTTTAGTTAGTCTGTTGTATTAATTTTAGTAGATTTAGGTTTAACAGGAGTGGATCTGGCTAGTGGTTGGTGAGTTTGGTTTGGGATGGTGTTTAGGATATTGTATGGGATAGAAGTATCTGCATCAAAGGAATCAAACAGTCCTGATGTAAACTAAGGTAACCCACACGGTACACAGTGCCATGATGCGTCTTTGTTGCCTAAGGCATAATACACAGGTGTATTCATATGGAGACATGATGCATGGTACCATTCATCGCAGGTATCACATTGAATGGCTTTCTGTTTCATGGTGCATACTTTTTTGCAGATGTTGCATCTATCTTTAGATCTAGGCCCTGGATTTGACTCTACATCTCCTGCTATTAATATTAACAGTGATAGGTATTTATTTCTGCTGTGTCTGATTGAGAACTTCCATTTGTGATGGGTGATCTTCTTTAATGTTATGGATGTATATGTTAGGTTATTTTTGAAGTTGCATTGATCTAGAGTGTGATGATTGATTATGACTGTTGTTTCCTTTTTAAGTTTAGTGTTGACTAAGGTAGATCTAGTTCTATGTTCAGCTAGTGTGTATTTAGTAATTATTAGGATAAATAGCCAGAGCAATTTCATGATGACTTGTTGATTTTAGTTTTTAAAGGTTAAGTTAAGTTAAGTCTAAGTCTCAAAGTGAAAGCTAATTTACAATGACAATTAAATCAAATCAAATGGTTTATTAAATTCAAAATATGGACCTAGACTAGATCTAATTCTAGATCAATATATTTACGTGTATAACTAACTATATAGAATATTACTATTAGTTATTATTGGTAGTATTAGTATATGATTAGTAGATCTAAAGCCTTAATTAAAGTCTAAGTCTAACACTAGACTGAGTAGATCTAAAATCTAAGGATATAATAATAAATATAGACTAGATCTAAATAATATTAAATATATAGATTCTAGATCTATATAAGGCTAATAAAAAAAGGATTAGTGAGACAAAATAGTCCTAAACTAAGAGTTGTTATTTGAATTAATTAGTGGAAAAAAATGCTGAATTAAGTTAAATATATAATTTAAAGATATTAGTTTATTAGTTGAATAGATTTTGTAAGGAATTTGGTTTGATTTTAATACAAAGTAGAAAACAGACTGGGAAATATGTGGGCAGAGAAATATAGAGGTGCAGATCTTAAAAAGATAGTGGAGTTGGATTGGTCACACCCTTAGAAAAGGTACCAGCAACAAAACTAGACAGACCTTATATTGGCAGAGAAAGACCAAAAAGAACATGGCAACTCAGTGTACTAGAAGAAGCCGAAAGGACAGAACAGAGCTGGGAAAACATTAAAAAAGTGGCAAGAGACTGCGGAGAGTGACGTGTTTTTACTGAGGCCCAATGTTCTTTGTGAAACACAAAGGACATGATGATATCATAGCAAAATCTATAACTTTGTCATGATCACTAAAAGACCTGATCTCGCCACACGCACAGTAACACATCCCATTAAGTAACACTGCGAGACTCACTTTGCCACTGTCGGACGAGCCGCTTGGACTTCTGGAGCCATACTCTGTCTGTGATGAAGGTGAGTCCGGGGTCTGGTGCTGTCTCTGCTGAAGTAGCTGCTGATGTTTGTCCTGACTGGCGAAGTCGTGGAAGTGCACGTCTCCTATATCACCCGAGTCAGCCTGAGAAGTAACGGGAGAAATAACACATCTTAATGTTTTGGTGACAGCGTTGTCAAATCTTAGTAGAAGCAGAACGATTATGCATAGATTACATATGCCGAAGTATGTAGTAGTGTAATAAAAACAGTAATTACTTTCCACTAATACAATTGCTACCTGTATCACAACTAGTGAATAATATCAAAGAATATTAATATTAAAGAAAGAAAGAACAATTTAACAAAAATAAATTATGTAATCTAGAAGAGTACTTTCACATTATTGACTTATTTATTATTATTATTATTAGTAGTAGTATTTTTTTAATCTAAGAGGATTGAATTTAATGAAATGCTGTACTAACAATTAAAAAGAATTACCCCCCTTTTTACTACAGTAATGAGATTCATTCATTTGTTATTTTTCTCCTTTGATAAATATACCAGATATTTGATAATGGTTTTAAATAAAAAAAAAAAAAAACATTTAAATTCTTACAGTCAACAGTTTTTCTTCCCTTACAAGAGCTTGTCGGGGTAATTATTGGTTGTGCAATGAACCCTTTCGCGCCATAGCTGCTACCCCACTGGCTTTTAGATCTTTTATTCAGTGCATTTATGTTGAATCTTGGGGGGGGGGGGGGGGGGGGGGGGGGGTAGTAGCCTCCACACAAATCCTGCAAAGAGCCTCCACTTACTAAGCTTCGGCGCTGTCCTACTATAGTGTTGAGTCCTCCTCTCTGTGTGCGGACGTATGAAATAGGGTTAGTTTGTGTGTTTCTATAGTAACAAAGTAACATATTATACTCGTCTCACATTCTTTCGCTAAAGGGCACACTAACACGTTTTTTTTCAATGTTGATATTTATGTTCACCCTAACTCAGCGATTCTCAAACTGAGGTCCGAGGACCTCCAGGAGTCCTTGAGACTAACGTAGGGGTCTGCAGAAAAATGAAAATTGTATACAACTTCGTCCCTTACTACTGTTTTAATGAGTCTCTTCCGTACTATTCTATAACGGCCTAAACCAAAGTTTTGAAGACAATCTTCATCTGGATATTCTCGATTACAGAACCCTTTCGCGAGTGGACAAACTCATAACTTAAATTATTCACAGATGATTCCATACTAATATAGGAGCGGCTTAATTGGCACGTTTTTACACTGTAAATGGGTCTACGGGTCAAACAAAGTTTAGAACCTCTGCTCTAACTGACATAATCAGGCATAATCTTCTCTTTTCAACAATCATAATTAGTACATTTTTTTGAGAGGTGGGGAGGACACGTCGGAAAATATTAATACCTCTAACCAGTCAACTCTCGGCGCCCTACGACGGGCGCCACTGGATATAGGTGCCTGCTGTGGGTCACCAAAGTTAAATCTTTGTTCTGTCACTCTCAATATCTCACACTCGCATCAGCACTCACCTGTATAACCTCCAAGCACATCGCCGAGGGGGCGTCAACCGGAAATACGTAGAATTCGTCTGGAACTGTATTGTTACTAAAAATGTCGGCTGTGAAGAGACGGAATGGAAACTGGTTTATTATAAGTGCAAAGCGATGGGCTAGAGGCCAAAGAACATAATTTATGTATGTCACTCAGAGTGATTACAGGATCTATATCTAATTTTAATCAACCCCAAAAAAAATTCTAATGCAAATGTGATCAGATTTCCTAACTATCTTGTCGTCTCATTTTATTTATTTTTTTTATAGTGAATTCGATAAGTAGGCTATTCACCTATCACATTTCTTTGACAGTGCTAAAAGCGGTTAAAATAAAACCAAAATAAAGAAAGGGACAAGAAAGGGACAAAAAAGGGAAAGCGGGGCAGTTCAAGCGTACTTTCTTCTCGTGACAAGTGTAATTGCCAATTAGGTCTTCAGCGCCAGCCTACCCACTAAAAGCTCAAGGATCCAGTTTGAAAAGGTAAAGCCAGGGAATGCCACCCCACCGCATTGTTCGATTAACTTATTCATTAAAAGTAGTTCCATCTACCAGATCTCAGAACATAGAGGCTACAAAATTCTAAGGATCAAATGACTACCTGATGTTATGTTTTTTTTTATAAAGACTTGAGCGAACAGTTGCAAACTGGTTAGCCGCCAGAAAATTGATAGATCTAGATCTAGTTGTTGACTTGTACAGATGATTCAATTATTCAACAATATAGTTAGAAAAAAAAACAACAACTATACTAACAAAAATGTTTGCCGTTGTTTTCTACGCGGAATTTTAATATAGCACTGATGAAAAAACAATTTAAATATGACACTTTTTTAACATGGCCACATCTGCCACTAGATAGTTTGCACGATAGAATGTAGACTTCGCAGGGTGATGTTGACGGCCGTTGACTTGTAGCACCAAACTGCTGGTAGACAACTAAACCGCTGTAGGCGTATTATATGTTGTTGTTTTTGTGTGTAAAACTTGAATCACTTATTGACAAAATCAACTTGAGATAAATAAATTCAGTAGAGTTTAATACTAATATACAAATTTCTATTCTGAACAATATCTAACTCACAACAAATGCACGTCTTTTCACACTGGTAATCTGTAGTCGTCTGTCCTACCTAAGACCGCTGACGACAATACCGCTTATCTTGCATCCAATCGCTAACATCTTCCCACCGTCACCATAGAAACACACACACACACTGTCACAAGGGGCATCCAATAGATTTCAAGAATATTCACTTCACTTTATTCGTTTTTGGTTTTTTTTGGAAATGAAATTAAAGAAAATAGTTGTGCGTTTATTTAGATCTACTTCAGTACTAAAAAGGCAGTGTTTATTTTTTTTTTTTTATCAAACTAAATGGAGGATTAGAGGCCTACATGTAATAGGCTTAATAGCAGAGTGGTAAAGCGCTAGACTTCCGAACCGCGGGGTGTGGAGTTTGAATCACAGTGAAAACTGAGATTTTGAACTTCTTTGAGCTGGCAATGTTACACCCTTGTTAACCATGAGCCACAGAAAAAGATGATCTTTATATCATCTGCTCCCATAGATAGGATGGTCTCAAAGGGATACCCTACCTTACAGGTCAACGCACACAGTACATAATTGTAAAGAAATTATGAAATAATTGAAAGTATTATGTTTTTCAAAGGGAGCTGACGACAAGGAATAAAGCTTTTGTTTTTTAATCGCCAAAGTTTAGAATTATTTCAACTACATTTGTTGGAGGTATAGAATAACATAGGAGGCGCGGTGGCTGAGTGGTAAGGCGCTTCGCTTCAGTGCTGTGTTCAAAACCTGGTGAAGACAGAGATTTTTAAACTTCGCCTCTGAGTCCTAATGGACAGTTGAGGAAAAGTAAATGTCGTCGGTTGTTGTGCTGGCCACATGACACCCTCGTTAACCGTGAACCACAGAAACAGGTGACATTTACATCCAGTTCTGAAAGGGCAACTTTACTTGTTTTAAGTAAAAAAAAACACGTAATCCGCCTTCATGGTTTTAGTTAAGATATGGAAGAGTTTGAAACGGACTTTTCGGGTAAAGGGAATTTTTTTTATGTATCTTATTGTACCTGGCCTGGATATCTTTGTGTTTAAACCATTTGACAATAAGTGTCATTGAATAACTTTTTATACTGAAATTAGGAAATATATTATATCTCTTTATATTGAATAAGTACACAGTTTAGAATTATTGGAGATTCCCGTTAATATCTAAAGGTTTTTTGTTTTGTGTATTAATTCGGTGAACAGAATATAGGAAGGGTTGATAAGCTTTCTATTTCAAAAAGTGTATATATATATATTACCTTCCTGCACTCTTTCACGAATGTTACAAAGTAATTATACTTATATAGTTGGCGACAGTGGGACTTTTATTCTGGCGTCTGTGACATCGTTTAGTTTTGTTATTTATTTCAAAACCTCTTTCGACCCCCCCCCCCCTCCTTTTTTAAAATTTCCCTATGTTGTTCTTTACGATACCCCAACATTGCTCCTAATCGTTTTCTTTTCTTTTCGTATGTTACTGTATTTCGTTGCTTTAAGTATGTAAACCGAATTCGAAGTAAAGAAAGAGCAGATTACTGAGTTTTTTCAGTTAATAACTTGAGGTCATGTGTCGTGTTTTAACACCGAGACGCTTGGATAAGATGGACGTACGCCACTCGGCCACCCAGCGTTTGTGCATCACAATGAAATTTTTCGTGTTTCAATGGACCTCATTCACCAATCGTAAACAAACAACATTTAGCCACGTGGTTCTCTATCTGTTCTATACAAATTACGTAATACATACATTTTTTCCATCGTTTATATCAATATTATCACGTGTTGTTTGTTTACGATTGGTGAATGGGGTCCATAGTTTGCCTCTTTCAACAGACCGTTGTCTATCTAGCCTACTTTGTTCCATCTTAGCTCCTCCCCCTGACAGAAGGAGACAGTTAGACTTTCCAGTTACCCAGAATGAAACGAAACATTGCAGTATACTATCACTCGTGCACACAGTTCTTTTCACAACTTCTGCTGCTATCTATTAACGGCCTTGCGGCCTTGGAAGCGGGCCAAGGCGGATAATCACGAGAGCAAGAGAGAGAGACTGACTGACTTGGTGTGTACTTTTAATGTGTGTATGGTATGGATACACGTCTGCTTCCCCCCCCCCCCCCCCCCCCCGGTTAGGTTGTTGGTAGACTCGTAAATCAAGATAAAAGCAATGGGGTTAATGCAATAAATAAAAAAAAAAACATTATAGGGGTAGCAAGCATATTACACATGCACGTCAACACAAGGTAGATCTAAATATAGTCCACTTAATGAAGCAGTGTTCTAACCATTGACCTAGATCTGCACACAAAAGGAAGTTTACAGCATTTATATTCGAACCCTTATGCTTTTATAACATTGACCGACATTCGCACGGGAGGGGGGGGGGAGCAAACTTGAATCAGCAGAAAGAGAAATTTATTTATTTTTTATTGGAGATCACAGGCACACACACACACATAAAATACACACTAGCACAGCGTCTCCCAGACAGACTGATTGATGCCAATCCATTTTCAGTGTACAGTGTGACATGACATGACACACGATGACATGACACATGACATCTTAGGTCGGTGTCAATGTATGTGTGTGTCAAGAAAGCATTCGAAAGTGAAATTAATCCAGTGACCTAATTTGAAAATGATTTATGACTGAGTGCTCTCCCGAGTAGTGTTTGAATGTATGCAATGTTATAATAATATATCCCAGTGGTTCTCAGCCCTACAAGTACACCCCACACGTTTTCGAGAACCGCTTCATTTGAGATTCGTATAAATAACAAGCGTTTCTTAAAAACAGAAAGATATTATGTAGGCATGGTAAGGATGTGACATTTCGTCTTTTTTGGTTTATAGATGCCGAGGGTCTTTTTTTTTTTAAATTGTGTGATGAAGTTTCGTTCAACCGTAACGTTCTGCATATATAGCAAACCTTGGTGGCCCCAAGTTTTAGTTTTTACTAGCATGTGTGAGGGGGGGGGGGGGGCGGCCGATTGACTTAAACCGCTTGGCTACCTATCAAGAGGACTCGAGTTTGAATCCCGACTTGAGCTGAGTTGTGTTTGCTGAGTGCTTAAAGGCAGCACGGAAACCTTCACTCAGATGCTCCCCCGCCACCCCCCGTCCACTGATCGTACTGAGCATGCATAAACCGTGAAAGATGCGCTATAGAAAAAAAAAGAATTTAAAAAATAGATAAATAAACATCGTAGCCTGCTTGGACCGATGTTAGCCTGGTGACGATTCTATTCTCTCTTTATAAGAGGCTAAAATGTTTCGGTCGTACGAGTTGTTCCAGTGTTGTGATGAGAAGATTTGGGGAGGAGGGGAGGGAATTATGTCTGAATAGTAAAAAAAAAAAAGTTCGCCTTTCAGACCATGTGGTCTATAGGGCAGATTATGTAAAGGTCGTTTCTGTGGTTAACGAGGGTGTCATGTGGCCAGAACAATGAAACAACCGCCTTTACTTTTCCTCAACTAATGTCAGGTACACACTAGAGCTAAGAATCCCAGTTTTCACCAGGATTCGAACCCGGGACCTCTGGTTCACAAGCCAAGCGCTTTACCGCTTAGCCATTACGCCTCCTAAGTCTGAATAAGTAAATCTTGATCCTTAAAACTTGACCACAGCAATAAGTTGCAAGGTCTTAAGATTTCAGTACACCCCGCTCCCCCAGTTCCATGAGTTGTTTTAAGACAGAGCCCACCTTTAGTTTTCATGTGCTTGCCACACTATTCTCTGTTAACGGTAGGCCAAGCTTCAAAGAAGTGCCAAATCTCAATTTCTTTTTAAAGGAAAGTTAAGTATCTTAGATTATCGATATTCTGTCAATGTAATTGCTGTTGGTTGGACTACAAACTAGGTCATTACAGCTCCAACCTGTAAAAGTAGTAGGCACACTCCATTTGCCAGGTAAGTGGCCGAACGAAATTCCCGAGTAGTCTATAATTAAAAGACTTTATTGCTATACTAAGCTATGGCATTTCGTCGGGTGCGCGGCACCGAGACTTCACATCGATACTGACAATACTCAATGTAAACCAAAATATTTCAGACAGCCAAAGTCGTTGGAGGGAAGAATTGGGTACTGCGTTCTAGGTCGAATCGATACTCGCTGACACGAGAAAATAACGAGAGTCCAACATTGAGGCCTACCTGCGTGTTCGCGTGTATGTGTAAGTCCGCACTGTTCCCGATCCTAGACAGCACCATCAGCGGAGATAAAAAGAAAAAAAAAGGCCACTGCTGAATGAGTAAGGAGGTAATCTAAGGTCAATATCCTACACCTTCATCCTATGGAATAGCAAATGGCTTTACTGGACTAGTGTTGGACTCTCTAGCCTAGCCTGTTATAAATAGATAGTGTGGACCACTGTACTGCATTCTACAGGCAAACACTAATGGAGATAGACCTTACTTCGAAGATCTAGATAGCAGGCTATATTTTGTAGGAGAGTGGAAAGAAGGGAAATCTTTCTAGTTTAATAACATCTTATGGTATCACCTATAGCCTATAGACTCTTCAGTCTGATGAGCAAAAAAATATGAATATTACACTTGCACTTGTCAAAATTCCTAAGAAAAATAGCGATAGATTCACAAGGAAATATAAAACATTCAGTTAAATAGATTTATATTCTTTTAAAATTATCCTCAGCTCAAATAAATCTAGATCTACTTTCTAGCATCTCATTCATATAGATCTACGAGATTTATATGACATTAGCTCAGACCACCAAATCTGAGACTCACGCCAGACAATCAACCAAATCTCAGATTTTGTAATCATGTAAATAACCTGAATAATTTATAGAGTCTAGACTATATCAAGACTCTGTAATACTAGCCTAAACATGGCCAAGTTACATGTGACAAGAGAAAGGTCCAGAAGAAAAAAATCTATCCACAACGTCTGACAGATCTACATTCAAAATAACTTAAATGTAATTTTTTAAATATTTAAAAAATGAACTATTCTATCTAGATGTAGAAGATATTCAGATATTCTACACTTAAAGTTTATAGATCTACTTACACATGCATGTGTCCTCAATCAACAACATTTTATTGAAATCAATATCCACAGGTTTAGCCAGAGTGGATCATAGTTGACAGGAGTCCACTTAGAGCAACAGAACCAATCTAGATCTAGGCTGAGTCTACAGCACAAAACACATCTATAGTCTAGAACAAAGCTAAAAAGCTAGATCTAGATAATATAGAGACCTCGTAGAAGTAGATTTAATCTAGTCTCTAGATTAGCACAAATCAGTAACTTTAAGTAATGTATTTTCACAAAACTTTATGCAGAAATGAGACACAATTTTGAATTGTAACACTTGAAGCTGTCTAGTTCTCGATCTTTTGATCTGTATTATATATTAAATGAAATGATCTACAATGTAGATCTAGATTATTAATATATAGACTCTATATTATATATAGATCTAGATATAAGTTGGTAGATCAAAATTTTTAATCTAGATACACGCTGTTCTGTGACACTACTACACATTGACACTGAGTATTGAAAACGTGTCCAAAGTCCACTTGAATGGTTGAAACACAATAGATGTACAAACAAATCTCCAAAGTGTAACATAACCAATAAGAGAATCTGCTGTCTAGCACTCCATCGAAAGACGACTAACCACTGCACGTCATATCAGACGAAATACATTTAAAAAACGTCCCCCGGCCCCTCCTAACAGCGCTTCCTTTTTTTTTATATAACAGAAACGAAGAGGGAAAAACGCGAGAAGTTCCACCTCTCCTTGGCCCTCTCTACTCTGTGCGTCTAACAGTACTAACCCAGTGACCCAAATTCATCGTGAGAGAGTGTATATGCAATCACCTTGGCCTCAAAGTTTGGGTAGTGGGTCAGCGGCAGAACTTGCGCCGTCGAGAGCCGATAGCTGTGATAGTTGCAATGTCAATGATTTTAATTGAGTCGCTATTTAAAATACTCTAATACTATTTTAAGTTACTAAAAAAAATGTTCCTTCTTTTTAAAATGTTAAAGAATGTGAACTCGATCGTAAACAAAATGGAACGATCTTGCCTTTTATTCTTATAGCGTGGGGGGGAAAAATGCCACAAACCGTCTGCCACAGCTCTCGACGGCGCAATCTCCCTTCGTAACATCACCAGGAAATTTTAAAAAGTGGTAGTGGAAAAAAACTGTCGCGGTTGGCCTCTTGCTACCTCTCTCTTCGCCTCCTCCTCTTCTCTCTCTTTCTTCGTCTCATCTCTCTCTCTCTCTTGCTCTCTCTCTCTCTCTCTCTGACACATACACACACATGCTTAATAAATTCACTCTTGTGTCCGCAAACGAAATGAGAACAACCATCGATATCTGGGTTTTTAAAACCTAAATTTGTATGTGGTTAGAGATCTAGTCTCGTGTAGTGTTAATTGAAACAAAATGGGAGGGGGGGGACTGGGATATTAATTGTGAAATATAAGAAATTGTAACATAATGGTATTATATGTACATTTGCACACTATCTCGTCAGTGAAACACCGATTGTGTTTACGTAATAAATGGAGTTCCTAATATGTCTTCCCTCTTAAACACTAGTTTGTTATTTGTGTAACACTGAATATTATAAATGGTGTCAGAAGTGGATTTGTCTGATCATGATTAATATAAATACACATTTTATTACATTATGAGAATCGGTGGTTTCATCTAGGGGCATCAATTGTAAAGAGACTTGGAGTAGAACAGGCGGTGAGTCCGCGTTGACGAAGTAGATCTAGATGTTTCGAGACTCAGGTTGAGACTTACACTTACACACTATTAATTGAAAAATAGATAAAAGACTCATTCAAAATTCACAATGAATTTATTAAACAATATGAGTATGATTGGAGTAGTTGTGACCTGATAAGTCTTCTTTCTTCGACATCACTGGATCTCCATAGACTTTCTGTGGGTCACATCATTCGTTATGGGGTGGTGCCGAAAATGAACTATCTTATCTTCAAGAGTACTGTATTTATTTATTATGTACGTAAGGTAATCACAATATATAAAAGATGACTATGTGTAAGGGTTTTGAGCAATATAATACAATTTATCCTGGTATAATATAATATAATATAATATAATATAAGTAATTTTATAATATAATATAATCGGACTTTAACATGGACTAGGTAAGTTAAGTGTTTAATCAACGTGAGGGAGAAGAGAGAAGTGCCTGGGCATTTGCTATGGCCGGAATGATGTTGCCCACACAGCAGTTACCCTCTCACCACACAGCAGTTACCCTCTCACCACACAGCCGATCTGTCCACAGGAACGGCAGGTGCTGATACAGTTTGAGGTCATGGATGCCATTATTTGTTTTAGGCACATATGTATTTTATAAGATAAGATTAATATACATTTTTTATAATTCAAATATAAAAATGAATAATTTCGCGAGACCGAGGCATGTATTGAGATGATATACAACGCCATGTATTGTGTATTGAGATGATATACAACGCCATGTAAGGGTATGTTCAAATGTTCCTTATAGAAACCAACAACGTGTGGCCAGTCTTGATAAAACTTGGCATAAATATTCCTTAGACCAGTGTTTATAAAAATATGTTCCTCGGAATCATAGCCTTCCGCGAGGCATTAATAGGTGTTCCAAGAACTACTGGAATAAAAAAACTAGTAGGCCACGACGTAAAAAAAACAACTTAGTAAAGTGTTCCGCTAAATACTCAGAATGTACGAAAGGTTCCGTTAAGGAAGAAGTTTGTGAAACACTGCCTTAGACCATTGCGAAGGCCTTAGATTTGGAATATATTAAAAATCCTGCTCCATGGCACACGGTGGGAAAAAAGGGGGGGGGGGGATTTCTAAAACAAAACAAGATTTTACTTCGTTTGTATTGGCTTAGTTTTAAACTTTAAAATAAACGCGGACAACGCCGGGTTTTTCTGCTAGTTAGGAATACAAAAAAAAAGGTTTTGGTTTGAATAGAATCTGCAACTTAGTGAATCCTGGAATGCACGCAGGATAAGCCGTAAGCTACATGAGATAAGAAATCCATATTCCGTTTGGTATTATCGAAATAATGAAGATATTAGAGACTACAGCGATTGGACTCCAGATGAATTACTAAGTATTGTAAAAAAAAAACAACAACGCAAACCAAAACTCTAACGCCATATCACAATGTCTTCGGTGCTTGCAAATACCCTCCTCAGGGAACAGTAACAGGACAAAAAAAAGAAGAGGTAGACAGAGAAAGTTTAAAAGAATAGACGGGCCTGCCATTGAAAAAGAGGTTCTATCCAAGGCAAAGGGCAGAGAGGAATGGAGAAAGATGGTGGACAAAGCTTATGTGGTGCCCCAACGTTCCAGCAGACTAGGTGAATGTGAAGATATTTATTGTACTGGATTTAATTCATCAATCGATACAACAACTAACCCAACTGTTCGGCTGCTGGCCTAAACTAAAAATTGAACTAGATCCTTTGGAGCAAGCGGTTTTATCTGCGTTAGGGTTAGGGCTAAAGATGTAGGTCAGCGGTGGGTCTCTGTATTCCCTATGTTACAACCTGCCTTAATCGTCGCCATCAAGTTATAAACATTTTTTGTTATAAATAGACCATTAAAGCTATTAGTGTGTATGTGTTTAACAGTCATTAGATACGCAAGTGTGTTTTTGAATAAAGCAGTAGATAACAAGGTGTGTGCATGTGCAGATAGATAATCAGCATGTGCTTGTTATAATTATCTATTCAACGATCGTTAATATACATTTTAAAATGTCATTATCCCCCCACCCCTAAAGGGCGACCTCTATCTACGATCTATAAACTTATATATCTAGATCTTCATAATTTTAATGAAAAATAAAAGAAATATTTCATGAAAAAGAATAAAAGTAAAATATTTCGTGCAGAGTCTGGTGTTTTGGGTTCGAGTCTCGTTGAAGACTGGGATTTTAATTATCGGGAGGATTTTCAGGGAGCCCTTGAGTCCACCCAGCGCTAATGAGTAGCTGACTTTAGGTTGGGGAGAGTGTATGTCTGAGATGTATCTATATGTCGTAAAAACTTCGTTCTAACACTTATTGTTAGCTTTGCTTATTCGTGATTAAAAATTATTTGCTCCTGTACGACTTATTAGTAGTCAGCTATTTTTAGTTATTTTTTTAACCGCCATTATTCACACCTCACTTTCCAAGTGAAATCCATTTGTCACTTTATCTAATCTACCAGCCCGCCGCGCCTCTATTGCCAATCCATATTCAAGGGCGAAGTTTGATGGGACCAGTAGATGGGGCTCGGCTGACTTGTTTTCTAGTAAAGGTATTAAATAAAATAAATGTAATAAAATTTTACCGTGTCCACTGCCGTCTTTAAATTATAATTTAACATCTTTATTACCCCGAAGGAAATTTGTTTTAGAATAGCTCATGTGATACGTGAATATATATAACAGTATCATTCTAATATTGGGGCAGAGGATTTAAAGGTCATCTGTTTCTGTGGCTCATGGTTAACGAGTGTGTCATGTGGCCAGCACAACGACCAAGCGATTTCAATGTTCCCTAACTATTGTCAGGTACTCATTAGAGCTCGGTGGATCCCGAAATTAAAAATTACAGTCTTCACAGAATGCGAACCGGGACCCCTTGGTTACTAAGCCAAGCTCTTTACCACTGAGCTAAGGCGCATTCTTTTATTTAATAATGTAATTGTCAAAGGAACACAAACGTTAATGTGTCTTGGGTTTTTTTCATAGATGACCTGTATCTTTCCTGTAATATTACAAAATTCCAAAACATTAGCATTAAGATTGTTTTTTTTTTTAATTATTAAAATCTATTTAGTTTTCTTAAAAATGCATATTCATATTGTCAGACAAAATAGAGACGTTTACACTGCAGTCTTGAGGCTCGCTAATATTAACAAGGCTTTTGTTTCTGCTAACACTTTAAAAAAAAAGTAGTTTCATTAGTAGTCTAATTCTTCCTTACTGCTGGTGCATCTCTATCTGCCTTGAATTCTCTTGAATTTTTGAATAACTCCATTGTTTTTTTTAATCTATGTGAATTGTAATTTAAATTTAGTTTTTAAATATAACTCCTCTACCTCGTAATCCTCTGGCCAGATGTGTTAAAATTGTGTTGCCCTTTCTGTAGCGACTTTAATTAATTATTGACAGTTATTTAGTAAGCTTACTCATTAACCTGGAATTTATTTTAAAACGTTACGCATAACGGGACATTATTTTATAGATCCCATATACATTACGTGTGTGTGTGTGTGGGGTCCGGTTGTGGGATGGCTGTGAGAGAAATAACGTTTTCAATAATCTACGGGGACGAAACCCTACATATTTAGCTGTATTTGTTAAAACTGAAAGATTAATTTCCCTTGCTGGTATCAAACAAAATAATTAATTACCAGACTAATTGGTTACTTTTTTTTCGATTCATATCTTTATGATTATAGCTTTTAATAGCTTATTACATAGTGCTACTTTCACTTTCATGCTTATACCCTGCTCAGAGCGCCTTGGTCCAATCTCATTTCTGGACCACTGGTGGAAGGGGTATCTGGGAGAAGGTTTTCCGTGCTGCCTTTAGGCGCTCAGTAAACACAACTCTGATCGATTCAGGTGTCGAGCCTCGAGCCCCCTTCATAGCGTATCCAAGACAAGCCAAATTCAAGCGTACTTAGCCTCTCAACCACGCTTCCCCTTCTTGAGAGAATAGGTGTGGAAGAAATAACTATTAACACTTTTTTTTACCAGACAGACAGAGTAAAATGATATAAGCTTTTTCTAAATTAAACCCTACTCTGTCTTACAAGCGCTTATCAGTTTGGATCCACAGTGCCAAAAGTTTGTTAAAAAATATGGTTCTTTAAAAGACCTCACTTATCAATACTGCCGTGTATTCTGTACACCGGATACGCATATAGACTTTCCATTTATGGATTATTCCCCCATGTATAGAAATGCTCAAAAGTACTCTCAATTACGTTTATCTCCATGTTTATAGCTAATGCGTAAATAGATGTAAGTAGATGTAAGTAGAGGTCTTAGTTACAAAGCTGATTGTCTGGTGAAAATTTTATTTTGAACACGTTATTTCTCACACACTCATTCTCGGATCAAGTTGAAATTTTGCACAATTATTCATTTTATTTCACAAAACAAGAATCAATGAAAATAATTAACAAATTAGTTAAGTAACCAGTTGTTAATTAATTATTTTGTTTGGTATTTCGTGCAAGGGAAATGAAATTTGCACTTGACTGATGTGGTGGTGGAAGCTGAATTAGTGTCCTATATACTTTGTATAGAGAAAATTTTGAAACTAGCAATAGATATCTATAAAACCTTTTAATTTCATAAGCACTTTCCTAGCTCAGTAGCTAGTGTATTGGCTTGCGGAGGCTTTAGCACTCATGTTCAAGTTCAGGTTGTTTAACTTTTTTCCCTTTTTTGTTTTTATGTAAAAAGCGATCACGGCAACATTGACACAGATTCTCCCTTCTTTCCCATCCCTTTTCCCAACTGACCCAGACAAGTGATAGGCTCATTGTCTTTTCTTCTTCAATAGAAATCATTGAACTCGCATTATTTATCATGTGTAAAATTTATTTTAAGTATTGAGCCACAGGCTACACGTAATCACTGAACATCAATCGCTAGTGTGATTTTTTTTTTATTCCCCCCTTCAAATGTATCACCTGTAAATTTATAACCTTTTGTAATCTTGAGGCTGGTGATTTTACACCTCTAGCCTGTATATGTTACCTATCAGTCAATCAAAATTCATAATAATGGGTCGTGGTTGTGTAAAGTTCAGGTAAAAATATCTCCTTTATTAGCACGTCTCAATTGACCTGATCTTTATCTTTGTTAACAAATTGTGCCATTTTTGTTCTGTTTCTTCTTTCGACTTGAATGTAATGAAATTGGTACATACATGGACTTGTTTTCATAGGAATCTTTAGCCTCTTTAAATATTCATTTTAATCTTAAGACTTAATTATCTTACATTGCTTTCACTGTGGATAGATCGATTGATGGAGTGATAGATAGATACATAGATAGATAAACGTAATGTAATGTTCATGGCTGGTCCTAACAATCGCGGGGTCCTAGGCGAAACGGATTGTGCGAGCCCAGTCTGGGTAGGGAGGAGGATAATAAGTTGAAAATTAAGATTTTGTATTAGAAAATAAATTCGTCTTTAAATTTTATTTATTCTTTACTAAGTACAAAATCACGAACAAATTAACTTGACGAGCCTTGCAGTCATACAGTATATCATCAAAACTCTGATTGATCACACTGAAAAGCAATAGCAAGTATTGCCAAATTGTTTAATCTATCTATCTTGCTGACCTCAAGTAATTGAATACGACAATTTTGTCTATTTTTCAGGAGATTTCTATGAGCCCGCGGAAAATCAGGAGTCCTGTAATATAATATAATATCCTGTAATATATTCACATAGAATTAGCGCATGGGCCTATGAGAGTGCGGGGCACACTGTGGCCGCATAGGTTAAAGTGGCATAAAACCGGCCCTGTTAGTAATGTTTATATAACTTGAGGTTTGCGTGTGGAGCTTGATTGAGACTCTCTTATTGAAGGTCACGTCACTGTTGTCAGTTTGGCTAGAGAAGACCGATGACTATTTGTCCATCCCTTGAGTGGCTGTAGTGAACAGAACCACTTTAAGTAACGAGCCTTGGAACTTAGAAGTCTGTCCCATACTAGTGCGTGTTAAAAGATGAACCTCTACTTTTAATGGATATGGATCTGATAAGGACAGTCGCGCTTACATCTACGTCAAGTTGAGTTATACAAGGATTAGCTCAGCTGCCTTTATTTTTTTCCTTTTTAATTATAAGATTAGAAAAAGTTCATCATACTTCTTTAATTTTAGGTGGTCAACATCGAGTACCTGTTTGTAACTTAAGCGAATTATTTGTTTAATTATAGTCTTGTCAATGGTATTACAGTTAATCATCATCATTATCTGTCCATTGACTTTAGTCATATGGATGCTGTGATATCAGAAACGCATTGTCTGATCAACCCAATCCAGTAGCGTAGCTATGGTGTTTGATGCCTTGTGCGGCAGTTTCTCATGATGCCCTCCAAAAATAAAAAGGTTTAAAACAGTGAAAATTTTGAAATAAAGTGTATTCATTATTTAAGCATTGCTGTTTAGCAAAATAAAAACATTATACAAGTGAATCTCACGTGCGATAAACTATTGATAGTTATATCGATATCAATTTTTTTCCACTAGGTCTTGTTCAATAGAAGAAATAGTCAAATTAGTGAGCTGTAATTAAGTCATCGTTGATCGTATGTTTGGAAAAACTTCGCTTGCATGTAGCCACACTTATCACAATAGTAAAAAAACAACATGCGAATCAAGATAACAATATTTGGGGACTGACATTTTTTTTATATATAAAAATCTAAATCTTATTAGATTTTTGTTTTTGGAAATTCGGGGACTTCTGGAGAAACTGCGACAATTCGCCTGCCTGAAGTCCTCAGAATCATTGAGTTCCATGTGATGATTCAATAAAGGTGACTAAAATTCTGATTTATCATGACGGGGCTATTATTTCATGAACAATACGGTCAAATGAAAGTATTTCCACTGGTAGCTCTTTCCTGTGGGAAATTCGGGGACTTCTGGAGAAACTGCGACAATTCGCCTACCTGAAGTTCTCAGAATCATTGAGTTCCATTTGATGATTCAATAAAGGTGACTAAAATTCATATTTATCATGACGGGGCTATTATTTCATGAACAATACGGTCAAATGAAAGTATTTCCACTGGTAGCTCTTTCCTGTGGGTTGATAAAAAAATCTATCTTTATCTTTTTCGCGAGGCAATTTTTTCTTGTGGCCAATACGTCTTTGGGACTTTGCATGAGAATGTATCATAAAATTTTGATCTAGATTGTTGATGTTAATTGTACTTTGGAAAATAATCGAGAAATATTTGCTTTTGAACTTTCTGTATGATTTTTTAAATTTGTTTTCGTGAGCCACTTTCATTACAATAAATTCGTTTTTATCATGTTGGGACATGGATGTATTCGGTGTCTCAGGGATGGATTCTACTTGGATAGCTATTTCCCTCCAAGATATTTCTTTGATTTTGCACTGCCTATTCTTCTTCAACTCGTTCGCGATGCCCACGGAGTGCCAGATTCTGCTTTTGAAAGAAAACGCATTATGTCCAAAATTCTCTACAGATGAGTTCTCCACATTTTTTCCTCTTGCTTTTTTAAATCTTGACCCTTGATGTCATTATTGTTTCATAGTCACAGACAAACTTCAAGTTCCCTCCAAGCAAGTGATGTGTGGCTGAGATGCTAAAACTGCTTGGTTGCTGCTTGGCCACCTTTCAAGAGGGCTTCAGTTCAAATCCAGACTCTATCAGGATTGTGTTTACTGAGCGGTTGAAAACCTTCCCCCAAATAGCCCCTACCCCTACTGGTCCACAAAAGAAATTTGACCATTACTAATTAGTAATTAAAAAAACACCATTATAAAATTGTCAATAACCCTGCATTGAACATCATGCAAGGCTTCAAAAAAAGTGTAAAAGTGCGTTGCCTTCAGAGATTTCAACAAATCTGGTAAAATCTGATTTACGCTGGTCTACAGCTTACATTTAATTTAATTTAATTTAAGAAAGAATATAGGGCATAACAAATTACCAAAACAAAGTTTGTCCTCATTTTGATGGCCCCCCGGCCCCACCACCACCACTTGATGCCCTATGCGGCCCGCACATTGCTAGCCACGCCACTGACACAATGTCATCGTAACTTCAAGGCATTCTTACATCTAGCACTCAAATATAGGTCTTCTTTTCATGGTATCTGATACCCAGCGTTTTTCTGTATAATTTTCTCTCTAAGGCTTGATTCAATTGATTAGTAATAAATATGTTAATTCGTTAAATAGATTCTATTTAATACGGCGAGACTGTGGAGCGCGTTGGTTGAGTGATGAAGTGCTTGGGGATCTTGCGTTCGAATCCTTGTGAAGACTGGGAAGAACTTTGAAATTATGAGGACATCCCTAGATCCAAACTGTAAAGTGCCTCACACTTCATAGAGAGAAAGTAAAAGCGTTTGGTCATTGAGATGGTCACTAAGAAGCGTTCATTAAACGTAAGCCGTACCACAAGCTAACTAGACGCTTAGGGCCTACAATTGTTATGGGACTCGCTCTTAATAATTTATTTAGAGAAGAAATAGCGAAACTTGTCTTCAATGTTAGTGTTGGAGTGAGTTTAGGCTTGCTATATTTTAGTAGATGCTTTTTAAAACTTTTTTTCGCTGTTTATGTTATATTTTTCTGTTTTATTTGGTCTCACCGAATTTACTTCTGATGCCCCGTGAACTACAAAGAAAAACGTAACTTACTAATTCTTTCTCTCTTAATTGACGATACCATCTTCAACTTTGATTTGTGTTATATAAAAAGGGCATGCATTTATCTCTGCCAATTATAACATTGTCTGATTAAAAGAAAAACGTTACTCAATTTTTTACCCCAGCAGACTAGTGAAATACAAATGGGAAAATAATTTACGGAGAGATAGAGTTAAATTTTTTTTTTTAAAAAGTAAAAAGTAGAAGGTGGGAAGTGAACGAAAAAAAAAGGAAGTAAACCTAACACCACGTACATTTTTGGTTAGTGCATAAAGGTAGGTGACCATGCAATGTAATAGACTGAACTGCAGGGTTAGCTCATTAATCCCCTGCTAGGCTTACAACTTAAGCCCAAGTCCGTTGGTTATTGCCCTTTTTTTGTGTGTGTTTTTTTGCAGTTTAAATCCTTACAGTTATTTTATTAAGGTTTAAAAAAAATCCCTTTAAGGACCATCCATTTATGACGCCCACAAGACTTGTTTGCGAGGAGGATGGCGGCGGGTCTAAAGGAGAATAAAAAATGCGCTACGATCCTATCACATGTCTAGACCAGATGGGAAAAGGGGGAGCGGGGATAATCTCTGTCAATGTTACCGTGATCACTTTTTAAATGCATTAAAACAAAAACAACAAAAAACTTGTTCCGCTTGAATTCCAACTCGAAGGCTCAAGCCTTCCTAGACCAATAAACTAACCACTGCGCCAGCGAAGTGCTTATGAAAATAGAAGGTTTGATTGTTATCCGTTGTTAGTTTGAAACTTTTAAACGAAGACCTAATTCTTTACACAAATTATAAAGGGGACTAATTCAACTTATTACCTCCACATCTGTCAAGTAAAATTCCTTTCCTGTCAGGTAGAAGAATTAATTGTGCAAAATTTCAACTTGATCCGAAATTGAGTGTGAGAGAAAGAACGAGTACAAACTTTTTACCAGACAGACAGACAGACAGATAGGGTGAGCTGATATAAGCTCTGTAAAAACGATGCCTATTACAGGCTGTCTCGACACGACCAACATATAATTTTTCGCTTCACAACAGGGCACACTAAAATGAGACAACATATGATCCGGAAGTGAAAAATTGGGACTAGTGAAATTTGTCTTTGTGAATTGTTACCAAAGAATGTCGACCATGTTCTTTCGAGAGGGCGGTACAAGACACTGACCCCCAAATGCCTTTATAGAAGAGACCACTGCGCAGTTTATCCAGGGGCGTAGCTAAGGTGGGGGAGAATTAGAGAATCCCCCCTGGACCCCACTTGAGGGGGCTCCCAAATGAGTGTTTTTTAACATTAGATATTAAATATTACGCAAAATGCAGGGACCCCCAAAGAAGTCAAGCCCCCCCCCCCCCGGCCCTCAAATTATGGCAAATTCCTAACTACGCCACTGAGTTTATCTCAGACTAGTAACATAAACTCTCAAAAGTAATAATAAGAACGCAGAAAAAGAAGAAATTTGCCTAATGAAAGGCGCTGCTGAAAAAAGTGTCACTTCATTATTATAATAATAGCGCTTAAAATAGATACAGCGGTGTTTATTGTGTTGTTGTTTCGATGGTTGCAGGTTGGTTATCTTGGCAGACGTTAAAGGTTGCCAGATGAAAGTATTGATCCTGTAGTATCACGTTGATGAATAAATTCGTTGTACATACAGCCGTCGGAGGTGTCAATTTATGTCACGTGTTTATTGTGTTTATTTAACTTGGAGTTCTTGATGCTATAAACCTGTGACATATGTGGGTTCGGAGGTGCCTTGATTATAGTTCAAACACTTTGATAATCAATGAAGTAACAAAGTGCTGATAGGTTTTCTTGAGTTTTAATTATTTAAAACTTGAACTTGAAACAATAAATGTACGTACAAAGATATATAAAACAGATACAGGATTCAGTGAAAATGTTCAATAAAATGAGTAAATATTTACTTTAAAACTTAGCGACTTCTAAGCCTAACTTTCTAGCTCTCTTCCGGTCTCAAGCTAACACTCCGCCTTTTATATCTTTCTTTAGGATAAAGAACAGTGACAATTCAATACCCATCCTTGACTACTTGACCCGTTTACATTTAATTTTCCTTTTAATTGTTTTTGTAATTTAAGCTATGCTAATTTTGTTTCCCTGCTGTAGTCTTGAGCTAAGTTTTAATCGGCATCTTTTTGGCATTTAAGCGTGGGTACGCTGACCTGATTTGAGATAGGTACAATGTCCTCATTTTGTAGACAATGAGGTGTCACTAGGGACGTGACAACTGTAGCTTGTTTTATATTTTATATCGAAAAGGGAAGTTTTATTGTCAAAATCCTCTGTTAGGGGGTTTAAACTAAAAAATCTCTGGAGTTTTTTTTTTTTTTAACAAATTCAAAAACCCTTTAACTACGCTCATAGAATTTGGTGTCGAATAATATTGAAGAGAGAGGTTTTCAACCTTAAAACTCTTTGTAGTGGGATTTTAAACACAAAACCACCTGAAAGGGTTTTAAACTTTAAAAAAAAACAACTCTGGAGGCTACGCTCATAGCATTTTAAGAGTGTAATTTGCTTTTTTTTATATTGAAGACTTATTTTTAGCATTAAACCCCGCTGAAAGTACCCCCCCCCCCACACACACACACACTTTGGCTACGCTCATAGCATTTTGAGTGTGTGACTTGCTTTTTTTATATTAAAGAGGTATTTTTTAGCTTCAAACCCTGCTGAAAGGGGGTTTAAACTCAAAACACCATTTCGCTACGCTCATAGCATTTTGAGTGCGTAATTTGCTTTTTTTATATTGAAGAGGTACTTTGTAGCTTCAAACCTCGATGAAGGGGGGGGGGGGTTTAAACTCAAAGCTTCCTTTGGTTACTCTCATAGCCTTTTGAGTGCGTAATTTGCTTTTTTTTTTTTAAATTGAAGAAGTATTTTTTAGTTTGAAACCCCGCTGGATAATTTGTTTTTTTTTTATATTAAAGAGGTATTTTTTAGCTTCAAACCCCGCTAAAGGGGGGTTTAAACTCAAAACACCACTTGGTAACGCATTTTGAGTGTGTAATTTGCTTTTTTTATATTGAAGAAGTGGTTTTTAGCTCCAAACTACGGTGGAGGGGGTTTTAAACACAAAACCTCTCTTGGCTACGCTCATAGAATCTGGTGACTGATGTTTGGATAGTCTTATATTGAAGTGGAAGGGGTATCGTAAATTTTCGGAGGGGGTTTAAAAACAAAATCTTCCTTAGCTCTTGGAATTCGCATTTATTCTTTTTATAGAAGAGGGTGATTGAACTGCAAAACCCCCTTGTAGGGGGGTTAAAATCAAAACCCCCTTGGCTGCGCTGGGGCAAATGATGATTTATTATTAAAATCTCATCTAAAATAAACAAAATCAAAGCAAAAAATCAGTCGCTAAATTCCGATCCCTCGACCTGCGGGGGGAGGGGGGGATTTCATTTCGGGGGGGGGGGGGGGTAACCCCAACCTCCCCTGGCTACGCCCATAATATATATATATATATATATGTTATATTTTTTAAATCTTATTTTGTTATATTTTTTAATATTAGTATTTTAGTTTTAAAAAGTGTAGTGGAAAGTAAAGCCCTTTACAGACGAACTACCGTAAATCCGGAGCTGCATTTACATATTACGAGCATGCTACAAGCGGACACTTCATAACCACAACAGTCTCACCATCAAACGTAAGATTTAAAGTTTTGGCGGTAAAAATGCGAAAAATAATGTTAAAAAAAAAAGTAAAAGTTTCTGACCCATCAACATTTCAATATATTTTTCTCTCTTTTGTGAAGCCCCCCCCCCCCCCCCCCCCAAAAAAAAAAAAAACGTAGCAATAACCGCGACTGCCTGCCTTAAATCCAGCATTGAGCATCAGCTATTCTTCTACAACAGTGATGCCCAACCTAATTCGACCTAGGGGCCATTTTAATTTCCGACACTAGCTTTGCGAACCACATGAAAAGGTAAAAAAAAATGAAATGATATTAACCTGGAACTATTTGATTAGAATAGAAACTTGTGGATCTAGTACTTACATTAATTAATGTGATATTTGAAGTTAATCTTCTTTTTGAGCGTCAGAAAAAGGCTTCGTTTCTCTACATAATGGGAGCAACATTGTAGCTAGCTTACCACAGATTCATTTTCTTGTCTCATTTTGGAAAATATTCCCATCAATCTTCCAATCTCTAGGCGTAGTTTAACTATATTTTATTCGCGGCTCATACCAAGAATTCCGTTATATTGGTTTTATAATGCCGTTTATATATTGTTTATTTTTAAAACAGCCACACTTTCTTTAACAATCAAATATACTGCTTTATTATCATGTTCCACAAAAAAGCAAAGACCCGTTAACTTGTCCTGGTAGATTCTACATTCAGAGTCCCATTTCATGAACATACAAATGTTAAAGGTTGTTATCCGTCGGAGAGAAATTAGGTAAAGTTACAATTTTAAACCTTTTTTTTTTTTTTTTTTTGAAGGATGATTTTCTACAATTTGTGCCGACATTTCGTCGGGCGGTTGGAAAAATGTCGGGGGCCGGATCTGGCTCGCGGGCCGTATTTTGGGCATCACTGTTCTACAAGAATGTCACACATGTTTGTGAGTGTTTGCGTGTGCGCTCCTTAAATGCAAGAAGGGTTTAGGAGGAAGTCGTGTGCAAGGAGAGAAATAAGAACATTACCATTTCAGATTTATCTCTTTTACATTCTTCTAATAAATTTCCTTAACAATCAATTGTTCACAGTTCAGCTCTAAGAACATTTCTGTCACCCAAACGTACGCCCCCCTTCCCAACCCTACCCACACACTTACAGAAAATTGATCTTTCCATTTTTGACACTTGAGGTCAAGATAAAAATTTTATTGCAATCGTCAGTAATTTTCCTGTTCAAGGCGAACCATTTTTACTTTTTCCTATAAATGTCGGCGAACCGAGTCGAAATTCTAATCGAGCCCCCAATAAAAAAAAATTTATTGGAGCATGACATTAGAAATTCAACTTTTTGTTATTATCTTTTTTTTTTAAGTTTAGAGCAATTGTCTGATCGGAATGGTCTAGTGCTTTTGTTAAAGTCAGCACGGTCTGGCCTAATGCCTAATAATCAAAGAGAGATGCCGCAGATAATCAATATTTCTGATTAGACTATAACACACATGTGTAACATACACATCAACATATACCTAGTCCTTGAACGGAGTCACCACATGTCAAAAACATTTTATTTTCAAAATTGGTGAAATAGGAGAATAAGATCAAATGTTAAAGTACTATCTTTCTCTTCAAATATGGCATACTTTTAGATCTATTAATATTAAAGAAGATGCAGACATCAACAAAAATGCTGTCCAGCACCTTCATTTACTAAAATCCGGTACTTTTATCTAAACACATATATAGGTAGGTGCTATTTTGTCTTGTGTTATTTTGTCAGGAAATTTCGCGCTATATTGACGTCGCTATTATGTCGCCGGTATTTTTTCCGCGCTATTTTGTCGGGTCACCGTAATCAACTCGCTGTATCGGTTCAACATAAAAAGAACAAACTAGCGATAGTGTTTTTGAGGAATGGTTAGGAGAAAGTTGATGGAAGGGTGACACCACCCCTAGTGACGCCACTGCTGAGATTTTTAAAAATTTGTTATTGCTATCCCAATTTCTCTAACTAAGCTGTTCTAGTAATAAAGTCTATTCCATCGAAAAGATTTCAGTTGATGGGAGATTAGAATATCCAGACCAAAGTCTATCAACACTTGTGTGTGGATAGACTGTGCGCGTGTGCGTGTGCGTGCGTGTTTTTACCTAATCGTTGCACGAGAGTTAAGCGTGCTTGAAGCATTGATCAGTTTTATAATTTAAAGATCAATGACCCGGCAGACCAGCTTCATTATAAACCTGTAAACTTAATTCTATTAATAGTTACTTTATAATTGAGCGAAAAGAATTCCAGTACATTTGTCCTCATGCAAGTTGGTGGCTCAGTGGTAGAGCTCTCAGTAGAGAAAGAGTTAAAATGCACACCTTTAAATTGAGATTTGAACTAAAGATCTTGTCATCTGCATTCTGCGCACTACATCCTGGCCACAAGAAATGTAAAATAGGCCTACCCCTTCAGACCTTACGATCCACGGTTCATCTGATGCAGACGACATTTCTATGAGTGTCATGTGGCTAGCACAACAATTATTAGAATTTGGTCGATTCAGGGGAATTATAAAAAGTATAAAATTTCAAATCTCTAGCATTAGTCTTTACCAGGATTGAAACCTCAGACCCTAATGTTAAAAAATCAAGCGCTAAACTACTTTGCCATCGCGTTCTATACTCTTAATAAGCTGTCTAGCAATTACTAGTTATGGCCGAAAAATAATAAAGCTACTAGTCGCAATGAGAAAAACTATAAATATCTATAACTATTAATAAAAACTATTTTCACCCTTTCTGCAGTCATATTAAATGAAAAAAAAAAGGATAAATCAACTTAGGAAAACTAGAACAGACATAAAATATAACCTGGACACTTAGAAAGGAAGATTTAAAAATTAAAAATAGCAATAATAATGAAAACACTGAAGCATATGTCACAAAAGACCAACTTAAGAAAAATACTTAGAAATAATACAAAGACAAATGCACATTTCTTATTTCTGAATCAGCCAGGAAAACCAATCAGTTTAAATCTTTAATTAACATACACAACTAGATTAACACATGAATTTGTCTTCATTATCCTTTACAAAGAACGTCTCTAATTTATAAGCACATTTTTAATTATAATGTCACCACAAGAATGCCTGACTAGCTTAGTCTCTAGCCTCGATATTTCTTGACACTTTGCATTGACTCAACATTGACATAACGCTCTGTTTACTAACAAAAGTATCAACAGCTATTTGACAACATCCTTGCACCTCATCTGTTGTATAATGTTTGGACTTTCCTCCAGAAAGAGTATGACGTCAAATCTCAAACCTCCTGCAGGACGGGAAGGAGGGCGTTGTGCACGAACTCGCAGATAAGTACTAAGTACTATATTTACACACACAAAAATGTTTATTATTTTTTTAAAGAGAAAAAATCCAATTAGTATACATATAAGTCAGACATAATTTAATTTAACAATTATTAAGTAGCTTTTCGTATTATCGCATGAACAGAAATTGTATGCACTCTATAAAACACCTAACCAAAGAAAAAAAATATTGTTTTTGGATTTTTACAAAACAATTAAATCAATTATATATTCATTATAAGACATCACTTAGGCCAGGCTAACATCTAACTTCACATACAGTTTCACCTATCCTTTGGTTTGCTGGACCACTGGGGCACCACACGAGATCTGTAAGCCTTTTTTTCTCCATTATTTTCTGTCATTTGTCTTTGATAGAATTTCATTCTGATAATGTTGAAACCTGCCTTTTTACCTACCTGGGTGGACCACTTCGGGGGCCGATTTTCAGTTTGTGTTTCCACACAAACTTTCTTTGTAACCTTGTTTTATTTTTATAAATGCTTTTTTATAGCTAGTCTAGATGTATACAAATTTAATTACATGACTGATACAAACTAATTAATACAAGTTCGATTAATAAAAACTTTGTTGTTGTTTTTTTAAAGTATTTTAAAATATTTTCTGGTTTTCTAATTCTTGGGACTAGTTAAGTAAAATAAAGTTCGCCTTTCAGATGATGTATGGGGAATCTGTTTCTGTGGCCTACGGTTAACAAGGGTGTGATGTGGCCAGCACAACCACCAACCGCCTTTACTTTTCCCCAACTAATATCAGGAACCCATTAGAGCTGGGTGGACTCAGAGGCTCCCCAAAGATCCCGAAATTTAAAATCCCAGTCTTCAACGGGATTCGAACCCGGGAACCCTGGTTCGGACGTGTGGGTTATAAGCTTCCTCTTTCTATTTCAATTATAAATAACTTTTGGGTCATAGATATAAGAATTATCTTACCTATATTTGAACCTTAATATATATATATATAGTTTTAAGAAGTGTTAAAGCTTTTAACATATCGTTTAGACAATGTCATAGTTTAAAAATAATTTTAAAATGTTCAGTGTAACTTTATATATTGTCTGCAGTATTTATATTTCAATGTTGCTTTTTTCGCCAATTAAAGCTTATTAAAAATTATGTCCTCAAAGTAAAACATTCTCAGGACATTCACAGACACAGACACAATCACACACACACAATAATAAAACAACTACTTTTTAAAAAGGGATTTGTACTTGTGAAAGGTTTCTGACGTCAGCTCGTTTCAACTCTATGCTAAAAACACATCTTCATTTATATATATATATTTGTAGATCAGTGTTTCCCAAACTGTGTTCCGCGGAACCCTAGTGCTCCGCGAGGCCTAAGTAAGTGTTCCAAGAACTACTGGAATAATTAACTAGTAGGTGATATGTACTAGTTTAGAGAGTAGGTTAGTTTTGTTAGACAAATATATTGTGTATAGTTTTAGCGACGGTAAAAGTAGTGACGTAGTCAGACAGATTAATGACGTTGTAGACTTAGACGAACAAGAGAGCAACATGGAGTTAGTATAGAAGTATACCACTATTTAATAAACTAATTTTTTTAAAATTATTATTTCACGGTTTGTTAGGAATAATTAATAATTATGCAAAGTTCCAAATTGATCCGAGAGAGGGAAGTGGGCAGGGGCGGACTGGATGTCAAAATCGGCCCGGGCACTTCTATAAAATCCGGCCCAAAAATCTGTATATAATATGATGGGCATCCAATTCTATGTCTATCTGTCCTCAAAATCATTGTTAATATGATAATGTATCGATAACTGTTCACATGCTTAATATCTTTTTAAGAAAAATAGGCCATATGTTGCTTTTTAATCACTAAACGTGTCGGCCCTAAAGGGATGGAGCCTACTAGTAGCACTGTCTACGGCTGTAAGATATTACATTATTTCGGAAAATGTGTTAGATTAAATTAGAATTACACTGTAGAGTCTGTGAAAGATTTCTTTAAACGACGTTCAAAGGGTCACTTTTAGAAGAGAATAGTATAAAACTTTTAACAATTTAATACGTGTCATAGTGGCATCCATGCGGCCCTTCGGTGGCCTACCGGCCAATTTAAGTACCGGCCCACCGGGCATTTGCCCAAATGCCCATATAGCCAGTCCGCCCCCGGAAGTGGGAGAAAGAAAGTGTTTACAATTTTTACCAGACAGACAAACAGATAGTCAGTTAATATATGCTTTCAACTTTCAACCATAGGTCTATGCAATGTAATGTCATAGCAGTCTACTTATCTGTACTATAGAGAAACATTAAACAGGTATATGAATGTTTCTTATCACACTATATAAATAAATTTGAGTGTTTAAATTCAGTGTTTCTCAAACTTTTTTTTAGTAAACACCGAAAACAAAAACAACAAAAAAAATAAAATAAAGAGCCATTGACATTCAAGCTCTCTCAGCGGAATTCGAGGCGGAGTCAAGGGGTCAAACATTTTCCTGCACTCATTCTCCTTAAGTCTCTCCTGAAGTCTACAAGGCACGTATGCCCATACTGATGCGGAGATATCTTTAACTGAAGCGTTCGAGGAGCCTTAGATTCCTTCTCAAAGCATCCAGGTCTCAGAGCCTTAAGCTGGCAGGAGTACCTTACAAATAACCTAGTTCTGCTGAAGGCTGGTGTGGACAGCGTAAAAGAGGTGCCACCCTTAAGTGCTATAAAGACCATGTTGTCCTTACTGGCAGCAAAGAAAGTAGCTTGCAACAAATTGCCTCTGAACGAGACAGTTGGAGAGCTTTAACAAAGGCTGCGGGACACACAATTAAGGCTCAGAAGAAAGCCCTTGTAGAGGGAAGGAGCAGAAGGCGTAAAGAAAACTGAAGTAGATCCTCGCTTTAAAAAACCGGCCGCATACGTGGCATGGGTAGGTTTGGTCATTTGCATATAGGCCTTCTTCTTCTTTTAGCATTTTGCTGGCCTCTCTTCTTGCTTCAAATCTTGAGACTCCGAGACACACAGCTTCACGCCATGAGGAGCGATCGAGAGATAGTGCTTCCCAGCTGTGAATGTCGATATCGCATTCCTTGAAGGAGCTCTTGAAAAATATGTAGATAAAATGTGTCAAGAGATTAATCATCACTCTTCCAGAAATCCTTAACCATCTGGGTTCTGGGAGAGCTATAAAGATGTAATCAAAAGAAAAGAAACTTACAGATTTACAGATAATAATGCTATTGACATATTTTATCCGAACCAAACATGCCCGCTACGATAAGTCTTTCTGAACACGAGGATGATTTTACAAAATGATGTGATTAAAAAATCCAGAAGATCCGTGATTTGTTTTCATTTGTATTTCCAGGAATAATGCTAAAGTTCAGATCATAGACATATATATTTATATATCATGGGCGTAGCCGGGGGGGGGGGGGTGCAAAAGGAATTCAGTGACTGTTTTTTTTAATTTCATTTTGTTTATTTTAGGTGAGATTTTAGTACTAAATCATCACTTACCACAGCACAGCCGATGGGGGTTTTGAGATAAAAATCCATCTACCAGGGGGGTTTTGAGTTTAAAACCCCCTACCAGGGGTTTTGAGTTTAAAACCCCCTACAGGGGTTATGCAGGTAAATTCCCCTCTTCTATAAACAAAACTAAAAAAAAATGCAAACGACAATCCTCAACTTCCAAGAAAACAGCTAAGGAAGATTTTGACTTTAAAACCGCCTCCAAAAAATTACGATAAACCCCCCTCAATATAAAAAAAGCAAATTACACACTCAAAATTCTATGAGCGTAGCCAAAGGGGTTTTGAGTATTACCCCCTCTCCCACCAGTTGTGGTTTGAAGCTAAAAAGTACCTCTTCAATATAAAAAAAAGCAAATTACACACTATAAAATCTATGGGCGTAGCCAAAGAGATTTTGAGTTTAAAACCCCTGCCAGCGGGGTTTGAAGTTGAAAAAATACCTCTTTAATATTAAAAAAAAAAATCAAATTACGCACTCAAAATGCTATGCGCTTAGCAAAAAGGGGGGGGGGGTTGAGCTTAAACCCTCCTTCAGGAGAGTTTGATGCTAAAACTTATCTCTTCAATATAAAAAAAGCAAATTACACACTAACATTCTAAGCTAATGAGAGGTTTTGAGTTTAAATCCCCCTCCTCCAGATGGCTTTTTTTAAAATTAAAAACCCCTCCAGATGGTTTGGAGTTTGAAATTCCCCTACAGAGCGTTTTGAGTTGAAAACCTCTCTCTTCAATATTATTTTAAAGCAAACTACAGTCACCAAATTCTATGACCTTAGCAAAATGGGGTTTTGAATTAAAAAAAAAAAAAAAAAAATCCAGAGATGTTTTAGTTCAAAAACCCTCAACAGATGATTTTGACGATAAAACTTTCGTTTTCGATATAACATCTTAAGCGAAATACAGGCATGTAATTCCAAGAGCGTAGTCAAGAGAGGTCACACATTTGTACCACTGGCTGGGCTCCATTAATAAAGTGTGAATAGCCATCTGCCGAAATTGAAAAACACTAAATGTGGCTTAACAAAGATGGCTAAGACAGATTTTCGGAGTCAGTTATAGAGATCGGGTCTAAATCAAAGAAATCATATGCCGAACTGGGAGTCGAACCCTTGTTAAGGTTGTGACAGAGCGTCGCATGCGGTTTTACGGGACATTTTCTCCGACAAAATGAGTTACGCATAATAAGAATTGCGGAAACAGCTTGCCGGAAAATGCGCCCAACGGCGCGAGAGGGTTTAAGTCAGTAAGAATAGCATATTAGGTTTTTGAAATAAAACTTTTTAATAGCAAGATAATGCACTGTAGATACCTCAGAATATGCACTTTGTTGGCTTTCAATACCAGAAATTGTGTTCGGCGGCGGGGCTTTCCCCGCGCTAGGGGAGAGCTGCGAGCTCCCCCAGACCCCCTTGCTAGCAAGGGCGGGGAGTCTACAAGTTTTCCATTAATTTCAGGGCACAATAAACGTCTTCCGAAAGGGTCAGAATGTAATAAAGATTAATTATGTACACACACATATATAATTTTTTTCCGCGGGAGTGGGGGGTGGAGGGGGATCCCCCCCCCCGAAAAAAATCCTGGCTACGCCCATGATATATATATATATATATATATATATATATATATATATATATATATTATATCTAGACTGGAAATGGGAAACAAATTCTTAACCGCGATTCATCGATTCACAGACCTATTTATATAGATTTTTATGTACGTAACTCTTTTTCAAGCTGTAAGGGAGGTCGTCCCAATAAATCTTTTCTGTCTTAGAAAAGTAATAATTTTTAATTTTCAAAGTTTAGATAAACTGCAAAATCTTTTCTCGGATTTCCTTTAGAATGGGCTATTAATCACAGAACTATATATTCACCCAAATATATGAAACAAAGCCATTTCCTGTTAGTTTCCATTGAGATTATGTTTCAAAAATCCTACATCGAAATAATTAAAGTTTTTAATCATCTTATGTACATTTAAATAGATTGATTACTTAGATCTTTCTAGATTATGTATCTAAAAATTGCAAAATAATAATTATGAGAAGAGAGAACTATTTTTTTTTGATGTTCAATTACAAAGATCTAGATCTAAAAAATAAACCATATGTTATGTTTATTTCGTTTCTAGGGTGCCAGTGTTGAAGTTGTATGTACTGGACTCGATTCTTTGCAAGTGTTGGCATCGCTTATCTTCTCGGAAGTAGCTATTATAGTCTTGAGTGTCATTGTCAGATTAGCGATTATTGACGGCATTGAGTGTCAGTGGCCGTTACACAACAGTTCGTGTCAGTTGGGGATTAGTTGAGGTCTAACTCTATCATCGCCGATGTCGACAGTATTGTGACGTCAATCGGTCAGCGTCTGGTTTACTATGAAACCATGGTGACAATTTGGTAGCAGTAGCTATATCAGTATCATACAATTAAATTCATAATTTTGGTTCCTAATAAATCCATCCACATAGTTGGTTACTCTATGTACGACTGTGTGTGAATGATGTTCTTGTCAGGTTGAACCTCGGGACCTTAATTTAGTTCAGCTATTAAACAACATAAAGAGATCCTAAGCCTGACAGAAATGTTTTTTCAAATAGATTGTAATCCTAGTTTGAAAGGCAACAAAATGCATATTCTTAGGTATCTACAGTGCATTATCCTTCTATTAAAAAGTTTTATTTCAAAAACCTAATGTGCTATTCTTACTGTCTTAGACCCTCCCGCGCCATTCGGCGCATTCGCCGTCAAGCTGTTTCCACAAAAATCTTTCACTGGTAAAGTCTGAAGCCTCTTCCCACCTGCTCTGATGACCTCCATGAATGTGTGGCGCCAGGTTGTCTACTAGAATGTCATCGCAACTCTTCTTATGCCTAATTCATTTTGTCGTAGAACAGGTCCCGCAAACCACATGCGACGCTCTGTCACAATCTTACTAAGGGGTCGACTCCCAATTCGGCATAGGATTTCCATGATTTAGACCCGATCTCTATAACTGACTCCTAAACTCTGTCTTAGCCATTTTTGTTGAGCCACATTGAGTGTTTTTCAATTTCGGCAGATGACTATTCACTGCACTTTAATAATCGAGCCCCGCCAATGGTAGAAATGTGTAACCTCTCTTGAATACGCTCTTGGCATTAGGTGACTGTAGTTGGCTTAAGTTTTATCGTCAAAATTATCTGTTGGGGGTTTTAAGCTAAAAAATCTCGAGTTGTTTTTTTTTAATTTTTTATTCAAAACCCCATTTAGCTACGCTCATAGAATTTTAGCTTTTTTTATATTGAAGAGGGGGTTTATCGTAAATTTTGGAAGGGGTTTTAAAATCAAATTCTTCCTTAACTCTGCTCTTGGAATTCGGGGATTGTCGTTTGCATTTTTTTTTTGTTTTATAGAAGAGGGGGATTTAACTGCAAAAACCCCTGGTAGGGGGTTTTGAAGTCAAACCCCCCTGGTAGGGGGTTTTGAAGTCAAACCCCCCTGGTAGGGGGTTTGAAAGTCAAACCCCTCCTGGTAGTCAAAAACCCTTGGCTGTGCTGGTGCAAGTGATGGTTTAGTATTGCAATCTCACCTAAAATAAACAAAATCAAAGCAAAAAATCAGTCAATAAACCCCTGGCTACGCCCATGGTATGTATGTATGTATGTACAATATCTGTGTATGTATGAATCGCGTTTTGAATTAGTAGACTTACAGGTCCGCCTTTGAGTTTGTGCAAAACAAAATCTCTTTATTATCTTGTTAACATTTTCTTTTCTTTATTAATTTGTTAGTCTCTGTCACCTTCCCACTTACACTTTCTGTCTGTCGTGCTCTTCCGATAATCCAACTCTCTCCTTCTCTCTCACTCACTCACTTTCTTCCTGTTTTCTTCCGTCCAACAAAATGCTTTGTGTCTCTATTACAGTAAGTTTCTTCCCGCCCCCTTCTTTCTTATTTTTTTTTTGAAGTAACGGAGAGGACTCAGCATAGCAACAAAACTGATGTCTACAGTGCTGAAGTGTGATAGGAGCACAGGTCTAAACACCAAGACATATTAACACATAATATCAACAAAACTGAACGTCTACAGTGCTGAAGTGTGATAGGAGCACAGGTCTAAACACCAAGACATATTAACACATAACACACAATCTTTCTCTCTCTCTCTCTTTCTTTATCTCCCACTCTCTCTCTCTCTCTTTATATATATATATATTATATATATATATATTAATGGTCTGTGTTTGGTAATGCTTCGTCTATAAACTGCCACTTTGCCGTCCTCCCTTCCCCGTCACTTTCCTTTAGGTCTACATGTGACCCACTGATACATTGACCTACTGGCCTGAATTAGTCCAGCGCACCATCAAGCGAACTAAAGGCTACGGTGACCCGCCAGTGTATGCATTAAGACAGATTCAGTCCCCGTCACAAGTTTGTAAAACTGATCACTGCTACAGCTGGATTTATAGCTGCTCAGATCTCTTCCCGTTTGGAAAAAAAAAAAAAAAGAAACAAGGTTACAAAGATAGTTTGTGTGGAAACACAAACTCAAAATCGGCCCCTGAAGTGGTCCACCCAGGCAGGTAAAAAGTCAGGTTTCACTATTTTCAGAAAGAATATCATAATGAAATTCTATCAAAGGCAAATGACAAAAAAGAATGGAGAAAGAAGATTGACATATCTTGTGTGGTCCCCAAAGCTCCAGCAGACCAATGGATAGGTGAAAGTGATTGTGAAGTTAGATATGAACCTGGCCTAACTGATGTCTTATAATAAGTATCTAATTGATGAAATTGTTTTGTAAATGGTCAATCTCTCATTCAAAACCTCAAGAAAAAAAATTTCTTAAAAAAAGATTTTTTTAAAAATTCCTTTTTTTTTGTGTTTTCTGTTTGATGTTCCGGTACACAATGGAGTTATTCAAAAATTCAAGAGAATTCAAGGCAGATAGAGATACACCAGCTGTAAGGAAGAATTAGACTACTAATGAAACTACTTTTTTTTTAGTGTTAGCAGAAACAAAAGCTTTGTCAATATTAGCGAGCCTCAAGCCTGCAGTATCTTATCTTATCTTATATAATACAGACATTACTTCAAAACAGAAGATGATTACGTCCTACGCGTCATGCATTCAGTTATGCATATTAACCAATGACTTAAATTCTGCCAAGTCATTGGTTTTCCTGGCTAGCTCAGGCAATACATTCCATGCTCTAATAGCACTAGGGAAGAAGGAGTATTTGTAAAAAAAATTTCCTAGCATATGGGACAAGGAATGTGCCTTTATCTTTGTGTCTTTCTGAGTATTTTATTAAATTTTGTTTTTGTATTTGAAGATTATTGTTCAATGTTTTATGTATAATTGCTACTTTACTTTAAGTCTTCTGTCCTGAAGGCTTTCTAGTAGTGATTTTACTAAAGGTGTCACACTAGTCAAATGTGAATATTCGTTTGTATATTCGTTTGTTATGAATCTCACTGCTCTATTTTGTGTCTGTTCCAGTTCCTTAATGTTTTCTTGAGTTGAGATTAGATTAGATTTTTTTTTTTTAAACATGCGTTAGTTCAATTAGGATAGATTAGATAGATTAGATTAGATAGATATATTAGATATATAGATTATATAGATAGATTAAATATAGATTACATAGATAGATTACATAGATTGATTATGTCAGGTAATCATTACTTTGGGTGAACTGAGAAACGTCATAAAAATCGCGAAAATCCCAGTCTTCATCTGGATTCGAACTCAGGCCCCTCGTTTCCGAAGCCAAGCGCATTACCACCCAACCACTGCGCCCTTGAAGTAAATAGATTATATATAACAGTCCATTATTAGCAAAAGTGACATTATGTTTATATGTGCATGTTATATGCATGGAATGTGTGAATACGACAGCTGGAAGACATCTGGTAGTGTCCTGAAGTTCGCAATGACATACAAATGTTATGTAACACACCAGACTGTTACTCTTGTGCTATTGAGTCTGCATCTACTGGCTTACACTTAATTACATCTAAAAGACAGAGGTACGCATAGTCTAGCCAGATGATAGATCTTTTTACTAGCGAGCGATGAATGACAGCTTGGTGTATAGCCAGTATAGGTAGTATAGAAGGTGTGTGTCTTTAATGCGGATGTGTAAATACGTGTGCACAACTAAATACTTGTCTAGCCAAATACAAAAAGGTCAACTTCTCATCCTGCTGAGTCAGCATTACTTTAGAGCTGGAGCAATTATTTTACAATGGCGGAGAATGCTATCTAAAGCTATAAACTCTAGTTCTATTCTTCGACATATAAAAACGTATTGTTAAATGACAATTATTCTTTATTTATAGAACTGTATATATTATTTATAAAAATGAACATCGTTTGACCAATCTTGATGAAACTGTCAGATTATTGCGGAGACCATAGGAAATTATAGCACCCCCCTTCCCCAACAACTGAGATGAACAAATAAAAATAAAAAAAAGTAAAAAGGTTTTACTTCTGTCGTATAAGTTTAGACGATAAGTGGCGGGGTGGCTGAGTGGTTAGGCGCGTGGCTTATGAATATGAGGTCTCATGTACGAATCTCGGTAAAGACTGGGATTTTGAATTTCGGGATTTTTTGGGCGCCCCTGAGTCCACTCAACTCTAATGGATACTTTAGTTGGGGAAAGTAAAGCCGGTTGGTCGCAGTGCTTGTCCCTTGACCACTGCTCGTTAACTGTTGGCCAAAGAAACAGATGACCTTAACATGATCTGCCATAAATATAGTAACTGAAAAGGAAACTTGACTTTGTTTTTAGACGGAGCTTGGGCTACGCCGTGTTATTTCATCTTTTCACCATCATCATATTTCCTTTCCGTTCCTCACGGAACATAGCGCCCCAGTAACACGCCACTTTCCACGGTCTCTTGCTAGTTTTTTAATGGCTTCTCAGCTTTATCTAGTACAGTGATGCCCAACTCAATTCAATCTGCGGGCCATTTTAATTTCCAACACAAGTGTCGCGGGCCACATGATGGAAAAGATATAAATGAACTTGACCTAAAACTATTTTATTTCAAACCCAAGGATCTAGAACTTACATTGAATTATTGGGATATTTGAATTTTCTCTTTACAATAAAAAAAAATGCCGTAAGTTCTGTTCATATTTTGTACAATTTGTTTAAAAAAAAACAGCCACAATTTCTATATAAAAACACTTCTCCTATTAGCTTCTATAGTCCTATTTCATGAACGCACAAATGTTAAATGCCTTGTTAGTAATCCATTAGAAGAAAAGCGAGGGCCCTAACGTAGGTAAAGATACATTTTTAACATTTTTTAGGGGGGGGGGGGGGAGGGGATTTTCTATATTTTGTGCCGACGTTTCGTCGGGCCAGATGGAAGCACGTCGCAGGCAGATCTGGCCCTCTGGCCGTATTTTGGGCATCACTAATTTAGTATAATGCGTCGCCACGTTATTTTTTTTTATCTACCCTTATGGCTTCTACCCTGGTGGGTTCCACTCTAAGGTCTGTATAGCTATTATGTTGGTATCTTTTGAATTCTTTTCTAAGGGTGTGACCGATCCCTTTCTACGTCCTCATAGCGTTATGCATTTTTTATCCTACTGGAGCGTTAGTACGATAAAGGGAGTTAGACTAATTATATAACTGTCCTTTTCAAAAAGATAATTTTTTAAAGGAAATTGAGCTTAAATTTGAAGGATAGATTTCACGTGCCATGTATAAAAGAGGAGCGCGTTGATGAAAGAGGCTGACATATGTACAAACTTAAATGTAGTAAGAACACAAACAATAATGGCAATGTCTTCGATTCCGAAAATATTTCACATGACTACAAAAATCTTATTACGGCCAGATACCTTCCTCTATATGCTGCTGCCAGACACCTTCCTCTATGTGCTGCTGCCAGACACCTTCCTCTATGTGCTGCTGCCAGACACCTTCCTCTATGCGCTGCTTGCAGACACCTTGCTCTATGTGCTGCTGCCAGACACCTTCCTCTATGTGCTGCTGCCAGACACCTTCCTCTATGTGCTGCTGCCAGACACCTTCCTCTATGTGCTGCTGCCAGACACCTTCCTCTATGTGCTGCTGCCAGACACCTTCCTCTATGTGCTGCTGCCAGACACCTTCCTCTATGTGCTGCTGCCAGACACCTTCCTCTATGTGCTGCTGCCAGACACCTTCCTCTATGTGCTGCTGCCAGACACCTTCCTCTATGTGCTGCTGCCAGACACCTTCCTCTATGTGCTGCTGCCAGATTCTTTAATCTATGTCAGCGAGGCCAAAATGGCACCTCAGTTCATCTTTATAGCGCTTCCGGGGAACACCTCTGTTACAACTTCCTCCATTTAGCTCGCTAAAAAAATCGTCTTTGGTAAGTGGCGATAACAATACTTTGCGAGTTAAGAGATTTAAAAAAATTCCTTTAAGTTCTTGTGACTTAATGTGTTCTTCTGTACACTGAGATATTTGTTAATAAAAAAAAGTATTTTTTGTTTATAAAGCTTATATCAACTCCATCTTTCTAGCCGTCTATCTATCTGTCAGTGTGTCTGGTAAAAAAGAGTGTACGCTTTCGTTTTCTACCACAGCCATTCTCGAATTAAGTTGAAATTTTGCACCATTATTTATTGACATAGACAAGACATGAATAAATAAAAAAAAGTATCCAATTAGACCATTAATTACTTGTAATTAATTATCTCGTTTAATAGCAACCAGTAAAACTAATACTTTAGGATTCACAGATATGGCTAAGTTTGTAAATAATAGTTGACGCGTTTTTTTCCCTGACGCATTCTCCGATCAAGTTGATACTTTAAACAATACATTATTGTACCTAAGAAAACATTAATCAATAAACAACAAGATTACTCAGAGGCGACCCCAGTGGGAGACGCATCCCTGTCGGATCCGCATATTCGCAAGGAATATTCAAGACGTGATTTTGTTTTGATTGTTAAAAGTAATAATGTTATAAAGATTCATTTGGCGTTGTAAAAAATTATTTTTTTATCTACTAGATCTAGATATAAAATATATATTTGGGATAATGTAGATGTAAAAACAAACGCACACTAGCTAATCAATTAATAGACTAATTGCAATATTAAATTTTAAAATAGATTAATTTTAGTATTTTATAACATTGCAATATTGACATATTGACTTGCTAGACTTTAGAAATAAAAATCTACACTTTAAGCCTAGAAATTAAAATTATAGATCTTGATCTAGTCTAAATCATGGCTGTCTGGTAATGTGGTTTGCGCGCTGGACTGTCGTTTGGTCCCAGGTTCAAACCCTGTTCGCTCCCATCCCCCGTCCTTCTGCGGGAGGTTTGGACTACAACTCTGAAGGAACATCCGAAACATGTAAAACAACAAACATTCTAAACTAGACCAAGAAATTCTAGATCTGGGATTCTATAATGATTTTAATTAGAACTTAAATCTAAATCTAGTTTTAAAAATCTAGCTCGTGTAAGAAACAAAATCTAGATCTAGTGTAAAAAATCTAGCTCTAGTGTAAAAAAATCTAGATCTAGTGTAAAAAATCTAGATTAGATCTAAATCTAGCTATTATTATGTCTTTTTAAAATGCGAGTCACATTACGAGGTTTAATAAACATTACTATACCGAGTTGTTTTAGCATTTAAAGAATTTATTCCATATGACGTCAAAGGAAAATATCCAATACGTCACACGGCCTAGTTAGACTACAAACATCGCATTATATATTGTTCGTTTATTTTATGTAAATAGCATACAAAGGCTAAAAAATATCTTTACTGATTTATATTTCATTAAATATCTAGATTTTTTTACACTAGAGCTAGATTTTTTACACTAGATCTAGATTTTTTTTCATACACGAGCTAGATTTTTAAAAATAGATTTAGATTTAAGTTCTAATTAAAATCATTATAGAATCTAGATCTAGATTTTCTTGGTCTAGTTTAGAATGTTTGTTGTTTTATATGTTTCGGATGTTCCTTCAGAGTTGTAGTCCAAACCTCCTGTAGGACGACGGGAATGTGAGCGGGCAGGGTTTGAACCTGGGACCATCGATGAATCCAAACGACAGTCCAGAGCGCAAAACGCACTACCAGACAGCCATGATTTAGACTAGATCAAGATCTATAATTTTAATTTCTAGGCTTAAAGTGTAGATTTTTATTTCTAACGTCTAGATTGTCAATAGTGCAATGTTATAAAATTAAAACTAATCTACTATTTTAAATTTTTCATATTGCAATTAGTCTATTAATTATCTAGTGTTTTTTTTTTATAAATCTTATCTAAATTACATCTACATTATCCAAAATATATATTTTAGATCTAGATCTAGTAGCTATAGATATTGAGAGTGCTAAATTAGTAGTTTAATTTAGGTAGATCTACATCCTCATTCTAGTTCCATTTAAATGAAAATGCTCAATAACAAAAGATTATCTAAAATCGCTTTTCTGACATATTGTACATATCCGGTAGTTGTAATTCCGTAATGTGTAGGTATATTATCAATAGTAGGCTATTAGTTAGAGCGCAGGACTTATTATCTCTACGGTCTCGGTTTCATACCCTGCTCGATGCCATCCTCAGTCGACCAGCAAATATGCGGATCCGACAGGGATCCGTCTCCCACGGGGGCCGCCTCTGAGTTTGTGTGGCAGCAGAAACTCTCTTTGTAATCTTGTACATTTTATAAATATATTTGACTAAATACACAAAAATTGTCCATCTTTGTTAGCATATTGTAACATTGTCTCCCTTAAATTTACGTAATTGTTTTAGAATTGGTGTATTTTTATGAAAAAAATTGCCTGCATAATTAATTTTATAAATTAAACGGTTTGCTTTCATATAACCAAAAGTAGCCGTTGCACCTAAACTTTTCAAGCCGCATTTAATGTTGAAATAATATGTTTTATATCTCTTCTAGTTTTCGAGATCTGAGTGTGACAGACGGACAGACAGAAGGACATTTTGCACAAACCTAATAGCGGGTTTTTCCCCTCACGGGGGCCGCTAAAAATACTAAATTATTAAATCAATTATTCGAAATTAATTATTTTGTTAGATATCAAATAAGGAAAATAACTTGTAATTATTGGTAGCTGTTTTAAGGATAAGCTTTGTTTTTTTTTTAACAATTCTTTTAAATAGAAATTTGACTGTTTACGTATATCTTTGAGCTAACTTGCCACTAAGCCACAAAGTGAAATCTTTTTGATGTTTATAATTATTCAAAATATAATCATCTTTAAATTAAATTTATCTATTTTAAACACACTTTACCACACTTGACTCAAATGTTTCTTTTTATTGGATTGAATAAATATCTGCGAACCGTTCTGTGTAGCAATCATTAGTTGAATTGTTAATAGAAGAACTCGATTGTGCAATTTTCACCGGAAAGACTTCATTGAACGTTGAAGCATTTCAAGAAATAAATAAGGGATGCGTCGGATAGTAGCACAGGCTGCGGCCGAATATTCGGCCGTTTTTCACCATCAGGCCAGATTCGGCTCCGGCCGAATATCATAGCAGGATTGTTGGCCGGATATTAAAAGTACACAGTAGTACCAACATTTTTATTAATGTGTATTAAGTGGACGTGGTTCGAGTAATGTTTGTTATGGAACACGTTAACATTTATTTTAAAACAAAATAATGTGCTTAAAAATAGATGAATATGCATCAAACTTCTTGTATTATAAAGACAAGGCGTTTTTATATAAATAGAAATGAAACTTTATATTATAAATGCACATTACATACAAAGCAGCAAAGGCTGACACATTTTGTTTTTACCCTTTTGTCTATACCTTTGAGTGGGTTAGTTAACATGTTAAGATGTTATAGTCCTCGACTACGTCACGCTGACTAGACGTCTATCTAGCTGTGTGGGTATATCTCCAGAGGTAGAGATGAACAACTCCCATCCCCCTTATTTGCTACGTCCTTCAAATTAAATTCGTAGATTGGCAGTTGACCTGATAGTACGGACGGAATGTCAGCATGTTGACACTGTCTCGAGGCCAAACCTTAAGAGGGAACTGAGTTTGTTGAAATGGTATTAAATCTTAATTGGGGGCTGGACTTCAAGCCACACCTCTATACAAGTCCTGTTAATGAGTTTACCAACTTGAAGAAAAATCTCAAAAAGGGGGCTGTACTACAAGGTAAGCCTCTACAGACTTGCCAAGTTTGCTTGCTTGAAGATAAATCTCAATTATCACACACCTACACGAGTTTTGCTACACAAACCTTGAGTATATAACTATATTTCATGCTTGACTAAATATGCAAATGTGTTATTTTCTCTCCTGATCACTAAACATACAACAAATAAATAAATTATGGCTTTTATATAGCGCTACTTTCATGCTTATAGCATGTTCAGAGGTTTGGTCCCATCTTAGTTGTGGACCAGTGAGGGGGTGGGGGGAGGGGGTATCTAGGAGAAGGTTTTGCTGCCTTTAGGCCCGAGTCGGGTGTCGAACCTCGAGCCCCCTTCATAGGTAACCAAGCCAAGCTAAGTTCAAGCGCACTTAGCCTCTCGACCACGCTTCCCACAAACCCTATTGCGTATACGCAAGGAAAAAAAAACGCTTGTATAGTCCTCACCATCATCGTCTACACACATTACACTAGGCCTACATTTGTGCGCGCACGTCTATCTGAGTAATTGTGTAAAATTTAAATTTGATCTAGAATGGTTAGTGGTTAAATTAACGTATACAAAATGTGTACCAGACAGACAGACAGTATTGTTCCTAAGATAATATGAATAAATATAAAATAAACCAATTAATTAATTAATTCGAAAAAAATAAGTTATTTTGTTTCACATAAAAAGTATGTATGTATGTCCCGCAGAGAAATTAAAACTGTTTGATAAATCTGATAAAACTTGGTATAAATGTTCCTTAGATCATGGTCAAGACCATAGTGTATGGTGAAAGTTCCTCTCACAACCGGAAGTCCATAAAAGTAAATAAAAAAAAGAACCTACATTTATCTCTATTAAAAACAAAATTTTGTACCAAATAGATTAAACCCGTTTTTACGGTGCTATTGATTTGATATCAATATGTCGGCCAAACTGGTAAGCCCTCTACTTTCAGTTTCGTGGGAAAAATATATTTAAAAAATATGAAGGGAACATTCGCCACGATTAACATAGATCTAAATTAAATCCAATAATCAGGAACACCCAAACTAAGACCCCGCAGGCTGCTGGTCATATCCACCTAGTTCTAACTAAGAGGGCAGGGGGGGGGGGGGGGTTCTGAATTGTTAGCTAGACGTCGTCGAATGAAAACATTATATATAGAATAAAGCTTCGGGAGCAGATTTTATAAATTTTTGGAAATGCCTTCCAGATCTGAAAAAAATGGAGGGTAATTCTATAGAAATAGGAAATGGTGGTGACTTTGATAGTAAAAGTAACAAGTAAAGTTCTCCTTTCAGACCTTGTGATGTATAGGGCAGATGATGTAAAGGTTTCTGTTTCTGTGGTCCACGGTTAACAAGGGTGTCATGTGGCCAGCGCAACGACCAACCGCCTTTACTTTTCCCCCAACTAATGCCAGGTACCCATCAGAACTGGGTGGACTCAGAGGTGCCCAGAGATTCCAAAATTAAAAAAAGCCAAGCGCTTTACCGCTCAGCCACCGCACCTCCGGATTTTGATAGTGTCTGATCTTTTTTTTTGTTTGTTTTCGTATCCAAGGTGAAATATAAAAACCAAGAAAACGAAACTTTGGGGACTCCCATTGCATCCTCGGCACGCAGGGGCCTCAACAAGGGACACGGAAAGGTAGGCTTGTGACACACACACACACACACAGTCTCTCTCTCTCTCTACTTGTGAGCGTGAGTAAGTTGTCACGTGCCACTTATTTTGAGCACTCACCAAAACACTTCAACACACGCTTACACATCGATTTCCTTTTGCCGTATTGAGTAGTATGGACGAAGTACAAATACAACGATCAGAGCGAGGGAGAGAGAGAGAGAGAGAGAGAGAGAGAATGGGAACTTAATTTTAAAATCTTACCACATCCCTCCTTATAAGGTTTGTTTACAAACATATAATAGTGTGATTGTTAAAACCAAGTATGGTCATACCTAATTTGTTTTCCTATTAGTACATCTCTCTCTCTCACTTTCTCACCACATATATATATATATATATGTACATAAAATCTCTTAAACCTAATGTTTAAGAAAATACAATAACAATTAGATGGAATAAATGATAAATGTAAGCTTTATTTTATTAATATAGTTGACAAAGTCATATTGACCTTTTACATTAACTTGTGTATCTACCTATCTAAGATCTTACCCTGACGTTATTTCCGTGTTTTCATATTTGAACAGTTTATATGACATATGTATAGATCTTTATACCTTTTTTATTACTAATTTAAGGAAGTACAAGGCTTAAGGTAAAGGTATAACTTGATTACAACCAGACCCACATACACAAGTAACAAACATCATTTTAAAGTTAATAATGACTATGTCTTTGATTTCGGAGATTAAGGATGAGTGCAGTGTTTCCTACGGCTGCGCAAATCTGGTTGCAACATGCATATTTTTCCACATCTGATGTCCTCCGGGAAATTAATTTTGGATTTATAAACTTTAATTTGTGTTGTGTAAAAACAACATGCATTCTCCTATAATTTAATACCAAATATAATATTTTCTGATTACAAACAAAATGTTATTGAAGTTAAATTATGACAGAATAGTGAAATACGAATGAGCAAAATGAATAATACTATCGAAATGGAAAATAATTACGAGAGAAAGAGTTAATTACACGACTTATCCAAACCAATTGATACAAGTTCGCTTAATATAAGCTTTACTTTAAAAAAAAAAGTATTTAAAAATATTTTTCTTGTCTTGTCAATATCTTTGCCGCCATGTCTGCTCGAAAGAGTTGCTTTAGTTGCACTGTACTTTCTGGAAAAAAAGAACAGTGACGTCACAAAAGGCGAGATGACCCTTTTAATTAACTCAACATTGTGTCTAGGACAAGATTTCTTAATTAACCAGTAAACATCATTAGATGGGAATTAAATTTCAAATATAGCATTACCGGGCATCTGTGTTTTTTTGTAATGTGGGAGTAAAATACGCATGGGGGTAACCCTATTTGGTATGTATTTACCAGTTTACAATAAATCAGGGTGAATTTATATTTCTTATGTTTCATTAAAACAATATTCATAAAACTTGTCACCAGTATTTTAAAAAAAATCAAATGCGGAACATTATACTCCATATAAAGGATGTACAATCGCATTAAAGTATGTCTCAATCGATTTTAATTGTGAGATCCCGCAGTAGAAAAAAAAAAACTTACGCGCAGGGGGCGATCGCAGAATTTATTTGCAGGGGTGTGCAAGTTGCCACATATGGCTTAATGTGATAGGCTCAACTTTCTTGTCACCCCAAACCTTGTGCGATACACTGTAAATACTTGTTTCATGAAATGATAATAATAATAAACAAATAAAAATGTAAAAAAAAAAACAACAATTTAAACAAGTTGTTAAGTTTATCTCTACAGTCGATCAAACAAAACTGCAAACGTGGACTATGGTTGCCGAAACTGTCAATAACTTTGTTAACGAATTGCTTCTCGTCGCGATGGATAAGCTGGCCTGGCGATGAACGCTTTTATGCACAATGCTGAGAGTCTTCTTAGAGTTGCAGCTCTTGCATCGTTTTTAAGACGAAGACAAAACAGGTTGAACTGAGCACTATCATTGCACGAAAAGCAAGATTTTAATGAAGAAACTAACCAATCAAGATACGTAGTGTTAATTCGATAAGCAAACATGCGGTTTTTGCTCGGTATGTCTGTCCGACTCTGTCGACTACAAATTCTCGGCAGCACCAACTCAATACCATGTTTTGTCTGCCAGCAGTCTCGCCTCACTCACCTTACTCAAGATGCCACCCCTGAAGTGTTCCTTAGCAAGGTCAAGTTTTCTTTTTTTTTATTATGTCAATGAGACTGCTAATGTGCTGTTGAGCGGCCACTATGTTAAATTGGACAGACTGCAACATCTGGCAAACTGGTTTAAGAATAGATGAATAATTGATGTCAATGAAAAGACAAATCAGAAACACACGAGGATCAGGCACCTATAACACATGCACAGTTTAACTTACAGCCGTTATTTTAAGATCCGCCAAGCGCGAATGGATTAATGTTTCTCAGTCATTTGCATTTTAGTGAAAAGAGAAAAATTTAGCAACAAGCTTTTGTCTGGAACTGTAAGTAAGAAATAGATAGTCTTCTTGACGACACCAACAGCATTACCAATATCTGAAACGTCATTTCAGTCTATAGATTGTCTTCTTGATGACTGCATTACCTATATCTGGAATGTCATTTCGGTCTATGAGACGCGCAACGGACAAAGCCTGCTTTTGGATATTTTCCACGTATCCTAGCCAGGACACAGTTCTGGATGCTACCCATCACGGGGCAGCCATAGTAGCCTTTGGCCGAGTAGTTTGGCCATGTCTAGATTGTACATAATGTATTCGCTGACAATGGCGTTAGAACTTAGACACGGATAGTGTGTATCTCTAAACAGAATCTAGGAAATCTATGAACTGGAAATTTAAGCACCGGATATTTAGGATTAAGAGTCATTATATAATATAGAATTACTGGATTCAGCGGAGGGGCTGTAGAGATATTTCCCCATTCAGCCATGTTGAGGCCTTTCTCGTGATAGCTTGGGAGTCTGGGGGAGCGCTGTAAACCTTTCCAGTAGGATTCTGGGTGAAGCCCCGACGCCAAAATCGTTTTCTTGCATTTTTCACTGGAGAAACGCATTCTCCTGACATCTACAGCTCATTATTTATTAGTGGGGTTTGGGGCGAAGACCCGACGCCAAAAGCGTTTTCTTGTATTCTTCAATGCAGAAACGCATTCTCCTGACATCTATAGCTCATTATTCATCCTATTAAAAAGGGCCTTTTGAATAATGTCTTACTTAAAAAATATTCTAATATGAATTTATAGGCCCCTACTACATTGCAAATAAAACGATTTGAAGATACCCCACATATTTAGATTAAGGCTTTGAACATCGCCGCCGAAAAAAAATTATTCGAAAAATAATATTTAAAAAAGAGCTCATTTGGAAGTGATACATTTTGTTCAATAGGCATGTTAGTAACTTAGTTTTGGTACAGAACTATAATTCATAGCTCTAAAAAAAAGAATTTCGGAAGTGGGAGGAGAAATTAAGAGAACTAATTAGATTCTACTCTAATTTTTTTTTCATTTTTGGGATTCAAGTATAAATTATGAGCTATAGTCGAAAATTTATTTAACTAGAAAAATATCAGATTGAACAAAGGGTTGGAATAAGGCGACTAGGAAAATAATATTTGGGTTCAGAACTCATTTCAATCGTTAATCTATTTACGGAAAAATTTCATATGAATTCTAAATTTTCCAAAGCAAAGTCTTTCTAAAAAAAATTATGATAAATTCATGTGAAATTATATAAACTCTGTCGCCAAATTTGACTATTCTGTTTTAAAACATGTTTTCGCCTGGAAAGAGGAGGGACGGTAGAGTGAAAACAATTAATCCTCGCTCCTTTTTATAATTTCTGTTAATGATTACATTTGGCATTAAAGAATAGGGGTGGTGCGACTCGATATAAGAATTTAATTTATAGCGTATATAAATTATATTAGTGACAGATTTTTTTTAAATTTTGTAATTTCTTAACTAAAATACAAAGAGAAAAATGATTGGTTTGTCCGATGGGCGGAAGACAATTGCATGTATCGCCCCTCCCACCTGTTACAACCCTTTTTCATTTTATATTTACTAATGATAAAATTTGAGATTAGAGTGGGATACGACTATAATATACAAATGGGTTTACACATCAATACGTAGATTATATTATATAGATATTCAACTAATTTTGTTCACAAACTATGATTTTTCCCATAAAAGTAGGACCGTCCCCGCCCACTCATAAGGTTTAGATGGGACGGGCAATAGAGGTATTCGCCCCCTCCTCCACCAAATCGGCCATCAGGGGAACAACATAACATAAAGGTTGGTTAAAACATCAATAACAAGTTTTAATCATATAGACATTTAATTGATTCTGTTAACAGGCTGTGATTTTTACAAATAAAATGGACTGCTCCCCCCACTCGTACGTTTATGGGGGGGGGCGGGGGGGGCGGGATCGATGCCATCGCCCCCTCCCGACTCCACCAAAGTGGCCAACATACAAGAAGGGGGGGGCGAAATAATCTAAAAATATGCTGAAATATAAATAATGTGAATATATTATTAACATAGTAATAAATTAGTATACAAATTGAGTGAATTCTATACTAAAATTCGTCCGCTCCCCCCTTATCCGGGGGGGGGGGGGGGGGTTGGCCGAGTTTGTCATACGACTCTGGGGGTGTATGCAATTAAAATCAATTAAATAGTTTAGTTTGGTGACGTTTAGTCTAGGGGTTTCTAACGACACTGTGGGCCAGCGCGCACTTCAGGTTGGGAAATACAACACACTGGTAGTGCACAGTAGAAAAAAAAGAATATCTTTAGTTTAGAAGATAAAAATGTTTAATGTAATAAAAGAAAAAAAAAAAGGGTGGGACGGAAATATCCGACGGATAACAATAGTTGGGAGTATAATCATAATCCCTAAAGTAATCTATCTATGAGTATGAATAGACGAAATAATCAAATCCTCCTATTGACTGCTAATAGTACAAATCTAAGTGCCATATTCGTTGATGAACTTAGCTCTGTCGTCTTTTAGTACATTATTACTCTCAGAAGCGTATCCTTCTGCCTTGGTGCTGTAGACTGTCCTCTAGCGTTAGTATCAGCAGGGCCGGACTTAACCATTGCGAAGCCCTATGCGAAACGGATTGCGCGGAAACCAGTTTGGGTAGGGATAGGGATAATAAGTGAAAATTAAGAGTTTGTATTAGAAAATAAATTCGTCTATGTATTATATTCATTTTTTACTACGTAAAGAATTACTTTACAAGCCTTGCGTGTAGCGAAGTCATACAATAGATCATAAAAATTCTATTTCTTACATAGATCACGCTCTATAGCAAGAAATACCAAATGTTTTAATCTATCTTTGAGAATTGTTGATCTTAAGTAATTTTTCATTAGTTTGAGGTGCGAGAAGCTTCTTTCACCAGATTCCACAATTACGGGCATTGTGAAATGACGTTTTTTTTATCGTGCTTAGGATTAACGTTTTCCATATTGAATGACACCCCAAAATGACAATTTTGTCTATATTTCAGGAGATTTTTATGAGTTTTCAAAAGATTTTAATAATTTCCGCAGATTTCCAAGACTTTTTCAGAATTTGTCAGTTCCAGCCGAAAACACCAGTTGAGGATGGCTGCTGTGGTATGTTATTAAAGTGTGAGGGACGCAGACGAGGTAGGGGTAAAATCAACTATTACTAAGCAGTCATGCTGGGGCTGAGACTTCCTCCAGCCACGGAGTTAAGGTTGGATTCAGTCGCAGGAATGTGTAAGCAGCAAACACAGGAAAGCTAACAGCTAACAGTAGCAGGATAACAAGGATCTAGTCACAGGAATTCTGGTGTCGGGAAAGGCTGGAACAGAGAGGAACAAGGATTTGGATCCAACATCAAGAACCAGTCCGTGTCTCTAGCCGGAATCAGGTTGAAATAAAAAAATAAAAACAGATATTCAGTATATAAAAGGGCGTTGTGCTCACCTCGGGCATAGCCGTCAACCAGAGAATCACATTAGATCAATTAGCAATGCAGATACAAATACAATACAAAACAATGCATATCACTGAGATCAGATGAATTCAAAGGAATGTACATAATACAAGGGGGGGGGGGGGAACATAAGCAAGAGTAATGGATAGTGGTCATCGACCATGACGCCATTGTTTACTTATGACCGATGGCCTGAACAATGGAATGAAATGTCCAAGGGGCGCAACTCTTTTGAGGCATCTTCAAGGGATTTTAGTGATTTGGTCGCCGAATTGAGAATCCTAGAACACTTGTACTTTATTTTTAAAAAAATATCATTTAATTATTTCAAAATTCAATTCAAATTTGTTTTTCAAAGTTATACAATAACTACAGCTGGATGTGAGATTGGGCTTCCTCACAGCCTGACAGCATCAGACGAATGCAAGAAAGCGTGAATGTTTAAACACAAGTTGAGAACCGTCCCAGACACAGAGGGCGTTAATGTCTCCTCATTAAAACAATTATGTCATGATATTTAACGAACAAGTCTTTGTATTCTAATGACAGTGCAGAGACGACTCCACAGGACAAAGTTTTTCGAAATCAATATTTGTACCAGTCGCTTGGAAAGCAGACCGAGGGAAGCGTACGAAGATGTAATTTTGAACAAGTCCGCATTTTTTTGCAGACATCTTTTTTTTTTAATTTGAACTTTTGGTGGTTTTAAGAAATGATTGTTTGGTGTGCGTGTGTGTGTATTTGTCTGAGTGTGTGTGAGAGTGTGTGTGTTTGAGCGCGTGTGAATGTGAGTGTGTGTGTGTGAGTGTGCATTTATGAGTGTGTATGTGTGTGTGAGTGTACATGTATGAGTGTGTGAGTGTACATGTATGAGTGTGTGTGTGTGTGTGTGTATGTATGAGTGTGTGTGTGTATGTATGTGTCTGTGTATGTATGAGTGTGTGTATGTATGTGTGTATATGTATGTGTATATGTATAAGTGTGTGTATATGAGTGTGTATGTATGAGTGTGTGAGTGTGTATGTGTGAGTGTGTGTATGACTGTGTGTGTGTGTAGTCAATGCGTACTAAGGATCCCTAATCGCACTGCGTGAATTTTGTTTTTGTACTAAGCTGTTTCGCTGATTGGACAAGACGTCACTTAATGCCATGTGCGAAAGGAAGTATGATTTACAAGCCTCATTAACAGGATCTATTCTATCCCAAGATACTAACGCCCCTCCTATGCAGCCTCAATACTCTTTCTTCTATTAAATTCATTTTACGATTATCAGCAAAATTTTTCCGTTCAAAAGTAAATAGACATCTCCTCTAAATTCTACAGAGTTCATACAGTAAAAAGATCAAAATCTCAAAACCTCGTGTTACGAGAAGCTAAAATATGGATATGCAAAAACAATTGATTCCGCCTACCCATAAATACACTAAATGTTAATAATCCAATCGTCATTCAACCAAATGTTGTTTTCGCCTTTTTTGTTGGTTGACGAGCTTATTGTCTGTCAACCTTTTGTGTGTAAACCTTTTTTCGTTCAAAGAATGATCTTGAAACCAAATGTAAGATGAAAAACTTATAGGAACAAATTGTCGTTGAACGAGTTGTCTGTGAAAAATGTGTCATCATCCAATATGTACATGTCTTTCATTTGAGCTTGGGGCACTTTTCAAAGTTAACACCTTAGACCACATTAACTAGTTCATTGGCATGTCGGTCCCGAGATCCTCTAGTTCAGGGGTTCTCAACTTGTGGGTCGCGACCCCCTTGGGGGTCGATTGACTATTTGCCAGGGGTCGCTTAAGACCATCAAAAATGTGGATTGCTATTGTCTACTCTTCTGTTGCTGTATGTGTGTGTCGGGGGGGGGGATCGCGGCAGAGTGGGGGATTGTAAAAAGGGGTCGCCGAGCTTAAAAGGTTGAGAACCGCTGTTCTAGTTACACCGCGTATCTCAGTGCAGTGGGTTAGGGCACAGTGTAGTGGCACATGAACAAAGCCCTCACGAAATAAAATAATGAAATTAACATTCGATTTTTGCTGTCAATTGTGATGTTTTTTAACGAGGAAATGCACTTAATGTTGTCATTTGTGCAGTTATTGAAAAACACAAAAACTAAAAAAAAAAAAAAAACAGCAAAAAAAAAATCTCCTGTATGGTAGAATAGCACAATGGTCAGACAATGCAAAGGAGGGCTGTCATAGAAACTTGATATTCTGAACATGACACTCTTTATAACAAACAATACTGAGGGCTAATTTTACTCACGTCCATTTTAATAATATATTACATATTTTTTCTTATATAACTTAAACTAGAAATAATTTAGAAGAAATCCCTACTAAATAAAGTGTTATATTAAAAAAAGAATTTGCAAAAAAATTTGAGTAAAATCCTTTTTTTACAAAGCCTATGCCAACTCACTTGTCTGTCTGGCAAAAAGTTTTTACAGACTATTTCTTCGACACCCAATCTCGGATGAAGCTGCAATTTAGCATAATTATTTCTTTTACCTGACAACACAAGAGTCAATTTAAAAAAAATTACTTTTGGTAATAAATTACTTTGTTTGGTATCTCAAACAAGGGAAAAAGATAGTACTTGACTGAAGTGGTGGTATAAGCTGAATTAGTCCCCTTTTATATTAGGCTGCCGTCGTAGGCTTAGTGAAAACTGACATGAAATAGAAACAATAAATAACTATACAATCGTCCATGTTCACAGACTCTTTGCTAGCAGAGCGATTACCGCTTTAGCCCACAAGTTCGAATTTAATCGTTCCACGACCCCCTTTTTAAAAAAAAAATACATTTCTTTATTGTTATTAAAGCAAGTTATTTTAGAATGTCTCTAGCGCCAAAATGTGTCATAGTGAGCTCTCAAATTACAAACATATGCATTTTTCTTATCTATATTCTACGTGCCTGGTTGACAAGAAAGATCTATCTCTTTTTGGTTACACTGTCTTTCGGGTTTGAGTTGCTTTTTTTTTTTGTTTTTCAGTGAGATCGTAGCATTTTTATCCCATGGCTAGACATTTTGTTTTTCATGGAGATGTCAGATGTCATGATGACATTTTAGTTGGATGGCGTCACAACCAGAGCGTCGATAAGGCTTTTGTCACCCGATGCAATTAGACAATGATGCCCACTTCCCCGTCTCCGTTATACTTTATAACATAGATCCCAGCAAAATCCTTCGTTGATTTTATCCCCTTTTTTTTTCAAGCAAAATATATGGCCTCCTTCAGTCGCAAAGCGATTTAAAAGATGAATGTCTGGGCGTTAGTGTTGGTCGGAACGATGTCGCCCACACATCAGTTCCCCCCTCGCCACGCAGCAAATTTGTATCAAAAGGAAAGGCAAGTGCCGATACAGCTTGGAGTGAGTGGTGTTGCAGGCTCTGCCAAGGTGTAGCACTAGGTGCTGCAAACTGCCTAAGGGTTAGGCTCCTGATTTTCCCTCAGGGTTGACTCCCGAAGCCTTTCCCAAGGCAGCAGAGGTTTGACTTGAGTGTTTTCCAGCTCCTAGGTGGTTAACCAACCTGGCTAACCAGCCTCTCCTGCCCGAAGCTTACTGGTTAAGGCGCAAGTTACTCTCCTTCACCCTTCACCGCCGGACTTAATATCTGAGCAACGCGTGAAGGCCAGGAGTTGGACTGGTTGTCAAAGGCTATTTGAGACGCATGTCATTGGTAAGCATTTTATAGGTAGTGGAGTGCTTATATCCATTACCACTTACGGGAATGACAACTTTATGGAACCACAAGCATTCTATAAAAACCTAATTTAAGTGAATTTATTGATTTGTTCTTGTGTTTTTTTTTTATAGCCGTCCGCACCCTTACACTCCACTAGTTACACCATCACTTATAACTGAATATAAAAGAGAAATTTATTTATCCTTTATAAAGGTAGTAACTATAACAAGAGTTATTACTGTGCTCTTAACAACTAATAAATGATAGATACCCCGCCCCAATTCATATATTCCGATATATACATAACTGCTGTGATTTTTTTTTGTAAAATGAAAATTATACAACCACGGCAGATAATGTATAAAGAAATTAACACCTCCCAAAGGCTTTCTATAAGAGTTTAGATAACTACTGGTAAGGTTTCTGTCAGACTAGTGTTATCAATAGTTCGATTAGTTCCACGAACTGTAACCAGGCAGGCATCATAACAAAGTTCACCTTGAGTGAGAAAGATAACAGAATAGTTTCGCATGATAATTAGCCTTCATAGATTACTGCGCAATTATACGATTGCAATTATACGATTGCACAAGATATCGACGCACACGAGGGAAAAAAGTATACACACGAGGCCAACAGTGGTGCGTAGTCTTTGAGAAATAATCCACGTTTTTTTTTTTTATCAATAGGCGGAGAAGACTGCATACGTCCTTTCTCTAAACATTAGCTGCGTTCAGGGAGTCTCACAAAGACATAGATCCAGTGGCGTAGCTAAGGTGGAGGGGGAGGGAAGGGTCCAAATTTGAAAATCCACCCGAGCCACACTTGAAAAAAAGGGGGGGGGGGCAAATAAGAGTTCGAAATTTGTTTTTACATTAAATATTAAGCCATTATTGCATGTCATGATGTCGAATGTCAAAATGCAGGGGCCCAAAAGAGCTTAAGCCCCCCCCCCCCCGCCCCGGGCCACATAATCTCTAGCAACGCCACTGCAAATACGTTAGTGTTTGGATAAGATCCTTCATCAACGGACTAGTCGCTGACACATTGTTTATTAGTGTGTTTTAAATCAATTTGTTCAAGTGCCTTGTGTTCTTCTCTCAGCCGACTCTTTACTAATTTCAATGTGCAGGAACTTCTTTCGCTTCTTGAGGCAGACACAAGACAGAGAGAGTCACAGAAAGTGAAGCCCATGTCAATAACTTTTAAATCTTTGAAACTCCGCTGCAAAAAATGTCCTCAATCGTTTTTTTGTGTGTTTCATTCAAATTTTTTATTTTTGTCTTCTGGCTAGTCCACTGGATCTCTGCATCCAGATCCAACTCTTCATCCTCTATTCTTTGATCTTCTCATCTCAAAATACTGTCTTCTTCTTTCCTCCTAAACTTGTAGATCTACTTGGAGTGTATAGTCACCAAACGTCCTTTTCGGGTCGTGTCCTCCGTCCGGCACGTATTAGCCTAAAAAAAAAAAAAAGAAACTAGTCCTGCTTTTACTCTGTATTGTATTACAAAAGCTTATATTAACTCATTCTGTCTGTCTGATACAATAGTTTTATATGATATTTCTCGCAAATCCATTCTTGGATCAAGTTGAAACTTTACACAATTATTCATTGTAACTAGCTAAACACGAATCAATAAAATAATTAACCAATTAGTTTAACTAATCATTGGTCATTGTTATTTTGGTATTGGATAAGGGAAATAATTTGCTACTTATTGAGAGAAGTAGCTGTACATATGGAGTTATTCCCCTTATTACGTTTTGAACTGTAAAGGCACATTCCTCGTTCCATATGCTAGGACAAATTTGTACAAATGCTCCTTCTTCCCTAGCGCTATTAGAGCATGGAATGGGTTGACTGAGCTACCAGGAAAACCAGTGACTTAGCAAAATTTAGTCATTGGTTAATATGCATGACTAAATGCATTACGCATAGGACGTAAATCATCTTTTATGAAGTCTGTGGCATTTTTACGTCTCGAGAGACGATCTTTTCCCTTTGCAACTTCTTGTGTGACTAAAGAGGCCAATCCTTGATACACAGCTGCGATCGCAGGATGGCATATATAATCACCGGTTCCATGACAATTCCCCACATCAGTCAATTCCCCACATTCCCAACTCCCCACAATTACAATTCCCCACATCACAATTCCCCACATTGCAATTCCCCAAATTCACAATTCCCCACGTTTACAACTCCCCACATTGGGATAATATTTATTATAACCATAGACTAATGTACTATATAAGACAGTCCATATAATGATACAAAAGCGTGCCCTCCGTTTCCCCACATCGAGCATTATTTTATTTAAAAACGCTACTTGTTAATAAATATGTAAAAATACATTATCCAAGCATGCATTTTTATATACAATTTGCCTTTTAAAAATTTGAAACAGGTAAGTTAAATTCTATTATTTTTTGAATCTTTCTTAAAACATGCTAAAACGTAACATTTTTGATTTTTATCTTTTTTTAAATTACCAAAATTAAAGTTCTCACTGCACAGTTTGAGATCCCAGAGCAATACAGGGAAATAATTCTTCATGATTCAGGAGCAGAAGATCCTGAAAGAATTCTTGCAATTGGTGACAGAGAACTTATGGATCAGCTGCAGAAAGACACAATCTTTGGAGATGGAACTTTTGACAAAGTGCCTGCCATGTTTTATCAGCTCTACACTTGGCATGCAAAAATTGGCAACTCCTATCCACCATGCATCTACTTCCTCCTTAAAAAGAAAGATCAGCCCACCTACAATAGGATGTTTGAAATCTTGAAGCAACTGCTGCCCAACCTGTCCCCACAGACAATTCTTCTGGACTTTGAAAAGGCTTGCATTACTGCTGCCCAAACTGCCTTTCCAGAGGCACAGATCAAAGGCTGCTTCTTTCACCTTAACCAAAGTCTTCTAAGAAAAATTGGGGCCCTTGGATTGAAAACAGTTTATGATGATCAAGAGCGGCTGCCAATGAGATTCAAGATGAGGTCACTTGCAGCTTTGGCATTTGTGCCAGTGGAGGATGTCAGAGGCCTGTTCAATGATTTGATAGCAGAGTTCCCTGATGAAGACAACTACAATGACCTTCTTGCCTACTTTGAATCAACCTACATTACTGGAGTAAGAGGCAGAGATGCAGTGTTTCCCATTAGAATCTGGAATCATTTTGAAGCTGCTGCTACTGGCCTACCAAGAACAACAAACTGCTGTGAAGGATACCACAATTCACTGAGAGCCCTGTTTCACTGCAGTCATCCAGGTGTGTGGGATCTTCTGGAAGGTCTGAAGAAGGACATGGCCATCCACAGCAAGACATTGGCTGATGCAGATGATGGCAGACCACAGCCAAAAAGGAAGAAGTATGAGACCCTAAATAGCAAAGTAATTGAGGCTGTCCAAGGGTATGCCAATCAACAGGATAAGATTAAGTATTTGAGAAAATTGGCCAACATGCAGTTTCCAAAGTAACCTTTGTGTTTAGTAGTTTCTGTTTACTTTAGTCATTCTTGTCAATTATTAATAGTTTTTGTACTGTACATTTAGTTTAATGATTTTTCTTTTATTAGATAATAGGACCTTATCTAATTCATTATTTTGTACCAAGCATATTTTGTATTAAACTCATTTGTTCATTTGTGTATATCAGTTACTTGTATTTTGTAATCAGTAATGCATTTCAATAAATTGTCATGATATTAACTTTTGGAGATTAATTAATACTATTTGCATTTTAGAATTCCTTCATTATATTATTAATTTAGTGCAATTTATATTATCCCAATGTGGGGAATTGCAATGTGGGGAATTGTGATGTGGGGAATTGTAATTGTGGGGAGTTGGGAATGTGGGGAATTGACTGATGTGGGGAATTGTCTGGCCACCATAATCACCAGGCGCCGTTGCATTTTTATCCTTCTTTCTGCTTCTGTTGTGTATGACATCTGCAATCTGTGACCCTTCCTTTATGCTCTATCTCCATGTAGATCTGTCCAGCGCCACCTCTTTCCAGTTGCCAGTGTCGATTTTGAAGAGCTTCGTGTCGTGTTTGCATACATCCGTGGTGCTTCTTTCTGCTTCTGTTGTGTATGACATCTGCAATCTGTGACCCTTCCTTTATGCTCTATCTCCATGTAGATCTGTCCAGCGCCACCTCTTCCCAGTTGCCAGTGTCGATTTTGAAGAGCTTCGTGTCGTGTTTGCATACATCCGTATAACGTAAAAGTGGGCGACCAGCGGTTCTCCTGCCTTCTATTAGATCGCCATACAGGATGTCCGTGGAAGTCGACCTATTGGCATTCTACGAACGTGGCCAAGCCAGCCAAGGCGTCTGCTGCTGATAACAGAGCGGATGTCCTGGCACCATGCTCTTTGCAGCACTTCCTCAATGGTTATCTAATCTTGCCACCTTATTTTAAAGATCCGTCTTAGGCATCGAAGGTGGAAGACATTCAGCTTTTTTTGCTGCCATGAGTAGGTTGACCATGTTTCACTTCCGTACAGCAAGGTGCTCAACACACAGGTCGGTAGACTAGGGCTTTAGTACTGCTAGTCAGCAATATGTTTTTCCAGACTCTTTTCTTCAACCGTGACATGGTGGCCATTGCCTTGGCTATCCTGTTGTTTATTTCTTAATCCAGTAGAGTGTTGTTGGATATGATGGAGCCAAGGTAACAAAAGTGATCAACAATTTCTAGTAGTTGGCCATTAATGCTTACTTGAGGTGCAGTGTTTGTGTTTTGGACAAGTATCTTAGTCTTGCTTTGACTGATGTTTAAGCCGAACTTCTGGCAAGCAGCAGATAGTTTGTCAACCAGGGACTGTAGCTGAATATCAGAATCAGCCACAATAGCTGCATCATCAGCATACAGGAGTTCCCTGACGAGCAGCTTGTTAACCTTGGTTTTTGCCCGCAGCCTTGATACATTAAATGGTTTTCCAGAGGATCTTGTATGGAAAAACACGCCTTCGTTTATATAAGATAAGAAAATAAGATAACACGTTGTTCCCCTACTTCCCATTCTCAGATCAAGTTTAAATTGTGCATAATTATTTATAATTGAGGAAAATTCATGGAGGCTGATAGTAGCAAACCGCATACAAGGACGTCCTCGTAGAACGTGGCGCTGCACTTTCATGGAGGACCTCAGAGCAGATGACACCAGGTGATAGGGTCAGAACTTAGTGCGAGGCATACAGCTCAAGAAGTAAAGTCCGATGAAAAGGTGCTTGGTAGTTTCCACGAGTAATGAGCTACTGCGATAGTTCACTTCGTCCGAGAAATATGATGTTTAATACATCCATTTTATAACCCTTGATTTACCGCCATATTTAATGAAAAAAAAATGTAAACATGTTTTTATTAAAGTTTTATTTTCTTTTTAAAATATCCTCCTTTGTCAGGCCTTGTCCTGTCCTCCTCTGGGCACGAAGTGTCTGGTAACCCTAGTTTGAGTGTCTACAACTTGGAGTTGGCTACACTTACAATGTTATCAGATCTCAGAACATCAAGTTTGACAGCACATTAATATCCGTGTAATAAAACGTGCTGGAAAAGAAATGCTGTCAAAGATTGGTTTATATTTTAGCAAAGCCTTACCTTTGATCTTATTTCTACTTTCGATTCTACTTTTAAATATAATTTTCTTTTTACAAAAGCTTCTATCAACTCACTCTGTCTGTATGTCTGTCTCTCTGTCTGTCTGGTAAAACGTTCTTACACGTTATTTCTCTCACACCCATTCTCGGATCAAGTTGAATCTTTGCATAATTATTTCTTGTACCTGACAAAACAAGAATCAATTAAAAAAAAAACAAGGTTACAAAGACAGTTTGTATGGAAAATGAAAACACAAACTCAAAATCGGCGAGCTTCGTTACAAAATTGTATCAATTGCAACTTCGAGAATGATAGTTGCACTGGCGGATCCGGGGGAGAGGGGGGGTAGGTAGGGGCGATTCGCCCCCTCACTCGACCGACCCCCTTCGGGTCCGAGCGAATCGTAGTATAGAATTCACACAATTTGTATACGAATTTATTACTTATGTTAATAATATACGCTATTTATTTATATTTGTAGATAAACATGTTGACAATCTGTAATGAAATGTCATGAAATTGAGAAATGACATCGATAGATCGGTAATTCGGTAAAATACGTTGATTTTGAAAGCCTTCTCTGCATCTTAAATTTTGTCTTTGCAGTAGTCAGCTCACTAATTTGTCCTTTACTTTTCCGCCATCATGTGAAGCGACAAACTGGATTAGCAGCTCGGAGCTAATTCCACAGCCTCATTGCTTACACTCTCAAAGTTGGAGCCAATTCCTCGGCCTCATTGCGTACACTCTCAAAGTTGGAGCCAATTCCTCAGCCTCATTGCTTACACTCTCAAAAATGGAGCCAATTCCTCAGCCTCATTGCTTACACTCTCAAAGTTGGAGCCAATTCCTCAGCCTCATTGCTTACACTCTCAAAGTTGGAGCTAATTCCTCAGCCTCATTGCTTACACTCTCAAAGTTGGAGCTAATTCCTCAGCCTCATTACTTACACTCTCAAAGTTGGCGCTAATTCCTAAGCCTCATTTCTTACACTCTCATAGTTGGAGCTAATTCCTCAGCCTCATTGCTTACACTCTCAAAGTTGGAGCTAATTTCTCAGCCTCATTTCTTACACTCTCAAAGTTGGAGCTAATTCCTCAGCCTCATTGCTTACACTCTCAAAGCCGTTTATCAAATGATTTACTTCATTATAGATCTATTCCAGTTCACTCAAAGCTTTATATAGATCTCGAGGCTCATCTTTCAATAGTTTTAACACATTACAATTTTGCACTTGACAATAAGCAGAACAATAATATCGAATAAGCTGCAGCTTCCAGGAGTTCTTTTTCCTTTGAGGCACACACATTTGTGAGTGTCTTATAAACTATTCTTTTCCTGTTAGGTTTAAGAAGCGCCCATCTTGATATGCTGTGAGCAAAATACTTAAAAGTTTGTACTAAGTCAAAAAAAAAAATCGCAACTTCTTGAGCGCAGCTGATGGGATCATTTAGAACCAAAGTGAAGTTGGTGGTTAGCACCAAAGTGAAGTTGGTGGTTAGCACCAAAGTGAAGTTGGTGGTTAGCACCAAAGTGAAGTTGGTGGTTAGCACCAAAGTGAAGTTGGTGGTTAGCACGGTAAACAAATAGCACAAGTGAATGCTGTTGTACAGTCCCACACACATCTGGAAAGCAACATAACAGCATAACCTCGCAATTTACTGCTGTTTTTTATTACTATGGGTATTTTTTTTTGCTAATTCTGCAGACATCTGGTTCTCACATATATGAAAATCTAGAAATGACTCTCTGATTGCTATTTCTTTGGGTATTCTCTCATCTGAGAGCACGAAACAATATCTTGAATTGATGTTAATCGACTTTTACAAAAGTGTAATTATTTTTTTTTCCATCTCTTGTGTTACCCCTAAGGGCTCACATGGGCCCTAATTGGTCATGACCCATCAGCCCAAGCGCAATGAAACCCCTTCGCACAATTGTTGCTACTCATAGGGCTGTGGATCCTTGATTGTCTTGGCTCATTGAGTCCCTTCACGTCATGGATTCCAAGCCACTGATGCAATTATAATTCCACAAACGGATTGCTCGGGGCCTAGTCTGGGCGGGGATAAACATACTATCAAAATTAAGATTTTATTTTTTGAAAATACATTCGTCTTTGCAATAAAATGCTGTTTTTTTTAATCGCGCGTGGAATTGGAACCCCAAAATAACAATTTTATCAATTTTTCAGGAGATTTTTATGAGTGTTCAAAAATTTTTAATAATTTCTGGAGATTTCCAGGACTTTTTTCGTATATTTTGCAGTTTCATGAGATTTTCAGGAGGTCCTGGAAAATCAGCAGAAACCGCGGAAATACTATTATTATATATATGTGATATTAGTTTAATTTTAAAATTTACACTTAGAATTAGTGCGGGGCCTATAAAAGTGCGGGGCCCACAGCGGCTGCATAGGTTGAAAAGGCATAAGGCCACACCATTGTGGTTCCAGTAGCATACGCCAAAGCGTAGTAGGCGCCAAATCAGGAATCGAACCACTGCATTAAATATTCTGTCGTTACGTTCGTTACCTTAAATTACATTATAGTCACGTGTTGTACCTACTGATAACTTTCTTATGCAAATATGAATTACTTACACTTTGGGGAGGGTCGCGGATAGGCCATGTCGCCCTGGGCGCCTGGCACCCTAGTTGTAGTTCCTGAGTCCTAAGTTGTTGTTTTTTCTCGAGCCCAAAGGACGCTTAACAATTCTCGACTCAAATCAAAGGCCGAGCACCGATGCTCAATCTTCCTAGCTCAGGCAACAATTATCTCGCTTTGCAGCCGACATTCGTTTTAAAAATAAACCTTAGTTGTCAGCAGACAGGCGAATGTTTATTTTGACAATTCAGTTAATGTGCCCATTTAACTAATAGCTCAATGTCAAGGCCAGTACATACACCAGATTATGCACATAGTAACTAATGTAGTGTAAGATAGCAGGGAAATGTAGTCATCGGCATGTAGACCTATAGCATGTACAATCGCTTTATGCATTCACCCTGACCCACTGACCTAAAGACAGCACTGCCCTCCGGCGGACGGAAAAGAATGTTGTTAATTCATCCAGTTACACATTCCCAAATGAGCTTTTTTTGCAGCAGCCTTTCTGTACTGGTAATAAGTAAAAGGGATATTATAACAACGGTTAACAAATATGTCAACTTAAAGGGTGGTTATCCGTATTTGACTTTTAAAATATGTGAAATACACAACAAGAAAAAAACAAACAAACAATATATACATAAATAATATATTTTTTTTAAAAAAAGGTTATATTTAGCGTAGATAAATCACTTAATTAGGATCAGTCATGTAATAAACTTTGTGAAAAATTTAGACCAGGGATGGGCAAATTATGGCTCGCGGGCTACGGAGTGTTTCATGTTGCCCTCGGACTCCTACAATCAGGTGTGCCTAAATGATATCTCTATAAATTATCGAAACTGTCTCATTATAAAAAGTTTCAAGTAAACGAAGATAATGCCTATTGGCTATACATAATTACACTCAATCTAAGATACAATCTCTGGTCAGTATTTATTCAATGCCATGAAGAACTGTGTTGAGTATGCTTGGAACAAGATAGCAAGTGTAACAATTGATGGAGCTCGATCTTTAACCATGAAAAACTTGTTTTGTTCTTTAAAATAAAGAATATCTCAACCATAAACTCTAAACAGGAAAATTTGCACAAAAGCTGCGTAAAATATCAACACACAATACAATACATAATAATGCATAGAAAACTTGACCACTGGCAGTTCCGACAAGTCCCGGGTACGCTGCTCTACCTCACCGTGGCACCCGGGTGGAAACGGTTGCTTGAGGGGGCAACTAGGCTAAATGAATGGCGAAACATAATTCCCGTGGGGATGCCCACAGGTAGACGAGAGGCCACCTCTTGCACGGGCGGATTTGCAAAAAAGTCCCCACAAACCTGTCACACATCCATGCGGTGTTCCTCAAACGGACCGTTACATAAATGGCGAGTCCCCCACTGTTAGGTTGGTATAACGAAGGAAAATGGCGGAGGCTCCCGGTGTCCTCGGCCTTCGGCCATGTGTAGCCAAGCATGCGTCGGGGGCCAAAGGTATTGGAAACAGCAATGTTTTACATAGGCATTGACTCGGGTCTCTCTCAAACAGAACTGTGTTCCCACAGTTTTTTTTTTTTTACTGTTTGGCGTCCAAACAGGTTTTTTTTCAAACTCAGGGCTCGAAGAGCCTTCGGCTCAGCCCTTGGACGATCAACAAGGTTCCGACAAGTATTAGAAGATTTAGAAAAAAAATATTCCGATGCATCCGCTGGCCTAGCGTGGGCAAGGTAATGAAAAAAAATTCTCAAGAAAGAATTTTTTATGTTCCTTGAAAATCATTGACTTTGACCTTGTTACTAATATTTCTAATGAAGTGTGGAAGACAGACTTCAAGTTTTGCACAAGTACTATTCAAATGTGTTGTTTGCATATGAAATGTAAGTGCATGTTAAATCTTTTCGAACAATGCGTTCCCATTTCTCCAGGCAAGCAAGTGATAACAGGCCTTGTCATTTTCTTTTGCTGTAAGGTGAAACTATATCTAGTGAAATGGTTAAAGGTACAAGACTTATTTAGATTCCCCAAATGTGGAATTTATAAAAGGAAATCTTAAGACGTCAAGAACCAGTTTTCAATACTATCAGCTGGCATCAGCTCACCATTTAGCGCAGAAGCTGATTCAGCTCAAGAGGACATAACTTCAAGCAAATTACGACCTGAAAGAGAAGTTCCAGTCAATACTTCCGCGGGAGCCTTATGGGTGTCAGAAGCTGCATTTACACACCTAAATAAAACTGCTAAACTTTCACATTAGTTTGGTACACAATGAGTACACATAGATATGGGAAACATTTGTATTTATGAGTATACTAAACAAGTGTACTCACAGGTCTATGGTGACTAACTGTAATTTGACAGCAGTCACAATGATAACAATTAGTGAGCTAGTTTCACACTTCTGGGACATTACGCACAAGAGTAAACATTAGGTACAATGCTATGAACGCGGTGCAATGTTGTGGTGTAAAAAGACAATAGCATTTTTTTTTAAATCGTAAAATTGGTTACAGAAATTGCTAACTCATATTGTAATTCCTTAATTGGGAGTGTAAAAAAACAGAAAGCGAATGTATAATACAGTATAAATATGAATTAAACGACATTATACACCGTTAGCTAGCGTATCTTTCTAAGTTGTAAGTTATATATATATGTAATAAAATGAGGCCCCATTCCCTATATTTTTTAATGAGCGAAGGAGATATAGCGTTAAAAATTATTTAAGGGGACTAAACTCAACAAATTAAACATATCTGTGAATAATGAATAATTAGTTTCCTTTCTTAGTATCAAACTAAATTTTTTATTACCAGTAATTAACTGACTAATTGGTTACATTTTTGGTTACATTTTTTCTATTGATTCATGTCTTGTCTATGCCAATAAATATTTGTATGCGAAGTTTCAACTTGATTCGAGAATGGGTTTGGGATAAATAACATGTACGAACATTTTACCAGACAGGCAGCTGATATAATACAACAGTGAGATTCATAACAAATGAATATTTACTTTTGACTAGAGTAACACCATTAGTAAAAGCACTAAATTTAGTCTTCAGGACAGAAGACTTAAAAGTAAAGTAGCAACTATACATAAAACACTGAACCATAATCTTGAAATACGAAAACAAAATTTAATAAAATACTCTAAAAGACACAAAGATAAGTACACATTTTTCATCCCATATGCTAGGGCAAATTTGTACAAATACTCCTTCTTCCCTAGTGCTATTAGAGCATGGAATGGGTTGCCTGAGCTAGCCAGGAAAACCAGTGACTTGGCAGAATTTAAGCCATTGGTTAATATGCATGACTAAATGCATGACGAGTAGGACGTAATCATCTTCTTTTTTTAAGTAACGTCTGTATTATATAAGACAAGATAAGGGTGTCATGTGGCCAGCACAATTACCAATCGCCTTTACATTCTCCAACTATTTTCAATTACCTATTAGAGTTGCGTGGTTTCAGGAGGTCTTAAAAGTCCCTAAATTCATAATGTCAGTCTTTACCATGATTTGAAACCGAAACCTTTCGGTTCAAAAGCCACTACCTCTCACTCACACACACAAAGACTTTTTCTAATCTCTCTAAAGCGGTGTATCCTAAATTGTGTGTTCGGGTAACCCTAGAGTTCAGCAAGGCCTGAATAGGACTTCCACAAACTACTGGGCTAATTAACTAGTAGGCCACCCGTGAACCTCTCTTCAAAAGTAAGCAAAGTGTTCCACTAAATACTCAGAATGTGCAAAGTGTTCCACTAAATACTCAGAATGTGCAAAGTGTTCCACTAAATACTCAGAATGTGCAAAGTGTTCCACTAAATACTCAGAATGTGCAAAGTGTTCCACTAAATACTCAGAATGTGCAAAGTGTTCTGTTAAAGAAATGGGAATCAAATTGAAACATGTCTTTCCACTCAAAAAAATGTCATTTATTAAGAGTAACAACAAAAAAAAAACAACTAAAACAAATTAATTCCACTTATCTTATTCATGGTAAAACAGTAACACAGATTAAAAACTCAAAATACCTAGGTGTTATAATAAATGAAAAAATATCATGGCATCCCCATATCGATGAAACTATAAAAAAAAATTAAACAAAGCATTTGGGTTTATTAAAAGAAATTTCTACAAATCAAAGAACATTAAACTAACATGTTATTAAACCTTGTTAGGCCAATAATAGAATATGCATCCTCTGTTTGTGACCCCTCAACTTAAGAAAACATTAAGAAAATAGAACAGACACAAAATAGAGCAGTGAAATTCATAACAAACAAATATTTTCATTTGACTAGAGTAACACCTTTAGTAAAATCACTAAATTTAGAAACTCTCCAGGATACAATTATACATAAAACATTAAACCATAATCTCAACTTCAAAAATAAAAACATTGTAAAATACTTAGAAAGACACAAAGATAAAACTACACTATTTGTTCCATATGCTAAGACAAATTTGTACAAATGATCCTTTTTTCCAAGTACTATTATGGGTTATTATGTGTGCGTTATACAACACATCTCAGCACAGTCACATTATGAGACGTCATTAACCGACAGTAAAACAAACTCAAAGGAAAGCATTCACAAATACCACGACTTATGCAGAAGATCACGTGACCGAGCAACTAAGACACCTTTAGGATGAGTTGGTTGTTAGGCACGTGATCTGCATTAACACCTCTCGTGAGTGATCCATCTTTACATAACATCCGACACCAGGACACTTCACGTTCGATCCTCTTCAAGTTTCTAGTTCTTGTTAATAAACCCATTGCTTTAATATAAACCTTCTTCATCACAACTTAACTATATCACACAGCTCTCACACTTACTGCATCTTCGTTTCTGCACTGATATATTTATATCGTTTCTATATATATATATATATTTTTTCAATCTCGAAAGTACCGCGTGACAAGATAATTAAATCTTTAAAAAAAAAATTGTTCCTTGTATTCTCTCCCCTTGGCTCAGCTCATCCCCGAGCCATTTCCGTATTAGACTTTCAGCATCTGTGATTTTAATAAATTATGACTTACGCGAAAAGTGAAGGATATATTTGACACATCCCCAGTGAATCCATCAAGAAGTTTAAGTTGGTTGCCTGGCTATATTCATTTGTTATTTATTATCTGTATATACGATAGTAACATTAACATAAGTCTTGTATCAGCATTTTTTTTCAAACTCATAATGATTGGTAGCATGAAATAAAAACATAAAAAAAACAACAAAGGTTACAAAGACAGTTTGTGTGGAAACACAAACTCAAAATCGGCCCCCGAAGTGGTCCACACAGCCAGGTAAAAGGCAGGTTTCAATATTTTCAGAAGGAATATCAGAATAAGATTCTATCAAAGGCAAATGACAGAGATGAATAGAGAAAGAAGGTCCTCAACCGTCCAGCAGACCAAGGGATAGATAAAAGTGAGGGTGGAGTTAAGTGTAAACTTTGCCTAACTGATGCCATATAATGATCATATAATTGATCTAATGGTTTTGTAAAGGGTCAATCTCTTATTAAAAGTCTCATGAAAAAATAATCCGTAAAAAAAACAAAAAACAACCTTTTGTTAAGAGTTTCATTCCGGCTTGTGCGCACTGTATTTTACGTGATAATATGAAAAACTACTTATTAAATGTTGTTTTAAATAATGTTCCACTTATATACATATTAAATAGATTTTTCTCTTTAAAAAAAAAGCAAACATTTTTTTGGTAAATGTAGTAGTTAGTATGACAGAACTTAATTAACTTAGCAATACATTTTAAAAAATTAAATGTTTTTGACAAAAAATCTAAAATCGTTTGCATAAATGTGTCAAAAATATGGTAAATAATCAGCTCCCTTACTAAATAGCCTCATGTGTTTGTTACTATTAATAGTGAATAGCTGTAAAAATGGTGAATTTTAATGAAAAAACTACTTGCATAGTTGATTTTAAAAATTATTTTTTTTGCTTTCAGAAAAGAAAGAAGTAGCCGTTGCATCAGAACTTTGGAAGGTCTAAAATATCAAGATGTCAGATTTTCAATTTCTTTTCTAGTTTAAGAGATCTAAACGGGACAGACGAACGGACAGACAAACCACACAAAATAATAGCGTCTATTCCCCTTTCTGGGGCAGCTAAAAAGAAATCCTTCGAGTTATTTTTAGTAGATAAGGAGCTGAGTTCTTTTAGCCAGCTTTTGGTTGCTGAGCTGTGAGCTCTTTTGCAGACTGTGCCAAGGAAAAATAGTGTGCTGTTCTCTTCAGTTGTTCAGCACTGCCGTACAGAGTGTTGGTTATGTTGCGCTGTATTGGTAGTAGGGTCTGCCTAAGGTGGATAAAAACTATCAGATCCATTTAGAAAAAGGGAATGGCTGCCCTGCTATTATAAATTGAAAGGCAATTAAGTCACCCAGAGAATCACTGATTTAGATTGCTTCCTCTTGAGAATGAATGTGTTTTTGATCTGTTAGGACACCTTTTTTCCCCTGTCTAGCTGTCTAGGGCAGCCTCAGCCCTCTTGATCCATTGTTAAATTGAGATTATTTTTTTGAAGATTGTATTTTCATTAATAGTTGACAACAAACTTAAACGGTATGTGACCATATAGGGAGGTCTTCTGGGCTGGAAAAAAAGAAGAAGAAGCCGAGAGAGAAAGCGATAAGGATATCAACACTAAAGAATGGACGGGCCTGTCATTGAGACTCTGGTCAAGGCAAAGGAACGAATGGAGAATAACGGTTGACAGATCATGTGTGGTGCCCCTACGGTCCTATAGATTAATTGATAAGTGAAGGTAATACGATATTTTCTCAAATCTAAGTTTTTAATTGTCTAGAGATATGGTGCCAGGTTATGTTAAGAGATTGTTTCGGTCTTAGTGCAGAGTGGTATGTAAAGGAAGGCTAGTGGAAGATGAGTCAACACTGCTTATTAAAGTCTGTTTTAAAATATTTTCAACGTATTTACATACTAAATGCTTTCTTTCTCATTAATTTTTTGTATAGTGCTAGTAGCTTGTATAAAAACACTACATTTAGCAATACTAATATTTTTATAACATTAGTAAAAAAATATAACAACAACGTTTGAATAAATGTTTTAAAAATATACTAATACATTATCTACTATGTCAAAGTAGTCTCCCATGTTCTTATTTTACTATTAATTGTGAATAGTTTTAAATATGTGTGTATCTTTATGAAAAAAAAATTGCTTGCATATTTAATTTTAAAAATTAGATGCTTCGCTTTCACAAGAAGTGTCCTTTGCAACAAAACTTGGCAAGATATAAAATCTCATGATATCGGATTTTCCATATCTTTTCTAGTTATTGCGATCTAAATCGGACGGACGGAAGGACAGAAAGGCGAAAAGACAAACAACCAAAACTTATAGCTGCTGATAGAATTTTCGGCAATAATACTGTCACGAATCAATCAATAGTGCTGATGTCACAATCTAAGATGGTACTATGATAGATGTCACGTTGAAGATTATCTTGATCTATATCGCACTATCAATGATCGTGGTTGCCGAGGATTCAGAAGTCGTCAGTTGATAAGATGATCATCTAGAAATTGCTAGTTGATAAGAGGATCATCTAGAAGTTACTTGTTGACAATACGCTCTAAGTATATTATTATATATTCAATGAAGAAACTTCTCTTCGTCTAAAACAATTACTTTAATTCAAAACTTGGAAAAGCTATTCACAAATAATTACAATGGCTAAATATACTTGAATAGAATAGATGATCTACACAATAACATAATTATGTCTTCTTTCTTGAGTTCTAACACTAAACTCAGTACATGTTATATCTAACACGTTCTGCACAAGACGTTCTTATCAACTGGCAACTTCTAGACGATCATCTTATCAACTGACAACTTCTGAATCCTCGGCAACCACGATCATTGATAGTGCGATATAAATCAAGATAATCTTCAACGTGACATCTATCATAGTACCATCTTAGATTGTGACATCTTAGCACTATTGATGATTGTGACACAGATACGAACAGCATAGTTTACAATTACCCTGTAACAAGAGGCTTTCTATTATGATCATAACATTGGTCTAGTGTAAATTCGTACGAGTTCTAGTCTAGATATAGATCTATGTCTAGTTTGTATGACAAATGACAATGGAGATATTAATTTTTTATTTGCGGGGGGGAAAGTCTTGTTAAGTCATTTGTATACAATTGTAGCTTAAAGTAGGTCAAGAATTATTTATTTTCGTGTTGCCAATTTATCAAATTTTGTAAGAAGAATAAATCTTTCTTAATTTCTCTTTATTACATTTAACATATTATTAATTTTGAATATATGGATAAGGTTAATAATTATTATTTTAAAAAATATAAGTGCACGCTAAATGAATATATGGAGATGCTGTGGCTGAGAGGTAAAGCACTCGGAACCAGAAGTCGCGTGTTCGAATCCTGGTGAAGACTCTAGGTGGACCACTTCGGGGGCCGATTTTGAGTTTTGTGTTTCCACACAAACTGTCTTTGTAACTTTGTTTAAAATGTTTTTCTTTTTTTAAAAATTTATTTTTCATTAGTTATTAAGAGCAAGGTAATCACCTTTACAAATAGTCATCAGATTCATAAAAGAGGAATTATCTTTAAGAAAAAAAAGTAATTTTTTTATATATCTTATATCCACTCACTCAGTCAGTCTGTCTGTTTCTCTCTGGTCAAAAGTTTGCACACGTGATTTCTCCCACAGCCAATCTCGGATCAAGCTGAAATTTTGCACAATTATTTCTTTGACCTGACAACACAAGAATCTATAAAGAAAAATAACCAATGGGCTTTGTTGCTGCACATAAAAATTATATATGTGTCTTTTCAGTAAAAGAATATACAAAAGTCATTTCTCTATAGAGGAAGTTACAAAAGTTATTTAAATAATATAAAATCACAGACCTATATATACTACAATAAATATAGGTATTTGCTCTCTATTTACAATTTATTTAGGTAGGTGCTATTTTACTATTACACACCAAGTATCAGATTTTAGAAAAACCCAGGTTCGTTTTTTTTTAATACAACGCCATTCGCTAACATGTATTGATCTAAATTGCATATATTAATTAGTATAATTAAATCTATATATTTAAATCTGTATGAATGCTTTGGTAATATAGTAGATCTAGAGCTACATATTATAAATGAGATTAGTAGATTTATGTTAATAAATTAAGTAGATCTATTGTTCTACAACTTTAGAATCTACATAATTTTTTTTGGCATCTCGTACAGCATAGCAGACAAACTTGAAAATAACGGAAAGAAAAAGTGTGTAATACTGAGATCCTCGCGAGATCGGGCCATTCTCAGCATCTTTACGGTCCTCAGGCAACGCCGCCTGCGCTAGCTCGGACATGTTCGGCAGATGGAAGCATTCTGTACGGGCAACTTGCTTCTGGCTAAAAAAAAAATGGTCGCCCCAACCTCCGTTACGTTGGTTATCCGAGCCTGGCCAGAATCCTCCATTAACCATTGACCATGTCGAAAGCCTTGATGAGGTCCACGAAGTCAGCGTATATATAGGCTTATATAGTATACTAAACTTCAGTCAAGTCTAAAAGCTCTAGATCTAGACTGCATAGAGTTACAGTCTTTAGTAAATTCTGATTATCTTAGACTCTATTTCTACTATATTTATAACCTAGATATATATTTTAGAAGTAGATCTATACTGATTCTATAGTTACAATTTGAATTCACCTTGAATATTATGATTATATAGATAACAGATTATAACCAGATTTTGTAGATCTATAACTATTATGACAAGGCCTATGGCATATGTGTGAGATCAATTTTTTAAAGCGACAATAATTAATGGACTTTCATCTAAAACAAGTTCATTCATTTATTCACATGCGATTTTTTTATATCTATAAGCTTAGCATTAGTTCGGTCCCCAATGTCTCACAACGGCTGATACGAGAAGTCAGATATAAACATCACAAGAAAACACGTGACCCCTTAACTCAAGAAAACATTAAGAAATTAAAACAGACACAAAATAGATAGTGAGATTCATAACAAACGAATATTCACAATTGATTACAGTAACACCTTTTTAAAAACACCTTTTAAAAAATCATTAAATGTTTAAAAATCACACATTTTTTTAATTTCTACAATTATTTTTGTGTGTGAAATAGTGTATCGGAAAATGCCGGGTAATTGAAGTAAGCTAGTCCTTAAAAAAACTACACAGATCTTGGGTAAAAGACTCGTCAAATAAAGTACCGTAAATGTGTAGTTTCACACGCTTGTTTCAAGTCTTTTCTTTTTATAACCTCTATCGGGTTTTATACCAACTACCCATATTTTTGTGCAGAATTTTTTTTTTCTATCGGGCACACTTAAAATTATAGCATAATAATGTCAGTTTAATTTAAAAAGAGAACTGAAAAATGTAAAAGATATATAGGAAAAAGGTACTTCCGGCCCAATTTATAATTCTAGTTTTAAGCCAAAGAAACAAAACGCATACGCGTAACAAAGCCCATTAGTTAATTAATTACTGGTAATTAATTATTTTGTATGATATCTTAAACAAGGGAAAGAATTTGTACTTGACTGAAATGGTGGTTTAAGCTGAATTAGTCTCCTTTATACATTGTCGTCTGGATTTTAGTGAACATAACCTGAAAAATAGGACGAGACTATAGAAACAAGAGATAACTATAAAATCTTCTATGTTCGTAAGCTCTTTACTAGCAGAGCGGTTACCATTTTGGCTTGAGAAGTCTGAGACTACTTGAACTAGGAGTTCGAATTCAGGTTAGGGTTTTTTAATGTTTATAAATACTTATTATTGTAATTCTAGATCTATTATGAATTTAATTACATGACTGATCTAAACTAATTGTTACAACTACGCTTTATATAAGCTTTGTTGTTGTTTTTTTTAAAATTATTTTTTGTTTTTCTTGTTATAGTTTAAATTTTTTTTCTTCCTAAAATTAATTATTTTCATTTGAGTTTCCGTTCACGTTAACATTAATCGATTTCTCTTATTTTTAAATCCTATAACAACAATTAGACTACAACCATATTCTCCGTGCCACATGATGTAACAAGAGCTCAGGCCAATCCGTAATACTTCTACAAATTTCTTTGGTGTCCAGCCACCTGACCTGCTGAACGTGTTCTGGAAATATTTATTATATAACTGAAAAGTCACAATAATAATCCTCTTGTTTGGTCGTTGTTTTCTTGTGGAGCCCAGACAATAATGGGAACATGTGACCACTCTTTTAGCTACTTTGTTTCTGTAGTTCCACGGTAATCTTTACAATCGTCGAGCTAAGTGGTTTTTAAAAAAATATTTTTAATGAATATCGTCGTGTGCTTATTACAGAAAAAAAAAAAAAAGACAATTAGAAACTTTTACGTTCAGAGTCTCCAGGGAATCTAAAAAAAAAATTGATCGACATTTTACACTCTTGAGAATTGCTGGTATGAAGGTGAGATCACGTGAGCAGGTTATATAGCAAGTTGTGTGGCCAGCCGATTAGGTAAGACGTGAGCTGCACGTGAGAGCAATGTATGGTACTCAATGACTGAGAGCAATGTATGTTTGTATGGTCGTTTTTGTTCTTCGTAATCATTGTAGAAGTCATTTGAGTATTACGTTGTTGGTATTTTGAGATCCTGATGTACTGCTGTAGTAATGCGCTTTTTTTTTTTAATGTAATCATGTTCAGTGGCGTAGCAAGGTGCCGCCGTGGGCCCGGGTTCAAGAATAGGATGATTGTGATAATTAGTGTTTTTCTTTAGTGCCAATATTGTTGATGTTTTTTTTGCATTTATGGTAGTTCCATAACACTACTTATATTTTGTTTTTACAAAGCTTATATCAACTCATTCTGTCACTCATTCTAGGATCTAGTTGAAACTTTGTATAAATAGTCTATGAAATAGACAAAACATGAATCAATTTAAAAAAACAACAATTAGTCTATTAACTACTGTTTATTAATAATTGTGTTTGTTACCGACACGGGAAATAAATCCTTCATTATACGCATAAATTGCTAATTATGTAGGGTTTGGTTCCCACATATCAATGTTCACATTATTTTTTCCACATCCATTCTCGGATCAAGTGTAAATTTTAGCTAATTATTTATTGTACTTATTAAAACACGAATCGATTTTTAAAAATTAGCCAATTGGACAATTAATTATTGGTAATTATTATTTTTTTGTTTGATATTGAATAAGGGGAGAGCACTTGTACATTAGTGAGAAATTAGACTGAAACAAAACCAACCTGCTCAAATTTTGCGTTGTGACATCTGTCTCTCACGTAAACATCTCAAAAACTAAAATTACTATTTTAAATCCTATTTTAGCATCACCTTTTTGTGTTAAAAGTAGGCGAAAATTCAACAGGTTGACTTTGACAATAATTTTTTTTAAAATTAAATATGCAAATTAAAGTAGGTATATATACATATTTTAAAAGTTCCCCTATCGGACCATGCGGTTTATAGGTAGATGATGTAGGGGTCATGTTTCTGTGACTTACGGTTGACCAGGGTGTCATGTGGTCATCACAACGATCAACCTCCTTTAACTTTTCCCGACTTGTGACAGGAACCCATTAGAGCTGGGTGGACTCAGAGGAGCCCTAAAGATTCAGGAAATAAAACCCCAGTCTTCGCGAGAATCGAACCCAGTACCCTCCGGTTCGGAAGCCTAGCGCTTAACCACTCAGCCAACGCTTCTCCTAAAGTAGATATAAACACACCCAGGTACGCTGTTCTGCCTCATCGTGGCACCTGGGTGGAAATGGCTATTTGAGGGGGTAGCTAGGCTAAATGAATGGCGAAACAAACTCCCGTGGGGATGCCCACGGGTAGACGAGAGTCCACACATTGCACGGGCGGGGTTGTAAAAAAAGTCCCCACGAGCACGTCTCACATCCATGCCCCGTTACATAAATGGCGAGTCCACCACAGTTAGTTTTGTACAACGAAGGAAAATGACGGAGGCTCCCGGTGTCCTCGGCCTTCGGCCATGAGCGGCGAATCATGCGTCGGGGCCATTGGAAACAGCAATGTTTTACATAGGCATTGACTTGGGTCGCTCTCAAACAGAACTGTGCGTTCACACAGGTTTTTTTTTTTTTTTTTTAACTGTTTCGGCTGGACGACCAAACAGTTTTTTTTTTTTCAAACTTACAGCTCGAAGAGCCTTCGGCTCAGCTCTTTTGGACATCAACAAGGTAAAAACACAGGAAACTTTTAAAAGATTTCATAGGCTTAACCCGATGTGCCTGGTTGTGTGGTATACGTTGTGGACTGCAGTCTGGATTTCCAGGGTGCACACCCTGCACGATGCCAGCCCCCTCTCTCCTGCGGGAGATTTACAAACAAAACAAAAAACATACATTTATGACTGTAAGAACCTGCGTGTACAATCGACTCACAGTTGCCGCCCACGAGTTCAGATGTAACACAAACTCTTTATATTATTTCGTTTATAAATAATATTGAAACCAACAATAACTACTGCAACAACAGCTGTACTGCTATATCTATTCTAATAAAGCAATAGAGTATTCCTGGTTAAAGCTTACGATTTTCTGAGGTAGATTATATAAACTTATCTGTGTCTATTACTTTCTATGGCATATAGTTAACGAAGGTGTCCTGTCGCCAACACAATGATCAACCGCCTTTATTTTACCAAACTAATGTCACGTACCTATTAGAATTTAATGGACTCAGGAACGTACTAAAATCCCGAAATTCCAAATCCCAGTCTTCGTCGGGATTCGAACCCGAGATGCTTCGGTTCGGCAGCTTGGTGCTTTACCACTCAGCCAACACGTGCCCATGTACAAGTGAATTTCTTCAACTTTATTCGGATCGATTAACTAGCACCATTTTATTATATGTTATGTCTTAACAAATGTCATTACGAGTGAAATCTTTTATATTATCCTTTCTTAAAAAAAACAAAAACAAGAAAAAAAAAACATAAAAAAAAAATTTGAAAAACACAATATCTCCATTATTTAACTACAATTATAATAAAATAATACACACACACACAAAATGAAATACATTTTTCGATCAATTCGGTTATTGAACCCGTAACACCGTTTGCTGGTAGAACTTATGCATTTATTTTTCGGCCAGCGAGAAAGGTTTAATTTTGTTATTATTTATTGGTATGTTCATTATATGGATATTTAGATCTGACACTAGACCTAATGTGTTGATTTAGAACTCTTAAAAGATCTAATTAGTTGTAATCTATATTAGATTTACGTAAAGAAAAAATAAGCAACGCTTATAGATTTCAATAAAATTGGAATAATTTTAAATTTACTCAGTTTATTGTTATCGCATAATCACGCTAATACGGCTGACTAGCCCATGTTGGCTCTAGACCTAGATATAGTCTCCAGCCAAATTTACATTTATTTATTTTTTTACTTTGAAAAATTATAATGGTCAAACTAGTAATTCTTTTCTCAGCGATAAACACCAACTGTTAAATTTCTAGGAAAATCGTTAGAGCCAGTTTTGAGATCAGCTGTCCTGGTTCCAGGTTTCTGCTGGTTCCATGAAGATCTGACTTGAAAAGAGGTATTGTAAAAATAATTTTTATTGCGTCCTTGTGAGAGTAAATAGCATAACACTACAAGTTATGTCATATTTTTATTTGTTCCCCTTTCACATCCCCGCTCATAGTTTCATTTCGAAACTCTATTCGACTCACGCGACATGAAGGCTCCAAGCAACCAGGTAAGTTAGGTAAGTGGCCCTCCTTTCACGTGCTTCTACCTGCGTGTATTACCCCGTCCCTTCTTGTGCAACAGCTCCTGTCTTCCCTCCACTACCACCTCCGTTGTCACCACCGATCAATAATTATAGCGTTTTTTTTTTTCAGACATTGTAATGCGATCACCAACGCCCGCAAGATGTTTGGTAACAGAATATTTTCTGGATCTAAATGTGGAGACGGTTAGGCTGACAGCTTTGATAGCTGATAATTTACAGTAATGAATTAGCCGCATTTGTAGGCATTAAACGCTGAGAGTGAAAGTCTAGAGGGAAATCTGAAGAAAGTAGTGTACATTTCTATCTGGGTGGTTTTTGTGGGTTTTTTTTTTTTCATGAATTTTTGGGTTTATCTTAAAGAAACATTTTTTTTTCAGGAAAATGATTTGGTGGAAGTGGGAAGGGGGGAAGTATATTTTGTATATCCTAACCCAATTCCGTGTCCAACAGAAGCAAGACCTAAGATCTACTACTAATAAAGTTTATTATAATAAAAATTCATGGAAATGTACTCAAGTAACAATTTACCCTATAGTGATATCCTCAGTAGAATGAGATGTAACTACTGACTTTGTAGACATCTTCGAGTCACTAAAGATGTTTACGTAGGAAGATTTTTTTTTCTTTCAGAGGGCAGTACATTCTCAGACCTGACACAACATCAAAAAATTCTGGTCCTTGACATTGCCAGGGAAAGACTATTAATTCATTTTTTATAATAATAATGGTCTTCGGCATAGAAAACTAGGCAGCTGCCTAGTGCCTACGATTGGTTGGGGCCTCGCACAGAACTCAAAGCATTTTTAAAAAAGAAATAGCTCAACTTGTGCCCAATGTCTTGTTGGAGGACACTAGCCTGATGACTAGGTTTGAAATATATTTCGTAATTTTAAAATTTTTCGCTTTTTAAAAAATTTTCTATTTCACTTGGGGGCCACAAAATTCACCTCGCCATGGGCTTCCGATTTTCTAAGGCCGGCCCTGATGGAAATAGGCAGAGCACGAATAGGATGGCTTGATGATGTAGAGGCAGACGTACAACAGCTAAGAGTCCATGCAACGAGACGAATAGTTCAATACACAGAAATGTTTGTTGTTGTTTGTTGTTGTTTTTTGTTGCTTTGTTTTGTTTTGTTTTCGCTTTGCCGAATTGATGCTAAACAGACAGAGAAAGCGATGGGAGAACAACATAAAAGAATTGAAAGAAATTCTATCCACAGCAAAAAACAGAGAAATGGAGAGACACAGTAAACAGATCTTGTGTTGTGCCCCAACGGTTCAACAAACTAAGAGTTAGGTGAAGGTAAAGATGAAATAGATGGGTAAAAAAATAAACAGCAGATATCTTTTCTATGGTGTTGGGCAAAATGTCATCCTTAGATATCAAAGATTGTGTTCACAGCGTCTAGAAAGCAGAGAAGGTGGATAGTCTACAATGACGTATCATGTTCTATGGACGATAACTCTAATGATATGAAAATATTTCTCCAGCAGACGTGTAACCTGTGTCATTCAAACGTTCAAAATTATTTTAAATTATAGACAAGGGAAAACAAAAGAGAAAGAGAGGAAAGAGAGAGAGAGAGAGAGAAAGGGGGGAGAGAGAGCGCGCGATAGGAGAGGGAGAAAGAAATAGAAAGAAAGAATTTCAAAAAAATGATAGTAAAGTGAATATAAAAACATTAACACTAAAGTAAATACATCAAGACCGACGAACATTGTGAATCAGAAAGACAATGACCAATATACAGACACATGCATGATTTGCTGAAATGTAATTAAATTTCATAATAATTACAAATAAAATTTCGTTAATACAAATATTCTTTATAGATGTAATGTTGAACATAATAAGCTTAGCGTAATCCAACAGGGGGGTTCAAAGAGGTGCTGGAAACACCTGGTAACTCTCACCAAAGTAGTTAACAGATTTTTAAAAAATGAATTAACATTGATTACAAATTTGAGCAAAAAAAGTTATTTTTGGTGGATCGACACCAACCATTGTGACTCTAGCCTTGTCCTTATTTTTTTTATTCTTTGATACCACACTGTTCATTATTATTATCATTGTTACATATAAATTTTAAAAATAAATTAAGCTTGTTTTTAAAGAAGTCTGTACAAGTTTATTAGAAGTGCATTCCTTTAAGAATTAAATATTTCTATATCGGTTAATTGAACTTGCCATTTTACACATTGGATGTCGCTAGCAGCGTTAGTCCCACGCTAACCCCCCCCCCCCTCCTTTCTCAACAGGGCCTTGGGACCGGCCTAGCGAAATTTGATAGACCATAAACAATATAGATTTAGACTAGGCCATAAAATACAGGTTTGGACGGGACCATTAGAAACATGGGTTTATACTGGCCATAAAAAATCGGGCATTGACTAGACCACTAAGATAAACATTTAATGATTAGAGTTTCGACTATTCCATGAAAACTCTTTTACAGCAGTGCTATATGTTGCTAGATTACGCCAGAACTACTATAAATAGATCATGTCGGCTTGACATAGAGAGGCTTGATGAAGTCTGCCAGCAAATACCGATGAGTTAAAAGAAAAAAAAAAAAAAACCCACAAAAGCACGCAAAGATTGCAAAACAGACAGGTAACAATTAGAACATAGCCAGTGATGAAAAATAAAATATGCTCAAGTAAAGGTCTCCACAATTTTGGGAACAAAGGTAAATTTTAGGAATTTCAATTACAAAGCATATATCGGCATAAATGTTAATTATATGCATGAATTGATTACATACTACATACTATTCTAATACTCTAAAATGTGCAAGCAATTTTAAATTACTGGAGGTGCGGTGGCTGAGCTGTAAAGCGCTTGGCTTCTGAACCGGGTGTCCCGGATTCGAATCCCGGGGAAGACTGAAATTTATAATTTCGGGATCTTAGGGCACCCAGCTCTAATGGGTACCTGACATTAGTTGGGGAAAAGTAGAGGCGGTTGGTTATTGTGCTGACCACATGAAACCCTCGTAAACCGTGAGCTACAGATAACATTTACATCATCTGCCCTATAGTTCGCAAGGTCTGAAAGAGGAGCATTACTTTTTTACTTCCTATATTTGTCCCGTTAAGTGAAAGGATGTGTTTAAGAACTCGCTACTACAATAAGTCACAATAGATTCACCATCAAGTCAACAGAAATAATAAGACCTCCCTCAATAATATGTAGTTATTCTTATGATGTAAGAGGGTAGTCATTAAAAAAAAACAATTTCTGATATAATGAGCTAATCTTTGTCATACTATTTATTACAATACTTCTATCTGAAATGTGTAAAACATCTGAAACATGTGCAACATTTGAAACATGTGCAACATTTGAAACATGTGCAACACCTGAAACATGTGCAACATCTGAAACATGTAAAACATCCGAAACATGTGCAACATCCGAAACATGTGCAACATTTGAAACATGTGCAACATCTGAAACATGTAAAACATCCGAAACATGTAAAATAAACTGATGGTTTCAGATGGTAGTCAAAGAGCTGAAGAAATACATTGCTTTTATTGTTTTTCGAACCGTTAAGTTAAATCACCTCTCAAACAAACCGACACGCACCAGAAAACATATAAAATAACTACTAGTACTTTAATCTTAGTCATTCGACTCATTCCTCTAAGGACCTTCAAATTCTAGCCATGGAGACCATTAATGCCTTCAAGCCCAGTGCCATTTTTGCATGTACTGATTGGTCTGCATCGATAGACTCTGAAAGGCTAAGGAGCCTTACATCGAGTTGCTTGGCTTTGACTCAGTCGGAATCTTTGGACCATTTGGTAGTTTTGATGCGGAGGCCATAGCGGTCCGTGAAGCCTTAAAAGGTACTGACTCTCAACTCGGCGAGGGACATTTATGGGCAACAGAAAATATATGAAAAACCCCGATCGTACTGTTACAACATTTAAAGGAAGCAACTCAACGGTGAGGGAACAAAGACAATACAAAGTTTAATCAACATAGATCACAAAAACAATGTCCATCTCAATCTCCTCGCACTTCCTCTTCCTGTCTCCCCATTCATTTAGTCCATTCTCGTGCGCTGGTGCGCAGCCATAGAGTCCCTACAGAACATGGTCACGTGCGCTGGTGCGCAGCCATAGAGTCACTACAGAACATGGTCATTACAGTACTGTAAAAGTCCACCAGCCGTCCACAGGATAGAAATATTAAAGTTTGCCTCTTTTTACAAAAGTGGCTTAGTGTATTAGCTTGATAGCTTGAGGAGGCTTGAGCCCTTGAGTTCGAATTCAAGTCACTCTGTCCGTCTGGTCAGAAGTTTGAACACATTATTTCTTCCACACCTATTTTCGGTTCAAGTTGAAATTTGGCACAATTGTTTCTTGTAACTGACAAAACAAGAATAAAAAAATGTTAAATAATTATTGGTAATTAATTATTGTGTTTGGTATCGAACAAGGGAAAGAAATTGCATTTGACTGATGTGGCAGTATAAGTTTAATTTGTCCCCTTTATTATTTGTGCAGAGGATCAGGTCTTCGATTAAAGTTTGAAATAACAATAGATAGCTAAGAAACCTTCTATTTTCATAAGCACTCCGCTGGCTCAGTGATTAGTGTATTAGCTTCGAAATGAAACCGTAAAATAAAATACAGGTAAAAAGCGATCAGGGTAGCCTTCACACTAACACCGCCTTCTTTCTCCCCAAACCCCTTCCATATTCCAAACTAGTCCAGAAAAGAAAAGTGATAAGGATTATAGCGCACCGAGAAAGCTAAAAGCATGAGACTACGCTTAAAACAAAAACAATTAGTAGAAATATTTCTAATCGCACAGATTTATTATTGTTAGTCTAGATAAATTACAAATTTAATAACCTGACTGACCCAAACTAAGTCTGAGTAAGTAAAGTAGCTCTGAACTAATTGTTACAATTACACTAAATATAAGCTTTTTTTTTTACATTTTACTTCTTAGGTCTAGAGCAGGGGTTCTCAACCTGTGGGTCGCGACCCCCTTGGGGGTCGATTTACTATTTGCCAGGGGTCGCCTAAGACCATCGAAAATATGGATTAATATTGTCTACTCTTCAATTGCTGTATGTGTGTGTGTGTGGGGGGGGGTCGTGCAGAGTGGGGGATTGTAAAAAGGGATCGCCGAGTTTAAAAGGTTGAGAACCGTTGGTCTAGAGGTTATTTTATTAGCACACGGACTATATGCATGTACTTTGACCTCCATGAGTCCAATTTTAAACCCACACAGTCAATAAAAAATCTTTCAGCACCGGGAGTTAAGGATCTCTGGCTGAGATACTAAACACTCGACCACCCAATCAAAGGGCGTAGTGGCTGGGTGGTAATGCGGTTGGCTCCCGAACCGAGGGACCCGCGTTCGAATCCAGATGAAGACTAGGATTTTGAAGTTCGCAATTTTCAAGACGTGTATTAGTTCAACAAACTTGATGAATAACTGACCTTATCTATCTATTTAATCTATTTATCTAAATCTAAATCTATATCCAGTTTTTTTTTGTGACGGTACGCACCGGTACGGCGTACCGGCACCTTTTTCAATGTAGAGAAAAAATTATTTTCTAGTGTTTTAACGTTTATTATTAATTTATTAGTAGTTAAAAGTTCGACAATTCATCTCTCAGTACCGGCACCAATTTTATTTTTTCTATATCTATCTAATTATAGCAGAACGAGACAGCTGAAGGTCACTCACAAAGGCCGCGGGATACACAATTGAGACTAAACGAAAATCCGCTGCCGAGGGGAGACGCAGATAGCGAAAAGAATAATAAACCGACCACCTACGAACAATGGTTACGCTTGCCCTAGATGTGACAAAATATTTAGGTCACAGCTGGGACTGCGCAGCCACGGGAAATACTGCATTCCTCACTAATCTTGGGACTGGAAGACATGCCTTATTATCTATATCTATATCAATATCTATATCAATATCTATATCAATATCTATATCAATATCTATATCAATATCTATATCAATATCTATATCAATATCTATATCAATATCTATATCAATATCTATATCAATATCTATATCAATATCTATATCAATATCTATATCAATATCAATATCTATATCAATATCTATATCAATATCTATATCAATATCTATATCAATCTATCTATATCAATCTATCTATATCAATCTATCTATATCAATCTATCTATATCAATCTATCTATATCAATCTATCTATATCAATCTATCTATATCAATCTATCTATATCAATCTATCTATATCAATCTATCTATATCAATCTATTATATTTAAAATGGCATTAAAAAAAAAACACCTTGGTTTACAATATCATATACTGAGACATTGCGCATCATCGTACTTTTTATTTCTCTGTCCGTGTAATTCTAAGTGCGAGTTGACCGTTATTGAATCCGCACGTGTCTAATAAGACCAGGCTGCCACACAGCCGAGGCCAGTTTTGTCATCATCACCTGCCGCTCGCGCCCCCCTCGTTGCATCACCAACTAATGTCAGGAAACACCTGGCGGCGCTGATTATCGTCGGCTGCACGTGACGTAAGCAGCCATCGAAATAGATCCGTTTCTGAAACAGAAACATGAATGTAATCAATATTCTACTTAAATTGAGACCACACTGGGCGTGCGGGACAATGTGAGCTTACGAATGTGTTTAGATACTTAGTGAGTTATTTAAGATCCATGTGTAGTGACAACGAAATATTATTATTTCTAAAATAAAATATTTAAACAATTAAAAAACATTGCGTTTTTTTAATTTCTTTTTTAAAACAAGAAAAACATGCAAAAAAAAACAACAAAGTTACAAAAACAGTTTGTGTGGAAACACAAACTTAAAATCGGCCCCCGAAGTGGTCCACCCAGGTAGGTAAAAAGGCAGGTTTCAATATTTTCTGAAAGAATATCAGAATGAAATCCCATTACAGGTGAATGGCAGAGAAGAATCGAGAAAGAAGGTTGACAGATCTTGTGTAGTCCCCTAACGGTCCAGCAAGCTTGCATGTAACATGGCCGTAACATTATATATACGTTCGTTGCCATAAACATAAACTACCAAAAAAGGAAGCTTATAGTGGGCATCTTCTTGATGTAATTTTGGTCCCGGACTTGCTGCAATATTTGGAGCAAAGGCAGTTATAAATACAGCAACATAAATACAGCAAATATATCATCTAAATTGTATAAGATAAAAGATTAAGAGAGAGAGAGAGAGAGAGAGAGAAATAAAGAGAGAGGGGGACAAAGATAGATAGATAGATAAATAGAGAGAGAGAGAGAGAGCAACATAAAAGGAAATAACGCTATTGTTATTGTGCTGCCTATCTGTCACGTTTGAATCCAAAACGAAACGCTAACACTATAGAAATAAAACGCTACTCTCGCTCTTCTAATAGAGAAACTTTTTCCCCAGTGGCGTAGCTAGGACTTTGCTATCATTTGGGGTCGGTGGGCTTGACCTCTTTAGGAGACCCTGCATTTTGCGTAATATTTAATATAAAAAACAATGTCGAACACTCATTTGGTGGCCCGGTGGATTTTCAAATTCTCCCCTGTCTCCCCCACCCTAGCTACGCCACTGCTTTTCTTTTAAATATTAGGTATACCTCTTTGCCTCTCGTAGCCTAAAACAGCGACACTAGCCTATTTATAGCACGATCAGGGGTTATAACTAGTGTTTCCCAATCAAGGGTATTGCTTTTTTAATTCTTGAGTTAGCATCTTTATAAAAAAAGATTATTAATATCCCACAAGTAACATTAAGTCTGATTCAATGATTTACCAAGACCAAACATCACCTCCTGGCTATATGACATCTTCATTTGAAATGTTCCCCTGTTATTTCGTGCTTACTCTTTAAAGCACATACTATTTTTCAATAACTTTCACTGATTCAATTACCAGGCAGTGTCCCTTACCTATATAGGAAAGAAAAACTAGTTTATTTTATATTATGTATTATTATAATCCAACAATTTTTTTTTCAGTTAAGAATTTGTTTGGGGATTTAATGTCTTTTTTTAATGTAGTTGCCATATTATTATCGTATTAGAATATTAAGATACATACTTATTACTATCAAATACCAAGCCTGGAAAATCCTAGACATCTGTTAGGACTAGAAGGCTAATAGACAGGAGATCCGATAATAGACTAATTAGGTTTGATCAAGGTCAAGGCGACCAGGAACTTGTTCACGTTTTTTTTATAGAATGTTTTGACGTCTGTGATATTTGGGACAAACCCAAGGGCGAATTAGTGGTACTTAGAAGCAGAGAAAGATCGAGCGAGAAAGAGAGAGAAAGAAAGAGAAAGAGAGAGAGAGAGAGAGAGATTGTGTGTGTGTGTTAGGGGATCGGGGAGTTAAGGTGAAGATTATCTATAATGAATGGAAAGGTAGATAAGTATAAAGGGGAAGGTACTGACTGAGGGATATAAATGTGGATTATACCAAACAAGAACAAAAGCATGTTTTTTATTAAATGTATTAAAACTGTCTGAAAAAAAAAAGTTTATAAATAGAAATAATTGTAAAAGATTACAAAAGGTTGTAGTTGATTTAATAATTTATAAATAAGATGTAACTGTTCAATGTTTTCCTTCAAACCAGATTTTAGTGGCGGATAAACTTCCTATCAAGCATTATAACATTATTTTTTAAATATTTTTTTAAAGAGGAGGGAGGTAACTCTGGATTGAAATAAAAAGATCGATATCACACAAAAATAATCTTAACAATTTTAAAGAAACAACAGAAAAATATCTCGATTTTCAAATAATATACACTTTTAATACCTTTGAAAATAAAAGCAAATAATCCATTTTTATGGTCGAGGCTCATGCTCGTAGATATAATGATATAAGCATGAAAGTCGCGCTATATAAAAGCTATTTAAAAAAAAAAAAAAGATTTTATTTCGTGTAAGGGAGATTGAACACCACACTCCGACGGGACCACGCTCATGACACACATACTTACGTGAACTTATGTAAAGCTTGGGGAAAGACGTCGCAAATGACTCCAGACACATTCCTCCCCCTCATTACGCTAACGCTGACCCACTGACCGTGTTTCTCCCAACTTTCCATTCAGTTGACCATTACTTGGGCAAATACTCTTCAATGTCATCTTTCAATTTCACTTTTCAATCGTCCCCCCCTTTTCCACCGCAATTACTTCCCTTGCCTCCAATAATCTATTGAGACAAACATAACATTCCTTCCGTTTGTTGTCCAGAAGTCACAAAAGTGCCAGGAACGTTACATTTCAGAACAGCGGCCTAGCTTTAGTTCTGAGACGTTCTGGAAAGAAATGATTTACTAGCACATCGTGTCCTTGAACTTTCATTTTGTGACGTGGCCGATCGGGATAAAAGATACACTACCTTTTTTTTATATTAGCTTCCGGCCAAAGACAAACAAGTAAAATATAAAAAGGATGCTTAAAAAAAGGGTTAAGATATAAGGAAGAACCGCACAATTGTTGTCATATGGCTCAATAATGCGAGATTGATCTCCCTTTTATATATAAAACACAATTATTTAATTATCACTAATCAATAAATTTTGGAGGCCCAGTGACTGAGCGTTAAAGCGCTTGACTTACGAACCCGGTTCGAATCCTGGCTAAGACTGGGATTTTTATTTTGGGATCTTTGGGCGCCTCAGAGTTAACCCAACTCTAATGGGTATCTAACATTTATTGGGGAAAAGTAAAGACGTTTGGTCGTTGTACTGGCTACCATGACACGCTCGTTAACCGTAGGCCACAGAAACAGATGACCTTTACATCATCTGCCCTATAGACCACAAGATCTGAAAGGGGAACTGTACTTTTTACTTAATCAATAAATTAATTGGTTGATTTTCTTTTTGAGTTACGTTGTGTTGACGACAATGAAACAATTGTGCAAAGTTTCCACATCATCCGAGAATGCGAAGAGGGAGAACTAACGTGTACAAGATTTGTATCAGACAGAGTGAGTTGATATTGGCCTTACAGGTAGACGAGATCATTTTGTAAGCCTCAAACCAAAAAGGAGATCTTTAAAAGTCTAACCAAGTCATTGTTCTTGGAAATAAACTTCTACATTTCGAAGCAAATATTTTCTACTTCGTCTGACGCCGGGGCCATTAAGACCAAAGCTAGTTCAACTTTGAGAAGTGCAAAGAGTGAGCCTGATCTAAATTACGGTCATGACGGGACGTCTGGGTTAGGGATTCGCTGACATGGCTGTTATTATATTACCTGTAATAGTATCGCCCCTTTTCCAACCTCATGCGTCTATTAATAGTTTCCAACAAGAGTAGAAGAAATAAAGTAATTAAAATAATTAGCTTTATTTTTATCATAACACTATGTCCTTAAACAAAAAAAAAAAAAAGAGTAAATATCTATTAAGCCATAAATAAACTATGTGATGTTTGAATAAAAGAGTTTGACGTCAATTATCTCCCTTTTTTTCCTGTTTCGATCCCATTTATTATGGTCTCTTTTTAAATGGGTCTCTATCAATTTGTTTGTTCAATGTCAGATGTGACTGGTTATATAGGTCGTAAATACGTCAATCACCATTAATATTTGGGCGCGAAGATTAATTTGATATAATTTGCACGCTTCGATTGGGTAGCCCTAGAGGCGTCTACTTTAAAAAAAAATCCTCCTTTTGTAAGAGAGATTACTTCGCTCTCAATAACTAATTATTAATTAATGTAGAAAAAATACAACTAGTATAAAAACAAGGTTACAAAGACAGTTTGTGTGGAAACACAAACTTAAAATCGGCCCCCGAAGTGGTCCACCCAGGCAGGCTTCAATATTTTCAGAAAGAACATCCAAATGAAATTATATCAAAGACAAATGAGAGATGAGAATGGAGAAAGAAGGTGCAGCAGATCAAAGGATAGGTGCAAGTGAATGCAAAGTTAGATGTGAACCTGGTCTAACTAGTTCATTTTTCAGACCTTGTGGTCTATAGGGCAGATGATGTAAAGTTCATCTGTTTTTGTGGCCTACGGTTAACGAGGGTGTCATGTAGCCAGCACAACGACCAACCGCCTTTACTTTTCACCAACTAATGTCAGGTACCCATTAGAGCTGGGTAGACTCAGAGGCGCCCAAGGATTCCGAAATTGAAAATCCCAGTGTTCATCAGGATTCGAAGAGGGGACCCTCATTCGGAAGCTAAGCGCTTTACCGAGCCTCTCCTGGCCTAAAATTTTGTAATTGTTTGAAAAGGCCTTATCTTTTATTCGAATTCCTGCATAAGCTCTTTATATAGCAAAAAAAAAAATTGAAAATAAAATGTATAAGACTACTACTCGTTTTAAATTAGGTCTAACTTATAATGCATACTAATTATCTTTTTCTCTTTAAAAACTGCTTGCATAACTGATTTTAAAAATTAGATTTTTCGCTTCCAGGAAAAAAAAAGTAGCATCAGAACTTTGAATGGTCTAAAATATTGTGATGTCGAATTTTCAATATCTTTTCTAGTTTACGAGATCTAAATGGGACGGACGGACAGACATTTCGCACAAAACTAATAGCGTCTTTTCCCCTTTCGGGAGCCGCTAAAAAAAAGAAAAATGTGTACCCCCTTGTGTTCAAAGAGATTAAATTTAATTTTAAGATATTTCAAAAATGATTACTTTCATACCAGACTTTTAACTGTGTGGCCAATCTGCTAATAGTGTTTCTCTCCCAACGAGGAAAATTGTTAGTGAAAATCTCGGCCCAGTGTCGAATGTTTTAAGCCCATGATTTTGTAAGCTGTTAGGAGGAATTGAATAATAAAGGCAAACTTAATAATGAGACCATAAGAACTATAGGCAAAAGTACTTCAAATAATTTAAGGACATTGATGCATTACAGCTCGTTAATAAGAAGATAAGAGAAACAAATTCGTACAAATTCTCCTTCATCCCTAGTACCATTAGATAATGGGATGGGTTGTCTGAATCAGCCAGGAAAACCCACGACTTAGCAGAGTTTAAGTCATTGATTTAAAATGCATGACCAGATTGACACAGGTGTACAAAATGAACCACAATGGGGCGCCCCTGTGTTAACTATGCGTTCATTTGATATAACATTGTTTACCCTAACCCTCTGAGATCTCTGGGTCAAAAATTCATTAGCCCATAGTATTATGTATGGACTAATATTCAACGCTTTCATCTTTTCAATGAGTAAATGAAGTTGTATAGTGTTAAAAGCTGATGAGAAATCAATAAAGAAAATCTTACATAAGTGTTCGGTAAGTCCAGATGTTTGTAGACACAATTTAAAATATTTAGGATGGCATCGTCTACACCTTTACCCTTTTGGTAAGCAAATTGTAAAGGGTCTAACTTATTACAAAGATCATTCAGAAGAAACACTTCTTGAATATTTTTCGTTATTAGTTTGCTCTTTGTAATGACAGCGTTAAATGGCAGTGTTCAAGACTAGAAACCTGGATCTAGATATATGACAGAGTTTAATGGTAGACCTATAGAGCCAGACTTACAAGACGGCGATCAAAAAATATTCTTAAATATGTTTCTTTAACTCCAAGAATACATTTTGTAATACCCGCTGACGTACATCTCCAGACCAAATTTATGTTTGTTAGATTATTATAATTGGAAAAATTCAAAATTATAAATGTCAAACCAGAGTTTTCCCTTTGTGACTAATGAGCTATTAATTTTTTCCCTCAAAGATATGCATAAACAATCACATTTCTTGGAAAATCGTTAGAGCAGTTTTAGATATCCGTGTACACCACAGTCGCGTAGCAAGCTATTTGATGCCCTGTGCAGCAGTTCCTCATGATGCCTTCGAAGAAAACGTTTAAAAAGCTAATAGTTTATAATTTCGAAATAAATTATATTCATTATCTTAGCATTGCTTTTACGGAAAGAATCGATTTTACAAAAAAAAAAAAAAAAAAAGATAATAGTGGATCTCACGTGCTTTCTCGCCGACAAACTATCCATACTTTTATCGAAATCATTTTTTTCCCACTATGTCTTGTTTAATAGACGAAATTGCCAAAGTACTGTGTCGTAAATTTGACATCGTTGATTGTAAGTATTCTTAAATCAAAGTAAGTTTGGAAAAACTTCGCTTGCAAGTAAGCCACACTTAACACAATACTGAAAAAAAAAAAAAAGTGAATCAAGATAACAATATACAGAATTATAAACTTCTTCGTAGCCAGTGCATTGAACAATGAAGTGACATCACATTGCTAGCTACGCCACTGGTACACCAACATAGGTTATTTTTTTGTTGTTTCTTACATTTTGTCTTGCAAGCTGATAAGAGAAATTGTATACATTTCTCTAGTATAAACAAAATTTTTAAAAATCCTATAACAAACAGCTACAAAGCTTATCTAAAGGGGAATAACTCCGTCCTTAAAACTATAACTACCAATAATGTACAAATTATTTCCCTTTTTCGATATCAAACAACATACTTAATCGATTTAAGCTTTTCACGCTATATAATAACATCCCATTATTTTCGATTTCGTAGAGTATTTTCCGTTACATCTTCAACTTACAACAATTGTCAGTTTCTGGACCATAGACTTATATATATTGTATCTAGACTGGACATAAAATTATATATATTATATCTAGACTGGACATAGACTTATATATATATATATATTGTATCTAGACTTGACATAGACTTATATATATATATATTGTATCTAGACTGGACATAGACTTATATATATTGTATCTAGACTAGACATAGAGATCTTTTAAAACTACAAAAAATGTCGTGACAATTTTTAGCAGCCTCCGTAAGGGGAAAAAGCCGCTATTAGGTTTGTGCAAAATGTCCGCCTGTCCGTCTGTCACACTCAGATCTCGAAAACTAGAAGAGATATGAAAATTTTATTTCATCAATAAATGCGGCTTGAGAAGTTTAGGTGCAACGGCTACTTTTGGTTTTCTAAAAGCAAACCGTTTAATTTATAAAATTAATGATGCAAGCGATTTTTTCATAAAAATACACCAATTCTAAAACAATTATGTAAATGTAAGGGAGGCAATGTTATAATATGCTAACAAAGATAGATAATTTGGTGTATTTTTAGTATCACTAAGTCAAATATATTTATAAAATGTACAGGGAATGTTTACAACAAATATAAATAATAGTTAAAGATGTTTTTTCTGGTCAATAAGCTGCTAAAATTAAAAGAAAACATTTCTGTTTGTTTATAAAGACTAATAATGCAATTTGTATGTAAATAACACGCACATTTTTTAAAATGGACTTTTTATGCAGCGACTTATATGCAGTAGCGTAACGTCGCAACATGATGTGCGGCTAAATCAATTCCTTAAACTTTTTAAAAAAATTAGATTTTATTTATTTTTTGTTTAGTGCCCCCATCCGAATAAAAAAAGATTATTTTGTGCGTTTCGTCCGTTGGTCGGTCCGTCCGTCACGATTAGATTAACAAATAACGGTAGAGGCTATTGTAAATCTGATTTAAACTTTAATTTTTCATTCAGAAGTATTGCAATAGTTTGAGGTATCTATAATAGATTGTTCCGGATGTTTTGTGAAAAACAAATCAATGGCAATGAATGTTTGCTCTTCTAACTTATATTAGATTTTATTTCCATGCTTAAACGTTGCAATAAGCACATGATCTTTAATATATTGTTCCGGTTTTTTAATGTAAATAGCATATAAATCACATAATTGACTAATATTACACTTATATTCTTTGACACTATAATAGTTTATTTATCAATATCAATTGTTCGGAATTTTTAACTTAAAACAAATTTATGTCAAATAATTTTATTTTTATTCAAAAATATCGACAATAGGTTATTTTCAGGATTTTAAAATAAGAAAGTAATTTACCAGAAACAATGATTGAAAATCAATTTTCATACTTATTTTACAGTTAATTATCTTGCCTAAACATAATATAAGTTGTTTAGTCGGTAAAGAATGTTTCGAAAACCAAATCGACCTACATTACCTTAATTTTCTTACAAATCGTCGCCAAAAATGATCCGAATTTTGTATGAAAAATTCTAATAACGCTAATAAATGTTTGAAATCCCTCTTCTAAGAAAAACATAATTTTCTTAGTTACGAAAATTGATTGTTCCGGATTTTTTATGAAAAATAGTTTAACTCTGTTTATGTAAAATCGCACTTCTCTCTTACACTACATTAAACTTTCTAGCTAAACGTTAGAAAATCTTATTATCGTTAATATTATGCTCCGATTTTAAAGGAAAACAACTACCTAACACCAACGAATGGTTTGAAAAAATCCCCTTAAGGCTATGGTACATCTAATTTTAATAACAGACCATCCCACAAATTTAATTAACGGCATTTGAATAATCTGAAATTCTTATTTTCTCTAACTATAAATATATAAACATCCGGAACAATCTATTATAGAAACTTAAAACTAATGCGATGTTTCGTAAGGGAAATTACATTTTAACCATATTGTCAATAGCTTTTAGTCCTTTTTTCCCCTCGCTATTAACACAACGGACAGAAGAACTGACAGACAAAACAAAAAAAGCCTCTTTAATCCTTTAAATATATATATATATATATATATACTAGACATATGTTACCCGCGACCTGAGGGTCTTTATTTGCGCATTACTGTCGATATAGTCACTGAGAGTGTTTTGTAAACAATCAAACGAAATAATAATGTAATAAGTAAAGCGAATGTGTCAATGTAAAAATAGTGTGAATGAAGCTATCAAATTAAAATAGCTAATAGGCTTAAATCCATTTTTTCAAATTAAAACATTCGCTTGTAGGCCTACATATAGTTGATTAAAATTTGAGATGAATAGACTTAATTTTGTACGTTCATGTGTTAAAGTATAAAGTAGATCTTGAGGTAGACATAGATCTAAATCTACACTAATCTAGAGTTAAAAATTGGCTTTTATAGAGTTCATTCTGCGCTTGCGTGACCTTTTTTCATATGAATATATGGCCTGTCTCAACACGGCTACGCAGCTTTAGCGAACAGCTAACGAATGTATTAAAAATGCTTTAGAAAAACAAATTTGAATGTTAATTTGATTAAAATATGAAATGAATGGACAATAATTAGTATGTTTATGTGTTAAAGCATAAAACTATCTTTGCGAAAAGAAATTTTATCATCTTAGAGTTCAATGAGGGTTTTAAGATATAGGCCTAGGAATAGACTCAGTAGAGAGATGTGTTAATGTGTAACCATTTCGTAGTGTCTAATGAAAGAATGTTCGCCAGGAAATCTGTAGTCACAGATATAACGAACTAATTAATGCAAAAAATGCTTTTGAAAAACAAAATTGAAGGTTAATTTTATTATATAATGAAATCAATGAATCTTCTTTTGTATTTTCATGTGTCAAAGTAAAAAACTATCTGCGCAAAGTGTATTTCTTAAAATTAGATCTAGGTCTAAATCCTTTCGATCTTTTCACATGTCAACATTGTAGACATGGCCTAGATCCATAAAATACTATAGCTGTAATAGAGTCGGACAACTTTATTTTTTTTAGGGTCTTACCCAAGAAACATTCCTGCCAAGTTTTATCAAGATTGGTCAGGCGGTTTTGATGTCTATAAGTAAGATACATACACCTCACATTCTACTTTATAGTATATATATATATATATATATATATATATATACCAAATGAAATGCTAAAAGAACAAACTCGGTGCACCAATGTCTATGATCCATCGAGAAACTGATAGTATAGAAGACATTTTTTAGTCTTACTAGGAAGTTTGACGTAATGGAATTTTTTTCCTCTGCGGTCATATGGAATTAATTCTTAAAATGAAATGCTAAAAGATCTCACTCGGTGCACCAATGTCTATGAACACTCGACAAGCTGCTCGTATAGATAACATTTTTAGTCTAACTAGGACGTGTGACGTAATGGATTTTTATCCTTTGACGTCATATGGAGTTAATTCTTTAAATGAAATGCTAAAAGAAATCACTCGGTGCACCAATGTCTATGAACCCTCAACAAGCTTCTCGTATAGATGACGGGGGATGGGAGCGGGCAGGGTTGGAACCTGAGATCATCGATGAACTCAAACGACAATGCAAACCGCACTACCAGACAGCCATGATTTAGACTAAATCAAGATCTATAATTTTAATTTCTAGGCTTCAAGTGTAGATTTTTATTTCTTAAGTCTAGATTGGCAATATTGCAATGTTATAAAATACTAAAGCTAATCTATTTTAATATTCATATTGCAATTAGTCCATTAATTGATTATCTAGTGTTTTTTTTTTTTAAATCTTATTTAAATTACATCCACATTATCCCAAATATATATTTTATATCTAGATGTAGAAGTTATAGATATTGAGAGTGCTAAATTAGTAGCTTAATTTAGGTAGATCTACATCCTCATTCTAGTTCCATTTAAATGAAAATGCTCAATACCAAAAGATTATCTAAAATCGCTCTTCTGACATATTGTACATATCCGGTGGTTTTCATTCAGTAATATGTAGGTATATTATCAATAGTAGGCTATTAGTTTGTAACCAGTTTGTCATTAGATAAAGAGCAATGCCTGGTCGTGTGGTTAACGCGCAGTACTGATTATCTCTACGATCTCGGTTTCATACCCTGCTCGATGCCATCCTCAGTCGACCAGTGAATATGTGGATCCGACAGGGATCCGTCTTCCACGGGGGCCGCCTCTGAGTTTGTGTGGTAACACTAACTCTCTTTGTAATCTTGTTTTAAAGCGAAACCAGGCTTTGTTTTGTAAAGTAGTTGTAAGAAGTAAAGTTTTTTTTTCCAACCCTGACCTATGTAACATATAATTTAATGTTCAGATCTAGATCTAGTACGCCTACTTGAACATCAAAAATAACAGCACTCTTGTCTCATAATTATTGTTATGCAATTTTTAAATACATAAGCTATAAAGATAAAATTAAAATGATCGCTTTATATAGCGCACTTTCTATGTAATCAATCTATTTAAATGTTCATAATATTATTAAAATCAACAGACATGAATTATTTTGATCTAGGATTTTTGAAACATTATCTCAATGGAAACTAACAGGAAATGGCTTTGTTTTATATATTTGCGTGAATATATAGTTCTGTGATTAATAGCCCATTCTAAAGAAAATCTGAGAAATGATTTTGCATTATTTCTAAACTTTGAAAACTAAAGATCATTACTTTTCTAGGACAGAAACGGTTGATTGGGGCGACTTGAAAAGGAGTTACGTACATACAAATCTCTCTCTCTCTATATATATATATATATATATAGGTCTGTGAATCGATCAATTTCAGTCTAGATATAATATTTATATATATATATATATATATATATATATATATATATATATATATATATATATATATATATATATATATATATACATATATATATAGATATATACAATTCTATGTTCTGGTATTTCCAGTCCACCTTTTCTTTTAAACTTTTTTTCACCTTTGCTGCTAATAGAAATTTTTTTAATGCTGCCGATGAATATAAAATATTGTATTTAATTTTACAATGAAATACAAACAATACTTTTAAACTATACAGATAGGACATGAGAGAATGCTAAGTATTTTTTTGTTCTCTCTATTTCTGAATAAGAGATTATATGATAAACACTGGATCTGTTTCTTGTTCTCATTTGATGAAGTATATGTGCGCGTCAGCATGTGTGTAATAATCTATTTTTATTCAACTAGACACTTATTTACCTTTATAAACAGGGCCGGGTTTAGGTGTTTGGAGGCCCTTAGGAGACGTGAATTAGGTGGCCCCCAAATGAAATTTAAAAAAGAAAGAAAAAGACGGAAAAATACAATTACGCAATGAGTTAAAAACCTTCCTGCACCTACGTGTTAATCAACAAATAAATAAATACATATAGCGCCATTCGCGTCAAGTTTCATGTAGCACCTTTTACCATAGCAGAGACTTACAGCTAGGCTAATAGACGAGAGTTTTGATCTGTTTGAGATTTGATCGCAATTTTTTCTTTACAGTTTTTGTTTTTGTTTTCAGTCCTTGCAAGGTCTCCCAACCGGTGCCTAGTTTACCTATGCCTATCAGGAGGCTCTAGGGTCCGTTATTTTAATGTTTTAATTTTGATTTAACAATTTTATTTATTTGTTTCGCCACCAAGCCCAAGTGCCACAAATGCAGCCGAAACAACAAAGAATAACAATATCTACACATAATCAAGATGAAAACAAATATAAAGTAATGATAATTTAACAGGGGCAGACAGTATGTTAAAATCGGCCCGGGCATTTCTATACCATCCGGCCCTAAAATTGTATATTATATGATGGAAATCCATTTCGAGGTCTATCTGTCCTCAAAGTCATTATGTTAAGTTTGAAAATGTATCGATAACTGAACGCATGCATTCAATGAACTTTTTAAGAACTATAGCAGGCCTTACATTGCTTTTTGATCGCTAAAAGTGTGGTCCCTAAAAGGATGAAGGATGTAGACTATTACATTATTTCGGAAAGTGTGTTAGATTAAATTACCATTATACTATAGAGTCTGTAAAGATTTTTAAAAAAACACAACGCACATACGGCCTCCTTTACAATAGCTTATAATTATTATTATTAAAAGTTTAATACGTTATATTAAGGCATTCATTAGGCTTTTTAGGTGTCCCTACCTGCCCATTTGGGTACCGGCCCATCGGGCATTTGCCCGAATGCCCATATAGCCAGTCCGCCCCTGCTGTCATCATTATAAGTGGTAATATAAATTACAATTATAATTATAACAATAATAATTAACAACAATACTACAACTATCAGATCACGCCATTCACAAACAGTGCAATATTTATCTAGCGCCTAATTACAATCCAGCCATCAACATAGCAACACACAATATGAGAATAATGAGGTCAATATGGAAATAAACTTATATTTCAAAACCCCATTCGAAAGCCTTCACTCACCTGGATGACATCGAACCTAAGACCGGTCCTGTTATAAACTTTGTTTACACAAAAAGCGACAACAGAACGATGATAAGAAATTGGACATTGTTAGTTAAAATTTCTTACCATACGACCTAATTCTCTACGAAAAGTTAATATCTCCCTAGTACCTTATCAATTTAAACCGATTATTTTTATTTGTAATTTTTTGGGTCCTATTGCTTTTATATAGCGCATCTTTTGGTTATTAGTTTTATTTATTCAGGTATTGTCATCGACAATGAATGATTGATTCAATTAGATAGGACAATAAATATCCCGAGACAGACCGACAGAGTGAGTTGATATAAGTTTTGTGACAATAAGACTGACTTTGCACCGCCTTCCCTTACCATTTGAGAAACTCTGACCCATCAATACAAGCACATTAAAATACCATTAAAGTGAAGCAGTTTAACTTCTCATCTAATATCAGTTTGCCGACATCATTTTTCAAACGCATTTAATTTTTTTTTTTTTTTTGACAAGTGGGAGTTTTAAATTCTATACTGCTGAAACCTTTTTTCTATTTAAATATTGTTTTTGTATCGCGTCTCTTTCATGCTGAAGCTCAGGGCGCTCTGACCGAGACCAATCGAGACCAATGGTTATAGAAGGCCTGAACAGTGACCTGCAACGTCACAACCTGTGGAAAGTTTAGTCCCATAGCTCGTTGCCACGTCACCATTCGTGACGTTCAGGTCTTTAATAACGACTGATCTTGCTCTGACCCGATCTCTCTTATGGACAAGTGGTGCAAGGAGGTTTCAATCATAAAACTTCCATCTTGCCTTTGGGCGCTCCGCAAACATGAGCCGAGTCCAATCTCAATTAAAACGTCTTGGTCCACGTTAGGGCTCGAACTCAATCCTTCTTGCTAGTTTAAGCCACACATTTACAGCTACCAGAAAAAAAAATAATTTCAAGGTCATATTATGTTAATCTGAAATGAGTAGGATCCCATATTATGGCACAATTTGGCGCCGTTTACATCTCACGAGGTTGCGATTAGTTCAATCCTAACAGTTTATACAACAAACAACAACAACAGTTTTTGTACACCGGATACACCAAATATCTAGCTACTTATATTTTTTTTTCACCATTAACGAAAATCTCTTATAAGAGTGACTTTTGCTTCAAGAGAAAGAACTTACAAATTTTCGAAACTCATAGTTATCAACACTTTCTATTTGTATCTTCTGTACACCAAAACACCAAAGAGACTGATATTTAAAGTAATTTGCCACTGATGAAAATCTCCTCTAATTTTCAAAAGAGGAGACCACTTTAAGTATTTTTTTTTCTTTTCTGTCAAAAATAAAATTAAAAAATTTGAAATTGTTTACAGGTTGAGTTAAAAAGAAAAAAAAAAACAACAAGAATGCACATTGCATGCATCGATTTCTTTTCTTAATAAGATTACAAAGACAGTTTGTGTGAAACACAAACTCAAAATCGGTCCCCGAAGTTGTCCACCCAGGTAGGTTAAAAGGCAGGTTTCAATTCTTTTCAGAAACAATTTCAGAATGTAAATCTATCAAAAGCAAATGGCAGAGAAGAATGTAAAAAGAAGGTTGACAGATCTTGAGTGGTGCCCCAACTGTCCAGCAAACCTAGGGATAGCTGAAAGTGAATGTGAAGTTAGATGTGAACCTGGAACAATTGATGTCTTATAAAGATCAATATTTTCAGAAAGAATATCAAAATGTAATTCTATCAAAGGCAAATGACAGCTTTAAATACCGCGGGGTTATCGTTTCAAATGAAAGAACCAAACCTGAACTACTGGCCAGAGTTGCACAGTCTACAGCAGCACTTGCAAAACTCAAACAATCTGAAAAGACAAGCTCCACGATGACCTGCTAACTACTGACGAAAAACGCAAACAGAAAATGTCTTGCAGGGCTTGCAAAAACCTTACATCAGGGAACATAATCAGGAAAAAGGAATAAGGGCAGACAGAAAGCGATGGGAAGACAACATCAAAGAATGCACGTGTCTTTCATTAAAAGAGGTTCATTAAAAAGCAAAATACAGAGAGGAACGGAGAAAGACAGTCGACAGATCATACGTGGCACCCTAAAGGTCAACAGACTAAAAAAAAAAGGGGGGGTGAAGGTGAAATTCATTATTAGTTGTAGGAGGAAGTTAGGACTGTGATTGTAGATCTATATTATCTATCTTATCTTATCTTATCTATCTATCTATCTATCTATCTATCTACCTATCTATCTAACTAGCTAACTAACTAACTAACTAAATAACATATATATATATATATATATATATATATATATTTATCTGTGGCATTTTACGTCTCGAAAGAAAATATATTCCCTTTGCAACTTCTTGTGTGACTAAAGAGGCCAATCCTTGATACACAGCTGCGGTCACAGGTTGGGCATATGTAATCACTAGGCCCGTTGCATTTTTACCCTTCTATCTGCTTCTGTTGTGTATGGCATCTGCAATCAGAGACCCTTCCTTTATGCTCTCTCTCCATGTGGATCTATCCAGTGATACTTTTCCCAGTTGTGTCGATTTTGAAGAGCTTCATGTCGCGTTGGCATACATCCGTATACCGTAAAAGTGGGCGACCAGTGGCTCCTCTGCCTTCTATTAGATCGCCATACAGAATGTCTTGTGGAAGTCGACCTACTGGCATTCTACGAACGTGGCCAAGCCAGCCAAGGCGTTTGCAGCTGATAACAGAGCGGATGTAGCACTTCGTAGCACTTCCTCATTGGTTATCTTATCTTGCCACCTTATTTTAAAGATCCGCCTTAGGCATCGGAGGTGGAAGACATTCAGCTTTTTTTCCTGCCATGAGTAGGTGAACCATGTTTCAATTCCATATAGCAAAGTGCTCAACATACAGGTCCTGTAGAATAAGGATTTAGTATTGCAAGTCAGCAATATGTTGTCTCACACAATGTTTTTCTTCAACCGTGACATGGTGCCCATTGCTTTGGTTATCCTGTTGTTGATGTCTTTATTCAGTAGAGTTTTATTGGATATGATGGAGCCAAGATAGCAAAAGAGATCAACAATTTCTAGTGGTTGACCATTAATGTGTACTTTAAATATATCAAAGTCCCTGAAAAATCCGATGTTCGATCAAAATCCCAGTCTTCATTGGGATTCAAAATCGGAACCCCTTCGGTTCTTAAATTAAGCTTTACCACTCAATCATGTCCCTACAAAATCAATTATAAGCTAAATATTTTAGTTCGAGTCATGCTGATTATTAAAGTTATGGAGAGTAAACAATTTAACAGGTTGAGAACGACCTAACCCTTTCCATCCTCAACCTTCGCACTTACAGAAACCGATTCGATCATGTCACGTACAGCCCCACTGACAGCCTCACTGACAGCCCCACTGACATCTCCACTGACATCTCCACTGACAGTAATGGCAGTATCACGCTCTTCTCCATGACCCTAAACCCTCCTCACACTAACCATGGCTCGCTCCTATTCGATAATCTAACAGACGTTACCCGCTAACGACATCGATCTAACTGGCTCAAGGTTGATCTGATGTGACATTTTCCTCGAGTCTTCACGTCCTTGACATTTGTGTGTAAGACCTAATAGTGTTTCTGCCTCGTTTTCTTTTTTGAACTTTTTTTTTCTTTGACCTACTTACCCACTGGCGTTTCCAACCCGATGACTTTAACAAGGACTAGTAACTTTTAATTGATGGCACCTTGTATAAGTTACATAATCATTATATTGATCGTCTTTAGCAAGCTGTTTAAAAAATATACTTTAGTAATACTAGCGAAAAAGCTACAATAAAATGCAGTCCCATATTTGGAAAGAGCGTAAAGCTAAGCTCGGAATATTTAGGTTTTATCTGAGTTACTTCTCATTATTTGGACAAACTGTGGGGCATTTTACGTCTTCAAAGATTTGAACATTGTTTTGTGACGTCGCATGTAACTTAAGAGACCAGTCGTTGATAGATGTCTACGTTTATAGGCTAGTTCCTACTTCTGGTGTGTTCACCACCTCCGAGCCAGGACAGCTGACCCTCCACCCTCCTCCCTTCCTTCCATATGGATGAATGTCTTTTCGTATCTCTATAGTTTAATAAAGAAGGTGCGGTGGCTGAGTGGTAAAGCGCTTGGTTTCCAAACTGAGTTGTCCCGGGTTGGAATCCTTCAGAAGACTGAGATTTTTTATTTCGGGATCTTTTGGGCGCCTTTGAGTCTAATGGGTACCTGACATTATTTGGTTAAAGGTAAAAGCAACTGGTCGTTGTATTGGCCACATGACACCCTCGTTAACCATAAGCGACAAAAACATATTATCTTTATAACATCTGCACTATAGATTGCAAGGTCTGAATGATCAATTACATTGTTTAATGTCACCAAACGGAAAGTTTTTATAACCTGATCTAATATGGTATCGTTACATTTAAAAATACCGTGCATTAGTATGTTTAGCGGAAGGAGTAAAGCCCTTATTAGTTTCATGCTCTTTCGATGTATCGAGCTTTTTACCTTACATCTACAAAACGCTATTTAACCATTTCGGAAAATTATTAAAAACAAGCAAAATAACAAATAATAATAATAAAACGAAGCAAAGATTGTTTGAGTGGAAAACTGGAGATTTACAGCTGTATATCTCAATGCTGTAAGAATTATTTTTGTTTTTCTACATCAAAATTAATTAATTAATTAGCACTAATTATTTTTTTTTTGTGTGTAGATTCATGCCTTGTTTGGGGGCATGACTAATTGTGCAAAGTTTCAACTTGATCCGAGAACGGGAAGTGGGAGAAATAATATGTTTGAAATTTCAAATTTGTTTCAGACAGACAGTCAGACGGACGGACAGACAGACGAGTGATTAAATATAAGATTTGAAAAAAACTTTTACAGGCTAAGGGGCTAGAAATGCCAGATTAAAGATTAAAACACGATAAGAATTCGAATAAAATAGAAAAAACTAAAATAGAAAAAAAATCTCCGGAAACTAAGCAATGTCCAACCCAAAGGACATCCCCCCCCCCCCCCCCCCCCGAAACAAGATCAACTCAATGATTTGGTTCTCCATCTTGCCTGCGGATAATCCCGTTATATCGAACGGGAATTCCCCATATTTCCAGGTCTTGCTTAGACCTTTACTAACTTTTCTCGACATTTGAGCACTATTAGCTTTGACATTTACCAGTGCAAAGATGTAAGTACATACTTCAGTTATGGTTTTGTCCAGTAAGTAATTCGCCCTGGCTCTGGTGACAAATTACTATTTGCTTTAGACCTCAATTCTGGACAAACGCCTGGAAAATAAAAAGAAATTAATTCTTTCAATAACGCTATTCAACTATTCAAGTTTGAAAATTAGCCACTATATTTTAAATGATGATAGTTATAACAGGTTGGGTCGTGCTAGGTGATAATCTCCCCTAAAGCAGTGGCGTCACTAGGATGGTAGTCATCCGGTGCGGTGAGCACATGGCGTCATCCCCCCTCTCTCCGCTGATTTGTTATTTTATTGTACCATAAAACACTGAGCTAAATGGCTACATTAACTGATGGTCACATTGTTTCGCTTTTCATAACAGTTTATAAATCGTTATGAAGTGTATTAAAAATGAAGATCATTAAGTGAGCCCATTAGACAGCATCTTATAGTTTTAAAAAATTGAAGTCTCTCTCATTGAAGTACTGGCGGATCCGAGGGGGGGGGCGGTAGGGGCGATCGAAGGGGGGGGGGCGGCGGGCGAATTTTATTATAGAATTCACACGATTTGTATACGAATTATTTTACTTATGTTAAAAATATATACTAATTATTTATATTTCAACCTATTTTTAGATTATTTCGCCCCCCTCCTCTAGTATGTTGGCCGATTTGATTGGGTCGGGAGGGGGCGATGGTATCATTGCCGCCCCCCATACACTTTCGAGTGGGGGGGGGGCGGTCCAATTTATTTGTAGAAATCACAGCTTGCTAACAGAATCAATTAAATATCCATATGACTAAAACTTGTTATTGATATTTTAACCGATCTTTATTATGTCGTTCCCTGTTTTCCGATTGCTGGGGGGGGGGGGGGGCGATTAACTCTACTGCCCTTCCCACCTAAACCCTTTGAGTGGGGGAGGGGCGGTCCGTTTCTATGAAGAAATCATACTTTGTGAACAAAATTAGTTGAATTAATATATAAAATTTATATTATGTCGCTCCCTTTCTGGTATTTTGGCCGATTCGGTGAGGTTCGAGGGAGGGCGATTGCATGTACTGTAACCTTAACGGAAGGATTCACCTCCATTATGTCAATTTTCTTATTTTTTTTACATTTTTTAGATATGGTTTCAAATGATTATCTATCTATTTCTCTACACTTTTTCATTATTTTTAGTTATATTAGATGTTTTAAAACGTTTTAAAATAATTTTACAACATATCAAGTGTTTTAATTAATTTAACTCATTAATTATGCAAAAAATAAAAAATAACGCAACTTTTGTATTTTTGTCCGATTTACAAAGTTTTTTTCACTACCATTCTCATCTGAAATGCTAGAATCCTATTTGTATAATTAGTTGTAAAATGAATTACCATTGGTCGAATAAACACATTTCCTGTAAGTAACAATTATTCCGACCAATCAGCGAGCTCTTTGCAAAAGCTTATGGTAGCTTTATCTTAAACAGTTCCGGCGCATGCTTTTGTTAAGATCGCTAGTCTAGTGTTTATTACTTCAATATTATAGATATAATGATAAAGTGTCATCTAATAAAAGAAGGAAGAAGTCAATAAAAGCGTAAATTTAGAGGGAATAAATATACTGGAAGATGAAAACAATCTAGACTTAGTGGCGATGTTAGTACTAGATCTAGTACCGGTATGGAACCTAATGTTGAAGACATAGCTGAGGCTGAGACTACTAGATCTAGCATTCTAGGTCTAATGAAAGAGACTATAGTGAAACTGATGTTATTGATGTGTGTTTCTTTTCAAAACTTAAGGAGAGTAGACCTACTGAAGTTCTAATTTGAAAGGATATCTATTTGTTGACATTCAAGCCCTTATTTCCTTTATACAACTATTACAATATCACGTAGTCATGCTAATCATTTATAAAAATAAAATCAGGATGAAAACCACATGTAAACTAGATCTAAATATCCCCATCTATTCAGTAACTGAAAGAAAGTGAGGCTTGTCAAGTAAGATAAATGATTTACCAAATTGCATTAGTTCATGAACAAAAGTCATATTATTTGTAGATGATTGCATAATATATAGAACAATAAAAACAACACAAGACACAGATATTTTACAATGAGAATTAGATGAATTACAGAAATGGGAATCAAATTGGAGCATGTCTTTCCACCCAGAAACATGTCAGTTGTTAAGAGTAACAAAAAAACTAAAACAAATTAATTCCACTTATCTTATTCATGGCAAACCAGTAACACAGACTAAAAACGCAAAATACCTAGGTGTTATAATAAATGAAAAACTGTCATAGAATCCACATATTGATGAAACTACAAAAAAATCAAACAAAGCATTAGGATTTATTAAAAGAAATTTCTATAAATCAAATAAGAACATAAAACTAAAATGTTATTTAACCTTGGTTATGCCAATAATAGAATATGCATCCACCGTTTGGGACCCCTCAACTCAAGAAAACATTAAGAAACTGGAACAAACACAAAATAGAGCAGTGAGATTCATAACAAACGAATATTCACATTTGACTAGAGTAACACCATTAGGAAAATCACTAAATTTAGAAAGCCTTCAGGACAGAAGACTCAAAAGTAAAGCAGCAATTATACATAAAACACTGAACCATAATCTTCAAATACAAAAACAAAACTTAATAAAATACTCTGAAAGACACAAAAATAAAGGCACATTCCTCGTCCCCTATGCTAGGACAAATTTGTACAAATACTCCTTCTTCCCTAGTGCTATTAGAGCATGGAATGGGTTGCCTGAGCTAGCCAGAAAAACCAGTGACTTGGCAGAATTTAAGTCATTGGTTAATATGCATGACTAAATGCATGACGCGTAGGACGTAATCATCTTCTTTTTTGAAGTAACGTCTGTATTATATAAGATAAGATAAGAAGATAGTTTTTCATTGCAGCCATTCTTCAGATGAGTTTTTATTTGAAACTTCTCCCTATAAAAAGATAAATATGAGCTTTCAACTAGCTATCTATAGTGTAGTCATCAACAGAGATACAGAGTCACAGATCCCTAGCCCATATGAATATTGCAGCCCAACCTTGTAAATATAGAAACAGCTAGAATTCTACATACAACTGAAAGTACTGCTAATGAAAGCATGTTGTCAGCAGCTAATGAAGTGATGGTATATGGCAGAGAAGAGGCTTTATAAGCAAAATTGGAATAGCAACTGTGCTGTCTGTCAATCCTCATAAAGCCAGTAAAGTTTTTAATTTTGAGGTTATGTCTAACTAATTATTGTGATGTTTGTACCAAATAAAAAAAATACTTTCATCAAAATCTTCCTTGAAAGGGGTTTCATTGTTGGACTGTTGGACACTATTGTAAATAGAGATGTCACTCGTTGAACAAGTGGCAGGGCGGATAAAGGCCGGGGTGGGGGGGGGGGGGGGGTCCAAAACATAGAAAAATAGTAACAACAAAACAGGCAGGATAAAAGAATGCAAGTGGAAGAAAAGGCCATGGCTGATGATTCACATCTCTGGGGAAGGGGGGGGGGGGAGGGGGAGCTTTTAAGTTAGTATTCATTGAAAAAAAAAAAGATTTTTTTTCCATTATATTTCATTTTTCTCCATTTTAATTTTTTTGACAAATTTCCTGACATGGATTCAAAATATTTCAAAAGTTGTTTATATATCTTCATGAAAATTGGAACATATCAAATATGATATGTTTTGAACACACACTACTACTTTGGCTTTGATTGAATGAAAAGTTTTAAAATTATGATCATTTGTAAAATGTTATTTTGAGGTTTTTGCTTACAAAAAAACAACAACCCATAAACAAAAAAAGTATTTTCAAAGGGTAATACACTTCAGAATATAATAATTTTAGTAGGGCATGTTGATAGTATATGTATAAACATATTTGCAAAGTTTCAGCTCAAAATCTTTTATACTTTTTAAGAAATTTATTTGTTCCCAAATGTTTGTTACTATTTATAGTAACACGCAGTGGTGACGTTATACTAAATGTCAAAATTGACATTTGACTTTTTTTTTACTCGTTTTATGTGTTTATCAAACTATTTGGAAACTTTCATGGCTGTAGTACTATTCTAAGACATACTTTGGTTTTAAGGTGAAACCTCCCCTTACAAATTACAATATATATATACAGTGGCGTCACTAGGGTGGGTGTCACCCAGTGCGGTCAGCTAGGGTGTCACCCCGCCCCCCCCCCCCCCCCACTAAAAACAAATTGCGTGTTATATTTTTTTTTGTCTGTTGAGTCATAATACACAAACTTTTTAATTAATTACACTAATTGATTGTTAAAATGAGTAACAATTAAATTGTAAAATTCAGTTGTTACAATTTATTTATAGTTCAATTTTGCAACAAAGCAACCTAAAGTAAATTACAATGCTTTTTCTTTTCTGGATTTCAAACTTGAAAACGTATCAATAACTTACAATGAATGTCTTTTACGATTTCATTTTTAACAAATTTGCTCGTTGTGAAAGTGTCGTCTGTTCCATTGTCGAACGTGTTATGCTGTTGGTAAAGAAAAAGTAGGATTAGCCACCGGTTTGTCAATAGTTTAAAGGTAGGCAAACTCTTATGTATCTCCAAAAAAAAAAAAAAGATAAAGCAAAGATAGATAAATTAAAGACATCTGGCAATATATCTTGAGCTGCGCCTCTAGATGGTATAATTTTAAAACAAAAACATTATTTCTATTGTACCAAAAATTGTAGGCAAGAAACATTTTTTGAACAGGAATGTTGACCATATAAGTTAAGTGAATGTTATACACTTCTATTAAATAGTTTACTTTTCTGTTGGTTCTTAAAATTTCCTATAATTCCTGTATGGCTCCAGACATTGAAGCTGCTTTCCTTATATTTCTGATCTCAAATAAAGTCAAGCCCATTTATTTCTAGACATTTTAAGATATTAAGTAGATCTCAGAAACTTTTTACTCCCTTAAAATGTTATAAGTTATGCATCTGATCAGTGTGTACTATGTCAGGTGTGCTGTCAAACAAAATACAATGGTGCTTATGGTAATTTTTACTCTTATAAATATATCTTATACGCGGTTTTCTAAAACATTTATAAACTTTTGTAACATTATAAATGGTTATGGGTTTTAACCACACAACATTCTCATCCTCTTATCCGTCATCTTATGGAATTTCTATATTGAATAAAGATTCATCGTTAATATGGTCACGAAATGTCAAATATTCTGTTTTGTATAGAAACAATCTGTGTAATTTATCCTTCCATTGATTTTCTTCTTTACATCAATCATAGCAACGACTTCCTTGTCAATTATATTTGTAGCCAGATGCTCTTGTTTTTTTCGATTTTCCAATCCTGATAACTCTTCTTGAGACGTCTTTTGATATTATAATTTCAGACTTTATTTCCACTACTTATTAAATTACTGATTTGTATCTCATTTCAATAGAATTTGTTGAAAAAGTTGACAACGAAAATACATACAGTTTTTTGCTATTAAGTGACTAAATCATTCCCTATAGGAAGCATTAGAACCATTCCTTTAACAACTAGGGTACTTTTGCTTTTGTGAAATAGGCACACGACAATTAGAAACTATCCCCTAAAACAGGGGTGGGCAACCTTTTTGTATTGAGGGCCACATTTTAAAAACTTTATATAAAATATATAAAAATACGTTCGCAAACTGTGTATGATGTCTTTTAATTCATATTTATACTGTATACTATTTTATTTTTTCACACTAATAATTGGGGAATTACAACAAGAGTTAGCAATTTCTGAAACTAATTTTACGATTTAAAAAAAAAATTGGCTATTGTCTTTATACATTATAACCTTTAACCCCAAATGTACAGTTGTACTTCATGTGAAGTATTTAACTGTTTACACTCGTTTGAAATGTTCCAGAACTGTGGAAATAGTTTACTAGTTGTTATCCTTGTGCTGTCAAATTACAGTCAGTCAACATCAACCTTTGGTTACACTTGTTTAACTTCCGAAAATTGTTCACAAATGTATTTTAACTAAATAATGTGAAAGTTTAGCAGCGAAGTTTTTTAAATGTGTAAATACAGCTTCTGACACACATTAAACTCCCGTGGAAGTACTGACTGGAGCTTCTCTTTCAAGTCATAACTTGCATGGAGTTATGTTCTTTGGAGCTGAATCAGTATCTGTGCTAAATGGTAAGCTGATGATATTGAAAACTGGTTCTTAAAATTTGCTTTTATAAATTCCATAATAAAGGAATCTAAACTAAGTCTTACTATTAACCATTTCACTAGAAATAGTTTCAACTTTCAGCAAAGGAAAACGACAAAACTTGCTTGATTTGAGAAATTGGAAAGCCTTGTATGAAAGGATTTAACATGAACTTACACTGCATTTGCAAAAAAAAACTCATTGCAATGGCTGCCATGAAAAACGTGAAATCTGTCTTCCACTCTTTATTAGAAATATTAGTAACAAAGACATTGTCTTTCAAGGAACATACAAATTTCTTCCTTGAGATTTTCTTTTATTCTCATTACCTACTCCATGCTAAGCCAGCGGATACATCGGAATATTTTGTTTCTAAATCTTCAAGTTCTTGCAGGCACTGCCTGTGGTTAAAACGTCTATCTTCGTTTACTATGGTTATAATAAGTTATTTTACCCAGCTTTGTGCAAACTTTCCTGTTTAGAGTTTATGGTTGGGATATTCTTTAAAACAACAACAAAATACAAACAAACTTTTTCTCAGTCAAAGATTGAGCTTCATCATTTGTTACACTTGTCATTTTGTTTCAAGCTTTCTTAACACTCAACACAGTTCTTCATAGCATTGAATAAATACTGGCCTGAGATTGTGTCTTCTACTGAGTTGAAACTTTTATAATGAGACAGTTTCAATATTTATTCATTCTTTTACATTCAACATTGGAAATTACATCATAATCTTCAGAAATCTCAATAGCCACTTACTTACTTTCCAATTCTACAAAATTTACATTAATTACATGCGAGATTTGATAATATTTTATGCCTGAAGAATGCCGTAATTTGTTAAACAGTGACTATCTGTTGGCTTCCTGGTATTGCGGTTCTAGCTACTATTTCAATAGATTTGATAAAAACATTGTTAAAAATCAAAGCAATATTTATATACATGCAGCTAAAATACAGCTGAAACTAAGGTTTCACATCTGCTTTTGTTATAAAGTATGATGTATTGTTTTGGAAAATTGGAAAATTTCATTAAAAAATTAAAATATGTTTAATCGAAATATTTTTTTAAAATGTATATATGTCTATCTATCAATTGTGAATAACATGTTTCAATATTTAGCTACTGATACTTACTTTTTTTTATTGTCAGATATTCCGAATTCCAAAAGTACTTTTTTTTTCACTTGGGTGTCACCCCCCCCCCCCCCTAAATGGTGTCACCCGGTGCGGAACGCACCCCCGTACCCCACTAGTGACGCCACTGAATATATATATATATATACATAGAAAAACTGACAAACAAAACAAAGATATCCAAATGATTTTAAACTTTAGATTTAAATAGTATATTTTTAAATGTAAAACTTAAGTAGAAAATATATTAGGAAAACGAGAAGCGATAAATGTTGACCCTCCGCGATAAAAAAAAACCCAACGCCGAATGACGCTTTGTCCCCAAAAGTACCCAGGTCATCCTGCCTCGTTCAAGACAGGTCACCTGGTCACGTGGCAATAACATAAAAGGGAAAAATATACAGGTACTTTTTCCCCTTCCCAAATAATAAAATACATCTGAAGTAAATACAATCTAATATAAACATAAATAATTTAATTAGTTTCGTAATAGAAATAACAATTTAAAAAAAATAAAACATTTAAAAATAACTGATATGAGGGCAGTTGAGTTCAACATTCCATAGGCCCGTAGTGGACTGTTGTTGTTTCTGCTACGCACACACAAACGGGTGTGTGCACACAGCGGTTTGTGACAGGTACTTGTGTGTTTGTTTTTAAATTATCTGCTAATGCAAAAATGTATTTTTCAACTTGGGTGTCAACGCTTTTTGAGTCTCACACGGTGTGACCCACATCCACCGCACCCCTCACCCCCAGGACGCCGCTGCTCCACAGTTGACAGTATTTCTGTCTCGAAAAACAATGGATGCACCCAGATGAATCACTTATTTTAGATTTTTTATTTTTTTTTGGAGTCATGGGAGAAACTTTTGGACCATTCAAGCCGATTCTGGAGCGCAAAGTGTGCACAATTCGTGCATGGTATTGCATATGTTTTGGGGAAATCTGATGGCGCAGCTTTCTTTCTCTTCGCTAAGGCAGCTTCATTTCTTTTGCTCTCGGCGTGGTACGTACCAGCACGAACAGTCTGTCTCCATGATGTCCGATCTTGAACGATTTCCTTCCACATACTAGCGTTGATGCATGTAGTCTTTATAACTCTCTTGCAGACATCTCTGTAGGTTAGTGTTGGACAGTCCCTTTTTTTCTGAATCACCTCGCTAGCTCAGCATAGAGGATGTCCTTAGATGTGATGATATCATGCCATTAACCCCTTTCTTCATTTATCCATGAGATACTCAGAGAGTAGAAATAGATAACAAGAGGACAGAGGACAAAGAAAGAAAAAGTGTGATAAAATGAGAGAGAGAAAGAAAGAGAGAGAAAGAAAGAGAGAGAAAGATAAAGAAAGAGAATGAGAAAGAAAGAGGGGGAGAGATAGAAAGAGAAACAGAGAGAGAAAAAAAAGAGAGAGATATCCGATGTCTTAAGTCATAAGAAGAGACTTACTTTGTCGATATCACATTTACACTAAACTTCAGATTTGTCTTCCCATCACGTGACCGCCATCCCCTAGTCTCGTTTATCAGCCTGATCCAATTAATTATACTAGTCCACTATGTTTCAATCCCACTGGATAAGCTCCTCCTAACTCCCTGTCAGGTTTTATCTTTCATTTTTCCCATGCGTTTCCTTCTAGAGGACTGATGTGATTCTAGTGTATCACACTGGATCTTACTTTAGGAAACGAACATCTACATTTTTGTGGTCTAATACCATTACAGCTTGTACCACTAATTCTTAAGATATGGTTTTGCAAAAATTAACTCCTATAGTCAATGTTGAATTCTTTATTAGTGAGTTCCAGTATGTTTGATCGACCTGAAGCAGAAGCGTCGTTATGTTAATACCAGACCCCAAATCACATCTCCAAAAAAAAACACAAAAAAACACTTATCCTTATAAATAAACTCACAATTCTTTTTGTACTTATCAAAATGTTTTAATATTTATCTAATTGTTCTAATATTTATCTAATTGTTCTAACGTTTAGCAAATTATTCATATATATGGCTATTTTTTTCTAATGCCTAACTAATTGTTCAAATTATTCAGCTAATTTTCAAATAGCTATGAACGTAAAGATAAGAGAGTCGAGAACCATGTCTGTATAGAATGGCTTTAATACACTGAATGACTACACAACACACATTTCGTGAACACATTCTCACGGACGAGTTACAAGCACATGTAAACATAAGAACGACAACCAATACAGAAAATAATTTTCATAACATTCACCCCCGGTTCAAATAATGCTAACTAGTATTATAAACAATAGAAGAATTAAGTAAGTGCAGAATCAAATAGCTTATTAAAATATATCATGATAGATCAAATATCTAATTAAACTCAAGTCAACAAAACCAAACGAAAGTAGTAAAATAAACAAATGTCAATTTGGAGACAAAACTGAATGTCAAAGTAAGAGTTCTAGTAAGCTGATGAGCTTTTACACTTTGTGGTTGGGCCTAGTTCTCCTTACTCTAAGATTGTATGTATGTTTAGTTTCATCTGCTTGAGTTTCGGACGGTCTGGCTATGTCTTCAGTTGGTGGTTTCTTCAAGCATGATAGAATCAGTAGGTTGATTCCTGGGAGGTGAGCTTTGAATGGGGCAGCCAATATCAAGCTCTGTTCTACTCTGATTCTCATTTTCTATAACTTTTTGTTCCTCCCTAGGGGCTAACATTCGTAATGAGACAGTTTCCTCTCGACCGGTTGGTGTTCGGATTACAGCATACTGAGGGTTGCATGTTACCAAATCAACTTCCTCTGTTATGGGATCGTATTTAGATGATCTAACGTTCTTCTTCAGCAGGACAGGACCAGGACTGGTCAACCATGTTGGCAAGGATGTCCCGGAACCACTTCTTCGGTTGAACCCAAGAAGTCGTTCATGTGGTGTCCTGTTAGTTGCAGTGCATAGTAATGACCGGATGGATTGCAGAGCATCATTTAGTACTAGTTCCCATTTAGCTATGTCCAATTCCTTAGAATGTGGAGCCAATGTGATGGCTTTCCATAAAGTCCCGTTAAGTTTCTCTATTTGTCCGTTTCCTCTCAAACTGTAAGGGGTCGTTCTACTGGTTGCAATTCCTCTCTCGTGGAGGAAATGCTGCACCTCTGTAGACATAAACGAAGTTCCCCTGACAGTGTGGACGTACGCTGGAAATCCAAATATGGCGAATAGTTCATTGAGACATTTAACAACCGTAGAGGAAGACATATCGGGACATGCAAATGCAAATGGGAATCTAGAGAATTCATCTCTAATGGTAAGTAGATATCTATTTCTTGAAACAGTAGGGAGAGGTCCCTTGAAATCCATACTAATTCTCTCAAAAGGTTGAGTTGCTTTAATCAGTTCTCCGGTCGGCTGTCGAAAAAAACGGGGCTTTAGTTCTGCACAAGCTTGACATTGTTCTATTACAGTTCTGACGTCATCACAGGAAAATGGAAGATTTTTAGTCCTTACTTAGTGCAATAGTCGAGTAACGCCCGGGTGGCAAAGACTAGTGTGCAGCAATTTAAGGTCATTGCGAGTGATGGCAGATAGATAGTTTCTGGTAAGTGTATCAGCTACAGTGTTCTGCTTGCCAGGGCGATAGATGACGTCATAGTGGAAAAACGAGAGTTCAAGTTTCCACCTTTGGATTTTTTCATTTTTAATTTTTCCTTTGTTTGACCTGTTATACATGAAAGAGACAGATCGCTGATCCGTAACAAGTGTGAACGTTTTACCAACTAAGAAATGTTTCCATTTTCTCAACAATGGCATATGCTTCTTTCTCAACTGAAGAATGTTTTCTTTCACTTTTTGTTATTGAGCGAGAAAAGAAAGCAACGGGCCGGCCATCTTGGTTGAGGGTAGCTGCAACGGCTATATCAAAAGCATCCGTCTCAACGGTTAAAGGGCGATTCGGATCAATAGTATATACGGCGGCTTTTTCAAGCTCATTTTTCAAACTTTCAAATGTTCTTTTGACTTCTTCGGAGACAGGAAATTGTTGATTTCTTGTTAACAGGCTTATTTTTGTTGAGAAGTTAGGTATCCACTGTGAGTAGTAAGCCAGAAGACCCACTACTCGTTTCTGTTCACGCATGTTCACTGGTACGGGTAATTCCCTTAGAGCGCGAAATCTCTAAGGATCCGGCTTAAGTTGTCCTTTGGAAATCTCGTATCCTAGCAGTCTCACTTTAGCAGTGCTAATTTCACTTTTTGTTTCATTAAGAGTGATTCCATACTTTTGAGCACTATCAAGAAATCGCTGTAGGTTTCGGTCGTGTGATTCAGAGTCCATACCGCAGATGGTCACATTGTCCACATAAGCAAAAGTGTCAGTGAGTCGTTCGTCTTTGATGATTTTGTCAATCGTACGCTGAAAACAGGCGACTCCATTCGTAACGCCAAACGGAATCCGACGGAATTGATACAGTTTCCCACATGCTTCGAAGGCTGTGAACGGCCTTTCCTCTTCTTTTATAGGAATCTGATGGTATGCAGTTTTCAGGTCTAAAGTGCTATATACAGAGTATTGCGAAATCTTCTCTGCCAGTTCGTCAATTCTGGGCATAGGGTAGGCGTCTAGTAGAGTGAACCGGTTTATGGTTTGGCTGTAGTCCACAACCATTCTTTTCTTATGTCTGTCATTTGTTGTGACTAGGACTTGTGCACGCCAGGGAGATTTAGATGGTTCAATAATTTCATCCTTTATTAGTTGTTGAATTTCCTTCTCTATAAACTTTCTATCTGGAACTGAGTATCTGCGAGACCTTGTAGCCACTGGGGTACAGTTTGGTGACAGATTACTAAATAGGCTAGGAGCCTCTACCTTCGCTGGCTGGAGAGTACTCAGGCATAATGATGGTTTCTGACCATCGAAAGGAATAAACAAGTTTTGGTGCAAACTTATAAAGTCAAGTCCAAGTATTACGTCAGAGCATAAATTGTCTAGTAGAGAAAGTCTAACTCCCTCGTATCGTTCATTTTTGAAACGAAACTGAATGTCAAAGTAAGAGTTCTAGTAAGCTGATGAGCTTTTACACTTTGTAGTTGGGCCTAGTTCTCCTTACTCTAAGATTGTATGTATGTTTAGTTTCATCTGCTTGAGTTTCGGACGGTCTGGCTATGTCTTCAGTGGTGCTGGTGGTTTCTTCAGGCATGATAGAATCAGTAGGTTGATTCCTGGGAGGTGAGCTTTGGATGGGGCAGCCAATATCAAGCTCTGTTCTACTCTGATTCTCATTTTCTATAACTTTTTGTTCCTCCCTAGGGGCTAACATTCGTAATGAGACAGTTTCCTCTCGACCGGTTGGTGTTCGGATTACAACGTACTGAGGGTTGCATGTTACCAAATCAACTTCCTCTGTTATGAGATCGTATTTAGATGATCTAACGTTCTTCTTCAGCAGGACAGGACCAGGACTGGTCAACCATGTTGGCAAGGATGTCCCGGAACCACTTCTTCGGTTGAACCCAAGAAGTCGTTCATGTGGTGTCCTGTTAGTTGCAGTGCATAGTAATGACCGGATGGATTGCAGAGCATCATTTAGTAGCTATTAGCTATTTTTAAAATTATTTAGCTAATTGTTAAAATATTTAGTTAATTGGTAAAATATTTAGCTGATGGTTAAAATATTTAGCTATTGTTCAAATATTTAACTAATTGTTTGGAGTACTTATCTAGTTGTTCAAATATTTATCTTATTCTTCAACTATTTAGCTAATTGCTCAAATAATTAGCTATTTGTTCAAATAATTAGCTATTTGTTCAAATAATTAGCTAATTATTCAAACATTAAGCTAATTGTTCAAATATAATGCTAATTGCTAAGTATATAATTAACACCAATTACTCTATTGTAGATGTCATCTGAGAATGTTTTTACCCGGTACGTGACGTTTTGGCGACGCCGTTTTGGCCCCGCCGTTTTGGCGACGGGACGTTTTGGCGCGAGCCGTTTCGGCGACGGGACGTTTTGGCGCGAGATATCATTTAACGATAATTTAATAAGCACCCAGCTTTTATAACAATGTTTATTTCACTCTACCATAATATTGTATGTATAGTATGAATTCTAACACCATTCAGCGAATTTTTTTTTTTTAAATTATAAAGGTTTTTCTTATTTCATGACTATAGGCCTATAATAAGTCAGATTCCTGAATGGTAATGACATGCTATATGTGAGTTCTGCTAATCGCACTGGGTGACATTTTTGGATTTCTTTCCAAAAGATTTTTTTTTATTTGACATTAGTGTAATATACGAACTAGCTAAGTGTCACACTTTATTATATAACAAAAGCCATGTTAACATCTAAAGCTCTATTACGCTGAATGACGACAATAACTCCACACATAGTAAAAATCAAGACACGGAATGTGGTCAGTACAAACTCTAACGTGAAAAGATATATTTTTAGAAATTGGGTAGGGGTGATTTGGGTGACACGTCTCGTATTGACGCAGGTAGAGTTAACCAAATGAAGACAAGACCAGCACCGAGCACTGGTCGTTGGCGTCATGCGTCTGGCGATCATCTCCCTGGGAATGGTCATTACATGTGACACCTATCCCGCCCCTTCTCTTCTGCTCACATTTCACTCCTTGTATATACTCTTTACTCCACCCCTCCCCTCTCTCACGCGATCTTTGTTTTTAATTTTAAAGTAATATCTTAAAAACCTTTTTTGAAAATAAAAGTGTGCCTCTTAATAAACACACATACACAAGCCAAAATTTTTATTAAAGAAAATGATGTGAAAAACAAACACACTTTAGATTTAGTACCTGAAAAACATGTCTTAACACAAACACTCATGCAAAACATAGATTTGAATAATTCTTTTAAAAGAAATAATACAATAAACGCACATAAACGTCCCGTCGTCAAAACGGCTCGCGCCAAAACGGCGGGGCCAAAACGGCGGCGCCAAAACGTCCTGCTTCGGTTTTTCCCTATGTTGATGTTACCCACTAATGCGAAAAAAAGCATGCGGTTCTCACCCCTTGCACCTTACTGTTGACGCCGCCGAAGATCAAGAGCTTTGATAGTTGCACTAAGGACAAACTAGTTAAATAGATTTCATCCTTTTTAAAATGTATTTGACAATTTCTTTTGAGGCCCAGGGAACCAACAACCACTTCCCGAAGAAAGGCGCAATTGACGAAATAGACGAAATGTCAAGCTCCTAGCTTTGCCTGCATGTATTACGACTAAACATATAGCTTGTAGCAAACAGCGGCTTTACCTGCATGTATTGCGACAAAAGAATATAGCTTCTAGCAAACATCGGCTTTGCCTGTTTGTATTGCCACCCATCGCAATCCATCTTAATAATCGGACTAACAAAAACTGAACTGCTTGTTTTAAGCCAGTATCAGTGTATCCAAATATCAAGAAATGCAGGCCTAGTTAGTAGAACGTATTTTAATATCTAGCTTGAACGGAAACATATTAAAGGAGCATTTAGAGAATATTTTATTATGTGTCCATTTTTAACATGTATTGAAAGCAGCTACGTTACATAGTGCACAAACGCCAGATCAAGTAACAGCAGACTTGACCCAGGATAGCGTCATCCTTGGTATTCGGTTTCACTGTCCAGCATTTCGTTGCACGAAAAATGACAAGGAAAATTTAAAAACAAAAATATTTACAGATATATATATTTTGGCCTATTTACTTAATTCTTGATGATGCTATGTCAGACAACCGATATCACTGTGACCAGACACTGGTTTGGGTTATTTTAACCCTACCTTGGAAACTTGAAACAATGAAATAAATAATTGGGGATCAACAGTTTTAGTTTCTGTTTTGTTCTTTTTTTCAACCGTGGCTTGCTGATTATGACGTCATTTCCTTATAAATCTTTTTGTTTGTTCCCAAGAGTACAAAGTTATCATGACAAAGTAATTTAGACGATACAGGATTTACGTCCAGTCTACACAAGCTATAGATTTGGGCCTCCCTCTTTCTTGGGGGTGGGGGCAGTTGAAATCTAGTGAGTTTGTTATGAATTATTATGATATTAAGTTAATGATATATTAAATAATTCTTAATTGTACGTTAATTTCAACCCTCTAGCAGGGGCGTAGCTAGGAATTTGCCATCATTAGAGGGCCAAGGGAGTTGAATTCTTTAGGGGCCCCTGCATTTTATGTAACATTTAATGTTTAATGTAAAAAACACTCATTTGGCTCCCCCCTCGAGTGGGGGCCCAGGCGGATTTTCAAATTCCATGCACTTGCATAGGCCCGTGCTAATTCTATGTGTAAATTATTAAATTAAACCATTTTATAACGTATAACAGATTTTTTTCGGCCTCCTGATTTACTAGGAGCTCCTGGAAATCTCCTGAAATCGCAAAATATACGAAAAAGTCCTGGAAATCTCCGGAAATTATTAAAATCTCTTGAAAGTCATAAGAATCTCCTGAAATATAGACAAAATTGTCATTTTGTGATGTCATTCAATATGGAAAACGTAAATCCTAAGCACGATAAAAAAAAACCGGCATTATACAATACCCGTAATTGTGGAATCAGATGAAAGAAGCTTCTCGCGCCTCAAAAACTAATGAAGAATTACTTGAGGTGAACAATTCTCGAATTCTCAAAGATAGATTGAAACATTTGGTAATACTTTGCTATTGAGCGTGATCTATGTAGGAAACAGAATTATTATGATATAATGTATGACTTCGTTACACGCAAGGCTCGTAAAGTATTTCTGTACGTAGTAAAGAATGAATAAAATACATAGACGAATTTATTTTCTAATACAAACTCTTAATTTTCACTTATTATCCGGATCCCTACCCAAACTGGGCCCCGCGCAATCCGTTCCCAATAGGGCCCGCAATGGTTAAATCCGGCCCTGACGCCCTTTGATTTGTTCCCAGTCTTTATTGTGTTTATTATGGCTAAAACACCCCCTTCTTTTTTTGTTAAATAAAAACCCACATTTTAATGACCTAGAAAAGTTACTCATTTAGCCAGGGAATTAGTGTATCTGTTACAATGCAATTTCAAGGCCCAATCTCTCCTTCCTTCTCTCTCTCTCTCTCTTTACATTTCTCTCTCTTTGGCTCTTCTCTCTTTCTTTTCTCTCTCTTACTCTCTATTTTCTTTCTATTCTCTCTCTCATTCTTTCTCTCTCTTCTCTCTCACTTCTTTTCTTTCTCTCTTCTCTCTCTCTCTCTCTCTCTCTCTCTTTGTCTCTCGCTCTTTTCTCTTTCGATCTCTGGAACCCCCATTTTGTAACATAGATCTAGAGCCAGATATAGTCCTAAAAACTCTAGGTCTATAATCTCAATCTCCTAAGGCACTCGATTGGTGGAGGCTTGCTTGGTTTTCTTTTCTAGCTTCTGAGATCTAAAGGGTCTGACCGACGGACGAACGGATAGCCAGACCACACAAAACTAAGATCGGCTATCCCCATTCAGGGGCCACTAAGAGAACTAAACGAATATTGTAATGTTGTTGTTTTTTTAAATTACATTATATATATATATATGTATATATCAATTTATTATTTATTATATATTATACGCCTTACTATATTAATTAGAAGTATGTATGTACGTAATGTAATGTACATATGTCCTTTATAAGAAATCAAAACCAAATGGCCAATCTTAATGAAACTCGGGAAAAACGTTCCTTAGATAATAGTGGTGATCTTAGGATATACAAAGTTGCCCTTCAGTCAGATTTAAGTTAATGAGGCATCTTGACATATAGTTGACTATTTAAATAGGATATATGCCTTTTATTATCTACCGAAACACAAACCAAAATGAGATCAAAGGGTAAAAACATATATATTATATTATTTTTCTTCTATATTCAGTCAATTTTAAGCAGCTCGAGATATTTTTGTAATTTAAATATTATTCGTGTATTTCAACAATGAAACCTGTGACTCTAGGACGTTGGAAGCTTAAGAAGAAAGTCTAAACATTACATATTGACATATCTGTCTATTGAAACATTTCTAAAGCTTCTCCCCAGACCCATATGTTAGTCCCTTTTTTTTTTCTTTTTTTTTCTAAAAATAATTGCAAAATAAGAACCATAACTGCTTTCCACGTCTGCGTTTTTAGATAATGAAAAATATTGTAATAAAAAAGAAAGGGGTTACAGGTTGTTGGATGGTATTATGTCCCCTGTCACTTATTGATGACGTTAATGTCAGCAATGATGATTCGATTGTAGAGGGAAAGGGGGATAACTATTTGTTATTATTATTTAAAAACAAAATTAGAGATCCTGTGTGGGTTCTTTCGTTACTTTTGAAATAAGCATGAAATTTAAAACCTTGCATGGCTGTCTACTTGTGTAGGTGGTGCATTTCATAGGAGAAGCTACGTAATGTCAAAAGTTTCAAATGTCTGTGTACATTCGTGTCTGACGCAATAGTCCCAAACCTGAGCCCTTTGGCCCTGTTTTTACAGAGTCTACTTACAGACAGTGCCATTAATTCCGAAGATTAATGATGAGCGCAGTGTTTAATAATTATTTGAAAGTTTCATGAATCACATGTGTCTTTGGGTTTATCCAGCTCTAATGGGTACCTGACATTAGTTGGGGAAAAGTAAAGGCGTTGGTTGTTGTGCTGCTAAAATTAAAAGAAAACATTTATGTTTGTTTGTAAAAGTATTACATGTTTCGGATGTTCCTTCAGAGTTGAAGATAGTTACTTCCTAGTCCAAACCTCCCGCAGGACGACGGGGGATGGGAGCGGGCAGGGTTTGAACCCGGGACCATCGATAAATCTGAACGACAGTCCAAACCGCAAACCGCAAGTTCAGGCAGCCATCCAACCATGTTTGTTTATAAAGGCTAAGAATGCACTTTGTATGTAAATATCACGTACATTTTTAAAATGGACTTTTTATGCAGCGCCTTTCTTGACAAGCAGCGGCAAGACATGGTACTAATCAGTTCCCTCAAAATTTTTAAAATAATCACATTTTATTTACTTTTTGTTTAGTGCCCCCATCAGAATAATAAACGCTTATTTTGTGCGTTTTGTCTGTCGGTCGGTAAGTACGTCAGGTTTAGTTAAAAAAAACAAATCTAACAGCTATTGAAAATTTTGATTTAACTTTTAATGTTCCTTCCGAAACATCTCAACAGTTTTAAGTATCTATAATATATTTTTCCGGATGGTTTTGTGAAAAAAAAAGCAAAAAAAAAAAAAAGCGTATTTTCATCTTAAACAAATTTAAGTCAAATGACTTTATTTTTTTCAAAACATCGACAATAGGTTGTTCAAGAGTATAAAATAAGAAAGTCATTGACTAGAAACGATTATTGAAAATCACTTTTTAGACTTATTTTACAGTTAATTATAATTTAAATGAATAACGCACACCAAGAGTTGCGATAACATGGAAGCCAAAAACGAGGAAAGCGCAAACTTGGCGACACACCTTCATGGAGGACCTCAGAACAGTGGACACCAGGTGGGAGGAGGCTTCAGACATTGCCAGTGACAGATCTTTATGGAGACAGCTTGCCGCCCAATGCGCCGAACGGCGCTGGAGGACCTAAGTCGAAGTTTACATTTAATTTTCTTGCTGAAATCGAACAAAAGTTGTTTAAATCGGTAAAGAATGTTCCGATTTTGTTTAGAAAAATAAATCCACCTATATTACTTTAATTTTTTTACAAATCGTCGCCAAAAGTTTCCGAATTTTTTAATGAAAAATCTACTAACATCAAATAACTGTCTGAAATCCCTCTTCTAATAAATAAAACATATAATCTTCTTCTCATTTACAAAAATTGGTTGTTCCGGATTTTTTATGAAAAATATTTAACTCTAGTTATGTAAAATCTCACTACTATCTTACACTACATTTAATTTTCTAGCTAAAACGTTACAAAATCTAATTATCGTAAAAATTATGTTCCAATTTTTAAGGAAAACATATTCCTAACACCAAAGTATGGTATAAAAATCTAACCACAACGCTATGTACATCTAATTTTTATACGAGACCATCCAAAAAATTTAAATTATGGAAAATCACTCTTTTAGTTCTGCAAGTCGGACTAGAGTTACCCCACGTAACTTCTGCGCGAAAAGAAAAGAGAGAGGGAGAGGGGGGAGAGAACAAGTAGTATTCACCCGTCACTTAACAGCAGGGCCGGGCTTAACCATTGCGGGGCCCTATGCAAAACGCATTGCGCAGGGCCCTATGCAAAACGCATTGCGCAGGGCCCAGTTTGAGTAGGGATACGGATAATAAATGAAAATTAAGAGTTTGTATTAGAAAATAAATACGTCTTTGCTTTTTATTCAGTATTTACTACATACGAGCCTTATTTGTAGCGAAGTCATACATTATATCATAAAATTTCTGCCTCCTACATAGATCACGATCAGTAACAAGAATTACGAAATGTTTCAATCTATCTTCGAGAATTATTGACCTCAAGTCATTCTTCATTAGTTTCAGGCGCGAGCAGCTATTTTCACCAGATTCATAAAGTACACAACAACTACGTTCACCAGACGATGCAGCATTGTCCCCATTCTATCTGTTTCTTTCTGCTTCTGATGAGCACATCAATTTTCAATCAAGCCTTGACATGGTTCCCATTGCCTCACCTATCCTGTTGTAGATGTCCTTATCCAGTGGTACTTCATGATCTATCCATCATCTGCCACATAGGCTGCAATGTCTGATAGGGGAACTTTTTTATTCTTTTTTTTTTTTTTACTTACAATTAACAAGCTATTTGCGGCCACAGCATATACTTTATGGAAGAGAAAACACAGACACACACACTATTGTATTGTAACTCTGCCTTGCAAAGGCGCTAATAGGGCGCAACAGTGCACTATATGACATGGTACATAGACTGTTGGATAGAGATACACTTTACTTCCGCCAGGTATGGCAGCTGAAAGGAAAACTGTAGATAATGAAAGAGAGTTGTCAAATTGGTTTGAGTGTTTAAAACGATATTAAAACTGAGATGTGCCGATCGTTATATCTAGTGTTCATCGTTTAGAATATAAAAGAAATCTAAAACTTTGATTTGGTATTATAGTTCTGCGACAGTTCCCGCAAAGTCTATTGAAAAGTATTTACGAATTTCATTTTTTTTTAAATGAAAAAAAAAAAAGTACCAAATATCTACATAATCAGGATATCTCTGAAATCCATAAGTTGAACTTTCACATTTCAAGGGAGAGTAGTGAGCTTTATTTATGTCGAGATAAGTTCAAAACATTATTTCCCCTATTAGTGTGGATTTGTTTTGATCTTGAAAGGGAAAGGGCTAATAATTTGAGTTGTACGCCTGTCCGTCCGTCACTATGACATTTAGAACTAAAAAAAGATTTCACGATATTTTGTAGCGTACTAAAATCACATGCAGTGAATATTTTTTTGTCTTCTAAAAACAAACCTTTTTTATATAAATTAGATATTCTAACCTTTTTTTTTTTTCATACAAAAAATAACCGTTTTTAAAGCCTTTATAGTGTGCGAAATTGTAAAAATTACCCTAAATATGCACCTCCCCAACACTCCCATCCACCATTAGAAGACAATCATTCTACTACTGTTAGAACGTATACTCTTTCTGTCTCGGAAGGCAATGTATGCGCCTAGTTGAGTCACAGGTTTTGGGTTTAGTCTTGAGAATCTGGTGTGGCTAATCAAGCCAATTCTAGAGCTGCAGACTTTGACACAATTTGTGCATGTGTTTGCATCTGATTAAGGGCTAGCGGACAGGGCTGGTGGACAGGGCTGGTGGACAGGGCTGGTGGACAGGGCGCGGCTTTCTTTTGTTTCTCTCTTGATTAAGGCACTTCGTTTCTTTTGCACTCAGCGAGGATCGTCCCAGCACGTCACAGTCTGTCTCCATGCACGTCACAGTCTGTCTCCATGCACGTCACAGTCTGTCTCCATGCACTCCGGACTTTGGCTATTTCTTCCCACATACTTTCGTTGATGTCAGTGTGGTCCCTCCAAGAGATGCGCATTATGTGTCTCAGGCAGTGCAAGTAAAAACTATTCAATCTGTGCTCTTGGGGACATGTATGTTGACCAGCTTTCGCTGCCATAAAGAAGAGTGCTCACAACACAGGCGTTGTAGACTAGGATTTTGGTTGCTGTGGTCAATTTGGCATTTTCCCAGACGCGCTAAGAGAGAGTTTTGTCAATGCTGTATTAGCTTTACCTATTCTTTTTGTCAGCTCAATGTCTACATCTAGGTTACTGGCAAGTGTTGATCCCAAGTAGGTAAATTTCTGCACCACCGTAAAGGTATGGTTCTTAATATGTATCACAGGTATTTCTGCGACGTCTGGTGCCAGGATTTCGGTCTTGGAGAGACTTATTGTAAGGCTAAACTCTTGACAAGCAGCTGCCAAGGCATTCACTAGCTTCCGTAGACCTTCTTGTGAATGAAATATGAGTGCCGCGTCATCGGCGAACTGTGTTTCCCAAACTTTTTCCTTAACGGAACACTTCGCACATACTGAGTTTTCAGCGGAACACTTTACTTAGTTTTTAGAGCGATTACTTCACGCGCTGGCCTACTAGTTAATTATTCAGGTAGTTCGTGAAATATCAATTCAAAGTTTGGGAGTCACTTATATATAGTAATATTAGTTGTTAAAATAAGCTACAAATATATAACTGAACTAGCAATACATACTGGCTACGCCAGTTGATTTGTTTCCCAGACGGCTTTATCTTGTTTATTATGGCCGGAACACCCCCCCCCCCCCTTTTCTTTTCTTTATTTGAATATATTATAGGGGATATATTTTAACGATCGACTAATTAGTGTATGTGATACAATGAAATTTCCGACCCGCTCTCTCTTTCCTTCTCTCTTTCTATCTCTCTTTTGCTCTCTCCGGTTCCCACTCGTTTTTTAACCTGCGCATCGTAATTTCGCCGACAATAGATTTTTGACTTGATTTGGAAAGACCCGCTTCATAATGTGACCCGGTCACAAACACGCACTCATATTTTGGGCCCGTTAATTCGAGTATGACTTATCCGCTCCCCCCCCCCCCCCTTTCCCCCTTCCCTGTGCTTACTGAGTACCTAAAGGCAGCAGGGAAAAACCTTCTCCCAGATACTTCCTCCCCCACTGGTCCACAACTGAGATTGGACCATAGCGCTCTGAGCATGCTATAAGCATGAAAGAAACGCTGTGTAAAAGCTATAAAAAATAAATAAAATAAATAAAAAAATAGCTATAAAAATGTTATATAGAAAATATTTTAATTCATCATTCCAGATTAAAATGTATGTATTATTTATCAAAAGAAATATAATAAGGCTATATAAATGTTCTAGTGTATATGTGAACAACTGCGTGTGGGTATATCAGAACGTCAATTAAACCTACAAATAAGGACAAGTCTTCGTTCCAGTACCACCTTATTTCATTCACTAGCGAAACATTCAAACATCATAATAATAAAATTCTGTACATGCATAATGTGTAATATATATATATATATATATATATATATATATATATAGTGTAATATAAATACATTGGCGGCATATGTTAAAAAGTTAAAAAAAAAATAGGTGAACTTTAGAAGTACTACAATGTTGTAATATTAAAATTTATATCTATATATCTATATTTATTTCAATATGTCTCTATATCTATATCTATATATATATATACATACGTATGTATGTGTGTGTGTGTGTGTGTAAATATAGACAATTGGTTCAAACATAAAAACTGCTACTAGATTATTAAAAGGAAACAAATATTTTTCATTATACATAACATGTTCATATGAGCTCTCTTTTTTTTAAAAATATAATATCCTATGTTGTCATTAGCTGGGTCATTTCCGTATATTACAATGTACATATATTGTATGTCATGATATGAACAGTACATGAAATGTCTGTTCAAACGATAACATGATATGTCTGTTAAATCAATAAGACGACGTGGGCGAGGTCATTGAACATAATACTGAACCACATTACATTTTATGCTCTTTACAACTCCCTTTAAATTACACATGAAATCTCACCACGACAGAAGACGCTCTATACAACTTCCATATTGCAAATTTTTTTTTTTTACGAGAAACTTAACAATGCCAAGAAACCAAAATTGAGTTTCGCAATTGCAAACTAAATTTTAAAGTTACAAAGAGAAGAGCTTACGAAACGTCATTCTACAGTGCTAAAATGTACCCACAATTAATCACGTACGTAAAAAACAAAGTTTATTACTTCCTTTTTTTTTTTAGTACACCGGATACACCAAAAAGCTTGCTATATTTTAGGTTTTCCGCCATGTTAGAAAATCTCAAATAAAACACTAAACACCATATTGCACCTGCGAGTTGCAGTCTTGGAAAACAAACTAGTATTCGCAGCAAAAGAAAATGCCTGACATTCATTCGGTGTTTTATCTGAGGTATAAAATATGTAGATGAGAATTCCATGAAGTTGATTTTTTTTGTGTGTTATTTTTATGATGTCCCTTGATGTTGTCAGTTGATGTAGTCAGTTTCCAAGTTAATTTGTCTTTTCCCTGGCAAAAAAAAAAAAAAATTATAAATATAAATATATAAAATAAAAAGGGAGAAGAAGTCCTTATTAAATGTTAACCACTTATATAATACAGACTTTACTTCAAAAAAGAAGATGATTATGTCCTACGCGTCATGCATTCAGTCATGCATATTAACCAATGACTTAATTCTGCCAAGTCACTGGTTTTCATGGCTAGCTCAGGCAACCCATTCCATGCTTTAATAGCACTAGGGAAGAAGGAGTATTTGTCCTAGCATATGGGACGAGGAATGTGCCTTTATTTTTGTGTTTTTCTGAGTATTTTATTAAATTTTGTTTTTGTATTTGAAGATTATGGTTCAGTGTTTTATGTATAATCAATGTTTTATTAGTTAGTTACCTTAAAATCAATTATCCCTTTTATTGTGTCAACATCATTGTTTCATTTCGACCACGGGCGGACAATAGTAATGCTTGCCTAGGATGTGGCAAAATATGTATGTCAAAGCTGGGGCTGCGTAGCCACGGGAAATACAGCATTCCTCATTAATCTTAATTTTTCATTTCTTTTTGAACACTATTAAAACCCACACAGACATTACAATGAGAGTGCTATAACAATGATTACGTCACAAACTCTGATGTTATTACCAAAGCACCATAATGATTGTTCCATTACTTACTATGAAATTCTGGCTTATCGAAGGTAGGGTTGAAGAATTGGGGTGGTGGCTGTCTTGGGGTATTGTTGAGACGTCGTTTTCTGACAATACAAACAGTGACGATGATGACAGCCGCTAGAAGCAGGACACCCAAACCTACGCCGACACCGACACCTACTTTCATGCCTACATCTGTATAAAAACATTTGCAATTCAAACAGGAGCGATAACAACTGTGTTTTATTTAGTTCTGGAGGCAAAAAAAAAAGCTTATTTGAATTTAATATTGCGATTCAAAAATAAGTCTATTCTTGTGTACATGACTTAATTAAAATGCTTCTGCTGGACTTGTAAATTCCTATTTGAGAATACAGATATTGGACAAGACATATGGCATGGCAGTGCCCACATGGTTATGACGTCGCAGGCCTGCTAAAACGATTGGGCTCGGTACAGCAAGTTTAAACTATACGATAAAACATAAGCTTTATGTGCCTACTGAACATTAACAAGCAAAATACAAATAAATTCATTTAAAAAAAAAATCTTATATTAATATATATCAATTAGTTAGGATCAGTCATGTAATTAAATTTTCAATGGATCTAGACTAACAATAATAAATCTGTGACAAATTTTTTTTTCCAATTATTTTTGTTTACGCGCAGTTTCATGCTTTTAGCGTTCTCAATACGCTATGATCTTATCCACTGTCTGGGCAAGTTGAGAAGGAGGAGAAAAAACGGGGTATCTGGGTGATCGCTTTATAAATGTTTTTTTTTTAAAGGGGAATGACCTGAATTTAAACTTGTGGGCTAAAGCCTTCTCAGGCTTCTCAAGCCACTCTGCTAGCGTAGAGTCTATAAACATTGAATTTATTGTTTATATTATATATTTGTGTTTACTAAGCCATAGACGGCTGCCCAATATAAATGGGATTAATTCAGTAATTTATTACAAATAGTTAATCAATTAATCGGTTAATTTTCAATTGTGTTGTCAGGTAAAAGAAATAATTGTGAAAATTTTCAGCTTGAACCAAATTTGGGTGTCGGAGAAATAACGTGTACAAACTTGTGGCCAGACTGACAGACACACAGACAGACACGCAGATTGTGGTGATATAAGCTTTATAAAAAATATGTAATTTGTTGTTTTTGCTTTTGTTTTATTAATATCCTAATTGTTAGCTTTTACTCTCTTCGTGGGGGGAGTGAAAACAAAGTTGGAAGAGAAATGTCCCTAGACATTTTATTTTCATCTTTTGTCCAATCAAAATCAAAAGCTAGAGGTTTATTAATTGTTCAGTATATGGACCAAACTAGGGAGGGGGGGGGGGTATTAATTGCTCAGTATCATTTAGCTTAGCATTAAACGATGCATACGTCTTTTTATCAATAAAACAGTTCCCAATAGCATCAAAGAACATTTTTGTGGGGGACAAATTACGTCACACGGCAATAGCGGGAATTCCCGCACTCGACTCAAATGTTTCTTTATCTCAAATAAGGAGTCGATTACATAATAAATAAAAGTATATGAACATTATGCGCACAGTCTTGACGTTTTTGGTTCAGTTTCAGTTTTCATTGTTCTGCTTATGAACAGCGAATGTAATCTTCAAGAATTGGTTTTTTTTTAAAGTTAACTCTGATGGTGTTTTTTTTTTTTGCATTGTGACTTGCATACTTAGTAGAAGTTTGACTTTCCAAACTAAACTTAACGTTTCACAGCACTGTAAAAGAAAATAGATAATCACCATCGGAAGGGTGCCATATTGTTTCCTCTTTGATGACATTGAACTTGATGTCCACCATTCCAGCCTCGTTCTTGATGTTCAGATTGTACGTTTTGGTTTCTTTTGTATTGGCGTCGTAGATGGTCACGTTGACCCTTCCGAAAGGCGGGGTCAGCTTTGTATACGTGACTTCATGATGCACTGAAAGGTTCTGGAAGACATTGTCTTTCTCTACTTTGAGAACGAACTGCGTGGGTGCAGGGTAGCCATAGATTATTACGGTAAACACGGTGTTGGTGTCAACAGAAATACGAACCACTTTAGACTCGTTCTCGTACTTGGCCTCAGATGGAAGCAAACGAGGTTTACCTGACAACATTGAAGATGACAAAAACAGCATATCTATCTATCTATCTATTTATCTATCTATCTATCTATTTATCTATCTATTTACCTATCTATATATCTATCTATCTATATATATATATATATCTTTCTATCTATCAGTCTATCTATTTATTAATCTATCTATTCATCTATCTATCATCTATCAGTCTATCTATCTATCTATGTATCTATCTATCAATCTATCTATCTATCTATCTATGTATCTATCTATCTATTTATCTATCTATCTATATCTTTATATCTATCAATCTATCAATGTATCTATGTATCTATCTATCACCCACATGTTACATTGATGTCCACGTAGTCGGCTTCAAAACTGGATGTATTCTCGCGGCCATTTCGTCCATAGCAGAAGTAGCGACCAGAGTCCTCACAACTCACGCTAGTCAGGCTGGAGGAAACAATGTGGCTGCTGTTGCTCAGGTCGTGTATTTTGCTTAGGAAGCTACCATTCAAGTAGGCAGTTGGTGTCGGGATGCCATCCACCTCACAAAAAAAGTCAGCGTTGTCATCGTCCCTCAGATAGACAGACTTCTGACCATTGACTGTGAAGTTGACCACCCTGGGAGGTTCTGTTAGACCATAATAAACGAAATATGAAATAAATTAACTACTAAAAAATATTCAACAGCCTGAAATGAAATAGAAATTGTTAAAATCCAGTGTGCAGGTCTGAAATCTGAAAGGAACATTTTGTAACCATTCATTGCTTTTTTTATGAGAAGAAATTGTCTTTTGAAAATAGACTTCATAATGTGTGAGTCAGTTATCAATGAGTTGATTGATACACTTTTTTAAAAGCAATATATGATTTTATTAATCAATTAGTAGTACAGTTCAACTGGACATCACATTGTAGACTTAACAAACAAAATATCACAAAACAGACTTAACAAACAAAACTTATCACTACAGACAAAACAAACATGACAGTACAAAAATATTTAGTCAAATCTTTTTCTTATTTTCAGAATATGTTCTTTATTTCAATTATTGTGTACAAGATCAGATTATAAGCAGATACTTTTTTTTCTGGAGAATTAACAATTTTATGAATGGCATTATGATTGGAATTTCTTTTTATTTAGTCAGAAACTAAATATTGAAACTTATGAATACTTCATTTCTCCATAAGGTGTATGTTAAAAAACATAAAAATGTGTCTTTAATTAGAGGGGATTAACTCTATCTACAATCAGCTAGCTTTTTGCTGTGTGATAATTATCTATACAGTTGTCAAATCAAATTTTTTTTTAATTTAAACATTGCTTGTTGTCGTTTTAAAGTGTCAGCACTTAATAAAATCTCTCAAATTCATGTCTGTATTCAGATTTTAAAATGAATACATCTTTTCGAGGTAGTGAATTATAATATTTTTTAAAAGTTCTTTTACCATTTGGTTTTCAAGAGTAATCTACCTTTGATTAAATTGATTGCATAACACTCAATTGCTAATCCTCCAGGATTTTGAACTCAAGAGGCAAGTTGCTTTTTGATCATTGTTTTATTCACAGAAGGTCATACAATAGATTATATTGATCTCATCTAATAATCAAATGCTAGTCATTGCAACTTGGAATAAGCACACCTTTTTTGAGTGGGGGATGGGAACGTAAATGTGCCATTTGATGTTCATTCACGAGGGAGTATAGTAGAATTTATGTAAGAATTCGTGTTAAAGATTTGTTGTGGACTTTGTGACTTTGTGGTAGACTTATTTGGTAGACTTAATGATAGAGAATGTTGTAGGCTTTATGATGGAAAATGTAGTAGGCTTTTGGATAGACATTATGATATAGAATGTAGTAGACTTTTTGGTAGGCTTTATGATAGAGATTGGGATAATCCTAATGATAGAGAATGTGGTAGATTTTTTGTTAGCTTTAATGATAGAAATTGTGGTAAACTTTATGATTGAGAATATGGTTAACTATTTGGAAGCCTTAATAATAGAGAATGTGGTAGACTTTTTGTGTAGACTTATAGGACGTAATCATCTTCTTTTTTGAAGTAACGTCTGTATTATATAAGATAAGATAAGAATATAAGATAGAGAATTTTGTAGACTTTTTTTTTCACAGACTTCATGATAGAGTGAGAGAGTTTCGGATAGAATAGGCCCTGGACATAGTCCCACAGCGACACGTTGAAGTAGATAGACTGTCACTCTCTTAGGGATGCAAAGGGACCAGACAATGTGTCCAGACAATAAAAACCTGCCTATTTAAATGCCACTTGGAACCGTTTGATTTCAGAATAGTGTTGTTTTTTGTAAATCAATGATGCAAAGGTGTGCTTACAGGAATGAACAAGGTCTATATTTATGCTTGGAGGCTGTGAATGACATTAGCACTAAGTGAACTGTCCACAATAAAAACAACGGCAATAAATTTAAAGATAATTCGTTGTTTTTTTTTGGTTTAAATTTCAATAGAATTTTTGTTCTCCTAAAAGCCTATTTTGAAATTTTGAGTGTTAAAATGATTTCTTTCGTAAAATAAAGGGATTGAGATTCTCGATTACTGAAGAGCTGCACAATAAAAACTAAATAATGTCAAGGATGCTAGACTAAACAATGTCAACGACGCGAAACTCAACTTCAATAAACTGACATCTAAATGAAGGCTACAGACGTAAGAGCATTAAACATTTGAATTGGCAGCGCTAGAAAGTGAACACACGAAATCCTGTATATAACAAAAAAAAAAAAAAACCACATAGCTCATCAACATTTTATCCTGTACACCGGATACTCCAAAAAGTTAGCTATTTATGGATCGGCCTCCATGTAGAAAATCCCTAGGAAAGACTATCCCAGAATTTGAAAATAAAGCTAGAAGAATAAACAACGTCTTGATAATGTCTGAAACTAATGGTATGTAGCTTTACATCAAGGAAATGAATACCGTAACAATGTCATTTAAAATTAGATTTAACTGATACATGTTATCAGAAAAACATCTCGCCGTTAAAAAAAGTATGCAGAGTAACTTCAAGTAAATAAATATAGACCTTTTTAAATAGGTTAAACATAGGTTAGATGACATATCTAATTCAAATGCTGTCCAATCCTTGAGCAACCAGAAAAAGTTTTTGACAGTACAAAATAACTGTACATGACTTAATAATATCCTCTTGTACAGTTCTAATACGCGATAATGTGCCACGGAATAGTTTTCAAGTTCTAGAAATCTGCAAAATAAAATATTAGTTTATTTTTTTATTTTTTTTGTGTCTTACATGAAGTCTTTGTGATTTTGCTCCTTTCGAAAAAAAAAATGTAAAAAAAAAATAATTACAAATAAAACAATAAGACTCGTAAAAAATTCCGTGTTTTATGTCTTTATCTTTTAAACAAATATTTAATTTGAGAAAACCATAATAGGGAAAGATTGTCTTCAATATAAATCATTATAAATCATCATAGCAAAAGCTCTCGTAAACGGCACTACCATTCACTACAGGTTGGCTAAAAGTAAAGCTAACGAGCTTGTTTAGTAGATAGAATATACATTTGAAGTCGCTTGCGCTAATCAAATATATATATAATTCCTACACTATAGGCATGAACAATTTCTAAGAGCTCAAGGAAGTGTTATTGCGTAGTTCTTGTTGCTGAGTTGATCCGTTGCTTCAGTTTGTTTCTTCGATGATTGTAGATCTTCTTGCCGGAACTGAGGCAGATACCAGGAGGATCTTCTATCAAGAGGCACAGTGTCTGCATTAAGATTTTACTTGGCTTTTTTCACCTGAAAATAAAATTAAAAAAAAAGACCACCCAACACCCCACACTTACTACTAGTAGCTCAAAACCATTATTATACATTTCTAAGGGATATAACCAGACTTATGTTAACTTTGTGGGTAATTAATTCTCTTGCTGTTGGTATGTGACTTTTTAGTTTCAATAATCTTACACATATAGCGATCAAGGCCATGGAGGTTTGTTCTGTTGATTTTCCTGCTGTGTTATTTTGTGTTTCACTGTTGTATAAAGCGTTAAGGATACATGTACAAATTTGTTTGGGGGGGGGGGGCGGGGTAATTTATACTTTGTTTAGGTTCGAACCTAACAACCACCCTCCTTTTTTTAAATACTACAGCCCAACCTTTTAAACCTGATCTTAGGCTGCACACTTTTTATTAAACATCATTCTTTTCAATGCTCTGAGTTAGTCTCCCTCTCTCCCTCTCTCTCATATCCCGCACACAGAAGTTAACTAATTTTCATACGTATTTCCGTTGAAGGCAATCCTCTTTCAAATCATACTTCTCGTTTGTCATCAAATACTTATACATTTAGCAACCAATCAGCTTTGACCATGTGTTCACGTGATACTTACTTTTATCTGTCTTCGTATTGCACTCACCCCAAGGTGTCAATCTCTCGACAATTTCAACTCACGGGTCTCTCTCTGGCAGTCTCCTCTAATCCTCACATCTTCCACTGGCTTCATTCATTGACTTGCTTCCTCTATTTCACCATTCAGTGAAGGTTGATAATCTGATCATATTAATTATGTATTTACATCAAATATAAACTAGGCCTATCATTAATGTAATTTTTAATGAGATAAAAATTACTAAAGAATTATAAGAGAAACTCGTAGGTGGCCCTTGGCTAGTACATTAGTTTGGCTATTTTATTTCATGTATTTATTCATCGCTCTATTTATTGTGTTGCGATGCCAGTTCTGTGACATAAAGACACAATCAATCTAATGATCTTCCGAAGGCGTAACAATCCTGTCTGAATGCACTACAACATCCACTTTGGTTGACATTGTGCATTCATTTCACGCTCAAGAGAAAACTCATCCCGTGTACTGACGAAGTTATAAACACAACGAACACTTAAATAATGGGATCATTCTGGATATACACAAGGTATTTAATAGATACAAAATTTATTTTCAAAGGAACATTTTTACATCGTGCAACCGTTTGGTCTTGAAAAGGCTGGTACAAACGTGATAATGTGTCTCAAATGTGTATATGTCTTTGGTGTTTGATACATATAAGGGAGAGAAGTTGAAAAATATCTTCATGATATATTTTTATCTAATAACTCTTTTTTTTAAAACCATTATTTATTTAATACCTTGTTTCCTTACTTTCGTGCGCCCTGGAGACATGTTTCTCTACTGCTATAAGCACTTGACAAATACCAATGCTGCAGTCGCGGCCTAGTCACACCACCATCATGCTATTTGTTGTAGCACACACCTCGCTGGTTTGCTTTCTCCGTGCATTCGCTTTGAATCGAACATTCTGGTAGAGCAGAAATAAAAAAGTGTATTGCTAAAAAGGGACAATCCAAAACAAAAGATTACCTGCAAGGTCTGACACGCAAGTTACAGTACTAAGTGCAAGTCCAGCTTATCCAGATAACTCTTCTCAGCCTCATTGTGGCGCCGGATGGTCTTTAAAGGAGACGATCAGGACGCAAAACTGACCCCCCCCCCCCACCCCCTTCCCCCGTTGGATTCCTTTAGAACCGAGCTCTTGGCAGTGGCGGGAATGGAAGAGTCTCCAAGTCACTATCCATAGACCGTTCATGAAGAGGCCGTTAAATGGCTGACAGAGAAGGAGAATCACATAGTCCTGCTGCTTAACTAGGCCTACACCAGTGTAAAAAAAAAAAAAAAATTGCTATCATTCACCCCCTACTCGGCTTAAACAACGTAGGAGTGAAACAGTGCGCTTATGGTTGTCGTCAGAAGGGCGGAGTTCCACAGAAAGAGAGAGAAAAGAGAGAGAGGAGAGAGAGAGGAGAGAAGGAGAGAAAAGTAAGAAAGATGGAGAAAGAGAGGGAGAAACAGAGAAGAAGAGAAAGAGAAGAAAGACAGAAAATGTGACTTGAAAATTTTAAGTATCGGAAAGTATTCAGGGTATACAATGTATTTTTTATAACCAAAAAATTCGTTTTATATCTACAAGATATATTAGATCTATATGCCTTACATTAAGTCTAATTATCTACAAGATATATTAGATCTATATGCCTTACATCAAGTCTAATTATCTACAAGATATATTAGATCTATATGCCTTACATTAAGTCTAATTATCTACAAGATATATTAGATCTATATGCCTTACATCAAGTCTAATTATCTACAAGATATATTAGATCTATATGCCTTACATCAAGTTTAATTATCTGCAAGATATATTAGATCTATATGCCTTACATCAAGTCTAATTATCTACAAGATATGTTAGATCTATATGCCTTAAATCAAGTCTAATTGTCTCAGTAACTTACCTAAGGGGGGGAGGCGGGGAGAATTTTAAAATCCCCCCGGGCCCCCACCTGGGGGCGCCCCCAAATGGGTGTCCGAAATTTATTTGTAGATACATAAATTAAGATATTTGATTGACAAATAGTGTCAACGGGTGTCTTTTTTTTTTTCAACATTTATGGATTAAATTTATCACAAGGACTAAACCTAGATCTAGGTCTATCAGTACGTTGACTTTGTTGACTTTTAAAAATATTTTTCCCTCCGAGATCAAAGTTTTTTATAAAGTTAGCTCTATATTTTAAACTTTGTTGCCACGAATAAAACTGCATGATATACAGCCAATTCCAGGTATCTGGTTACCTTTACTAGTAATAGATATAAATGGTGAGTATTTTATGGCTACACTAATTAACTTTGAAGCAAAATTTACAGAATCGAGTATAACAGATCCAAAAGTTATTCTTAATAATGCTAGAATAGTCCATTATTCGGGTTTGGCGTCTATAATTTCAGAATTAAACTTCACATTCGAGTTATTACCCCTCTATTCATCTTTCCTCAATCCAATGGAAACTCTATTTTTATTTCCATCTAATCCTTTTGCTTTCGCACAAAACATAAACAACAAACAATGACGTAATATTATATAATATTAGCACATCCTTCCTTTTGAAGTTATTATCACACCCTTCCTTTTAAAGTTCTTAAGAGTGATATCTACTAGCAGGGCCGGCCCTAGCATTTGCGGGGCCCTTTGCGAAATGGATCGCGCGAGGCCTAGTCTGTGTAGGGATAAGCATAATGTCAAAATATTTTTTTGTTTTGAATTAGAAAATAGGCCTACTTTCGTCTTTGCAATAAATTTTTATCAAATGAAAGCTCGCAATGCCACTTTTTATTTATTGGCACCCCATAATGTCAATTTCGTCTATTCTTCAGGACATTTGAATAAATTTTTAAAAAGTTCAGGACTTTATCGTATATTTTGCCTTTTCATGAGATTTCCTGGAGGCTGTAGAAAATCAGGAGGTCTCGAAAATCCTTTTATTTTATATACGTTATAATGGTTTAATTTAATAATGTGCACTTAGAATTAGCGCGGGCCCACTGCCACCGCATAGGCTGCAGTGGCCTAGGGCCGGCCCTGTCTACTAGGAACTTTAACCATTTGTCCACTTCTGGTTGTCTTGACTGGCACAACAAGTTCTCTAGACGTTGGTCTATAACTGTCTGTTTCGTTTGTTCCAACAGTTTGCAGTTCATTGTCTTCATCTGTATCATAGTACCCAGAGATGTCTTCGTCGAAGCTCTTGTTCAAAAAGCGTTGATTTCTTCTGTATGTTTTTCCATCGTTTGTCTTTATGATCTAAGATCTGGGTGCTGTTTTTTTTATGACAACTGCTTTCAGCCAAGTTTGACCTAGACGAACTCTCCGACAGATAAATCTTTAGGTAGTCTTGTTGCATCGTATGTCACGTTGCTTTTCATCTGTCGTTCGTTGAGTAATGTCTCTGTATTTTCAGCTACCGATGGTTTCAATAGTTTGGGATCAGTTGGAATGATTCCCTGAGTCTTCTACTCGTCAGCAGTTGTGATGGTGAATATGGCAGTCCGCTTATCGGAGTATTTCTATACTCGAGCATAACGAAATATGGATCTTTCCCACTTTTGTATGCTTTGAATACTTTTGCTTTCGCACAAAATATAAACAACCAACAATGACGTACTATCATATAATATTAGCACAGAATCTTCTTCATGCAGTGGAAAATTAAGAATTTGTTGCCTATCTGGAATCCTGGTCAAAGCTGCTGCGCCCAATTAATATAGTTCAGAAGAAACTACAAAAGTCTGGACTGCATTTACGGGAAGCTGCTGAAGAAATTAGTACCTTTTCATGCTTTCTGAAAAATGATGAGAAACTGACAAAAACCCAATCCATCGAAAAAGCTAAAGAAGGTAGTGAATACTATGGATTCCCTGTAATCAAAATAACCAGAAGAAAAACAAGACTTGATGGGAAGTTGAGTTCTAATGTAGGACTGTCAATAGAACTGCAATCGTGTTGCGACAGAAGTGCTGGACAGATTTCATATGGAGATGAAGGGCCAATTCCAAAGGCTGGGACAAAAATGGATACCTTTGGGTTTCTTCTTGAACCAAGACACCTGTTAGATGAAGACACGCTTATGACAAACTGTGCTACTTTTCCTGTTTGTATGATGAAATAAATGGCAAATCGCTTTTTCAATGATGTCATTGATGCACGAGCACTTTTCAACAACAAACCAGTAATACAATCACCAATAGACATTGAGGAAACAGGCTTCATCTGGGAATTACGTGTGTGTGACGATACGTAAACCCTTGCATATAAAAGTTTCATTTGTGCTTAAACGCTTGAGAGAAAAGTTAGATCTAATTGACATAATAAATTCAACACCCAAATAATAGTTACAACATATAGTGTCTCGACTTATTAAATTAGAATAGTATGGTGAAAACAGTAGGAGGCGGAAAGCCAGTCCGAATTCCCCCCCCCCCCCCCCCCCCCCAGGTCCCACCGCCCTTGGTATGGGATGAGTCACCGGATCGCTTGATATGGAAGGGACGAAAACTTTCCGATATGACTCATACCAGGACAGCGGGTTAAGGGTCAGTAGGTCACCATTCCTCGACCAGTCCCGCGTTGGACTGCGGTCGTTATGCTACACATACACAAAAACAGGTGTGGGCACACATCGGTTTGGGACGGCGGTAATTTTAGAAATTTAGTAACTTTAATCCCATTGGATCAAGCACGAATATTATTTAAAAATTCAAAATCCCCCAAATCCATTGGCGCGACACCTCTGGCTATGCTTATGAGTTCGAGTCCCAATCTATATAAGAGCGGACGCGGGCTCCAACACACGCTCACACCCGCCAGACAGATCTCTATATTGAATAGGCAAGGCTGGAACTTAGTTTGTCTCATAAAGCCGCCTATAATTTAAACAATCGTGGTAGGTTGCTCTTGTTTATAGAAATCTTTATATGTGTTTTATTTTGTGCATTTATGAATACTATGTAAGTATGTAACCTTGTATTTTATCTTCAACACATTTTTTTTTATTATCAATGGGCTATGTTCTCGTCTATTTTAATTATTTTACTATTCTCCTCAACCTTGCGTTCAGACGTTCTAATCTAGATCTACTGGAGCGATCGGATCTTTTACAAAAGTCCGAATCGTATACTCTCTTACTAGATCCATGTATATGTTCTGGTGTATAACATGTCAGCCTATTTTAGTGACGGCATGTGATATACCACATCTGTCTATGGCATTTACAGTCTTTATAATTTTACTTCTATTCAATCCCGCTAAGTTGTGAATAAGATTTAATCTATGATCATATCATTCCATCCCCCTGTATATCTACATATTTACCCCTTTAATCATAAATGATTTATACAACGTGGCCCACTAGAGATGCATGCAGCTCTCTTCTTTTATGTTAGTTTATTACCATATATTTTTGTTCACTTTTAAACAGCGTCACCAAACCTGAGCCTAGAACGTCTGAACTCACCCCCCCCCCTCTGTCAGCGAGAAGGAATCTCAGTAGTGCCCACTACAAACGGCCCTAAAGCCCAGTGCCCACTATCAATTGCCTACGGTCCAGTGCCCAGATACTTGCCCAGTGTTCAGTGCCTACTGCCCAGCTAAAACTGCCCAGTACAGGCACCAGCTGTCCACTGCCCAATATCCACTGCCCACTACCTACGGTCCTGAGAATACCTTTCCCACCTTTCGCTACAGACATACTCCTTTTCGACTCAAGCCTCATCCATCTACAAGAAGATTCAGCTCCGAGTCCTTCCCGCATCTACCAGCAACAAGCCCAGCGGCCAACCGACCAGCAAAGAAAGTTAAGAACACAAAATAGAAACACTTATCCACTCCTTCATATGCAATCAATGATAAAGTTAATCCACCTGAATTATTGTTAACACACTACCCAAGCTAGTAGTGATATTGTTGTTGTTAAAAAAAATTTGTATTTTTTTATTCAACCTATAGTCAGTTCATTTGTTCTAATTGTTGCTCGTAGTGTGCCTGTTCAATATTTACTTATGTGAGCGGGGAAACTCAAAATTACTTCCCCTAGAGTAACGAACCAAAAATCATTTTAAAAATATTAAAACCTGGCCACAGTGTGCTCAAACCTTGCAACCTCCTCCGAATACTGCTAACTCAGGCCACTTCCATTACGTCATGTGAGAGATCATTCTCAAAGCTCAAGTTCATCAAAAACTATCTCAGGAGCACAATGACGCAAGAAAGGCTTATCATGGCTTTAATGTAAGTAAAGTCATAAATACTAGAAAGTATCGATGTAGTTGATGTTATAGATGTCTTTGCTGCACATAATGCACGACGTGAAGCGATATCAATTGAGATTTGTCACTTGTGCATTATTTAACTAATAAACAACGGTATTATTCATTAAAAGAGTCTTAATGATTATTTTTTGTTAAGTTTACTGATATACTGAACCAATTTGATTTGGAGTTTATATATTTTTGCGTACATTATCTCATTTCATATGTCGAATGTCAAAATGCAAGGGGCCCCCAAAGAGGTCAATCCACCCGGGCCCCCAAATCCCTAGTAACGCCCCTGAATTATCTACAAAATAGATTATCTTAAAAAGTACAGACGTCCCTTCAATAGGGAAGACGATATCACTTATCAAGCTTGTTAATTAGAGACTGAAACTCTGCTAAGTCATTGATTTTCCTGGCTGATGCAAGCAACCCAATCCATGTTCTAACGGTACTGGGGAAGAAAGAGATTTTGTACGAATTCGTCCTAGCCCAAGAATAAGAAACCTGCCTCCATCTTTGTGTCTTTCGGAGTATTTAAGTAGGTTGTGTTGTTTTTTTGTATGTCTACGTTATGGGTCATTGTTAGATCTATATCTAGATCTGTAGACCCCAGTTCAAGTCCGAAGTAAGATCTAATACTAACATAATTTATTTTCTTTGACAGAGATGTTTTTCATGTCTAGAATCTCAAGTACCACCAGAGTTGATTTCAATACATTTCTATGAGCTGCTTTCTTTACTTTCTTATATCTATGTATGAACGTATGTATGCATATGTATGAATGTGTATATATGAAGCCTAGTTCTATTTACCATTCCCCCCCCCCGCAGTGTTTTTCTCCACATTCAATAATTCCTACACCGACAAAAAAGTTCACATAAAGATTCAACACAAAAGACTATAGACTAGGTAAAGAGAAAAAAAAACTTTGTAGATTACTTCCTGGTCTTATCGTGCATAAGTCTGAAACAGACAACAGAAGGGAAGCGCCTACTCCTAAAAGTAATTGGAACAGAATGTGCTGAAGCCAAGTGTCTTTTGATTAAGACTAAAAATAGCAAGCAACTACAAAGAAACCAAATTGAATCGATTTTTTTTTCTAGTTAAATACTATAAAAATAAGTTAATAAAGAATAATCAACTTTACAAAAATTACAATAATTGATTAATAAATATTATAACCTATTAAAATACGCAGAAAGACACAAATTTATAGACACTTTTCTTATTCCATATGCTAGGAGAAATACATATCAAATCTTTTTCTGCCCTAGAACTTTCAGACTCTGGAATGTATAGACTGAAACCCTGAATCAGACTGGAACATTAATGACTTAGCACTACATGCACTGGTATACGTGTATCTCTTTCTCTCTCATTATCTCTTTCTCTCTCTCTCTTTCTCTCTCTCTCTTTCTTTCTCTATTTCTTTATTTCTCTCTTTATATCTCTCGCTCTCTCTTTCTTTATCTCTCTCTCTCTCTATCTCCAATTTTCTCTCTCTTTTTCTTTCTCTCTCTTTCTCTTTGCATAATTCCTCAAAAATTTACTTAACCAAGAAAAAATATTGTTGAATCTCTTTTGCTCTAATCGAATGGAAATTCAGTTGGACTACAGCTGACCACCTCAGCGTAACTACTGTACAATAACAATATAGATGCAAATACTAACAACAAAGTAAAGAGAAGGAAAAAATGGCCCTGTTTTGACATTTGAGAAGAAGCCTTTAAAATCAGGTCTGGCGAGTTTTTGTTACAATTGGTTATTGTGAAATTATCAGAGCATTCTCTTCTCTCTGTTAGCGAAGACGTTATATCAGGAAGTATTATATAAGCGTAGGTAACACTATCAGCAAGAATGTATCATGTCACTCATGACTGATTTCAAAACGAATTGAGTATTTATAAGGCAGTAACATTCATTCCATTAATGTTCCATCAGTCTTATATACATTTGATAATCAAAACTTTAATCGATGGCATGTCAATAAAATTGTTTCGTTTTTTTTTCCAAGTGAAGAGCAAACACATAATGTATAGGCATTCTAATATGAAACTTAAATCGCAAACGAGCTCGTGAATTACTTTTTACAAAACTTATATCAACTCTGTATGTCTGTCTGGTACACATTTTCCGCTCTTGGATCAAGGTGAAACCAAAGACATATATTATGCCTAGACTGGACATGGAAATCTATAACACTACATGAAATTGTCGTGAAAAACTTCAAAAAAGCTGAAAGCGTTGTTTTGTAAAATAGTTATACGAAGTACATTACATTTTTTTTTCAGCGTAAATAAGAGCACTCTAGTTATTTTTGCAATTCCTAACCACATAATATAGAAATATTTAGATAATAAATCTATTTAAATGTATATAAGATGAGTAAAATCAACGGACTTGAATCATTTCGATCTAAGAACGGTATTGCAATGGAAACTAACGCGAAATGTCTTCATTTCTTAGATTTGCGTGAATATATAAATCTGTGATTAATACCCCATTCTATTTAAAATCCACTAAATGGTTTTGCATTATTTCTAAACTTTGAAAACTAAAGATCAATACTTTTTTAAGACAGGAAAGATAGATTTTCCTAGATTTGGGGCACGGGGGGGGGGGGGAGGGGATTTTCAAATTCTCCACCCCACCTCACCCCATTCTAGCTACGCCACTGAAATTAATTAATTAATTAGTGATATAAAAATCTATATGCTGCCTTACATCAAGTCTAATTATCTGCAAGTTATATTAGATCTATTTTCCATACATCAAGTCTAACAGATCTTACAGTATTGAGAGATCTGGTTGTAAATAGCAGTTCTCTCCAATATAAAAGCTTTTTTTAAAAGTATTTTTTATTGTGTTTATAGATTTAACTCTTTCTCTCCTAACTGACGATACAAGCGTTGATTCCTCCAGAATGTGGTAAATGATTACGGAGAGAAAGAGTTAAATACCCCAGCACGTCTCTGCAGCGTCACGCATAAATGAACTAATAGGAAGAATCTTCCCTTGTGCTTTTGAAAGCAAAATAATAGTTCTTGCACCATTTTACAGCACACTGGGAACGAATTCGTCAACTCTTTAAACACAAAATACTTCTTTAGTTTGAATGCGTTAGGAAGTTTAAGTTTCCTTGTAGTTTCCTTTGCTATTGTTTGGCTTGGTTGCTGGGATTAGTTCCAAAAAGCCCGAGGAGAATGGGAGAACACGAGGAACCCTGAACGAGCCTGCCATTCGGTATTGGCTCCCCATACTTGAGCAAACTGTAATAGCTCAGTTCAGGAAGGAACACCGTCCCCTTGGGTTGATGCTTTGAACGGCTCAGGCCTGAGCAAACTATTATAGCACAGTTCAGGACAAACTTTTGGCCAGACAGACACACAGACGCACAGGCAGACAGACAGATTGGTATAAGCTTTGTAAATAAAAAAAACTTGACGAAGTAAGTCGTAGTGTACCGATAATTTGAGCTGTTCATTAAATTTAAAGTTTCTTTAACATGTTAATTGATAGATTATCGAAGATTTGCTTGTATTTTTATGTCAATCCAAAATAGATTACCGTACATCTAGATTCTAGATATAGAATTAGATCTAGATCTAGACTAGATCTTAAGAGTTCTAAATCAGCAGTCTAGATCTAGTTAATCTAGTTCCAGATGTCTTTATAATGGAAACACCAATAAATAATTACTCAATTATACAACCAGCTGGTCTTATTGTCATCTTATCCTATATAATACAGGACGTTACTTCAAAAAAGAAGATGATTACGTCATGCATGTTAACCAATGACTTAAATTCTGCCAAGTTACTGGTTTTCCTGGCTAGCTCAGGCTACCCATTCCATGCTCCAATAGCATTAGGGAAGAAGGAGCTTTTGAACAAATTTGTCCTAGCATATGGAATGATTGTTATTATATTATCATTGTCTTTCCGAGTATTTTATTAGATTTTGTTTTTGTATTTGAAGATTATGGTTGAGTGTTTTATACTTAATTGCAGTATTAGGAGATTACAGTGTCATAATCACGAGTTCGATACGCGGATTGAGCTTAAAAAAAAATATTTTTTAAGTTGCTAATATAAGAATAGTCCTTTTTTTTAAAGTTTACATTGACTTACATTGACCAACACTCTTAGTTTAATCGCTGAACTATTCAAGACCGCCTGTTCATTATACTGTATCATAGAATGCACTTAAAATGTAAGCCAATAAAAATTGTCAACGCATTTTGTTGCATATCTGGCTACACCGAATGACGTATGCAGTAAGGTAATACATAAAAGAATGATTGCTTTTAAAGCCTTAAGTATACAACGGGTAAGAACTTGGAAATGGTAAGTACAAAACTTACAGGCGACACTATCAATCTATCACTAATGTTATTGAACGTGCTAGCCTGGACCGAGACATAAGAATAGACTAAAAGACTGAAAAGTAAAACACATACGATTTAAACACATAGTAAATGTGTTTGGTCTATGTTCTTATACGGCAGTACACATATAGTTCCAAGTTTTACCTATGTTGAGTCCTAGTATAAGCTACTTCATTTAACATGTCACATCATATGATTTTATAAATACACAACTTTCTTTGCATTTTTAAGCAGCGGGAATTATAAAGAGACCCAATGTTCAATTTAAATCATTAATGATTTTTTGGTATGGTCATTACAAAAACATGTTAGCTGTATGGGGACTTGTTGCAAATAAATGTAATATTTTAAATGTTTAGCTATTTGCATACGTGTAACCACCAGATGAAAACCATAAATTTCTTAAGAGGTACATAGGAAGGCAGTGATCACATTTACAAATAACAAACAGAATCTAGGGTGAGTAGACTGTTCAACAGATTCAATTAATACATAGATACAGAACTACAAATAGATCTTCTATAACTTACCTTGCCCCCGTGTCACCTGCCAAACGCACTGACAGATTGAATGTTTACCTGGAGCTGTATGTACAGAAAATCAAATGTTCAGACCAGGAAGGTTAATTCTGTCAGTCTGAACAAGTCTGTACATTCTTTCTACGTGATTATATAACTGTTTCCGCCAATCAAATATAAGAAGCCTACTTAAAAACATCAAATTTGAAACCAAAAGTTAGCTTTAAAATTCTTTTAAGATGGTGCAACTATAAATAAACCAAATATAAATCTCAGTACTGTGTACTTTAATTGTACTGTATGAAATACCATTAAGTTCCCTGTGTATCAATAGTTAAATCATTATATATAACATGTGTGTGAGTTTTTGATAACCCATAAGTTGTCCATACATTAAAATGATCATCTTAGTTTTCTACATGCTTCTGCCACACTCCCATGGAGTAATTGCCCCAAAATAGTCAAGAACGATTGACATTTTTTCAAAGCTAATATCAGCTCTGTCTGGTAAAAAGTTTGAACACGTAATTTCTCATACACCTCTTCTCGGATCAAGTTGAAACTTTGCACAATTATTCATTGGCGACGATAATACATGAATCAGTTGTTTTTTTTAATAACTAATTAGTTAACTAGGTAATTTATCATATGGTTTGATACCAAAAATGGATATTAATCCATGAGTATTTACAGATATTGATAAATTTGTTGACTTTGGTCCCTTAATATAATTTTGCAAGCTATTTTTCCAACATCATTTGTCTGGTCAAGTTGACATTTTCAACAATTACTCAAAGTCCATAACAAAACATAAATCAATTGAAAAATTAATCAATTAGTCAATTAATTATTGGTAATTAATTATTTTGTTTGATACCGAATAAGAGAAATAACTTCTTCATTATTAAGAGGTATAGCTTTAAGTGTGGAGTGCAAGCTCATTACAAATATTTTTAGCTTGTTTTATGCTTTTATATAACGTCTTTTATATCAGTTCTCTGTGGTCCAGTCTCTTAGATGGACATCTCTGAGAGGGGGGTGGGGTAGTAGCCGGGAGATGTTTTCGTTCTCAGTCAATACAACTCAGCTCGAGTTTAATTCCAATAAAAAAAAAACCTACTTACCTACATAGAGATTCGAACTCGCTTCCTTTATAGTTCGGTATCCAAGCGGTATGCCAATCAGTTGCACAGCTAATTCTATAGCAATTTTCTTTCAAGTGATTCTACATTGATGCTCTTGTATATCGTTAGCTGTTACTGGTGGAGGGGGGGGGGGGGGCGGGGGGAATGACTAGGTCGAAAAAAGAAGAAGAAAAAAAAAGATATTTTTACTTTTGATGTTCTCGAGGACTTCAAGGTAGGTAGCAAACTAACACCCCCACTCTCTCCACCAAGCACACCATTCTGGGGACAGTTATTTGCCTTATCGAAACACTGTGTGTACATCGAAGGTAACGAATTCAACGGCCCACTTCAAATTTTGGATCGCACAAACCTGTTTAGACATTTAGAACTGCTGAATATTTTATATACACTTATAAAGTTGAAATGACCAACTAGGTGGGAAACCATTGTGTATTGCGCAGTTCATAACATATGTACACTTGTTGTTGAAGGCATGTAGCAGTGAGTCCAAAATGTTATCAAACTACTTTAGGAGAAGGAAAAAGGACCTCGAATAAAAGACCCTACACACTCCCAAGGGAAGTAAACAAGGAAGTTCAATGCGTTGCAATGTACATGAAGATCAGTGGCGTAGCTAGGGTGGGGGAGTAGGGCGTAGAATTTGAAATGAGTGTTTTTTTACATTAAACATTTAATATTAAGCAACTGTAGGGGCTCCCAAAGAGGTCAAGCCCCCCCCCCGGGCCTCCAAACGATGGATAATTCCTAGCTACGCACCTAATGAAGATCTAGTATATATATAACATCATTTGTCTGGTCAAGTTGACATTTTCAACAAAGAAAAGAGATCAAGCCCCCCCCCCCCCCGGGCCTCCAAACGATGGATAATTCCTAGCTACGCACCTGATGAAGATCTAGTATATATATATATATATATATATATATATATATATATATATATATATATATGTATATATATATGTATATAATAGATATAATATATAAGGGAGAGAGAGAGAGAAGGGGGGAGAAAAAAGAGGGGAGAATAGAGAGAAAATAGAGCAAGAAAAACGGAGCGAGAAAAAGAGAGAGAGAGAGAGAGAGAGAGAGGGAGAAAAAGAGAAAGAAAGAGAAAGAGAGACCAAGAAAAAAGAGAAAAAGAGGGAGGAAGAAAGAGAGACAGAAAGACCGTTAACAAGGGCGCCATGTGGCCAGCACAACCACCAACCGTCTATTTTCGCCCAACTAATGTCAGGTACCCATTAGAGCTGGGTGGGCTCAGAGGCGCCCCAAAGATCTCGATTCGAACCCGGGTTTTCCGGTTCGGAAGCCAAGAGCCTTACCACTCAGACACCGGGCCCCATCAACTTAATATGCACTAGATTTAATATCTAGGCCATAGATGGGACACCGTATCCACGCTAAATTATGTAATTTTACTCAGTTTTCGAAATCGAGTCCTATTAACTCATTTACGAATGTTAAATTTGTCTTTATAGGGTTGGCCTATGTTCAAGGCCTCAAGAAGTCTGTGAGGTCACATGCCAACAAGATAAGGCAAGAAATGTTGATTATGGTCACCTAGATATGTTGATTTCCTAAGCAACAAGTTACAAGAAATACATCATCAAACCTTAAAAAAAAAAAACAAAGCTTATATGAAGTATCGTTGTATCATCTATTTGGATCAGTCAGGTAATTCAATTTGTAATAGATCTAGACTAGAAATTAGAAATATTTTTACCAAAATGTTTTTGCTTGGCGCCATTTCATGCTTTAAGTTTTCTCAATACGTTATGATCCTATCACTTGTCTGGATCAGTAGGAAAGGTGGAGAAAGAACGGGGTAACTGGGTTATCGCTTTTTTAAATGTATTTATTTTATATAAAAATAGGAACGACCTGAATTTGAACTCGAGAGCTAAAGCCTGCTCAAGCCACTAACCACTATGCCAGGGATGTGCTTATGAAAATAAAAGGTTTTATTCTGCAAAGTATAAAGGGGATTATTTCAACTTATACCACCTTACCAATCAAGTACAATTTCTTTCCCTTGTTAGAGAGACCAAACAAAATAATAAATTACTAGTTAGTTAATTAACTGATTGGTTATTTTTTTTAAATTGATTCTTGTTTTGTCAGATAAAAGAAAGTTTCCAGTGGATTCAAAATTGGGTGCGGGAGAAAAAACATGTACACATTTTTTTTTTACCAGGCAGACAGACTGACGGAGTGAGTTGATGAAAGTTTTGTAATATAAATGCTTTTAAAAAAGCTTATGTAAGCAAAAAAACAGCACGATAACTGACATTTATCAATCCTGCAACATTTATCGACCTTTTCTATATAAAAGAGAACTAATTATCACTAATTAAATAATGTAATTTTTTTTTTTTGATTTTATTATTTTCATTGACAATGATTAATTGTGAAAATGTCAACGTTATCCGAGAATAAGGGGGAGACAAAGTGTAAAATATTAGTACAAGACAGACAGAGTTGATACAAGCTTTGAAAAAAAAAAGCCGGATATCCTTTCACCTTTTTAATAATAATAATAATAGTAATTTAATTTATAGAGTTCTTTTAACGAACAAAATGTGGGCTTAAGGCGCTGTGATATCACTACAAACATATATACAAGAGATAAAATGACAAAATAATCTAAAAAAGTTCTAAACAGATAGGTCTTAATGTTCTTCTTGAATTTAGTGTACTATGTTGTCTGCATTAGGTCAATGGGGAGTGAGTGAGACATATAGAGTAATTAATTCGCCAAGGTACAAGGGCATTTCTTTGTTAGAGATACACTGATGACAAAGTGTGGCCACCTTGTAACTTAAAATTATTACTATATATACAGTGCCGGATTTTAGCAGGTGAAGCCTGAAGTTCAAATAGAAATATACATAATAATACATCTATCTTAAAGCATGTTAATTTATGAATGAAGTACTAGTACTTGTTAATCTCATTTTCCCTATTTTCTCATATTGAATATGCATGTTTTGTGAATTCAATTTTTTATATGTTGAGGCCCCCTTTGAAGAAAAAGTGCATGTGCGGATGCAGAACTGCACTTTTGTGAGTCGGGCACTGGTTGTATAGTTGGTCTCCACTTGTTAGCATACCCAGTCCGCTGTGGTCCATTATTTCTTCTGTGACCAAAAGGTTTATGTCAGTCAACATCTCATGACACGACTTCCATCGACGTTTTCAATTTGATACGTCGATTGCACTGATAATTCGGATGTTTACTCCTTGCAAACAACGGCGTTGTCTGCGTTATCTGTGACAACTTAAGCAGGTCGCAAAGGGGTCTGCTTTCTCACGTGACAGCACTAACCTTAATTTCCAAGGAAATTATAATTTAGATCAATCCATTTTTCAGTAGTAGAAAAATTTAACCAACTGAATTGAATGAATTCTAAGCATACGTGTTAGTATTTTAAACACGAGACAATTTTCTGAAATACTTTACTAAATCGAATAGGGGTAAAATTAGTTTGAATTACAAATAAATTTACGGCCTATAGAAAGCAATAATTTGACGTCTTGACTCAAGTGGTATACAATAGTGCTAGTTTATGACTAGAATGTTTTACAAGCATGTTATTGACAGGTACATTAATGAAACGTTTTCTTCTCTATGGTATTTTAAGTAACTTGTTATGGAAGTTGGGGGGTCTTTTTTCTTAATAGATACTTTTCGTCTAACACTGTACACGCCAATGTAAACGGAACTATTATTGTAATTCAAACGTCTGGCTGGCTGTTGCTGGCCTATAAGCTTCTTTGCAGTCTGTATCTCAGAAAAGAAGCTTGCTGTTCTCAGCTGTTTCGCACTGCCTTACAGTGTTGGATATGCTGCAGAGGCGTAGCTAGGGATTTGCCATCATTTGGGGGCCCTAGGAGCTTAAACTCTTTGGGGGCCCCTGCATTTTGATATTTGACATCATGACATATAATGGCATCTTATTTTATACTTAATGTAAAAAAAATTCGAACATATAGGGGCTCCCCACAAGTGAGCGGGGGGGGGGGCCGGGGCAACTTTCATATTCTCTCCCTCCCCCGCCCAAGCTAAGCACCTGTTATGCTGGGTGATAATAAGGTCTGCCTGAGGTGAACTAGCTTGAGACATTCAAAGAGGGCATGATTGATGATTTCGTAATTTTATCACACACACACAAAGAGAACTAGAAAGGTATTTACACAAATGCTTTATTATTTCATCTACTAGCGTAAAACTCTTTAAAAATCAAACTGTCAAAGATAGACACAAATTACAAACACATTAATTATGAGTATCTGCAACAGAAAATATGTATAACGTTTTCAATGTTTTTTCCCAGCCGCATTTGCACAATCTTAAATACATGTACTTTTATTCAAACACACAACAGCGGTTCTTCGTCATAGTACGTGGTAAAGTAAAGATCACATTGGCTAAAGTGGCAGAGTGTAGATTAGTCTTTCATAATGGGGAAATATAAGAAAAACTGTTAATTGGAAATCTTTGCCTTTGAATTATAACGCGCCCTATATTTCAGACATCGACCTTAGTGAATTATCAAAATCTTGAAATATTTTTTTAAAAAATGATTAATATGGCCTAGAAATGCAAGTGGAACAATACTCATACAAATGACAGATTTTAAAATACACGGGTTAGACATAAAATTGGACAGATGATGAATTTTCACCACCCGAAAATTCCTTTTAAAAATACGAAACTTATTTTTAAAACATTTTTTTAAAGAAAATGCCAGCTAAGCCACCGAATACATTGCCAGCTAAGCCACCGAATACCTTGCCAGCTAAGCCACCGAGTACCTTGCCACCTAATAGCATTTTCCATGGAACGTATACGAAATGTATATTTCCGGTACATTTCGTTGTTGGCTGTTACTTTTTACAAATTAATTTGTGTCCTTTTTTCCAAGCATCTTTCTGGCACGCTTGTGAGCAGTACCAAGCACGAGAACATCGCCCACAGTGAGGAAAATGTTTCACACGTTTGGCGTCAGTCTGTTCAGATGGCGTAAGTTTTGCAGGTGTTTGTCTTCTCTGTGTCTCTTCAGCAGATTCGACCTCAGCACATGCTGTCATACAAGGAATGGTTTTCGGGTTGGTAAGGCTCTCGACTTCCTTTGACGACTCTGTTTTCTGTGAATTTTGGTGATCTGCATTGCTGCTTATGTGTGAGCTAAGAAGAGCGCTGGATAAGTCAGAGTTTATAGAGTCTGCGTCCGGGTTGACTGCAGTGTTCACACTTGAAGTGCCCAGCACTTCTGGCGTTGACTCCGGAGTCTCGAGAATTTCTTGGCTGCCTTTATTTGTGATAGAGACATCAGTAAGAAGCTGAGAACACCCACATTCGTTGCATTTGATGATTGAGGTGCCCTCAGTAGGCGAAGAGATTGTGGTTTCAGAGGATGCGTCTTGGCCTGGCTGCTTATTGTTGTCATTGCGAACATGTCCAACATTTGAATCCGATTCAAAGTCTTCCGCTTTCCTACGACAATGTGTGCATTCGTGTGGGCCGTCGCCTTCAAATACACACCTTGGACATTGGCAGAGAAACTTGTGGCGACTAGAAAAAAAAATGAATAGCATTAGTACATTTTTTAAATGAGAAAAACATTTGAATATCATCTTTGTAGTAGAAATAGATTTATTTAACCAGAAGGTTTTTTTGCTATACAAGCTTCGGATGTTCCCCTAGAAGTGAAGATTACGTCCTAAGCCCAAACCTCCTCCAGGACGGCAGGGGATGAAAGTGGGAAGTCGGGGAAAGCAGGCAGGGGATGGAAACAGGCAGGGGATGGTAACAGGCAGGGGATGGTAACAGGCAGGGGATGGTAACAGGCAGGGGATGGAAACAGGCAGTGGATGGTAACAGGCAGGGGATGGAAACAGGCAGGGGATGAAAGTGGGCAGGGGATGAAAGTGGGCAGGGTTCAAACTCGCGATTCTTGTGATGACAGTCCGAAACATGTATAAACAGTATAACCATTAAATATAACATAAAAACATTTCTAGAACCGTGATTTTACAAATAAGAACATTAGTTAGCTATTTATATTTTACCCCCCCCCCCCTCTCTCAATGATAACCAATCGTAAATAAACACATTTTAGTTACGTTATAATATTGATAAAACAATGAAAAAATACGTATCACGTGACAACCTTTATGGATTACATAATTTGTAGAGAAGATATATAGAATCACGTGACTAAATGTTTGTTTACGATTGGTGAATGAGGCCCATTAGCGCAAATACTTCCCTAAGGGCTAAAATCTTAAACTTTCTTCATGGCCATGTTCTATGATAATTGGAATTGAAAATGACCAGTGGCTAGAGGATCAAAGAAATGACAAATTTTAAAAGTACTCATCATTTGTTTGTTTTACGTTTCGGATTTTCCTTGTCAAAAAAAAAACAACTTCAGATCTTGCGATGTGGCAAATGATGTAAAGGTCATCTGTTTCCGTGGCCCACGGTTAGCAAGGGTGTCATATGGCCAGCACAACGACCAAACGCCTTTACTTTTCCCCAACTAAAGTCAGGTGGACTGAGTGATCCAGAAATTAAAAATCCCGGTCTTCACTAGGATTCGAATCTGGGACCATTCCGGTTCGGAAGCCAAGCGCTTTACCACTCAGCCACCGCTACTCCTTTTAAAATTGAAGAAATAACATTCTACCAAAACCTACTGCAAGACGCTGAGCAGGGTTGTAACCCGTGGCCAACGAAACTACATGAGAGTGGATAAAAGCGGGCGGGAACGGGGAGAAGGCGGGAAGAGAGTCAAAACCACGAGCGTTTAAGAGTGTTTACGAGTGTTTCTTGTATTCTGATCAATAAGTTTTGAAATGTATAGTTTGAATCATTCGACACCTTGTTACTTCATTTGTAGTTTTACCCAGTTCAACATTGAAATTAAAAGCTGTATCTTGTTTTTGTAGAAGTTTATTTCTGTTTTTATAATAAAATCTAAGCTCTATTTAATATTAAATAAAAGGTCATACGCCTTCTAGAGCTCAGTTAAACTAGCTGTCTGGACCCACAACACACAAGCGCAAATTGTATCAGCACCCAATTTATAATATATATCAATGTGTAGATGTATGTGGGATGCCAGGATTTTTTTTCGGGGGGGGGGGGGGGGGTTCGGGTGAGATTCCCCCCCCCCCCCCGACCTCCCCCCTATCCGCAAAAAAACAAATGTATGTGTATTTATGTGTGTGTGTGTGTACATAATCTTCATTACATTCTGACCCTTCAATCTTTCGAAAGACGTTTATTGTGCCCTAGAATAGGTTCTTCCTGTAGTTAGTGGAAAAATTGTAGACTCCCCGCTACTGCCAGCAAGAGGTCTGGGGGCTCCCCCAGCGCGGGGCGAAGACCCGCCGCCAAGCACTATTTCTGGTATTGAAAGCCAACAACATGCATATTTTGAGGTAACTACAGTGCATTTCCTGCTATTAAAAAGTTTTATTTCAAAAACCTAATTTGCTATTATTATTGATTTAGACCCTGCCGCGCCGTTAGGCGCATTTGCCGTCAAGCTGTTTCCACAAAACTGTCACTGGTAATGTCTGAAGCCTCTTCCCACCTGCACTTAGGACCTCCATGAATGTGTGTCGACAAGTTGTACTAGGATGTCATCGCAACTCTTCTTATGCATAATTCATTTTGTCGGAGAACATGTCCCGTAAACCTCATGCGACGCTCTGTCACAATCTTACTAAGGGGTCGACTCCAAGTTCGGCATAGGATTTCCTTGATTTTAGACCCGATCTCTATAACTGACACCTAAAATCTGTCAGCCATTTTTGTTGAGCCACATTTAGTGTTTTTCAATTTCGGCAGATGACAATTCACTGCACTTTATTAATGGAGCCCCGCCACTGGTAGAAATGTGTAACCTCTCTTGAATACGCTCTTGGAATTAAGTGAATGTAGTTTGCTTTAGATTTATTTCGAAAAGGGAAGTTTTATCGTCAAAATTATCTGTTGAGGGTTTTAAACTAGAAATTTTCTGGAGTTGTTTTGTTTTGTTTTTTTAAATTCAAAACCCCATTTAGCTACGGTAATATAATTTAGTAACTGTAGTTTGCTTTAGAATAATATTGAAGATAGAGGTTTTCCACCTCCAAACACTCTGTAGGGGGACTTTAAACTCAAAACCATCTGCATGTGTTTTAAACTTAAAAAGAAGCCATCTGTAGGAGAGGGTTTTAACTCAAAACCCCCAATTGGATTGGCTACGTTCAAATAATTTTAGTGTGTAATTTTTTTTTTATATTGAGAGGGGTTTAAACTGAAAACCCCTTTTGGCAACGCTCATAGCATTTTGAGTGTGTAATTTGCTTTTTTTCTTACACTGAAAATGTATTTTTTAGCTTAAAACCCCGCTGGCGGGAGGTTTAAACTCAAAACCCCTTTGGCTTCGCTCATATATTTTAGAGTGAGTAATTTGCTTTTTTTTTTATATTGAAGAGGTATTTTTTTAGCTTCAAACTCCACTGGGTGAGAGTTTAAATTCAAAACCCCTTTGACTACACTCATAACATTTTGAGTGTATAATTTGCTTTGTTTTTATTATTAAAGAGGTATTTTTTACCTTTAAACCCCGCTGAAGGGAAGTTTAAACTCACAACTGAGTTAAAACCCATTTAGATATGCTACTAACATTTTGAGTCCGTAATTTGCTTTTTTTTATATTGAAGAGGTATTTTTTAGTTTCAAACCCTACTGAAGAGGGGGGGGGGGGGGGTAAACTCAAAACACCTTTGAATTTTGAATTTTTTAATATTGAAGAGGGGGTATATCGTAAATTTTGGATGGGGTTTTAAAATCAAAATCTTCTTCCTTAACTGTGCTCTTGGAATTTGGGCATTGTCTTTTGCATTTTTTTTTTGTTTTGTTTTATAGAAGATGGGGATTTAACTGCAAAACCCCTGGTAGGGGTTATAAATTCAAACCCCCCTGGTAGGGGGTTTTAAACTCGAGCCCCCCCCCCCCCCGGTAAGGGGTTTTAAGCTCAAAACCCCCTTGGTTGTGCTGGGGCAAGTGATGGTTTAGTATTAATATCTCACCTAAAATAAACGAAATCAAAGCACAAAATGAGTCACTAAATTTTGATCCCCCCCTGGGGGGGGATTTCATTTCGGGGGGGGGGGGGGTTGAACCCCCAAACCCCCTCTCGCTACGCCCATGTCCCATAGTGTTCGATTTACCCTCCTGCAGCATAAGCCCCCCCCCCCCCACCTTCACCAATGGTTCCAGTGATATTTTCAGTCCTATCGAATAAAGAGCAACGCAAAACGTGACCTATGTTGATAACAAGGAGGCCCCATCACTCAAGGAGCTTAGGGTCTTATCCGGCATGTTCACTAACCTCCAAATCCTTTTTCTTCTTTCCATCTTCGTCATCTCTGGACTCACAAGCGCGATAAATAGTTGCTGACCTTCGGTTATGTCTCTCACGGCCTTGACCCAAATGCCAGGCTTCTCGTCCACTTCCCCGCTTACTATTTCTACATTGTTGTAACACGAATGGTTAATCAGAGAAGCCAAGGGAAAGAACCCGTGAAATTCCGCTCTGGGCAATTTCTCGGCGAAGAACTGGCCGATTTTCTTGTACTTCTTTGGGTCCTCTTTCATGATGTTGGCGAATTTGTTCAGAGAGTCTTTGGTGTCGTGGAACTGGATGCCGTTGATGAGGGCTTGGCGGTGTCTGGTGTCAAACTCTAAGGGGGTAATCTCATAGCGCGCCAATTTGGACCTTTTAAATATATTCACCATCAGCTCAAACATCTTAGGGATCGCTTCATGTGTCAGATCTTTACCATTGTTGCAGTACCTGTTACGAACATTCAGAAGTAGAGTTAGCTTATCTTATGTATTACCGACGTTGTGTTATTAACAAAAATAAATATTTTTTAAAATCATCGCTTATATTGAGTGAAATAGCATAAATCAGTTTGAATCAATCCAAAGTCTACACAATTGTGTGTAAGTTAATCTGCTGGTCATGCCACTGCTGCCTTGCATGTAAAGGCTCTATCGCGCCTTGGGGGGAAAGCGCCGTTCAATCGCTGATGCTAATGATGTTTATCTTACTCATAGCTACGCCCCTGATCGCTGCCATAATTCATTATTGCAAGACTTATCTCCCGTGAGCTTAGCGAATTTTCCATATAAAAAAAATTAAATACTAATCGTTCAACTTTTTTTTTTATTGGTGTAAATGGTGTCATTTACAATGAATACTCAGAAAGAACCAAAGATAGAGGCACAGTTCTTATTCCATATGCTAGAACACATTAGCTAGAACACATTAGCTAGAACACATTAGCTAGAACACATTAGCTAGAACACATTAGCTAGAACACATTAGCTAGAACACATTAGCTAGAACACATTAGCTAGAACACATTAGCTAGAACACATTTGCTAGGACAAATACGTACAAGTACTCCTGCTGCCCTAGTGCCATTAGAGAATGGAATGGATTGCCTGAATCAGCCAGAAAAGTCACTAAGTCACTAAGATATGAGGAAGATAAGAGGATAAGGAATCATTGTGCCAAATTTAATGTAAACATAACAAATTTTGACAAGACAAAGTTGATATAAGCGCGTTACAAAGTACTGCCTACGGACCAATGAGTTAACCTAAATCAAGTTGTCACAATTAGAGAATCAAACTGTACTATTACTATGTCATTCATGCTCTAATGGCACCTGGAATCTTTATACGAATTGACCATAGCACAAGAAATAACTTAAGTCTACATGCATGGTGATTAAAAACAAATAATACACTTTAAAAGAAATCAATAATTTATGTTCAAATAATATAATAAACTAAACATTCAGATTTTTCTTTTTATATGACTTTAAAAAAGAGGGGGAAAAAAGGTCAGCATGGTAAAATGATTATAGTAATCATAGATCTACAAATAGGGTGAAGTGGCTGAGTAGTAAAGCTCTCAGCTTTAAACCTTGGTGCAGACTGGGACTTTGGATTCTGGATTTTTAGAACTCCACTGAGTCCACTCAATTTCCAAAGTGTATCAGGCGCATATATTTTTAAAATGTTTCTCTTGTAATGTTTGACTATCCTGAAAGAGTGAACAAATAGCTGGAAATGTTAAAAGAAGTTTCTATGTAATAGTTTTATTAAGACATTGAGTACAAAGAGTTTATTTTAAGATAATTACTAATTAACCTAGGTTTAGAGTAAAAAGAGCTATGTTGATTTAGACCTACTTATCAAATTGAGATGAAGCCGCTTTTAACTCATGCAGGGACACCTGCCTTCTTTCACTGGCCGACCTCGCTGAGCAGATGATGGAGGCCCACATTTTGGCCATCAGGGTTGGGCTGAAATGTGCGTTCCACCAACCCTGCCAAGACAGGCCATCTGTTGGGATGACATTTCGAAACGAATATCTGACATCGTACAACATGGCCACACTGGAATTTGGATGTGATGGGCAGAGAAGTTTGTGGTATCTGAAAATTTAGCAAGAGATGTTTTGTTACTTATATTGTGTAGACATTATAGTTAAACAGCCCTCCTGTTTCCCTCTTTGTATAACACAAGGCTTAACTTCGAGTTCAAAGATTAAGGAGGAGTACAGAAGTCCTAGGGGAGCAGGGCCGGCCCTAATAATTGCGGGGACCTATGCGAAACGGATGCCGTGGGGCACAGTCTGGGTAGGGATAAGCATAACGTCAAAATAAAGTTTTTGCATAAGAAAAATAAATTCGTCCTTGCATAAATTTTAAATATATGAAAGCTGACAATACTTTTTTTTTAAATCGCAAATAGGATTGGCACACCATAATGACAATTTTGTTCTATTTTTCAGGATATTTTTATGAGTTTTCAGAAAATTTTAATAATTTTATAAGATTTCCATTAATTTTTCGTATTTTGCAATTTCGGAAGATTTCCAGGCGGCCCTAGTAAATCAGGAGGCCGCGAAAACTCTTTTATTATACATAAATAATAATAATTATTACTTGATAATTTAGACCTGGAATTAACGCGGGGCCCACTGCGGCTGCATAGGTTGCAGTGGGTTAAGGCCGGCCCTGTAGGGGAGGCACGGTGGCTGAGTGGTAAAGCGCTTGGCGTCTTAACCAGTGGTCCAGGGTTCGAATCCTGGTGAAGACTTGGATTATGAATTTTGGTATCTATGGATGCCTCTGAGCCCACCCAGATCTAATGAGTACCTGACATTTGTTGGGGAAAAGTAAAGACGGTTGATCGTTGTGCTGGCCATAGGGCACCCTCGTTAACCGCAGCCAAGGAAACAGATGATATTTACATTATCTGCCCTGTAGATCATGTCTGAAATGGGAACTTTGCAGTAGTCCTAGCCGTGACTTACATATTGTGGTATATTCAACGCAGACAAAGTCGTTGTCTGTCGATGGTTAAGTTCTCTTTCGGACATCTACGCTTGTCTTTCCAATTCCACTGCCTATGTAATAGATCTCTTGTTTATATGAAGATAGAGGTTAGATCTATCACTGCATAGAACAAGTAGTGCTTTACAACTGTGATATAGACTAAATATATCCCTGCATAAAACAAGCAATGCTTTACCACTTCTGAGATATAGGCTATCACTGCATAGAACAAGTATTGGCTAGAATCTGCTAGATTTATCTATGTGTGGCATAAGCCGCTTGGCTACTTAACTAAAGAACCTAGAGTTTGAATTCTGAATTAAACTAGAACATTTCAAATGGGATTCGACTCGAACTCGATTTTTTATGATCGCCAAAGGCTACCACGGAAACCTATATATATACATCTATATAATCTTAAAAAATAAACAAGGTTACACAGTTTCCACGCACAAATTCAAAGTTGGCCCACCAAGTGGTCCGCTCAGACAGGTAAAAGGGCAGGTTTCAATATTTTCAGAAATAATATCAGAAACTATGAGCTACAAACTATTAACAACTTCAACCCTATCTCCGTCGATACAAAAAGATGAGACATGCTGTTGTATTGTTAGTTCTACTAACGACTTAATACCATAGGATTTATTTATATTATAATATTGCAAATATCCATTTGTTTACAATGAACTGATAGTTATGAAGATATAGTTTAATATGGTACAGCGGTGTACGAGGTACATTAACTATTAATACATCGTCATATGCATTCAATGGAACACTACTGTTCTGTATTCCGTGTGTGAGCCTGTCTAAACGGATGTTATTAATGATCATCTTGTAGATCATTGATGATGGTTGTTGAAGAGCTGGTTTGCTCATCCTGCCAATGGCATTTGGATTAAACATTACCCCTTGCTTATATTAATTTTTTAAAAATAAGCTCGACTTACTAAATGCATTACTTCTCTTTTCCAAAATAAAACATGTTAATATTTTTAGTAGTTAATAGAATAGAAAGTATTTAATTCTGTAATACAAATACATCTTATAACATTTAGTAATAGAAATCCTTTGCATAGATGTTATAAAAAATTTTCGGTTGAATTATTTCCCTTAATTGACGGACGGACAGATAGATGGAGAGACAGATCATTCAAAACTAATTCCCCATTCGAAACTTATAAAAGTTTTAAAAATTTACCTTTCCCATGCTTCCTTGCAGCATGCCTCACTACAAAAGATAACTCTGTCACAACTTTTGCAAAAAGTTATGGGCCTTTTCAGCCAAAACTTTTTCACAGCCTTCTGTAGATCAGGCACTGCAAGATGTTCTTTGGAGAAAACGTCCTGGGGTCTGACGAGAGAAAGTCCGCAATGAGAACATGCTGAAATGGAAACGGATGGCATCGCTTGGTCGCAAAGCTCGGGGAGTTCCTTGAAGATCACAGTTCCTTTAGAGATAGCGGTGGTCGCAAATAAACCTCGTCCATGTTCTGTTAAGCCGACTACGACGGGGGCATCCTGTTAAGATATGCGTAAAATATGATGTCAGGAGTGATATGTGTGGCTGGGTAGGATCTGTGGCTGGGTAGGATGTGTGGCTGGGTAGGATGTGTGGCTGGGTAGGATGTGTGGCTGGGGTGGGATGTGTGGCTGGGTGGGATGTGTGGCAAGGTGGGATGTGTGGCAAGGTGGGATGTGTGGCAAGGTGGGATGTGTGGCAAGGTGGGATGTGTGGCTGGGTGGGAAAACCTTTTGGCTAACTATCAAGGAGAACTTGAATTCGAATCCCTATTGGAGCAGAGTTGTTTGCTGAGCGCCTTTAGATATATGGAATGTCTATATAATACTTATCTAGAAAAGTTCTAAGCCACAAGTACGGGTGCTCTTTGAAATGTAACAGTCGTTCTATGAATGCAACTAACCAACACAATACCCAAACACAAAACGTACATACTACCCAACCACACCACATAATACCTACATAAAACAACACAATACCTACACAAAACAACACAATACCTACATAAAACAAAACAATACCTACACAAAACAACACAATACCTACACAAAACAACACAATACCCACACAAAACAACACAATACTACCCCCACACACACACACAAAACACAGAATGCCCACACAAAACAAAATATCCAAACAAAACTTACTCAAAAACCAAAACCCCACATAAAACAGGCGATCCCCACACACCACACGTGATACTTACACAACACAAGACACCCACACCAAACAAACAATACCCATACACACAACACATGATATCTACACACAACACCCACACACGATACCCAAGCACAATAGCATCACGCAACACTCGCACAACACACGAAACCCAAACAGAAAAAACGCACAACAATATCTACACAACACCCACACACAACACACAATTTCCACAATACCCTCACACATCCCACAATACCCACACACAACACACAAAAACCACACACAACACATAAAACCAACAAAACCACACACAACATACAATACCCACAGGCAACACACAATACACACACACAACACCCAATACACTTACACGACACAAAATACCCACAATACCAACACACAGCGCACAATACCCACGCACAGTACACATATTACACATCACAGCACTGAAATATTACTTATCTTCTTAAAGTGTACTCACATTAATAAATTTCTGGTAGAGTCTCTTTGTGTGAATATCTAGCAGCAGTTCATAAGAAACTCTGGCCCATTCTTGATCTCCAGATGTGGCCACCACAACCCTCTTCATCATGTTCTCAGCAGTCAACACAAGGCCCAGTTTGAGCAATGCCTTAGCTGTACCAAGATAAGCATTAGAGTGTTTCTCCACGTTATTTTAGAATTTAGATGGTAGTTCGGTGACATTAGATTTATAATGTTATATGTAGGCATTACCAGGATGCATTCTTACTGACTGCTCTGACTGACTTCTATCAAGTAACTACTTAGCTCAAGGTTAAAAGTGTTCACCTTCCAGATCCATGATCCGTGAACTACATTAATAAAATCAAAATAGGGTATCTACTGTATGGCACAAGCTTTGAGGTGGTGACAAGAGTGGTATGAAATATTTATGCTTTCCAACATGTTATTTCTGGCGACGCAGTATACTAGATGAAGCCTAGAGGAAAGGAAAGAGCTTGGAAGCCATTAAAAAGTAGCAAGAGACTGTGGAGAGTGGCATGTTTTTACCTAGGCCCTACGTTCCACGAGGAACTCAAAGGAAAGATGATGATGATGAACATGTTATTTCAGATCATGTTTGAAGCTATCGCTATAAAATTTTCTTACATTTTTAAAGTGTTCAGGACAACGGGTAAATTTGTATTTGCTTCTTCTCGTACTATTTCAATCAGGGCCGGATTTGGGTAGGGCAGGGCTATTGCTTAGGGTACTTCACAAGAGAGGGACCCCTACAACAGATTTCTGCGAAATCGTCGACTTTACATCCAAACAAGATCTTTCATTTGTACATTTTCTTAACGCTGTAAATTATTTTTTAATAAATTGTATTTGAATGTAACAAATTAGCCGATTCTTTGTTGAAATAATTTTATTGTTTGGCAATAAGTTTAAAGACTTAATTGGACATCTTTTGTTAGGTAAATAATCAGGGTTCTCCGCTTCTTAATTGACCAGACCTCCAAATCCGGCCATGATTTCAATACTGATCGAAACAATATCTTTAAATAAGAAACTAAGAAAAATTTAAATGTTTTGGCTTGAAATCTTTAATTATAATTTGTGTTTATGCTAAGCAGTTAGTAGAGGACAGTCATTGTAAGCAGTTGTAGAGGACAGTCATTGTAAGCAGTTAGTAGAGGACACTCATTGTAAGCAGTTAGTAGAGGAAAGTCATTGTAAGCAGTTAGTAGAGGACAGTCATTGTAAGCAGTTAGTAGAGGAAAGTCATTGTAAGCAGTTAGTAGAGGACAGTCATTGTAATCAGCTAGTAGAGGACGGTCATTGTAATCAGTAGAGGACGGTCATTGTAAGCAGTTAGCAGTTAGTGGACAGTCGTAAGCAGTTAGTGGACAGTCATTGTAAGCAGTTAGAGGACAGTCATTGTAAGCAGTTAGAGGACAGTCATTGTAAGCAGTTAGAGGACAGTCATTGTAAGCAGTTAGAGGACAGTCATTGTAAGCAGTTAGTGGACAGTCACTGTGAGCAGTTGGAGGACAGTGATTGTAAAGAGTTAGAGGACAGTCATTGTAAGCAGTTAGAGTACAGTCATTGTAAGCAGATAGAGGACAGTCATTGTAAGCAGTTAGTAGAGGACGGTCATTGTAAGCAATTAGTGGACAGTCGTAAGCAATAAGTAGAGGACGGTCATTGTAAGCAATTAGTGGACAGACGTAAGCAGTTAGTAGAGGACGGTCATTGTAAGCAGTTAGTGGACAGTCGTAAGCAATTAGTAGAGGACGGTCATTGTAAACAGTTAGTGGACAGTCGTTAGCAATTAGTAGAGGACGGGCATTGTAAGCAATTGGTGGACAGTCGTAAGCAATTAGTAGAGGTTGGTCATTGTAACCAGTTAGTGGACAGTCGTAAGCAATTAGTAGAGGACGGTCATTGTAAGCAATTAGTGGACAGTCGTAAGCAATTAGTAGAGGACGGTCATTGTAAGCAGTTAGTGGACAGTCGTTAGCAATTAGTAGACGACGGTCATTGTAAGCAGTTAGTGGACAGTCGTTAGCAATTAGTAGACGACGGTCATTGTAAGCAGTTAGTGGACAGTCGTAAGCAATTAGTAGAGGACGGTCATTGTAAGCAGTTAGTGGACAGTCGTTAGTAATTAGTAGACGACGGTCATTGTAAGCAATTAGTGGACAGTCGTAAGCAATTAGTAGAGGACGGTCATTGTAAGCAGTTAGTGGACAGACGTAAGCAATTAGTAGAGGACGGTCATTGTAAGCAGTGAGTGGACAGTCGTAAGCAATTAGTAGAAGACGGTCATTGTAAGCAATTAGTGGACAGTCGTAAGCAATTAGTAGAGGACGGTCATTGTAAGCAGTTAGTGGACAGTCGTTAGCAATTAGTAGACGACGGTCATTGTAAGCAGTTAGTGGACAGTCGTTAGCAATTAGTAGACGACGGTCATTGTAAGCAGTTAGTGGACAGTCGTAAGCAATTAGTAGAGGACGGTCATTGTAAGCAGTTAGTGGACAGTCGTTAGTAATTAGTAGACGACGGTCATTGTAAGCAATTAGTGGACAGTCGTAAGCAATTAGTAGAGGACGGTCATTGTAAGCAGTTAGTGGACAGACGTAAGCAATTAGTAGAGGACGGTCATTGTAAGCAGTGAGTGGACAGTCGTAAGCAATTAGTAGAAGACGGTCATTGTAAGCAATTAGTGGACAGACGTAAGCAGACAGTAGAGGACGGTCATTGTAAGCAGTTAGCGGACAGTCGTAAGCAGTTAGTAGAGGACGGTCATTATAAGCAATTAGTGGACAGTCGTAAGCAATAAGTAGAGGACGGTCATTGTAAGCAATTAGTGGACAGACGTAAGCAGTTAGTAGAGGACGGTCATTGTAAGCAGTTAGTGGACAGTCGTAAGCAATTAGTAGAGGACGGTCATTGTAAGCAGTTAGTGGACAGTCGTAAGCAATTAGTAGAGGACGGTCATCGTAAGCAGTGAGTGGACAGTCGTAAGCAGCTAGTAGAGGACGGTCATTGTAAGCAATTAGTGGACAGATGTAAGCAGACAGTAGAGGACGGTCATTGTAAGCAGTTAGTGGACAGTCGTAAGCAATTAGTAGACGACGGTCATTGTAAGCAGTTAGTGGACAGTCGTAAGCAGTTAGTAGAGGACGGTCATTGTTAGCAATTAGTGGACAGTCGTAAGCAATAAGTAGAGGACGGTCATTGTAAGCAATTAGTGGACAGACGTAAGCAGTTAGTAGAGGACGGTCATTGTAAGCAGTTAGTGGACAGTCGTAAGCAATTAGTAGAGGACGGTCATTGTAAACAGTTAGTGGACAGTCGTAAGCAATTAGTAGAGGACGGTCATTGTAAGCAATTAGTTGACAGTCGTAAGCACCTAGTAGAGGACGGTCATTGTAAGCAATTAGTGGACAGTCGTAAGCAGCTAGTAGAGGACGGTCATTGTAAGCAATCAGTGGACAGTCGTTAACAATTAGTAGAGGACGGTCATTGTAAGTGGACAGTCGTAAGCAGTCACTATGAGAACGTTAGTAGAGAACAAGACTTGATAGCAACCATTATTGAAAGCTATTACAACGAGTTAGTAGAGAACAAGACTTGATAGCAACCACTATAGAAAGCTATTACAAAGAGTTAGTAGAGACTTAGTAGAAAAGAGTCACCTTTTGTCAAGCCTGAATCCAACATAAGGCAAGCCCTAACCTGGAAACCCCGAAGGAAAGAGAAAGAGGGGACGGCCAAGGAATGCATGGCGCCGCGATCTGGAAGCAGATGTCAAGCAGATGGGCAAAACGTGGGGACAGTTGGAGAGACTCGCCCAAAACCTAGACGCCTAGAGGAAGCTTGTTGGTGGCTAATGCCCCAGAAGAGACCACAGGCAGAGATGAGATGAGAGACTTATTAAAAGAGTATCTTGTACCATTTACTATGTTATTACTATATCAGTTTATTGTGTTTCTATGAAGGATTATTATTTATTCTACGTGGATTCTAGTGTCTGTCATCATGTGGAAATTCAAGATATTGTATATAATAAACTTATTATTTGTATCTGTTATATCAAAAGTTATTTCCTCATTTATGAGCGCTGTCTGAATGTCTGCATTACAAATATTCTCCCTGATAACGCCTACATTACAACATGTACCCACTGTAACCAACGACCATCCAAAATGACTCGGTACAAATTCCATCAACCAAAAAAATACATTTATCTTTTATCAAATGATCTGAAAGATTAATTTTTTACACAACTTTTTAGCCTAATTGAAATAGCTAGCAAAGAAAAGTTTCCCTTTCAGCCCTTGTGATCTATGAGGCAGATGATGTAAAGGTCATCTGTTTCTGTGGCCCACGGTTAACAAGGGTGTCATGTGGCCAACACAACGACCAACTGCCTTTACTTTTCCCCAACTAATATCAGGTACCCATTAGAGCTGGGTGAACTCAGAGGCGCCCTAAATTTCCTGAAAGTAAAAATCCTAGTCTTCACCACCTTTCTAACCAGGAACCGGGTTTGGAAGTCAAGCGCTTTACCACTCAGACACAGCGCTTCCTAAAATTGGAATACAACAGTTGCTCCCCTAATTGAAATACAAACAGTTGCTCCCCTAATTAAAATACAAACAGCGGCTCCCCTAACTGAAATACAAACAGCAACCCCCCTAACTGAAAACCAAACAGCGGCTCCCATAGTTGAAATACAAACAGCGGCTCCCCTAACTGAAATACAAACAGCACCTGCCTTAATTGAAATACAAACAGCGGCTCCACTAATTGAAATACAAACAGTTGCTCCCCTAATTAAAATACAAACAGCGGCTCCCCTAACTGAAATACAAACAGCAACCCCCCTAACTGAAAACCAAACAGCGGCTCCCATAGTTGAAATACAAACAGCGGCTCCCCTAACTGAAATACAAACAGCACCTGCCTTAATTGAAATACAAACAGCGGCTCCACTAATTGAAATACAAACAGCGCCTTCCCTATCTGAAATACAAACGGCGTCTCCCCTAATTGAAATACAAACATCGGCTCCCCTAACTGAAATACAAATAGCGGCTCCCCTACCTAAAATACAAACAGCTGCTTCCGTATCTGAAATACAAACAGCGCCTCCCCTAACTGAAATACAAACAGCGTCTCCCCTAACTGAAATACAAACAGCGTATAAGCACTGTAATGAAGTGAAGATACAAGGGAGTTATAAATTGTATAAGTCGAATGTAGAAGTCTCTGCCCAGCAGGAAGCGAGAATACAATGACAAGAGTAACAAGAGTATAATATCCTTTAGTATTTGACTGTACACTCAAAGATAACTAAACTATGGAATACCTCCTTCAAACAGTAGATCAAATGTCATCAGGTCTTGGTCGACGTTGACTATCGACCTAAGCGCTTCCAGGTACTCCTCCATGGCATTCATAACCTTGACCCTCAAAATCCGAGACATTCCTGCGTTATTGGAGGCAGGGGATTTAAGTACTTCGTCAATGTGGCCGAGAGCGTCTATGTACTCCCCCGTCCTGAATGCTTCACAAGCTAACTTGAAGGACTCGTCTGACAGGGTGCCAACAGAAGCGTCTGGGTCCGATGAGCTAGCTGTCTGGTCTGTACACTTTTGGAACAGGTGTTCAGCGTCACAGCTGAGTAGTTTATCAAGTTCCTCGTACAGTTGCCATTTCTTGAGTAGGCTGTTCTCCATGCGCTGGAGCTGGTCGTCTCCTGCTAAACCATACGTCAACGTCGAATTCATAATGATGGACTGGACATGAAGTCAAGAGTCGTCTGCAATCCTGAGGAAAAAAAATATTACCATCATGTGATTTGTATTTCTTAATTTTTTATTTTTTTTTCTCTTTTTTGCTAAGCTACTCAAGGAAGAAAATGTAAAAACGCGTTTATGATCTTTTGATATATATATATATATATATCTGGTATAGGACTTAAGGGAAGAAGAACAGGGGGGATAAGCAGCTAAAAATTGTAACAAGATTCTGCAGGTAAAAACTTTCTTTTTAGCGGCCCCCGAAAGGGGAAAAGACGCTATTAGTTTTGTGCGAAATGTCTGTCCGTCCGTCTAGTTTAGATCTCGTAAACTAGAAAAGATATTGAAAATCCGACATCACAATATTTTAGACCATTCAAAGTTCTGATGCAACGGCTACTTTTTTATTTCTGAAAGCGAAAAATCTAATTTTTAAAATCAGACATGAAAGTAGTTTTTTAAAGAGAAAAGGCTAATTAGTATGCATTATAAGTTGGACCTAAATTAAAACGAATAAGAATGTTGTAAAATTCATTTTTGCAAACAGTTTATTTTAATCGCGGAGGTTTTTTTTTTTTCATTCGATTGAGATTGGGCCCTATACAAAACAATTACATCAATTATAACACTTCAGTTAGGCCAGGAGAGGCGCGCTAGCTGAGCGGTAAAGCGGCGCTTGACTTCCGAACCGGGGGCCCCGGGATCGAATCCTGGTGAAGACTGGGTTTTTCAACTTCGGAATCCTTACGCGCCTCTGAGTCCACCCAGCTCCAATGGGTACCTGATATTAGTTGGGGAAAAGTGAAGGCGGATGGTCGTTGTGCTGGCTACATGACACCCTCGTTAACCGTAGGCCACAAAAAAACAGATGAACTTTACATCATCTGCCCTATAGACCACAAGGTCTGAAAGGGGAACTAGTTAGGCCAGGCTCACATCTAACTTGGCATTCACTTGCACCTATCCTTTGATCTGCTTTACCGTTGGGGCACTACACAAGATCTGTCAACCTTCTTTCTCCATTTCTCCATCTTATATCTCATTTGTCTTTGATATAATTTCTTTGGATGTTCTTTCTGAAAATATTGAAGCCTGCCTGGGTGGACCACTTCGGGGGCCGATTGTAAGTTTGTGTTTCCACACAAACTGTCTTTGTAATCTTGTTTTTTTTTTTTGGTTTTAGTTCTGTTGCATTTTGTATCTCAAGCTCCCAACCACTTCTAATAGATCTAGGTGGTTCCAGCATGGGGTTTAGTAATCAACAAAAAATCGCAATATCTCATTTTTAGTTTCTTAAAGATTTAGGATAAAATCACGGACCTATATATATATATATTATACCTGGACAGGACGCGCCGATCTTATAACACTGCATAAAAAATGTCGTGAAAAAAAATCAAAAAGCTGATACAAGGTGTTTTGTCAGTTATAAGAAGTCTTTTTTCCATATCTAGCCTATGTAACATAATAGTAATAATCATTATAACGCTTAGTTGGAGTCCGAAAATAGCACATAACTTTTCATAAGAGCTCACGCGTCTCAAAATAATTTGCAATTTTGGATAGGCCTACAGAATCTAGATCCTTAAAGATCTAGGTAATCAATCTATTTAAATGTACAATCTAAAGTCGTAAGATCATTAAGATGATTAAAATTTAAAGCCAACAGGCTTGAATTATTTGTATCTAGGATTGTCGAAACATTATATCTAAAACTAAAAGGAAATGGATTTATAAAAGTTTTGCGTGAATATATAGTTCTGTGATTAATACTATTGATAGCCCATTCTATTTAAAATTCGTAAAATTGGATCACATTTCTAAACTTTGAAAACTAAAGATCATTAAGAGCGACTTCCCTTACAGCTTGAAAAAGAGTTACGTATATAACGGTCAGATACGAATTTTGTCTTTTGTTTTCCTGTCTATGTATTATATATTATATTATATATAGGCCTGGGGATAAAATCTACACAGAAAAACAGATTCAACTTAAAGATATATATATAGTTCGTCCATCGTGGTTCGATGATGACCACTTTGTCATCCAGGGGGCTGAGGGCTTTGCACTGGGGTTTTATGCCTCCTCATGTGGCTGGTGAGACCTATATGAGCCCGGAATGTTCGGCCGCACACTGGGCAGGTTATTCCAGCTAGTGTCGTTTGCCTTGCTTTTCTTTTCTGGCGTTTTTCTTCTGCCAGCGTTGTTCTTTTTTCCTCAGCAACCTGTGCGCCAGTTTTCACAGCGCGACGCCATGATGCTCTGTCATGTGCCTCTGTCTCCCAGGTGCCTGGGTCTATGCTGAACGCCTTCAGAGAAGCTTTGAGGGTGTCCCTGAAGCGCTTTCTTTGACCACCTTGCGAGCGCTTTCCTTCGCTTAGTTGGCCATACAAGAGTCGTTTAGGGATGCGGTGGTCTTCCATTCTGTAGACGTGACCTGCCCATCGCAGCTGGGACTGCATCAGGATTGTGTGGATGCTTTGCAGACACGCTCTTCGAAGAACTTCTGTATCTGGTATTTTGTCTTGCCATTTGACAGTATTTTTCTCAGACATGTCACGTGGTAGTGGTTCAGTTTCTTTGCATGTTTACTGTACACTGTCCATGTTTCTGAGGCATAGAGCAATGTAGGGAGGATGACGGCTCTATAGACCCCTAGCTTTGTGTTTGTGGTGATGCCACGTCTGTTCCAGACAGTTTTAGACAGTCTGCCATAGGATGCACTGGCCTTGGCGATACGCAGGTCGATTTCACTATCGATTTTTCCATTTCTGGAGTGTGCTACCAAGATATGTGAATTTGTCCACTGCGTTTATATCCTGTCCATTTATAGTGATGCTTGGATCCGAGTAGGCTTTCCTATGAGCAGGTAGATATAAGACTTCAGTCTTGTTCGTATTGATGGTAAGGCCAAAGTCTGAGCATGCTCTTGAGAAGTCACTGACGATGCTCTGCAGATCGTTTTCAGAGCAGGCATTTAGGGCACAGTCGTCAGCAAATAGCAAGTCTCTGATTACTGCTGCATTTGTTTTTTATTTTGCTTTAAGCTGCCTCGGGTTGAATAGGCCACCATCAAATCTGTATGATATATTTATCCCGTTGTTTTCTCTATTTGTGAATGCATCTGTCAGCATAGCGGAGAACATGATACTGAACAGTGTAGGTGCTAGGTGCTAGGACACAGTCTTGTTTTACCCCGTTTGATACTTCGAAGGGCTCTGATGGTTCTCCACTTTCTTGGACACGAGCCTTCATGCCATCATGAAATAGTCTCACCATGGTTATGAATTTTTGTGGACAGCCATACTTTGACATGATCTTCCAGAGTCCTTCTCTGCTAACATGTCGAATGCCTTTGTTAAGTCGACATATATTGAAAACAGGTCAGCATTTTGTTCTTGGCATTTTTCCTGGAGCTACCTTGCTGCAAAGATCATGTCAATGGTTCCACGTTCTTTTCTGAAGCCGCACTGGCTTTCTGGTAGTAGACCATGTGTGTTGCATGAGACGATTTAGTAGGATGCGTGCAAGGATTTTCCCAGCAATAGAGAGAAGAGATATTCCTCTGTGGTTGTCGCAGATCTGGCGGTTTCCTTTTCGCTTGTATAAATGAACAATTGTGGCATCTTTAAAGTCTTGTGGTATTGACTCTTTTTTCCCACATAATTAAGAAGAGCTTATGAAGTCTTTCAATCAGGGCTAATCCACCTTTTATGTAGACCTCTGCGGGAATGGAGTCAGCTCCTGGGGCTTTTTCGCTTGCGAGCCTGTGAATGGCAAGATCGGTTTCCTTTAGCGTAGGGGGGTCATCCATTTTTTCATTTATTGGTACTTGCTGTAGCCTGTCTATGGCCGCTTCATTTATGATGGAAGGTGTATTGAGAACCTTTTCGAAGTGCTCTGCCCAGCGTTTTAGGATTTCTTCCTTATCTGACAATAGGATTGTCCCATCAGCATTTAATAGAGCTGATGAGCCTGACTTTGTGGGTCCATAGATATCGTTTATGGCATGGTAGAAGTTCTTCATATCGTGTTTGTCAGCAAATTCCTGTATTGTTTCCACTTTCTTGCTAAGCCAGGTATCTTGCATTTGGCGTAACTGTTTTTGCACATAAAGATACATAAAGATACATGAAGATACATGTATCTTAACTTTAAATGAAAGATGTTACTATAAAAGATAATTACGTCCCACGCGTATCCCCGTGTCTTTCTAATGATGCATGTTAATCGGTGACTTAAAATCGAACAAGTCGGTTTTCCTGGCTTATTCTAGCAACTTATTCCATGCTCTAATAGTATATGGAAGATTCGAAGCACTTACACAACTTTGTCCTAGCATATGGAATAGAAAATGTGCTTTTATTTTTGTGTGTGCCTGCGCATTCTGTAAGTTTTTTTTTGTACTTGTTGATTATGGTTCAGTGTTTAATGTAATAATGATACTTAACTTTTTAGTCTTCTGTCCTGAAATTTAGTGATTTTACTAAAAGCGTTACACTAATCAAATGTAAATGTTCGTTTGTTATAAATCTCATGGCTCTATTTTGAGTCTGTTCTAGTTCCTTTATGTTTTCTTGATGGGTACCCAAACAGAGAACGCGTACTCTAATATTGGCCTTGCCAAGGATATGGCCGAATAGTGAAAAATGACCGGATATTCGGCCGGAGTCGGAGCTACTATCCGATGAACCCATAATACACAAATATCTTTCCCATGCTTATATGCCTGTAATATTCCAAGCTTCAATTCTAACCTGCCAGCACAGGAAGTAGGCCAACAGACTGGTACGAAAGATTGATACGTTCTATGTTTTCTAACACAATTTAATAGTGATGTAAAATAAAAATAGTTTACTAAAAGCTAACGCTTCTACTTACTGTAATAAACAATGGCTTCCTTAGCAAGTAGCTGATACAAGTTATCCGAGAGACAAAAACAGAAGCACGCACCGGTGTGTGTGTGTGTGTGAGATGTAGGCTGTGTAAGGGTACCACGTGATTCTCTCACCTGTGATGATGGCCAATGTAAGGTGGGTGGGTGGAGAGCATGCGATCACGAGGATAAGAAAAAAAAATTGTGAGCGCACACTCTCACACTGAGCCCTTGTTGAAGGTAAGGGTAGATAACCGAGAGCTTAATTTGGATCTGTAGCAGGAGTTACCAGACGTGAGTCTTACGAAATATAAACATACCGTGGTAATCAAGGGGAAGGCAGAAGAAATAATCGAATTTTTTTTTTTTTAAATCTAGGCTGGGCTTTTTTTGTGTGACTGTATGCACCGGTAACAATTGATTTGGGGCTCATGGGGTTTGGCCTGTTTAGGAACCCCTGCATTTCGACATCCTGACATGAGATAATGCACTTAGTAAATATATGTCTATTGTGTGGAATACATGCAACATGGTCACTACTTTACATAACAACATGAATAGCGAGATAATATGACATCGGGTTAATATTAAAATGTAGATTTGAGGGAGTTTCTAATTTTGACCTCTTGCGCCGCTGGTTCTAAAACTGGTTGTTCGCTTCACTGCAGATTCAAATGACTTTTTTTGTCAACTAGATGGGGAACCACCAGATTGGCATCTCAGAGTTCGAACTTATCTAAATCATGATGTGTCCCAGCGGTGGATTGGTAGAGAACGTGCGCTCCATCCAACTTGGCCTGCCAGGTCCCCCGACCTCATTGTGTCGTGTGTGACATTTTCCTGTGGAAGTAGAATGAAGCTGAAGACCAAGTTTTTCTTCCACTAATAATAATGACATAAAAGATTTAAAAAACAAACACCTGCAATCAACACAGTGAATTGGGACACCCTCAAATGCATGTGGGAGGGTGTTAGATTTTAGATTTATGTGCCATATGGTCGTATTTAATTTTTTTTTTCAAAGGGCGAAAGAAGTTTTAACTACATGAAAAATAATAAACTTCCGGTTTTACAGTGTCAACACTAACAGTGATTATCTTTAGAGTCTAGAAGACCGAGTAGAGAGGCACAGACTAGATTAGTAATAGATTAACTAGATCTATAACTATTAAATATATTTAAATCTAGCACTAGATTCTAGACAGCTAGATCTATATAATATAGATCTTGATCTTCACATTCAGATTAAAATAACTTAAAATAGAATAATGGTTACTAAGTTTCATTAACTTTAAGTTAAACTTTAAGTCTTGACTAAGACTGTAAAATTGTTACAATTGTAGATTCTAGCTGCAGCTAAGTTTGATTTGATACAATTTTGTATTCATCAATCATCAGTGAGTTTACAATTTAATTATTTATTTTTATTAGATCTATTAAATCTATTCTATTAATTTAAATTTAGATCTATCTTTAACTTTAGAAATATTATTAAAATTATAGATTAATTATTAATTCTTATTAAATTATAATATTATTTAATATAGATCTATACTATAGTCAGATATCTGATTATATCTCAATAAATGTGCAATCAAATCAATAGGTTCATCTGATAGATTGACTAACATTAAAATTTAAACTATCACTCACTGTGTGACTAAATAACTCTATTAGTCTAGATCTATATAGTTAATATAGACTAGTAGCTTATATTGATTATATATTCCTCTATATATTTAGATCTAGAACTAACTAGACATCTAGATCTATTCAAGATATAATTCTCCACTTGCCAAGTATAAAAAATAAGTTAACCAGTTACTAGATCTATATAACACTTATAAAGTCTTAGATCTAGAACTTTCACTATACCTAAAACAAGAGCACCTTTCACCATATTAGACATTGTGTAATATTTTTAAAAATAAGTATTTGTGTGTACATCTATCTATATTATTTTGAGTGTTGAGAGTATATATAGATATAGTGAAAAAAAGCTTCTTGGGTGAGAGTGTTATGACACCATGCAGTGTGATAACAAATAAAGTGGTCCGACCCAAAGGAGCATAAAGTTTTTTATGAAATACTTAATTTCTCCTTAACAAGCAGATTGCGCCAAGGGGCTTATATTGTTAGACATTAATATATCTCTGATTTTATAAAACATGTTAATTTACCTTTAACGGCTAAGGCGCCAAGGGCTTATGTTGCTTGGACTTAGACTTTGGTCCTCCCGCGCCGTTCGGCACATTGGGTAGCAAGCTGTCGCCATAAAGATCTGTTATTGGCAATGTCTGAAGCCTCCTCCCACCTTGTGTCCACTGTTCTAAGGTCCTCCATGAAGGTGTGTCACCAAGTTATACGAGGACGTCCTTGTTTGCGCTTCCATGTTATCGCAACTCTTGGTGTGCGTAATTCATTTTGATGTAGAACATGTCCCGCAAATCTCATGTGATGCTCTGTCACAATCTCACTAAGTGTTCGGCATAGGATTTCCTTGTTTGAGACTCGATCTGTGTAACTGGCTCCCAAAATCCGTCTCAGCCATTTTTGTTGAGCCACATTTAGTCTTTTCTCAATTTTGACAGATGACTTCCATGTCTCACATGCATATGTAGCAGTTGGAATGACGATTGTGTTGAGAAGGTGTATTTTTGTCTCGAGTCCAATGGCTTGGCTAGTCCAAATAGGCTGCAGCCTTTGGAAAATGCTCCCTGCCTTTCCTATTAGGCACGCTACATCATGGAAGGCATCTCCATCATTTGTTATGATGCTTCCAAGGTTAGTGAACTTGTCCAGCTCTTCAAGCTTTGACTTGCCAAGTCTGACAGGGACACCATTTGCCTTATATCCCACTCGCATAATTTTAGTCTTATCCAAGTTTATGCAGAAGCCAATTTTGGGTGCCTCTCTGTCTAGGCTCTCCGTCATTTCTTGAATGTATTTATTTGTAGCCCCGAGTAGTGCAACATCATCAGGAAAGTATAAGTCAGTCAATCGGAGTTGTTCACGCCATGGAATACCAAAGCTAGTCTGGTTCATTGCTGTCCTCATTATGTAGTCGATGGCTAGGAGGAAAAGGAAGGGAGATAAGACAGCACCCCTGTCTTGATTGTAAAAAACTCTTGACTGTAAAGGTGCCTAAGGATCTGGACGAATTTTTCTGGGATGCAGTATTCTCTAACATAGTGATTGTTGGTGGACACTATCAAACGCTTTTTGAAGTCCATGAAACTGATCGTTAGCCGTTGTTGGTACTCAAGACTTTGTTCTATGATATTTCGCTGATGTTGCTAGACATTTAAAATTAATGCAACTGACTTTGTGTTTATTTTTTTTATACTCTGTAGGTGGGCATGTCCTAGTAATGTGGTTTGTTATGGAGCAGACTCAAGAAAAATATAGACTATCAGACAGGCTTATTCGTGCAATCAGTAATAGACAGTTGAGTGAAAAAGAAGAGGATATTGAAGTCATCATTGAATCAGGTTTGTTATTGATTTACATTTTTCTTTAACACAAAGCTTATCTAAGGGAAAGAACTGCTAATTACTGCAATTATCTGAAAATGGTTGGGTTTAGCTCCCTTTCTGCTATAAAAAAATTAACTTGATTAGCACTAATTGTTTTAATAATTGGTTAATTTTTCGATTGATTCTGGTATTGTCATCGACTATGAATAATTATGCACAATTTTAACTTAATATGAATAATTATGCACAATTTTAACTTCATAACTTAAAAAATTAAAACTTAAAATTACTCTAACAGTAAAAAGTTCATTTTTAAACAGGTGCATGAGATTGAACTCATTTGTTTCCAAACTCAGCATTTCGTTTAGTGTAGGGGGACCATCACAAGGTTCACTTCATTTTGATCACTTTTGTTTGACATCACGTACCAGTATCTTGTGGAAATGGCCACATCTTCAATCTTTTAACAGTTTTCTTTATCACTACTGGCATATAAAGTCATAATAGTTGATATACTTGGACATTGCTCCAACATTTGGTTAACACATTCCATAATACGTAAAATCTATTTCTAGGAGCAGACGTGAACAGAAGACATGGTACGTTGCTACCACTTCACTGCGCATGTATGAGTGTAGAGAGTGATGCAGTGAATCTACTTCTATGTAAAGGAGCAAGGGTAAACTGTGGATTTAAAATTGTATTTCTTCTATACTACTGACTGTCACATAGAGTCAAATAGATAAAATATATAACTATGTATGGCTCAACTGTTAATTCTCAGCCTTGAAAGACGATGTCTTTAAAAATAAAAAAGTACATTACAGTGTTAACTTAGCCTGTGTCAATGCCCAGAGCTATCCATAAAATCTATAATGAATGTATTTTGAATCAGTTTTCGTTTGATCAATTACTTAGTGTTGCATGCTGCAGTTACCAAATAATCTTTTTCTCATCTAGTAAAAAGCAAACTTGACAGAGTTTAAGTCATTGATCAACATTTTTTGAAGTAACACTTGTATTTCATAAGATAAGATAAAAATGGAAACATGATCTTCTGGTTAGGAGATTGAAATGGTGACATAAAACCTTCCAAAAAGAGAGTGTAGGTTAAATTTAAAAAGTTAATTTCTCCACTCCATGCTCCTTGAACTACTTTCAACATTCATCTAAATTACTTTCAATATCCAATTAAATCAATACCATTGCAGACTCCCTGGCCCACCACTCAACAAGCTGCCTAGTAGCTTTTGTGATGTCTCATGACCTACCAAAAGCTGTAGAAGAAAGGTGATTTGAGGGCTTAAAAAATGTCCCCAAAAAGCTAGTGGACTCTTAGAGCACAAGAGGTTTTCTTTTGGGGCTTTCCATGAGGAAAGGCCTGAACAATTTATATAAGTTTAAGAAAGGTAATTACATTGTTGGTTCTTACTTTGTATGATTCATAGAACATCCCAAACTTTGACAGAAGGAAGAGGACTTTCACTCGCAGTATAATTTTTTTTTCAAGTGGGTTTGAACTTTAAAACCCTCACTCAATTGGAAATAGATGATAATAATATCAATAGATTGTAGCCTAAATGCTAAAACATTATATATGGTCAAACAATACAGTCTCTCTGGTCTAAAGTTTTGATATAAAAAATGAAAATAACTTTGAATTATAACTTTTTTTTTTTTTTTGCTTGTGTAGTCTTTTTTTTCTTTTCTCAAATGATTTGACTTTTCAACAAAAACAAAAAATTTGAGCCTTGAAATAATTGAAAAAAAACAAACAACACTAGTGCTGGCTAATATATCTTTTGTTTGAGACTAGTTTGTTTTATGTCATTGACTACTAACATTGTTGTCAACTTTGGTGAAATGCATTATTTACAGATTAATGAGGTGGATGGCTATGGGAGAACAGCTTTACACTATGCGTCAGAAAGAGATGAAACAGTAGTCAATATATTACTAGAGGTCAGTTTTATTCTGTCGATGCTTGGATGTATGTCAATGAAAACATTATAGTCTCCCAGAGAGTAATGTACATTAATGCCATTCAAGTTTTTGGAGGCTTGGTGGCTTCTGGGGTTTGAATCCTGGTGAAGAATGGGATTTTTTATTTCAGGATCTTTGGGCGTCTCTGACTCAACCCAACTCTAATGGGTAGCTGACATTAGTTGATTGTTGTAGTGGCCACATGACACGCTCTTTAACTGTGGGCCACAGAAACAGATGAACATTACATCATCTGCCCTACAGATCGAAAGGTCTGAAAGGGGAACTTTGCTAATCTCAATTTTTCACATAATATAATTACAGTGAAAACTTTTTTAGAATAGTTAAATAATTACTTTCAATGGTTCTCTTCATATTAAGAATCAAGCAGCAAAGTTTTTGTTCTAGTTTTGTACAGCTTTTGCAAATCATACCACAGTATCTGGTGATAATTATTTTTCAAACTTAAATTACATAGGGTCTTCTAATAGTTAGTTACTAAAAACCTCTGCCATTGAAGACAATAAGTAAAGTAATAAAAAATTAATGCTAGATGTTGATGCTTTGAATTGAAACAGAATGGTGCAGATATCAATAAAGGAGATGGGAACCAGGACACAGCCCTCCACTGGGCTGCCTATAAAAACAATGTGGCCTGTGTGAAAGTGTTACTACAGAATGGGGCTGATGTAAATGCTGTGGACTACAACCATGACACACCAATTATCTGGGCTGCAAAAAAAGGTGAGATCATATGATAGATAAGTTAAGTATCTATATCCAATAGAATAATAATTATTAAATAATCTCTTTTTCTATCCTTTTGAGGTGGGTTTTTTATTTGCTTCTGCATATCGCAACTTTCATTCTTAAGCATGCTTGGTGCGCTATGGTCCAATCTCTTGTAGACCGGTGGCGGTAGGGGTTATCTGTGAGTAGAATTTCATCCTGCCTCTAGGTGCTCATCATACACAACTCTACTCAAGTCAGGATTATTCAGGATTTGAACTTGAGTCCACTTGAGTGGATTGGTTTTTGACAATCAGTTCCCTAAATTAAAGCTCCTTTGTTAGATGCTAACTGCTTTATGCTTCTCATAATCCCTTATTAACTCGGTTAAGTACTAAATGTTGCTCAATCAACTCCAACTGAAAAAGAAAATCTATGCGCAGACTGTGTTTGTTTGTTTGTAAAATGTTTTACATGTTTCGGATGTTCCTTCAGAGTTGAAGATAATTTACTTCCTAGTCCAATCCTCCTGCAGGACGACAGGATGGGAGTGGGCAGGGTTTGAACCCGGGACCATCGATAAGCCTGAACGACAGTCCAGCGTGCAGACCGCACAACCAGGCAGCCACCCTGGCTTACCAGTACGGGTAAAGAAAAATGAACATGTATGAAAATCTTTATGTTAAAGACTTGTTTTAAAATATTATATTTATAAACTTTCTTTACATATGACCAGGAAATCTTGATGTGATTAAAGTTTTACTGGATTTTAATGCTGATGTTGACATTCGAAACAAAAGTGGACATACTGCGCTACAGAGGTCTGCTGGTATACAGGTAAGAATTCATTCAAAAAAATTAGTTTATTACTTCACAACATCGTGATCCATGGGGCAGATGATTTAAATGTGTCTTTTTTTTTTTTTTTTTTGTTTTGGATGCCCCTTCAGATTTGAAGATAATTACATCATAGCTCTAACCTCCTGCTGGGTGGCAGGTAATGGTGTTGGCAGGGTTCCAATCCAGGATTATTGTGACCATGGATAGTCCAAACATACCACATGACCAGGCAGCCATTTTTTTCTTGGTAACCTCTCGGTTTGGAATTCAAAGGCTCCACTACTTTTGTTTTTTTGCATGTGTATGTAAAGTTCACCTTTGGAAACTCAGTTCACTTATTATGTGTCCAACACAACTTACCCACTTTAGAGTATTCAACCATCCTATTCATGTTACTGATGTTTCTTAACAATTAAAGAAAATAATGGAAGCTGGCTCAACCCATAAAGCCACCACAAATGGAGGAGCTGGAATACTTATCGAATGGCCAGATGGAGGAAAACTAGAAAAATTCATTGCAACTGGAGAGCTCTCTGACAGTCACAGAGCAGAAAGGGAAGCACTAGCACTAGCTGCTACCATCCTAGCAAATCATCCAAGTTCCCCACACAGTCAGATTGTCTTACTAACCGATGCAAAAACAACCCTCCAAAGCCTGCAAAACTCTGATTCCTCATATATTAATAACCTCAAAACAGCACTTACAAAGCTCAACAACAACAGCAAAAAAACTGTAATTCAATGGATCCCAGCTCATATAGAACTAGAAGGAAATGAGAAAGCTGACTCACTCGCCAAGAGTGGGAGAATTAACACACTAATAAACTCTGCACTCTATCCAGAAGAATTGAAGAAATTAATAGTAAATAAAATAAATGAGAAATGGACGAGCTCTCATCCAAATCACAAGAAAGATGACGCTTACTATAAGCTATCCCAACAAGACCAACGTCTAATCTTTCGACTCAGGACCGGACACAACAGAATGCGACAACACATGTACCGGAAGCTCAAAATTGGAACCAGTGAAATCTGTCCATGTGGAGAATCACCAGAGAATACAGACCACGTCCTCCAAAACTGCTCTCTATACCAAGAGGCTCGTATAAGACATTGGCCCCAAATCACCCCAATAGAAAAGAAACTATATGGAGAGCTCCCTGATCTGGAAACCACTGCGCATTTCATCTCATGTATTGGTCTAGTCATCTGAACACTCCAACATAATCAATGAGAAAGAAGAAGAAGAAAAATGGAAGCTGCCCAGCTGAATCCAAAATCTCCATCTGGTGCATAAATATTTTTTACCATAAACTTCTAGCTGGAACCTGAAATCTTTTTGGATTAAAAAAAAACAACATTTGATTATTGCAGTGCTCACCTTATATCTTGTTGATCCATGACAGTTAGAGCTAGCTGACTGTTATCTTCAAGACCCGTAAAATAGGGTTTCATCTGTTGTTTAGACCTGTAGAATGCACTTTACCTTTCTTTTATAAACCTTGCAAGGCTTACCCTAACTTTATTTTTGTTCAAATTGATTAGAGTTTAATGCTCTGTGATTTTGTTTACTTATTCTAAATAGAAACTGATATCCAACTGAATTGCAGGCAGCAGGTTTGAACAATGAGCAGGATGATGCTACTCTCAAGCTCTTGATTAAAGCTTCTGGTCGATTTGATCTTCTCAACCATGAAGGACAGCCTATTGCCATAATAGCTAGTGACAATAGACTGAGTGAAATCTTGCGCCCTCTTTGCCAGACGGCCAGACCTTTGCTGGAGCTGTGTCGCAGGCAAATCAGAAAGTCCATGGGTCAGACTTATTTACCAAATGTTATACCCCTACTTCCTGTTCCGCTGAGGCTACACGAGTTTCTCCTACTGAGAGACGAGAAAGATATATTGTGCAGCCTAGGAGATTTTATTAGTTAATGTTATTTTCTGTTTTAAGAATTTTTCTGTTTAAGTTTTTAATGTGATTCAATGCTTTTTTGTTGAAGAATGACCCATCAAATTTATCTTAATGGCAGGCTGTTGGAGCACTACTCAAAGCTCTCTATGGTCCTGTCTCTTCAAATTAAGCATAGTGGCCAAGTAAAACAACAATTATCTGATGGAATCCTGCTAAAGTTTGGTATTCTAATTAAGAGGAAATTAAAGCACCCAAAGTCCTCTCAACACTTTTGTGGTATTCAAGCATTGCTTGGAGAGAAAATATTATTGTAATGTTCTGGTCACATAATGGCCTTGTCTAATAATAGGCCAAAGAAATTAATTTGACTAACTTGTCCCATGGCTTAGTAGATACAAAGAAAGCTTAATTAAAACTATTCCTTTTTTTGTGCCATGCTTTTAGTACTTCTTTTCTGAAGACATGTAGTCTCATTTGTGTATGGGATGCCAAGTGGTTTTCTCCTGCAGTTGATATTCATGAGCTGAACTTTATTTTTTTGTCATTAGTGTCCAAGATTCCAAGGCACTATCTTTAAGAGATTAAGTTGAATTTTTTTTATGCTGAATGATAGGCATTGTTTGCTCAAATGTTGTCTTCTTTGATGAAGATAGAAAAATTAAAGATAATGCTACACAAAATTTAAAAGTTGGAAATTGTACACAGAATCAAAAGTAGCACTTGGCCATCGGATGGTGCAAGCAAAGTATGAGCAACCAACTTGTTAAATGGTAGCTCTGAAATCAGATTGGTTTTGCACTGGGGCTAAATTGATTGGTCTAGGTGCTAGGGGAAAAAAATACAAGTATCTCCTCATTTCCATTATGCTTTTTAAAAAGGCCTGTTGAATGATTGTGATGGGACACATCCTAGGGATTTAATCCTAGCAATAGGTTGCAAAATAACATAGTGTACATGTCTTATATATATACTGTTAAGATAAACAGTTAATTATGCTATATAGGCTGGATATAATTGTACAATAATAAGTCTTTGCATTTTTAGGTCTATCTAAGGGAATGCGAGACCTACAAAAAGCTTTTGTGCTACAATATTTAACAGTACATAAAAGTTGAGTGAGGTAGACCTAAAGTTGTTTTGGCCTATTGTTACCTTATGATTGTTAAGACTTGGTATATAAACATTTTTTTAAATCATTTGGCCTACCCTAATTTTGAAATATCTAGTAAGCAAATTGTAAAATCTATTTCATATTTACAAATGTTTAGTTTCTTGAGACTTTGTTTCAATTATTTGGCTATGAATTCTACATTTTGATCAACAGTCATGATGTACTGTTTTATCACTCTGTTAAAGTGAAAGAAAAAGTATGGGCATTGTATGTCTTTTATCATATATGCATTGATACGCCATTTTCATCAGTGTGATAGATCTGTCATTGTACTTGTCATCTCTTCTTTTTCTTGAAGTCTACTATTAGATACCACTGGCTTAAGAAACCCTGTTAAGCTATGAGATAGGGTTTTGTTTTTATTATTTGTCCCAATGTTCCTCTACCAATCTATTTCCTTCCTAGCTGCTTTGTGTAAAAAATAACCATTTGATGTCAAAATGATGACATGACAAAAGTTTTATTTTTTCAAAGACACATTTTTTTAAAGTTGCACCATGTTTTTTTTTCCAATAATATGAAATAAAATATCAAAAGAAAGCAACGGTGGTAAAGTCAAAGTTGAGGATTTCTTGTGACGTTCTCAGACAGTCATTTCTTTTTAGAACATAAAATATCATTTCACCTTTTTTATAAAAGTCCCCCTAGATTCAGAAAATGTGTTACATTTAAAATGTCTGGCACTCAAGACAAAGTCCACCAACAAATTTAAATTAATTTACAAAGTCATTATGGAAGGAACAGGTGTATTGCACAGTAATCTAATTTAACAACTGACAAAAGGGAAAAGATAGAGGACATCGAATTAGTTGCTCATTAGACTATGAGTTAGGAGGTGGATTCTTTTTTTTTTATGCATGTCTGGGAGGTGCATTATTATTACTGTATTTATCTACTCACATACATGTATTATAACATTGTATTCACTGGTAAATAATTTCATGTATCAAATTAAATTGAAGTGGATTACTTTTTAAAACTTTGACCAAAACAACTTAAATACACATTGATGGGAAAAGCTATTTTCATGCTATGGCTCTTGCAATTGTAATGTTTGCTATAATGTGTGGGTGTTCTCTGAAGATGGATTACATGACTTTTGATAAATTGTACTGTCTTTATTTATCAGCTAAACATTATAAGGAATAGTAGTCACGCATAATAAGCAACATAAGAAAAAACTTAAAGAAAAAGAAAATGCAGTTTTTTGGATTATGGGTGATTTCAACCTACCTGATATAAATTGGAAAACACTAACCATAGATAAACACCAAAACCTTAAGGACATAAATGAGCTTTTCAAAGAAACATTACAAAGTTTAGATCGAATCATTAAAAAACCAACTAGATTAAACAACACATTAGATCTCTTCTCAACCAAAAGACTTGGATTAATAGTAGATTATAATATTGTAATAACTGAAGGGAGGCAACTCAACGAGACAAAGACGTTTATTTACACGGAGACATGACAAACACAAAGGGGCATCTGCCTTGAGTACAACTCCATTTTGGCTCTCTCCTTGGGCGGAAATCGTTTTCTCTGTCATGTCAACATCCGACTTGTTTAGTCACAGATAGTGCGCACCTTCTTTCTGCACTATCTTGGATGGCGGTGCGCATGGCAAAGTCATAACAATATTATATCTATTCTATTAGACCATGATATCATTAAAATACACAGATAAAAGCAGTAGCCTATATAAAACCTAAAAGAAAATCTTTTGTCTGGAACTAATGCAACCTAACACAACTACACCAGGCTGCATTAAACTTTCAACAAACATTCTTATCAGAAAAAGACATTAACCAACCAGTAGATGAACTCTGGAATTTCATTAAAAATTATCTTAAAAACATAGAAAAACACATTAAAAAAAATAAATAAATGCAGGTTTAATAATAGATTAAAGAAGCTTTGTAAACAGAAGGAAAACCTATTTAGAAAATTTAAAGAACCAAACGCAGAAAGGGTTTATAAAAAGTACATAAAAATTAAACACCTAATCCAAAAAGTAAGCAGACAGCTGCAGAGTGAATACACAAACAATTTAATATCTAAGGATAACAACAAAAACATATGGTCATACATTAAGTCTAAGAAAATGGAGACAACATCATAGCGCCATTAAAAGCAGAAGATATTTTAACATATAATGATCATGAAACTAAAGCCAAACATCCTAAATAAATACTTTGCATCAGCAATCTCAGCCCCAGGAGACAAAGACATATTACTTTATTTGAACCAAGTAGACAACATCGGAGATATACAAGTACAAGAAAAGGGATTCCAAAAACTATTAGCCAACATGAAACCTAATAAAGCATCTGGACTTGATGGTATTCCAGCTAGATTACTCAAAGAACTAAGCAGTGAGCTAGCACCAGTGTTAAAAATACTTTTTCATGCATCTCTTAACCAGGGCAGAGTATCAAAGGACTGGAAAGAAGCTAATGTCACCCTCCGCCCCCCTCCCCCATTTAAAAAAGGAGAAAAATCTGACCCAGGAAACTACAGACCAGTATCACTTACCAGCATCACATGTAAAATCCATTATAAACCACTTAGACAAACATAATGTCCTTACTCCATACCAACATGGCTTTAGGAAATATAGATTATGTGAAACACAACTAATAGGACTAATTGATGATTTTTCAAAAGGTTTAGATAATAGTGAACAAATAGATGCTATCTTACTAGATTTTTCTAAGGCTTATGACAAAGTTCACCACCATAGTTTGCTTAAAAAATTAAAATATTTTGGCATTAGTGGTCCATTGGATTAGAGATTTTCTGATAGGGAGAGATGGCTCTAAATCGACACCGATAACAGTAAACTCATGTGTACCTCAAGGAACAGTCTTAGGTCCACTACTATTTTTAATTTACATAAATGATTTACCAAAGAGCATTAGTTCAGGAACAAAAGTCAAATTATTCGCAGACGATTGCATAATATATAGAACAATAAACACTTCACAAGATACAGAAATTTTACAAAGAGAATTAGATGAATTACAGAAATGGGAATCAAACTGAAGCAAGTCTTTCCACCCAGAAAAATGTCAGTTATTAAGAGTAACAAAAAAACTAAAACAAATTAATTCCACTTATCTTATTCATGGTAAACCAGTAATGCAGAATAAAAATGCAAAATACCTAGGTGTTATAATAAATGAAAAACTATCATGGAATCCCCATATTGAAACTATCAAACAAAGCATTAGGGTTTATTAAAAGAAATCAAATAAGAACAAAACTAAAAAGTTATTTAATCTTGGTTAAGCCAATAATAAAATATGCCTCCTCTGTTTGGGACCCCTCAACTCAAGAAAACATTACGAAACTGGAACAGACACAAAATAGAGCAGTGAATTTCATAACAAATGAATATTCACATTTGACTAGAGTAACACCTTTAGTAAAATCACTGAATTTAGAAAGCCTTCAGGATAGAATGCTAAAAAGTAAAGAAGAAATTATACATAAAACACTGAACCATAATCTTCAAATACAAAATTTAATAAAATACTCAAAAAGACACAAAGACAAAGGCACATTTCTTATTCCATATGCAAGGACAAATTTGTACAAATGCTCCATCTTCCCTAGTGTTATTAAAGCATGGAATAGGTTGCCTAAGCCAACCAGGAAAACCAGTGACTTGGCAGAATTAGGCTCACTGGTTAATATACATGGCTAATTGCATGATGCGTAGGACGTAATCATCTTCTTTATGGAAGTAACGTCTGTTTTAGATAAGATAAGAAGATAACATAAGAGCAGCCTATAAATTCATCAACTTTTAAATATCAACAAGGAATGAAGTCTGTGTGTGTCCAAAACTAGTCAGTGTAAAGACTTGGCAATGTCTAGCTATTCTACGTTGTTATACCGTTCATTATCAGTCTGTTGCTGTGTCACTTAATTCTAATTTTTCCTTTCATATCTCACTTGATTTTCATCATAGGGGTGATGTTATAAACCTACCACTTGTTCAAGTCAACAGCTGTTCTTACCAGAATATTAAGAAAGAGGCTGATCCATTCTTTCACGTTCTCCAGCCATCTTTTCTTTGGATGACCCTCAACTGTACCTTGAAGGATGACTTAAATGATTTCTTAAAATGTAACCAAACCAGTTCAGCTGGTGCCTCTTCATAGTATTGTTACGAATCTCACTATCCAGGCTCTCTGCACCTTACAACACCAACTTAAAGAACTTGACAACTCCGGGCTTCAAAATAACGTAATAGTTTAATGTCAATAAATAACAGCCAATATTGTACAATTGGCAGCACGTAACACACGACTGTACAAATATCTCTCCGTTAATAGCCGTACCGCCGTATCGACTCTTGCACTGGTCTCTCCGTCTCGTCTCGGACTTGTACTGAGCCGTCGTAACGAGCTGTAGATTGGGAAGTTGTGTCTGCCTGGCCTCTGATACCTTCTTTCTTTATATAGGGTCCCTGCTGGCCTTCTAGAACCGGACAGAACGTCGCTCGACAATTCTGGGTGGTCAGATGACTACATCCCTCGTGACGCTCCTGAGCTCTGTTCACGATGTCGATCCTTCCCGAACCATTATGTTGACACTCGTCTCGGCCGACCGTCATAACTCGTCACGGTTGACCGCTCGTCTAGCGCTGGGGCGATTTGCGTCGGCTGACTACACCACTTCCCCCATCTGTGCCACCACCAGGTTTATAACAGTATTTAAGAGCTCCTCCTTTTTGCCAGCTAGAGTTTTGATTTGTAAAAGTGTTAAGCGTGGTCGAGAGGCTAAGTGCGCTTGAACTTGGCTTGGCTACTTATGAAGGGGGCTCGAGGTTCGGCAGAGTTGTGATTACTGAGTGCCTAAAGGCAGCACGGAAAAACCTTCTCCTAGATACCCCCTCCCCCCACTGGTCCACAACTGAGATTGGACCAAAGCGCTCTGAGCATGCTATAAGCATGAAAGTAGCGCCATATAAAAGCCATACTTTATTTTTAAGTACAGTTATCTGATAGCCACCATTTTTCTGTAGCGTTTACTCTCAAAGTCTTGAATTCTTCCTTCAGCCTTGGCTACACAATACAGCAGCACAAGTAAGCCTAGCATTGAAAATTAATAAGATGTTGAAATGATAAAACATTGAAATGATAAGCAAATCAGATTGGAAAAATCCTCTCGTTAAAGATTTATTTTTAATATGGAAGGTAGTTAGACCTAATAAAGGTATTAATCAGTATCAGGCCAGAGATAGTTTGAAAACATTGACATTCAATTGTATTGTAATTTATAAATCAAACTATTAGCTCTTTAAGCACCACATTTATTGCAGAGATAAGACTAGAGTGTGATATTTTATTGACTCTGGATGAAATTGTTGAAAAAGAAATAAATCTTAAAATTATTTCATTCCTTATCAATACATACAACCACCATATAAATATATGGGCATATATTCATGTCTTCTAGGACTTCTTAAAACACCTTAGCAAGAAATATAATTCTAAATTTAAAAAAAATTAATTCCTAATTTAATGGTATATTCAACCTGAATATTAAACTATTACATTCATATTTTATTTTTCACAATTTTGTTGATATAGATGTATGATGAAAATCACAATATATACATCAGTGATATTCGCCATGGCATTTTCAATTCTCTTCAAAAATTCCCCCCCATCTTTTGCCCTAGATGTCATTTTTTTTCCCCCTAAAGCCCAATTCGTCACTCATGCCTGATGATTTTAAAGTGTAAATAATACTAAAACTTGAATTTTGATACTTGATAGTGACATTGTGCATCAAACTCATTTTAATAAAATTTAGAATATTGTTTCATTAATTATTGAATCAATATAAGTTTGGTAACTTTTACATATATACCTCCTATATTTGATAAGGGAATATCCAAATCCTTGATGGTCCTCCATTAGTACAAAGACTTTGTAAGTTTTAACAAATTAAATTGCAGACTTCACTTGATCAAATATGTCTGTTTTCCATTTTAACATAAATTAGGAACTGTTTAAATTTTAAAGTAAAATTAAAAAAAAAAAGAAATCCAGCGAATAGAAATGTTCATCATTGTCAAAAAAAAAATGAAACTAAAAAAATGACATTCAGAAGTGTGCTAAATTCTTTGATTTTTACTATTCAGACCACAAAGATGGAGAAAACTTTAAAGCAATGACAGTTTTTATACAAAATTAGCAATGACGGATCAAGTTACTTACAGCGTCTGTATCTGCTTATAATGCTATAAGAAGAAAGAATGGGAATAGCAAATATACAGTTGAATCCAGTTCATTGGTCCTAACAAGTGAAGAGTCTTACAAACCTGATTTAAATGTATAATACCGGTAGGATAGTTTTCAGTATAGGATTTAGTCTGAATAAGCAGCTGTTTCAATTAAATGGATTTTACTATATATGAAAATGGATCATATTTTCATCTAAAGTGTAAATAGTGGAGTCAACTGCAAACATTTTATTACAATCATCTTAATCTGTCTGGTGAAAAGGTATTCTCCCATACCCATGCTTGGATCAAGTTGAAATTTTGCTCAATTATTCATTGATAATACATGAATCAATAGTTTTTTTTTTATTCATACCAACAAGGGAAATTAATCCTTCAGTGTTTAGGGTTATTTCTCCCACACCCATTCCCGGATCAAGCTGAATCTTTAAACAATTATTGTCTCTATTATAACATGAATCAAAATAAAAAAAATAAAAAAAGGAACCACTTCATTAATTATTTGAAATTATTTTTTGGTTTTATATTGAATAAGGGAAATAACTTTTTACATTTTAGAGATATAGTAAGTGCAGTTATACCTCTTAGATAAACTTTTGTCATTAAAAAAAGATGATTTTTTTCTTTTTAGTTTCCTTTTTTTTCTATTGCCAAACTAAAGTTTCCTATTTATTGCCAATCTAGCCAACCTTCTTTGATCAGCTAGATAGTGATCCCTTTATAAATTTATTAACTTAATGTAAACACAATATGTTTCTGGGATGTAACTGGATGTTGCATTTTGATTTTGAAACATCTCAAAAAGTGAACTGCAAGATGAAGAGAAGAAACAATAGAACTAAAGGCAAGGATTACACCTTTGTTTCACTGACATTCAATTCAACACCAACAAAGGTAGTTACATTGATTTAAAACATTTATTCAAATAATACAATTTGCATTTAATTCATTATATCTTCCAACAACCTTTGTAGCCAGACAAATTACAACTGCTGATAACATTGTTAAGTATGAGGGCTTGAAGGACAGACAATAATGATCCTAAATCATAATCCATCCTTTTTTATTTAAGACAGCAAAGCCCCTTTGAAATCTATTTTATATTGCCAGTCAGCTTCTTTTACACTTCCTCTTAAGAACAAAATTAGTGTTATTTGCAGACTTAACGTTCATCATGCAATCTTCGAATCCACCACCATGTCTATCACATGAGAACCTGTTTTGAATATGAATGTTGTTTTTTTTAGATGAACCATTTAAAAAAACAGCATAAACTTATCCTTTAAAAGAAGCTATTCCTGGATTTACATGCAGACTCATGATGAGCTTATTATACACAAGAGTCTGTAAACCAGAGAACAGTTGGCAATCAATGTAACAGATATCATACAGGTATGAATTTATCTTAAAGACAATGTGAAACAAACAATTGACTGCATTTCTGGACCAACAATAAGTTACAAACTTTTTCATTTCAAATTATCTATGAGTTCTAGTTATAGGGCAGAGGAGAGGAGAATGGAGTTGAAACAATTTTAAATTGAGTGATCAATAAGCTCACAGCACAGGCCAAGATAATAATTTCAAAAAGCAATGAACATGTTCAGTTATGTATTGTCACACATATCATCAAACAACAAAATCCTCAATATCACACACGCTAAACAGTCTAGTTTGGCAGCAGCAGGGAGAGGGGGGGGGGGGGGGGGAATTTTGTAAAATTTTTGTAGACTAGTATGACGTCAACTTCAGAAAAGTTGCATGTAAATATCTTACTGCTATATGCAATGCTTTATCCTCATACAACGCTTAATGAAAGGAGTGAAAAATTTAATGTCATCAGGACATTTTCTACATAAAATGTTCAAGAGAATCAAATTTATATATATAATGATTGCTATAAAGAAGTCAAACCTATCCATATCAGTCACCACTTAGTTAAGCTAACACATCTGTGAATGGAAACAACATCTGAGATTAAAGCATCTGTTTTCAGCCTGGATCACAAATCAACTGTGTCTTCATTCAGTTCTAATGTTTCTAAGTCATCCTCTATCAAATCTATATCCTCTCCATCAAACAACTCCTCATCAATGTCAAGGTTGCCATTGACTGTGGCACCCACCGCAGCAGCGATTGCAGCATCAGTTTCATCCTCCTGAAGCCTGGAATCACTATCAGTTGAGAGAGCGGCAGCTTCATCCAGTTTACTGGCTTCCTCTGGGAGAAAAAAAACAACATTTGAACTATTTGCTTCCTAGATTTACTTGCAATAACTTAACCAATTTTAGTTACATTTAATATATCTAGAATTCCATATAACCCAATATTCTGTAAATTAGGTATCTGATTCAAATGAGTGTATTATTTCAATATTATAAATTTTTTCCATTACAGAGAAACTAACAAAAAAATATTTTTTTCTGCATTTTTTTAAGGAATTTATTTAGGCCAGACCTGCCTACCAAAAAAGTCCAAATGCGTAACGCTGATGGCACCAGAATGCGTAACACTTACGCGATCCACTATTTTGTCATATATATATATATATATAATATTACATCTAGATGTCATGATTAGATCTACACCACACTACAATCTAAATCTAGATCAATACGACAATAGAGATGATATCTAGACTAGATCTGGATCTATGTCTATATAATGAATATAATCTACTCTAGATCTGGGCTCAAGAGTGTTACCGATGCCGTGGATCTGCTACAAACGTAGGTCTACTCCAAACTTTCATAGGCCTACCTTCATCCTTGATCTATTCTATACTAAGACTAAGAATCTAGTCTAGATCTAGACTAGATGGTAGCAGATGTTATCGATCTAGATCTAGTCAATCTAAATCATACTACAACTAAATTGGATCTTGTAATGTTGAGAATCATGACATAATGTAATGACTAGCTAGACTCTAGCTAGATCTATTCCTGTATAAGTATACTATAATTGTATAACAAGTTTTCTAGATTTAGATCTAGATTAGATATCAACTATGTCACTCAATGTGTTTTGAATAGCACTTCTATTTTTTTTTTTTTTGCTATACAAATGAATACGGGAATCAGGGATTCAACATAATTAATTTCTACTAATGAACTTCCAAAAAAAAAAAAAAAAAAGTCACGTTGGTGTATCAGCTAACTGACGGTACCAACTTACAACCAACCCTTCACTCCCTCGCGTTCTTCATTTCTAGACTAAATCTAATTGCTTTTAAGAACCAATCAACGTATAGATCTGGACACAATGTGTTCCCCCACCTTTTCTGACCCCCCCCCCCCACCAGCCCAACAGGACGGCTTAGCGTGACCTCTGTGACCGCTCGTAAGCTAGTCAAGAGAAGAAGAAAAAAAAAGGATACAAAATGCGTAACGCGACGGGTTAAATGCGTATTTGCGTACTAACGGTCATTTTTGGGAGATTTTGCGTAACGGTAGGCAGGTCTGTTAGGCCTAGCTGAACCTTTCTGTTTATTTTAAAGTTTTGCTAACATTATTTATGTGGTAAGTTGATTGAATAGGAAAGGCTTCTACAGCAGTGGCAAAACTCTCAAAACGCGTGTGAGAAAATACCAAATTGACTACAGCAACAAAAATCCTAGTCTACAAAAATCAGTCACTGCAGATTCTGCCCCATCTAGACCAAAGCCAGTGACTCAAATGACTCATCTGAGCGCATCCATTGTCTTCCTAAACAGAAGGAGCCTTATATAAGTAGATTGACCAGTTAGTTGGGTTACCCAATGCAGGTTCTAGATACTTCTTATGAAACAGTGCTGAAGTTCTGCCAAAAGTAACAATTCTAACAAGGGTTTGAAACAGGAACTTTCCATGCTGTTAGGAGAGTAGAGAACTGTAGGCCTGGTATGACAGCATTTTTATAAACTATATTTAAAAAATGAAATATGTTGTTCCACTTACCTGTATTTTTTAAATTTTTTATCATATCCTGTAAATGTTGAAACCTGTCTGCAGAGGCCTGTGTCCCAGTGTTGTCCACTTCTACAGCGACCCACTGACCTTCACTGATATCTACTATATTGGTGTCTGGCTCCTACAACATGAAATCCCAACATTAATATATTTTTTTTATCTAGCCTTACTGCTAAATAACACAACAATTATTTTAAAAAAAATATCCTAGATAGATAAGTACAATTAATAGTACAAATTATACTGAAAATCCTTTTTTTTTTTTTTTTTCAAATTGAAATTTAACATTTTTTTTTACCATTAATTAGTTTGAAACATGTGAACAAAGTGAATGAATTGATAAAAAGATAAAAGTCAAATCATGCAGTATAAAATAGGGCTATATCAAAGTTCTGATATTTAGAAGGTTTTCTCAAGACCCAGGTAGGTTCATCTGAACACATGATAAAATTATGTATTTACTTTACAGTTCAATGAAAAGATCATGTTGTGCAACTGACTAAAACAGTGTTTCTCAAACTGTGTGCCGCCAGAGATTTGCAGGTGTGCCGCGGGTGTTTTCAGAACGCCACAAGTGCAGCCTTACACAGGTCTGCCTATAATCCTATAATAAAATTTTTATTTTACGTTGCGATGACATCCCCACTTGCAAAGACCAGTAATAGTAGTGGAGCGCTCCATAGTGACGGAATTATAATGACTCAAATGTAGGCCACCTTAGCAAACTCACATCAGTTCTTGAATTGATAACGATAATAATGTGATAGTAAATGTTATTATTTTGTCAGGCCCGTCCTGTTATTGTAACCCAGTAACCCACATTGATGGCATTTTGAAAGAATGTGCTAATTAACAGATGGGGGGGGGGGGGGGGGGGGGGGGGGGGGGTAATTGAATTCTTTTTAGGCCTTTATATATGGACGATCTAACATGAATAAACCAGCATTTAAACTTTAAACAGACAAGAAAGTGTTTGTTAGTCTCTACTAGCCTACTATTACAAATAATAAGCGACGTGTTTCATGTAATTTGTTTAGGTGTATTTTAATAATAAAAAATTATCAATAAGCATTATTCATTGTTATCCATGGAGAAATACGTTAGCAAGAATGAAACTGCGCAAGCGTTAAATGAAAAGCAAGGAACCAAACGAAGGTACAAAGAAGATTACATCGGATATGGTTTCATATCTTCGGGACCCGAAGATGCTCCATTGCCATTCTGTCTGATCTGCAATGCAACTCTGTCGAATGAGGCGCTTGTTCCAAGCAAATTGAAGAGACACTTGGAAACAAAACATCCATCTGTAAAAGCACAACCGAAGGAATACTTCGAAAACATCAGGGCTCAACAAAATAAACAAGCTAAGAAACTTACGAACTACCTAAAGCTGCCAGAAAAGGGATTGATTGCAAGTTATAAGATTGCTCAGTTATTAGCAAAATGCAAGAAAGCACACACAGAGGCTGAATCAGTCATTGCACCAGCTTTAGCAATAGTTGTTAAAACTATCCTTGGACCCGATGCCGCCGAAAAAGTTAAAAAAGTTCCTTTGTCAAATGATACTACCTCGCGCAGAATTGAAGACTTATCGTCAGACTTACAAGATCAAATCTGCGAACACTTCGAAGTGTCTCTGCTGTGGTCTCTTCAAGTTGATGAATCCACTGACGTTAGCGACAAAGCCCAGCCGCTAGCTTTTATTCGTTTCATAAAGGATGAAAAATGTGTCAACGAATTCTTATTTTGCAAAGACTTACCAACTACGACCAAAGGTGAAGATATTTTCAATGTGATGAACATAAACATTTTGCTATTCAGACTACAGTGGAAAAACTGTGTCAGCCTTTGCACTGATGGCTGTCCTTCCATGCAGGGAAATAGAAAGTTATTCATCACTCTTGTGCGTCAAGAAAATCCAAATGTATTAGTTGTTCACTACATGATCCACAGAGAAGCTCTTGCCTTCAAATCTTTGCCGAAAGATTTGATGTCTGTTCTGGATCAAGTGATTGAAGTTGTAAACTTCATCAAATCTCGACCGCTTGCATCCCAACTTTTCTCTCAGCTCTGTGAAGCAATGGAGTCAGACTACAAATGTCTGCAGTATCATACCAACGTTCGTTGGCTCTCCAGGGGGAAAAGTGTTAAAGCGTGTTGTCCAACTCAAGGCTGAGTTGATGCCATTCTTGGAGGCTGAAAAAAAAGACTTTGGATTTTCTATTCATGACGAGACCTGGTAGTGGGTTATGGTGACATTTCTCTCTGATTTATTTGACAAATTAAATTCATTGTGAATTTAAGTCTTCAAGGACCACCAGAAACCATCATCACTGCATCCTCAAAAAATGAAAGTTATTTGGTGAAAAGTTGTCTTTGTGGCAAAGTAAGATCTCTAAAGGAGTCTTCGACTGCTTTCCTACTTACAATGAATGTACTTCAAATAAAGAAATAACCCCCGAAATTCTGGACACTTTGACACACCTGCAGTCAGCATTGCAGCATTACTTTCCAACTATTGGAAGTAATGAATATGGATAGGTCAGCTCTCCATTTGGAAACAATGAAGCTACAAATCTTACAACTGAAGAAGAAGAGCAGCTCATAGATTTAAAAAACGATTCAGTTTCTAAGTCAAGTTTTGCTGAGAAAAGCCTGGATGTCTTTTGGATTTCAATCAACAAGTTATATCCTGCAAACAGTTTAAAAGCAATCAAAATAATTCTTCCATTTGCATCTAAATGGTTTTGTGAGTTTGGATTTTCACCACTGACTGAAGTCTAAGAAAAGAGAGAGACTTCTTACAATAGACGATGAAATGCGAGTTTGTTTGTCGGCTCTAGAGCCTTGATTAGATCGAATTCGCTCTCAAAAACAGGCACACCCTTCACATTAAATGTAATACTTAAAAACAGGTAAAATCTTTTTTTCTTTTTTATTATAAAACAACTGTTGCTCTTCATGGTGTGCCGTGAAATTTGTGTAGTTTTTTTACTGTGCCGCCAGACAAAAAAGTTTGAGAAACACTGGACTAAAAGGTTATAACTACAATTATTAGTTCAATTGCTAGAGACATATAAAATTGGCTCTACTAGCTTTTATATTGATTCCATGCTTATGCGTAGCAACCACTTCTACCTCGGGTCACCTATGTAGAATTGTACATGTATCAAAAAGAAGATCATCGTTGGCAATGTTTTTTTTATTAACAGCTCAGTGATCATTTTTGTGTGCAGTAACATTACTTATAGGTAGCAGAAATGTGCACAAAATGATGGTGTTCCACTAAATGCTTATAATACAAGATAAATTAACAATTTTTCTTTTAACTATGAAGTTTGATCCCAGGACTTTCTATCAATCAATTCTTTACTGAGTTTACATTTAAAACATTCTTCTTCTTCTATCAATGCTTTACTGAGCTTACATTTAAAACATTCCTCTTCTATCAATGCTTTACTGAGCTTACATTTAAAACATTCTTCTTCTATCAATGCTTTACTGAGCTTACATTTAAAACATTCCTCTTCTATCAATGCTTTACTGAGCTTACATTAAAAACATTCTTCTTCTATCAATGCTTTACTGAGCTTACATTTAAAACATTCCTCTTCTATCAATGCTTTACTGAGTTTACATTAAAAACATTCTTCTTCTATCAATGCTTTACTGAGCTTACATTTAAAACATTCCTCTTCTATCAATGCTTTACTGAGTTTACATTTAAAACATTCTTCTTCTTCTATCAATGCTTTACTGAGTTTACATTTAAAACATTCTTCTTCTTCTATCAATGCTTTACTGAGTTTACATTTAAAACATTCTTCTTCTTCTATCAATGCTTTACTGAGCTTACATTTAAAACATTCTTCTTCTTCTATCAATGCTTTACTGAGCTTACATTTTTAAAACATTCCTCTTCTATCAATGCTTTACTGAGCTTACATTAAAAACATTCTTCTTCTTCTATCAATGCTTTACTGAGCTTACATTTAAAACATACCTCTTCTTCTACTTCTCGTTCAATCTCTCCTTCCTGAGCTTCATCATCATCCCCAAGTACAAGGTCTGGATTGAACTCAAACATCTGTCGACCACTGATCTATAGACAAAGTGTTCAGAACTTGGTAATTACAATGTAATTATAAAAATTTTAACCAACAGATCATAACAAAAGTTGACTAACCTGGCTAATTATATTTCATTAAACTTTCAGATTTACCGATGGTCACTTTAATGTTTCCATTATCTTCTAAACATAAACATGTCACCTAATATGCACAAATGTATAGTCTAAGCAACAGAAGATGGACAACCTACCCCTACAGTACGACCAGCTTTGTAATCAGCTTTTTTCTTTTCTTGATCTGCCAGATGTTTCTCAATTTTTTCTTGTTTCTGTCAAAAGAAATATATCTCTATTAAACATTCCAGAATTAGGCACAAACACACACAAATTATAAAACAATGACAAACTGACACACATATTTTTAACAGTCCATATTTAAAGAGACAAAAAGGTAATGTTAATATATTTATATGAAATTGGATCTAAGTACAAAGACTTTTTTTTAAAGTTGTTACCAAAATTAAATAATTAAAGGCCCACTTGGCAACAAAAAACATTTCTCAAAGCTTTTTTTTTTTTTCAAATAATAATTTACCTTTCGTTCTTTCCATTTAATAAATGTTTCTAATGTAACTCTGGTCACATTCAAACCTAATGCAGCTCTCTGTTGGAAAGGAGAACAGATATAATAATATGTTGTAAATAAAAATAAAAGCAGAGCAGAAAACAAAAATCATTAGGGTTAAAGCCAAACTTTTGTTAGCTCCATAAAAATATGCCTTACTGATCAGTTAGAATTGAGCAAATAAAATAGTAATTTGTTTTCCAAATTCAGTTTGCAAGTCATACAAACATTCGTTACAGATTTCTTCTATTACTGACCTCAGTCTCAACAAGCTCCTCTATTGTTATTTGATCTTCTGTGTCAGCTTTCTTTTGGTCTTTCTTTAACACAAACCCTGTGGATAATTACATTCCTATTAACTGTGTTGTTTACCTCATGCTTGCAAATATTGCTACAGCATTTCATGTCTTAATATACAGAGTGTGTAGTGTGCTTTTTTGTGTGATAGAACTGAATATGTCTCTAGTTTAAATAATGAGACTGAGTAAGTCTCCTGTTTGTGTCATGGGAAAGAACGTATTTGTGTGATGGTGCTATGTCTCTAGTTTATGTGATGGGACATTGTCTTCAATTTATGGAAGGGGTGTCCTTGGTATTTAAAATTGTTAGGGAAATTAATTTAAAAGTAGTAGTGTATTTTGCTTTTATTTAACACAAATTATTTACTACATAACATTTGAGTTTAATTGTTTACAATCTCTTAATTTTCAATTTCCATGAGTAAATATTTGTATCATGTTTATTATTGTCATTCAACACAACAAAACACTGACCTGGAGGTAGACAATGCCTGTATATACACTTCACTCCATTGGGACATTCCCAAAACCAACCATATTTACTGCTTTCAACTGCATCCAAGAAAAATTTACAAATCTGTAGACACAGAACATTGTTATTTAGAACTATTAATTTCTTTACTTAATGCTGAAGCATTTTTTCTAAAAAGAATGTGGTTTAGAACATGATGTTTATAAAACTATAGTCTTACAATTGCAGTTTTGGGTTTGTTTGAATCACTTTCTCCGTGCTTTTTGTTAATGACATCTTCAAGCATAGCTTCATCCCAGTTCTCCATAGTTTCTATAAAACACAAAATACACAAACAAATGCTAAATATATAACTCTTCATTCTATAATATCTAAAAACAAAAAAAGTGTGACCTATAAACTACAAAACAATTTTCACCTTTTTTATCTTCATAAATATTTCTTTTCTCTCCTTTCCTTTCAATGGTCAAGTCATGTGAGAACTTACACTTATCTCCCTTGGAACACTGCCCTTGTTTGAAGAATGCACACAGCACGGATTTGGGGTCCACACCTGAACAAAGATTTTTAAAGTTGCCAAGAATCGCAAGACACAATATGTATTATGATCGGCATTATAAAAGCCTTAATATGTATTTATCTGGAATATCCAAAGCAAACAAAAAATTATATAACTACCCCCATTAAGACAGGAAATCTTTGAAACATACATTATACTAAGTAAGATGAAAATAATACAAGCCTATTTAAAATCTAAAATCATGTAAAAACCAAGTCACAAAGTCCATAGAGCTACTTTATTTCATACTTTCTAAACTGGGGAGCAGAGCCAGTATGGTAAACCACAAGGCTTGTAAATAAACGAATAACGAGTTTGAATCTTGCACTACTAGGATTTTGAACTTCATGATATTTAGGTTGCCACTGAATCCACCCAACTCTTGTAGGTAGATGGCTCAAGTTAGAGATGGTAAAGCTAGTTGATCATTTTCCTGGACACATGAACTTGACCCAGTCCACCTGGGCCATAGAAACTGGGATGTACATTATCTGCCCCATGAAACAATTATCTCAAGATATTTTGACACAGACAAACAAGTTCTACCTTTAGACACAGTCTGAGCCACGGGTTTAAAAAGAGCATTGATCTCCTCTTGCAGCTTTTTCTTCTCATCTTTTTTAGCAGCTTTTTCTGCTAGCTGTTGGGCTTCCAACTGTGAATACAAACATAGTAGAATGCTTAAAAGTCTGGCTCCAAGATCTCAAATGTAAAAGTCATAGGAGTGTTGTCCATCTGTCTAAGAAGGAGATGCACCATCATAATTCTTTTCCATGAAAACAATACTCTAAATTCATGTATATTTAGAATTTATTTTGAATATAGAGTAGTGTTTTCATAGAAAGAATTATGATGGTGCATCTCCTCCTAGGCAGCTATCTAGAGCTGTGAGAAGGTAATAAATATAGCATGCCTGGTATGTAACTTATAGGGGGGGGGGGGGGGGGGGGGGGGGCAAATGATGCAACCACAATTACATCTACTGCCCCTTCTATTGTTTTACCTGGTCAGACAACTCTTTTTCATTTAATATATATATATATATATATAAATGATTAAATTAGAGATTTAAGTGCAGTACAACATATACATGGATTAAAATATCAATGAGTATCATACATTGTATAGATATTTGACTTATTTCATTCAAAGCTGTGACTTCTATGTTTACAGAAACCGCCCCCCCCTCTCTTGTTACACCCAAAATAAAATTCTATCACTTCTTAAAACACAAAAATTAATTTGAAACAAGTAATATATTCATTCAGATTAGATCTGATCAAATAGAATGAGATCCAGATCCGATGAGAACTGCTAATCAGATCTGCATCGGAAAAGGGTTGTATATCTAATCAAATTGAAAATATGCAGAACTGAAAGGATTCGATCAGTTTGGATATGATCAAATCAGATTAGTTGCCATTTTTTATCGAAATCTCCAGACTTCTATTCACCCAACCCTTCCTTATATCCTGATTTATAGTATGGCACATTTTACACTAAGCAGGCTTTGTCTAGCCTTTAAGAAAGTTGAAGATAGAATTAAAGACCAGGCAGTGTTGAGAATAATAGAGTAGAACAGGTAGAGCAGTGGTTGAAAGGCAAGAAGATTACATGTGTACTTTTAATCTTCAAAACTGGCAAACAAACACAAAAATAAAAAAGAATATGTCGGGACAGTTCCAACATTTTCATTACTTGAAGTTCTTACAAATTTTTTTGACAGTCCATAAAAGAAAAACATTGACTTGTCTTACATCCAATGATTACATTGATTAAGTGAGTAACACTGCATTAAGGGTTCAATACATACTCTGCTAGATTTCTGGTTGCCATGGACAACTTGCTGCGTAACATTTTTAATGAACTTCTGCTGTTTGGCACCTTTTTTATTCTTCAGGCCAAAAGTTTTGTCCTATGAAAGATAATCAAAATAGTTTACAATCCCATTTATTCTTTTTAAGTAATGTTTTAATATAATGCTATGATAAAAAAGATACATCAAATATTTTCAGTAACTTGTTTATCAAACTAGTCAACTGTCTACAATCAGTTTCTCAGTGTCATGCTTGAAAAAGCATATTGATCATTACAAATAGCATTAAATTGATGTTTTAAAAAAGAACTTGACAACAAGAGCTCTGGTTAATCTGGTACTTTAATAATGAATGAATAAGTAGATAACAGCCAATACTAGACTATTGGCAACACATAACAACTAATTGTACATCGACGTACGAAACTCTACTGTCTCTATCTCTTCCTGGACTCATACATTACACTTGAGGACTCAACCAGGACCGACTTACATTCCCAGTCTCCGGTTTCGAGCTGCCGCTTTCTTACACACTGTCTCTGGTTCCCGCAGGCTTTCGATCACATGACCATAACACAGGTCATTTCTGTGTACTAGCAGTACTGTCCCTTGTCCATCGACAGCCATCGCCCTGAGTGACGTGCCTGAGCTCACATGTGTCAACTGAACCTACAGTTAACCCTCTCGCGCCGCCAATAGGATTATAACAATATCTTGAAACAGCTTATATTCCCCTTACTACAAGTATTACATGGGTCTTTGCTTGCAATCAAGTATGCTCAGTTTAAGTCAAGATACTAAAAGGAGAGAGTCAGATTAATTTTAATGATGAAGAACATTTTCATCTTTGACAATTTTGTGAAAAAAAAAAAAAAAAGTATTTAAACATTTTGCATTAAAGTATACAGACATACATATATAGATAGATAGATAACAACACTAACTGCAATGGAGATTTTCAGTTTTTCAGACATTTTATTGAAGAATTTGTATAATTTCATCAATAAAAAAAATTTCTAACCTTATAGTATATAATGATTATCTACAGATCTGTATGGTTTTTTTAAGATTAGTTTTTAAATGTATTTTTGTAATTAAAATAAAATTCAGTTGTCAAGGCAACATCAACAACACACATGATGCTGCCATTTTGTTCAAACCACTCTGACATTTCTTGTAGCTCAGGACCTCATAATTTCTTTTAAATTTCCTTCAATATTTACACTCTAGACTAGTCTAAACTAGTTAAGTTCATACATACTAATGAAATCAGTTTTGTGAGTTAGAAATTTACTAATTCTAGATCTACTATTAAATTTGTTAATTGATCGTCTAGATCTATCATCTACGTAACTCAACTTAAAGGGAAACTCCGATAGTTTTTCAATTTGAGTTATTGACATATTTAAATTCTGCTTAAAACGTTGTTATGTAAACATTATCATTTTTTATTTAAATGCTTAGAAAATTTTATATTTAATAAATTAGTCAGTAAATTCTTGACATCTCAAAAAAAAAAAGTGATTCCTTGAGATTTTGTTTTAAGTTATTTCATACGTCACTTCCCTAAACAATACTGAAAGAGAAACTTGATTTAACCAATCGTATCGCTTACAGTAGCTGTTAGGCTTAGTGACGGCCTAGTCCAGAGCTATGATACAGCTATATATATAAACATGTATAGATAGATCCAAAAGCATTAGGATAACCAACTCGAGAAAAAAAAGTAACATTTTCATCTAAGCCTCTCCTTATCCCAAGAAGTAAATAGATCATGTGTCTGAATGATTTCAACAAGCTGGTCAGTGTAAGGCTAGTCGAGACTACGTGTAGTCGGTCATGACAAGAAAACCAAGTGATAGTGTTTGTGGTGTGCTGAGTGGTCTGGCGAGAAAATACACACTGCCGTGGTTAGTCAAGCATGTAAATCTACTTTTAATACGCATTTTTTCTTTGCTTACAAGATCCTAGATCTAACTGCATAGACAAAGATATATTTCTTTTACGAGAATGTTAACTTTGCTGTATGGTCACCTGTTATACAATAGATTAAACCACATTTGTGACGTCACATAGAAACCCTGTTTTGGATACGCAGGAAAATTGCGTCAGAAAAACATCAATTACTAAGTAATTATTGCAAATAAAAAAAAAAAAAAGAATATATTCATTATCTGTAAATCAAAACACATATTATATCAAAAATTGTCAAAACCTTCAGAGTTTCCCTTTAAACATTGAATTTTGACCTGGAGGATAATTTGTCAAGCCTAGCCCTGCTTAGCCAGTGACAATTTTTTTTTCCACATCTCTAGACTTAGACTAAACCTAGTGAATCTAGTGTTTTATTCATATATACAGATTCTAGATCTAGGTCCAGGTGTCTTGGAGACTGGGAGGAGAAATTTTACACTAATTAGATCTAGAATGCTGTAGATTTATAGATCTAGTCCAGTCTTCTTTTGGTTTTCATGTTTCTGACATTCTTAAGATTACCATTAGATCTACATTTTTTAGACTACAATCATTACTTTATAAAATTTTGCCTTAATCTCCAGTAGGCTGTTAGGGTAGGTGGGTGCATTTGAAGTTTTGAACCTATAGGTCTGGACTCTGGGACAACCATGTCATAACAACAGTCCTGAATGCAATATATATACCAAATGCCACAAGAGCAAGACTGTGACAAGACGAAATCTAGACCTACAGAGAGTACAGTAGTAAAGACTACTAGAGACACTAGAGTAGATTAATCTGATTGACACTGACAGTGATTGCAAATCAACTTTTGTCTTCATTGTGATCTATTATTCTATACTCACTTCTCTATGTCTATACTATACTCTAATCACTCCAATCTAATCTATATACTTTGTAATAATGTAATTTCTAACTCTAATCATCATAACTACTATAAAAATAATAATCCATGTTAGTATGTATGATGTATGACAGTTGAGTTAGTCTGTAGATCTAGATCTAAATGTGATGAGTTTTTATTAAAAGCGATAGACTAAAATCCGTTTTGGTCTATGAAACTCTGTTTCTAGTTAAGACTGAGACACTAGACTAGTGACTTATAAAGTTAAGTGATTAGACTAGTAGTAGTAGACTAGAGATGACTTACTATTAGTAATTACTAGACTCTAGACTATCTAGATTATCCTTCGCATCTTAAATCTATTTAGACTAGAATGTCTAGAGTCTAGATTTAGAGTAAGAGTCAAGAATCTAGACTAGTCTAGATCTATGGTAGATTCTTATAACTGAACACAGACTTTCGGGAACTAGATCAAATTTTTATTTTATTTTTTTTATTCGGTGAAGGTTTGACTTACACAAAAACTGAAATCAGATTCTTATTCTGCAACTAAAGGACTATAAAAATAGCTGTGTTCCTTTGAATTACCACCCATAGTCAAGATTTTATTTTAAAGTAAATTGGGTCACTTCATGCTTCTATTTTGAACGCAGTTTTTAGGCTTTCTCCTTTAGTTGAACAGTGAGCACAGGTGTTGAACACCACTATGTAATTACTAATAAATTATATCTGTGTTACTTATAAATTATTTAGATTGTAGTAAAAGAAGTAAATTCACTTTTGCAATATGTATTTATAGTCTATTTCCTCATATACTCTCTCTCTCTTTATTTATATATATATATAGCCTATATAACTATATATATAGCCTATATAACTATATATATATAGATATAGCCTATATAACTATATATATAGCCTATATAACTATATATATATAGATATAGCCTATATAACTATATATATATCATAAATAGTTTATTTATTTAAATACCTATATAATCTATGTGTAGAAACAGACAGAAATAAATTTATATAGATTATAGAGCTATAAATTAATAATTCGATGGAGTGTTCAAACTATAAGAGCCTCCTCTAGACCTAGATTGAAATAAAAAAAGAAACTGAGAAAGACATTACTAGATCTATAACAATATATTTTAAACAGATTTCTAGATCTAAAATAAACCTACCTCTATAATTTTTTCCTTTTTCTTTACTTCAGTTTTTTTGCTAGGTTCATTTGGTTTCTTTTTCGGAGGCATTTATTTAAAAGCTAGATCTAGCTGAGATCTAAAATATGGTTTTAATTTCACCACAGTTTACGCACGGCGTTGAAACGGAAGTCTCAAATCGTATACATTCGAAGCTAGACTTTTGATTTCGTACTGCACTGGCCTATAAAGTTGAATAGTTTCGAACTTTTTAGTCGGATTTATAGATTCTAGATCTAGATTCTATACCCTTGTACGAGTTCTATAAGGTGGCAAGATAGGATAACCAATAAGGAAGTGCTACGAAAAGCAGGATGCCAGGACATCCGCTCTTTAATCAGCAGCAGACGACCTGGCTGGCTTGGCCACGTTCATAGAATGCCAGTAGGTCGACTTCCACAAGACATTCTGTATGGCGATCTAATAGAAGGCAGGAGAGCCGCTGGTCGCCCACTTTTACGTTATACGGATGTATGCAAACGCGACAAGAAGCTCTTCAAAATCGACCCTAACAGTTTGGAAAAAGTAGATCTACATGTAGAGAGAGCATAAAGGAAGGGTCTCGGATTTCAGATGCCATACACAACAGAAGCATAAAGAAGGGTGATAATGCAACGGGACCTGGTGATCACATATGCCCAACCTGCGACCGCAGCTGTGTATCATGGATTGGCCTCTTCAGTCACACAAGAAGTTGCAAAGGGAAAAGATCCTCTCGAGACGTAAAATGCCACAGAAGTATTGACATAAAGTGTTGCAATGAGCATGGGTTCCTATCCAAAATTACATTGATGTTAAAGAAATAGAGTTTAGATTGTGCAATTACAAAACTTCATTGATTAAAACATCTTTGAGTTAAGAACAAAATGATATTATTTAGCATGGTCACAGATGTTCTGATGTATGAATATTTACTTGATGGTCGTTGGGTATGTCTATAAACCTAGATCTAAATTATGACTCTCGGTCTCTATCTTATCTTATCTTATAATACAGACGTTACTTCAAAAAAGAAGATGATTGCGTCGTAAGCGTCATGCATTTAGTCATGTATATTAACCAATGACTTAAATTCTGCAAAGTCACTGGTTTTCCTGGCTAGTCAGGCAACCAATTCCATGTTCTTATAGCACTAGGAAAGAGGGAGTATTTGTACAAATTTGTCCTAGCATATGGGATGAGGAATGTGCCTTCATCTTTGTGTCTTTCAGAGTTTTTTATTATGTTTTGTTTCTGTATTTGAAGATTATGGTTCAGTGTTTTATGTATAATTGCTACTTTACTTTTGAGTCTTCTGTCCTGAAAGCTTTCTAAATTTAGTGATTTTACTAATGGTGTTACTCTAGTCAAATGTGAATATTCGTTTGTTATGAATCTCACTGCTCTATTTTGTGTTTGTTCCAGTTTCTTAATGTTTTCTTGAGTTGAGGGGTCCCAAACGGTGGATGCATATTCTATTATTGGCCTAACCAAGGTTAAATAACATTTTAGTTTTATGTTCTTATTTGATTTATAGAAATTTCTTTTAATAAACCCTAATGCTTTGTTGGATTTTTTTTTTTATAGTTTCAACGATATGTGGATTCCATGATAGTTTTTCATTTATTATAACACCTAGGTATTTTGCGTTTTTAGTCTGTGTTACTGGTTTGCCATGAATAAGATAAGTGAAATTTATTTGTTTTAGTTTCTTTGTTACTCTTAACAACTGACATTTTTCTGGGTGGAAAGACATGCTCCCATTTGATTCCATTTCTGTAATTCATCTAATTCTCTTTGTAAAATATCTGTGTCTTGTGTTGTTTTTATTGTTCTATATATTATGCAATCGTCTGCAAATAATCTGACTTTTGTTCTTGAAGTAATGCAATTTGGTAAATCATTTATGTCAATTAAAAATAGTTGTGGACCTAAGACTGTTCCTGAGGTATACCTGAGTTTACTGTTATCGGTGTTGATTAAGAACCATTTAATATTACAGTTTGTTCTCTCCCTATCAGAAAATCTTTAATCCACCGATGTAATGGACCATTAATGCCGAAATATTTTAATTTTTAAAGCAAACTATGGTGGTGAACTTTGTCAAAAGCCTTGGAAAAATCTAGTAAGATAGCATATTTGTTCAATATTATCTAGACCTTTTGAAAAATCATCAATTAGTCCTATTAGTTGTGTTTCACATGTATGTAAGACTTGGTTATGATTACAAGACATCTGCAGGCCCACGTAAAGGAGGACTAGACAATGCAAAGTTAAATTTAACAAGCAAAATGTAAAAAATAATATTAAATCAAAACAAAGCTCATCTAACGGAAAGATTTCTCCAATTACTACTATCTTAAAATTTAGGATTTATCTCCCCTGTTTGGTATCAAACAAAATAATCAATTGTTGATTAATTGGTTTATTTTTTAATTGATTTATGCTTTGGTATAAAGTACTGGTTTAAATACTTGATCCGAGAATGGATGTGGGAGAAATAACGTGTTCAATTGTCTAAATCGACGAACCCTTACATACTTGTCGTATCTGTGAATATTGCGAAGGATTAATTTTTCCTTTGTCGGTATCAAACGAAATAATTAATTACTAGTAATTAACTTATTAATTATTTTTTAAATTTATTCATGGTGTGTCTATGCCATAATAATTATGCAAAGTTTCAACTTGATCCAAGAGTGGCTGTGGGAGAAATAACGTGTACAAACGTGTAACCAGACAGGCAAGCAGACAAACAGACAGAGTTCATATAAGGTTTGTAAAAACTCCATGACAACAGGATATAAATTTCAATTTTGTACCATTACCGGCAGGTCGGAGTTCACGACCCCCAAACTAAAAGGACTGTCATCCTTTCGCCAGCCGTCTGGAAACCCTGGGGCTGTTTTGGAGCCAGTATGTTGTTCGGGCCTCTCGATAAAGTATGGTTGGCATTCTGGTTAGGCTACATTCCACAATAGCATGTTTGCAAGCTTTCACACACTCAAACACTTTCCCACACTAAAAACTATTTTACACTCTTGAAAAAAAACTTTCAGATGTCAAATAAATCTTCACGAAAAAAAAAAAAAAAGGTTTTACGATATAAGTCTTTAATACTCAGCAATAAGGGGACTTTTAAAAATCGATACCTTTAAAAGAAATGGAATCGAAATTTGTTTCTTCTTGTTTGTATTGTTATACTCGCATCAAATCCTATGGATGAAGTTCATTAAAATGCAACAAAGCAAATCCTTTTTCTAGAGATTTGGATAACTTTTTTTCTTGTTCCTAATTACAGACTTTTTCTTATTCTTGCAGAACAATTTAAATCTTGATTACATTGACAAGATTGTTAAAAAAAAAAGTAAAAATAAAATCTTTCTGATTAAAAACTTTAAAAAGTAGTCCAATAGATCTTAGGGCCAACATTTATCTGCGGTAAAAATTCAAAATTATCATCGTCAGGGCGGGATTTTAAAATATGGAGTCTATCGTCATCCAAATTTTGAGGGCCCTTATTCTTTTTTTTTAATACTTTAACAATGATGCACTTTATTGAAGCACTATAGTTCTTGTAAAGTTAATGTCGTTTTCTTTTTAAAAATATTTATTATGCATAATTTTATTATTATTTTAAAATTATGTGAAGGCTTTTCTTTTAGATTAAGACCTCGTGATGCTGCACTGCTATACCGTAACTACGACCCTGAACATTATAGATTTATATTTTATTGCAATACTAGTTCTAAATCTAAAACATGGGATATTAAGTGAATAGAGATATTTGAAATGTATTTTACAATCGAATGTGATAAGGTGTCACAATAAGCCTGGGTTTTAATCCAAAATTATATTGATGTTAAAGAAAAAAGAGGCCAGATTGTGCAATGACATAACTTTATTGATTAAAAAATCTTTGAGCTAGGAACGAAATGATCTTATTCAACATGGCAACACGTTCCAGTGCATAAATATGTGTAGGAGGGAGCAATAAGCAATATGTGTAGGAGGGAGCAATAAGCAATATTTCTAGAATTAGGTTTTTGGCACATCGGCACAATATTTGTTGGAGGGAGCAATAAGCAATATCTCTAGGGTTAGGTTTTTGGCACATCGGCACAATATTTGTAGGAGGAAGCAATAAGCGTTTTAAAATAAGATGGCTGCCTCAGTGCCTGGTCGTGTGACATGCGCTCTGGCCTGTTGTCCTAACGGTGCTGAGTTCAAACATTGAACGCTGCCCCCCCCCCCCCCCCCCCCTTTTCGCCCTGCTAAAGTTTTGGGCTTGGATGTAAAAATCTTCACTTCTGAAGGAACACCCGAAACATGTACAAACAAAGCATACAAACATCATAAAGTACCGCACGTGCGTAGCCAGGATTTTATTGTCATTGGAGAGGTTTTGGGGGGGGGGATATATATATAAGCCCTATTTCCGGTATTGAAAGCCAACAAAATGCATATTCTGAGGTATTACAGTGCATTATCGAACTATTAAAAAGTTTCATTTCAAAAACCTTATCTGCTATTCTTACTCAGATACTTTAGTTCCATAATGTCCACAAAGCGTGAAACTGCTTCCACAAAAATCTGTCACTGGCAATGTCTGAAGCCTCCATGAAAGTGTGGCGCCAAGTTGTACTAGGATGTTCCTGTTTGCGCTTTGTTCGTAATGGACTCCATGTTATCGCAACTCTTATTATGCGTAATTTTTTTTGTCGGAGAACATGTCCCGCAAACTTCTGTCACAACCTTACCAAGGGGTCGACTTACAGTTCGGCATAGGATTTCCTTGATTGAAATCCGATCTATATAACTGACTCCTGAAATCCGTCTAGCCATCCTTGCTGAGCCACTTTCAGTCTATTTCAATTTCGGCAGATTACTATTCACTGCACTTTATTAATGGAGCCCAGCCACTGGTAGAAATTTGTAACCTCCCATAGCTACGCTCTTGGAATTAGGTGACTGTAGTTTCCTTTAGATTTTATATCGAAAAGTGAAGTTTTGTCGTCTTTTAAAACTAAAAAATCTCTGGAGTTTCTTCTTATCAAATTCAAAACCCCTTAAGCTACTACGCTCATAGAATTTGGTGACTGTAGTTTGCTATAGAATAATATTGAAGAAAGAGGTTTTTAACCTCAAAACTCTCTGCAGATTAAAAAAAAATCAAAACCACCTGGAGGGGTTTTAAACTTTAAAAAAGCCCTCTGGAGGAAGGGGGGGGGGGGTTAAACTCAACTTCCCACTGGCTTGGCTACGATCATTGAATTTTGAGTGTGTAATTTGTCTAATTTTTAATGTTGAAGTATTTTTTAGCTTCAAACCCCGCTGAAGGGGAGTTTAAAGTCAAAACGCCCTTTGGCTACGCTCATAGAATTTTGAGGGTGTAATTTGCTTTTTTCATAGTGAAGAGGTGGTTTTTAGCTGCAAACACCGCTGGAGGGGGTTATTAAACACAAAACCCCTATGGCTACGCTCATAGAATCTGGTGACTGATGTATGGATAGTCTTATATTGAAGAGGGGGTTTTAAAATAAAAATCTTCTTTAGCTTTGCTCTTGGAATTAGGGGATTGTCGTTTGCATTTTTTTTTGTTATAAAAGAGGGAGATTTAACTGTAACCCCCCTGGTAAAAGGTTTTAAAACTTAAACGCCCTTGGCTGCGCTGGGGCAAGGGATGGTTTAGTATTAAAATCGCACCTAAAATAAAAAAAATCAAAGCGAAAAATCAGTCACTGAATTTCGACCCTCCCCGCAAAGGGGGGGGGGCATTTCATTCCGGGGTGTGTGTGTTTGAACCTCCCCCCCCCCCCTGGCTACGCCCATGAAGGACCGTATGACTAAGTAGAACAGGTGGAACGGTTGTGTGGGGGACATCGTTGATTAGTTCTGACCATAGTAATGCCCTGTCCTTAATCTCTTCTTTAAGTGATAATCCACGAGGCCATAGGTTTTAATTCTTGTAATGCATTTTTAATTTCGCGTTTGTTTGTTTTTTGTAAACATTTGTTTACAGCAGATTTTGTTTGTGTTTTGTTTCAATCTGAGAAATAAATACTATTCAGAGAATTATTTTTTTTAGACGATAGCATTTACGAAACGGCTTTAGAGTCTCATAGGAACCCTTAAGACTAACTAAGAACAATTTTTGGATTGATACCTGTCTTGTTATCGACTATGAATAATTATGCGAAATTTCAACTTGATCCTTGAATGGGAAGTGGTAGAAAAAAAATTATATATATCATGAAATTTAGAATAAATATCTGTCTCTCATCAGCACACTTCTTCTTCCACCACGAGGTCACACTGTCTCGTAAGAAATCTGATAAAAGTTTGGACTTGGGAATTTCTTTTGGCTGACATTCCATTGAAGGCTGAGATTTTTGTTTCTTCTTTTGCTGTCTGGGTTCTTGGAAATGTAGCGTGTGTCTCTTCTCAAATGCTCAGCTCTAAAAGAGTAGAGGATAGTTGAAAGCAAAAGTAGTTTGTCTTTGGCTACTGACCAACTGAATTTACTATAATGAAGTAATGCTAACGTTATATATATATATTTGAGAAACACAAAAGGAAAGGATAAATACCGCTAATAAATAATACATATTTTTTTCTCATACTTTATTACCAGGTGAAAACATTGTTTCATCAAAGCGTAGAAATTATGCCAAAGTGAGGTGTACATAATTACATTAATTACATAATCACATTACATAGAAAGTAATGTTAATACAAGTATTTAGATATCAAGAAAACAAACAAATACAATTAATAGTAGGTAACATTGAAATATAGTTTGTTGTAATCAAACGGACCAGGTAGTGTCAAGACAATGACAACAGCCGCTGTGACTATTACCTTACAATCAGCGCATCTTGGAAGCCATTTTGCACAAATAGGACTGAATGAAAGCCACTTTGCGCAAATAAGACTGATTTGAAAGCCACATTTCGCAGTATAGACAGATTGAAAGTCACATTGCTTTGAACTGATTGAAATCCACATTGCGCAGTTTAAACTTAAATCCACATTGTGCAGTTTAAACGGATTGAAAGCAACATTGCGCAGTTTAAACTGATTGAAATCCACATTGCGCAGTTTAAACTTATTGAAAGCCACATTGCTTTGAACTGATTGAAATCCACATTGCGCAGTTTAAACTGATTGAAAACCACATTGCACAGCTTAGACTAATAGAAAGCCACATTGAAAACCCCATGGGCGTAATTCAATCCCTCCCCCTTTGTTCCTGCTAGAGCGCAGCTGCAAAAAAAAAAGGAATAAAAAGTGAAGTGCACTAAGATTAAACACTCACACTCAGCGTTATGTCAAACAGAGAGGACATGGATTGTCCAATCTCTTGCCTAGCCTTTCACAAAGAACTGACTAACCAGCCACTGGACATCAACAAGCAAAAACACACACACACAATTCCATCGAAAATCAATACCGATAAGAAGAAGCGTTGCGTTGAAGAAACAACAAGTGACGAATTGCTTTCACGAATTTATATTCATATATTCAACTTATTAAATTTAACATGACACTTAGAATTATATAGAATATACGTATTACTTGGTAGTGAGAAAGAGATGCAAGTAAACATTTTAAAACAAACAATCGACTTAATGAACAATTACTGAGGTAAGATAAATTGACAGAGCGTTGTGCTAATGACCCGAATGTCGTGGGTTCGATCCTCGTACTGGTTATGTTTATTTTTTCAATGACAAACAAAATATGAATGCTAAGTTTACTATATTATTTGAACATTAGTAGGAATAGAAAATCAAGGTTATCTAAAGGGAAGAACCCTACATGTGCAACTACATCTCTATAAAAAGTAGAATATTTCTATTTTTTCGATATGAAAAAAAAAATTGTCAATGATTGATTTAATATTTTTTTTAATTGCTTCATGTTTTTTTTGTGTTAGGTACACTAAATAATTGTGTAAAGTTCCAATATGATCTGAGAATGGTTGGAGAAATGACATGCTCAACGAGGCAGACAGAGTGACTTGATGTAAGCTTTGTACAAATTACTCTTTATCATAAATGCTGACAACATTAGAAAAACATTGCAGTAATTAGAAGGAATAGTTCACTTAATGTCAGGTTTAACATGGCACACGCATGTGAATAAAGTGTTCCTTAAAACAAGAAGTATTCCTCCACTCGTCACTGTTTAGTATCCTGTAGGCCAGTGTTTCCCAAACTGTGTACCGCAGAACCCTAGTGTTCCGAGCTACTGGAATAATTAACTAGTAGGCCACCACGTGAATTAATCTCTCTAAAAAAAAAAAAAAAAAAAAAAAAAAAAGCAAAGTGTTCCGCTAATAAATATTCCAAAGTGTGAAGTGTTCCGTTAAAGAAAAAGTTTGACCGCTGCTGTAGGGTGTTCTTGTTTTTTGTTTTTTTTACTAAACAGTAAATATTCATCTCCTTTGTAGCTGGTCCAGCAAACAGGCACTTGTCTTAACCAACAGACGAAGCATTCATTAAACGTGGCCCTTTCTTAGATCTGGGGAACCTAGACATGTCACGTGTCACGACCCGCATCATTTCTACACATCGACGAGAGAGTTACGGAACTGAACATCTGCGGTTTCCGTATGTACTTTGGACAGGAGTTTCGAGAGGCCCGATAGCAAGGCCGAGTACGACCCGCAGGCCGTGGCTTGGTCATCACTTTCTGAACGTTTTAATTTTCAGCATTAGAAACACTTTTTTCCCCCCGGCTAATGGTGTTCAGCCCTGATACATGTGAACTTGAGTCCGGAGATGGGAAGGTGGGGGTGGGGGATTGTTGTACTGTGATCTTTAACCTCTTGTGTTTAGGTTTCTTGTGAACCTTAACCTATGTGTCCAAGGAGGTCACCGTGATCTTCGTTGTCTATGGCTATTATACAGAGTCTGCCGCTATATTGCCTCCCTTGACATGCATGGACAAGAGTTCTCTGTCTGACTCTGTTAGCTGTTGTTTCACCAGCGGCACGCGAATGCTTCCATTAGTGGAGCTAGTCGACCTTAGATCACCTGTCAGTCTGAAATTCAGAGAAAAAAAAATGTTTTTTTTTCTTATTTCACAAAAGGACATGACGTTAAATAAGACCTATATTTGATATCAAGACAGGAGGCCAAAAAAAAAATAGATATGAGAAAAGCTTTCAAAAAATCGATAGTAGAAATGGTTTGCTTCTGAAATTATTACAAACTTAAAAAAAACAACTTGCTGACGTCAGTCGATAAAACATACATAATAATGCAGAAAATATTAACAGAACTGTATTTAATGTATTTAATATGGTAAACATTGTAAATATGATTACAATGAATCATTCATTCATTAATAGCTCTCTGATGGACTTCATTCAGACGTAGATGAGGCCAAAGGCTTATTCCCCAATCGCTTCTATTCAGCTTATTCCAGTGACATGTATTGAAGTTTTATTAGAATGGATTTCATAAAAAGATCCGCACTTAAGTTTCATTAAGAAAATGTTATTTTATTATTACTACAATTTTAAAACTATGGATCCAACAGATTGCTGTTTTCATCTTTTGTTCTATGTATTTACAAATACTTTTTGACCTGGTTTGTCATGATGGCACGTGGCGAGTGATGCAGGAGCTCAGGGGCGTAACTAGGGATTTGGGGGCCCGGGGGTATTGACCTCTTTGGGGGCCCCTTGCATTTTGACATTCGACATATGACATGGAATAATGTACGCAAAAATATATAAGCCCCAAATCAAATTGGTTCAGTATATCAGTAAACTTAGAAAAAGTAATCAAGACTCTTTTAATGAATAATACCTTTGTTTATAAGTTAAATAATGCACAAGTGACAAATCTTTTAATGAATAATACCTTTGTTTATAAGTTAAACAAGTAACAAATCTAAATTGATATCGCTTCACGTCGTGCAATCTGTGCAGCAAAGACATCTATAACATCAACTACATCGATACTTTCTAGTATTTGTGACTTCACTGACATTAAAGCCATGATAAGCCTTTCTTGTGTCATTGTGCTCCTGAAATAGCTTTTGATGAACTTGAGCTTTGAGAATGATCTCTCACATGACGTAATAGAAGTGGCCTGCGTTAGCAGTATTCGGAGGAGGTTGCAAAGTTTGAGCACACGTAATTACCATATGAAGCCTGTTTCCTCAATATGCCTATTGGTGATTGTATTACTGGTTTGATGATGAAAAGTGCTCGTGCATCAATGACATCATTGAAAAAGCGATTTGCCATTTATTTCATCATACAAACAGGAAAAGTAGCACAGTTTGTCATAAGCGGGTCTTCATCTAACAGGTGTCTTGGTTCAAGAAGAAACCCAAAGGTATCCATTTTCTTTCCAGCCTTTGAAATCTGCACTTCATCTCCATATGAAATCTGCCCAGCACTTCTGTCGCAACGTTTGATTGCAATTCTATTGACAGTCCTACATTAGAACTCAATTTCCCATCAAGTCTTTTCTTTCTTCTGGTTGTTTTGATTACAGGCAATCCATAGTATTCACTACCTTCTTTTACTTTTTCGATGGATTGGGTTTTTGTCAGTTTCTCATCATTTTGCAGACTGCATGAAAGGGTACTAATTTCTTTAGCAGCTTCCCGTATATGCAGTCCAGACTTTTGTAGTTTTTTCTGAACTATATTAATTGGGCGCAAGAGGTTTGACCAGAATTCATGATAGGCAAAAAATTCTTAATTTTTCACTGCATGAAGAAGATTCTTAGCTAATATTATTTGGTATTACGTCATTGTTGGTTGTTTGTGTTTTGTGCGCAAGCAAAAGGATTCAGAGCATACAAAAGTGGGAAAGATCAATATCTCGTTATGCTCGAGTATAGAAATACTCCGATAAGTGGACTGCCGTATTCACCATCACAACTGCTGACGAGTAGAAGACGCAGGGAATCATTCCAACTGATCCAAAACTATTGAAACCATCGGTAGCTGAAAATGCAGAGACATTACTCAACGAACGACTGATGAAAAGCAAAGTGAAATACAATGCAAAAGCAAGACTACCTAAAGATTATTCTGTCGGAGAGTTCGTCTAGGTCAAACATGGCAGAAAGCAGTTGTCATAAAAAAACATTCAGCCCCCAGATCTTACATTATAAAGACAAATGGAAAAACATACAGAAGTAATCAACGCTTTTTGAATAAGAGTTTCGATGAAGACATCTCTGGGTACTATGATACCGATGGAGACAATGAACTGCAAACTGTTGGAACAAACGAAACAGACAGTTATACACCAACGTCTAGAGAACTTGTTGTGCCAGTCAAGACAACCAGAAGTGGACGAATTGTTAAAGTTCCTAGTAGACAGGGCCGGCCTTAGGCCACTGCAGCCTATGCGGTCGCAGTGGGCCCCGCGCTTTCATAGGCCCCGCGCTAATTCTAAGTGTACATTATTAAATTAAACCATTATAATGTATATAAAATAACAGGGTTTTCGCGACCCCCTGATTTTCCAGGGCCTCCAGGAAATCTCATGAAAAGGATAATATACGATAAAGTCCTGAGCTTTTTTTGAATTTATTTAAATCTCCTGAAGAATAGAATTGACATTTTGGGTGCCTATAAATAAAAAGTGGCATTGCGAGCTTTCATTTAATAAAAATTTATTGCAAAGACGAAAATAGGCCTATTTTCTAATTTAAAAAAATAATTTTGACATTATGCTCATCCCTACCCAGACTAGGCCTCGCGCGATCCGTTTCGCATAGGGCCCCGCAAATGCTAGGGCCGGCCCTGCTAGTAGATATTACTCTTAAGAACTTTAAAAGGAAGGGTGTGATAATAACTTCAAAAGGAAGGATGTGCTATTATAATATGATATTACGTCATTGTTTGTTGTTTATGTTTTGTGCGAAAGCAAAAGGATTAGATGGAAATAAAAAGAGTTTCCATTGGATTGAGGAAAGATGAATAGAGGGGTAATAACTCGAGTGTTAAGTGTAGTTCTGAAATTATAGACGCCAAACCCGAATAATGGACTATTCTAGCATTATTAAGAATAACTTTTGGATCTGTCATACTCGATTCTGTAAATTTTGCTTCAAGGTTAATTAGTGTATCCATAAAATACTCGCCATTTAGATCTATTATTAGTAAAGGTAACAAGATACCTAGAATTCGCTGTATATCATGCAGTTTTATTCGGGGCAACAAAGTTTAAGATGTAATACCAACTTTTAAAAAAACTTTGATCTCTGTGGGAAAAAATATTTTAAAAATGTCAACAAAGTCAACGTACTGATAAGACCTAGATCTAGGTTTAGTCTTTGTGATAAATTTAATCCATAAATGTTGAAAAAAAAAGACACCCGTTGACACTATTTGTCAATCAAATATATTAATTTATGTATTTACAAATAAATTTCGTACACCCATTTGGGCCCCCCCCCCCTAGGTGGGGGCTCGGGGGGATTTAAAAATTCCCCCCCTTTAGTTACGCCACTGTTGAGGGGCTGCAACATAGATAACAGCATTATCGATGTTATCAAAGCCTCATACCACAATACAAATAGCTCAGTATTTCTGCGACTAGAATGCATTCTCCATCCAGTTCTTCTAATGTATTTCTAGAGCAAATTAAAATGGAAACTGGAATGATTTACTCCTAACTTGACAACAAACGGGCGGCATATTTCCAATATCAGGTTTGATATAGCCTAGACCTTATTGGAGAAAATGCAGACCAGGTACAAGATCTTACTTCAAAGCTGGATGCTACATCTAGAGCAGGGGAAATCAGTGCAGAGCAAAATAATAGTTTGTGGTGGAGATAGTACACGATGTTGCAAATTGATCTTGATTTTGTACGTAGTAGAAAATGAATAAAATGCAAAAATAAATTATTTTCTAACTAAAGTCTTAATTTTCACTTATTATCCTTATCCCTACACAGACTGGGCCTCTCGCAATCCGTTTCGCATAGGGCTCCGCAATAGTATGTTATTAAAAAAATAATCCCTCACAATGTTATAAGAACATAAATACACTATTATTTTAGTATGGCACAGTATCTTAGTATCTTATTATTATGTATTACCTTAGTATCTTCTTATTACATAATACTTTAACATATTCTTGTTGCATATCTTATCTTATATAATACAGACGTTACTTCAAAAAAGAAGATGATTACGTCCTACGCGTCATGCATTTAGTCATGCATATTAACCAATGACTTAAATTCTGCCAAGTCACTGGTTTTTCTGGCTAGCTCAGGCAACCCATTCCATGCTCTAATAGCACTAGGGAAGAAGGAGTATTTGTCCTAGCATATGGGACGAGGAATGTGCCTTTATTTTTGTGTCTTTCAGAGTATTTTATTAAGTTTTGTTTTTGTATTTGAAGATTATGGTTCAGTGTTTTATGTATAATTGCTACTTTACTTTTGAGTCTTCTGCCCTGAAAGCTTTCTAAATTTAGTGATTTTACTAATGGTGTTACTCTAGTCAAATGTGAATATTCGTTTGTTATGAATCTCACTGCTCTATTTTGTGTTTGTTCCAGTTTCTTAATGTTTTCTTGAGTTGAGGGGTCCCAAACGGTGGATGCATATTCTATTATTGGCCTAACCAAGGTTAAATAACATTTTAGTTTTATGTTCTTATTTGATTTATAGAAATTTCTTGTAATAAACCCTAATGCTTTGTTGGATTTTTTTGTAGTTTCATCAATATGTGGATTCCATGACAGTTTTTCATTTATTATAACACCTAGGTATTATGCGTTTTTAGTCTGTGTTACTGGTTTGCCATGAATAAGATGAGTGGAATTAATTTGTTTTAGTTTTTTTGTTACTCTTAACAACTGACATTTTTCTGGGTGGAAAGACATGCTCCAATTTGATTCCCATTTCTGTAATTCATCTAATTCTCTTAGTAAAATAACTGTGTCTTGTGTTGTTTTTATTGTTCTATATATTATGCAATCATCTGCAAATAATCTTACTTTTGTTCCTGAACTAATGCAATTTGGTAAATCATTTATGTAAATTAAAAATAGTAGTGGACCCAAGACTGTTCCTTGAGGTAGGCCTGAGTTTACTGTTATTGGTGTTGATTTAGAGCCATTTATTATTACAGTTTGTTCTCTCCCTATCAGAAAATCTTTAATCCACCGATGCAGTGGACCATTAATGCCGAAATATTTTAATTTTTTAAGCAAACTATGGTGGTGAACTTTGTCAAAAGCCTTGGAAAAATCTAGTAAAATAGCATCTATTTGTTCACTATTATCTAAACCTTTTGAAAAATCATCAATTAGTCCTATTAGTTGTGTTTCACATGATCTATATTTCCTAAAGCCATGCTGGTATGGGGTGATAACATTATGTTTGTCTAAGTGGTTTATGATGTTGCTACATATTATGTGTTCTAGGATTTTACATGTGATGCTGGTAAGTGATACTGGTCTGTAGTTTCCTGGATCAGATTTTTCTCCTTTTTTAAATAGGGGCGTGACATTAGCTTCTTTCCAGTCCTTTGCATAATATCTTATTAGCTTCTTATCGCATTATACCATGCTAAGTTCCTATTACATAATGCGTTATAATCTTCTTATTACATATTATCTAAGTATTTTCCTATTAAGTCATTGTTACGATTTCCTCATGCAATAATACCTTAGCTCCTCCGTTTCACTGATACTTGTATAATCAGGGGTAGAGCTCTTCGTCACCTGGCTGGAGTTAAAGCAACACCTTCTAATGGAAGAGGGAACTTTATTCACGACTGGTCTCCTGTGAAACATGAAATGGCATATCTGGTTACACTTCGAACACTCTTTTTATAGAGTGATGATATCTAAATGACAATGTCTTTGATTCCGAAGATTCACATGACTACGTAGATCCAGTGGCGACCTGAATATTTTTCGCATCTCGTACATTGACCTCCGGGGTTCTATTTAAGTTTTCTTCTGCGCCTGTCTTCAATAAGGACTTTCCTTTGGATCTCAAAAGTATGTTCCGCAGCCTTTGTGATAGATCTCCAAATGTCTCTTTCAGAGGTCATCTGCTGCCAGGTACTCTCCTCAGTAAGGGCGAAATGACGCTTGATTTGTTTTTTTAAACGCCCGCGTGGGCACCTTTTTTTGTATGCGCTTCTTACTGTCATCACGATTGTCCCGAGTTAGAGCCCAGCAGGAGGTTTGGGCTAAAATGTTTTCATGTTTCATTCTGAAGGAACTTCCGAAAACAAACTAACCGAAAAACATATTTGAAAAAAAACAATTATTTAATGTAAAATAAATGCTTCAGAAAGATTGATTATTTCTTTCCTAGTAGGCTACTATTCCAGATGGCGGTCTGGTTGTATGGTGTACGCTCTGGACGGTCGACTAGACGGTCTTAGGTTCGTACCCTACCCGCCGCTATTCTCTGTTGTCCTGCAAGAGATCTGGGCTAGGACTTTCAATCCTTTGTTGTCCTGCAAGAGATCTGGGCTAGAACTTTCAATCCTCTGTTGTCCTGCAAGAGATCTGGGCTAGGACTTTCAATCCTCTGTTGTCCTGCAAGAGATCTGGACAAGGACTTTAATCTTTTCTTTTGTGAAGGAAATTCTAAAGCTTATTCTACATTTCAAAAGTAAAGCATTGCTTGAACTTGTCATGGTATATGAAAATAAAAGTTCCCCTTTTAGACCCTGCGATCTAAAGGACAATGATGTAAAGGTCATCTGTTTCTGAGACCTAAAGTTAACGAGGGTGTCATGTGGCCAGCACAACGACCAATCGCCATTACTTTCCCCTAATTAATGTCATATCCATTAGAGCTGGGTGAACTCCGAGGCGCCCAAAGATCCCGAAATTAAAAATCCGCCTTCACCAGGATTCTAAACCGGGACCCCAGGAAGCCAAGCGCTTTACCGCTTAGTCACCGTGCCTCTATATGAACATAAACGCATAAAAAAAATCAATTTTATTGGGACCTAAATCAGAGAATTAAATAGTTTAGCCAAGTAAACACTATCTTAAATAAATAGAGACTTCATTTTTAGTGAGAGTCCACATTAAGACGCTCTTTTCTTGACGTCACATAGTTTTCACAAAACAACATAAGACAATGACGTAATACCAGTGCCGTATTTAGACTTGAAAAGGCCATTAGATATTTGAGATAAAGGAGCCTATATACGTCCAGAAATTATATGTTAGTGCTAAACATTTCTTGGGGGCTTTAGGCTATGGCTTCTGAAGGTAAATCCGACCCTGCATATATATAATATTTATCACAAGGTTAATGACCTTTAACAGAGAAGGTAACCAGAAGTTATGTAGCTGTGGCTTGTTGAGAACGAGGCAACCATGTAAACTACTTGAATCTTAGGCGCTTATCTCACTTCATCACAAACGAATGCTAAACATTTATGACACCATGAGAATAATTATAACGTATTTGTAAATAAATTAAATAAACGAACATTAGATTAACTAATGGCTTCAAATCGAAACCATTCGTTGAAGATCGGAGACCAATAATTCGTTGCCATGCCATACAGACCTGTGACGTGGCAACAAGCTATTGGTCTCCTCTGCTCAAAGGTTACGACGTTGCCTTCCATGACGATTGGTCTCGCTTAAAATCGCCCGAAAGAAAAAGAATGAACACTAAAGAAATGTACCTTATATAGCGACATATTCTAGTGCTGAAGACTCCGTAGATCAGTGGATTGGCTGCCGAGTTCAGGGGAGCCAGACTTTGGACGAACGTATTTATTTTCATCCAAACTGGCGTATTAGGTATGACCTGAAAAACCTGGCACATGTTGATGATGAAATATGGGCTCCAGCAGACGATAAATACTGTGGAAAATAAATGACATAAAAATAACTGTTGCTTATATAAAGTGTAATTGTATCAATTCTTTTGACTCCATCATGTAATAAATTAGTATTAGTATGGCCTGAAAAACCTGGCACATGTTGATGATGAAATATGGGCTCCAGCAGACGATAAATATTGTGGAAAAAAAATGACATAAAAATAACTGTCGCTTATATAAAGTGTAATTGTATCAATTCTTTTGACTCCATCATGTAATAAATTAGTAATAGATCAAGAAAAACAATAACAACTGTGTGCGACTGGAAATAATTTTACCAATTGTTTTTCTTTTAGCGCTATTTCGTGCTTATAGCTTTTCTCAATGCACTGTGATCCTATCACTCGTCTAGATCAGTTGGGTGGGGGGGGGGGGGGGAGGAGCGGGTACCTGGGAGAACGTTTCCGTCCTTAACTTTCAAAAGCTTTTATCACCTCACTCTGTCTGTCCGTCTGTCTGTCTGGTAAAACGTTATTTCTCCCACATTAGTTCTCGGATCAAGTTGAAACTTCGCAGAATTATTCATTGGCATAGACGAGACGTGAATCAATTAAATAAATTAACCTATTAGACAATTAATTACTGGTAATTAATTATTATGTCTCATACGAACTAGGGAAACTAATACTTCAGTTTTCGCAGATACAACTAAATTAGTTGGGTTTAGTCCCCCTGAAATAATTGTTAACGCTATTTCTCTCTCACTCATTCTCCAATCAAGTTGATACTTTTAACAATTGTTTATTGTACTTAACAAAACATGAATCAATAAAAAAAAAATACCAATCATTTTGTTTGATATTGAATAAGGGAAACAACGTGTACATTATTTAAATAGTTTAAATAAGGGCGGAGTTCTTCCCCTTCATATACACTTTTTTTTTTTTGCTTTAAGGATTTTTAAGAATATTTTTCAACAGGCACAAACCTGGTTGATGTAAGGCCGATATACTAACGATTGAGATAGACAGGTGCTTATAAGGACAGAAGGTTGTATAGTTATCTATTGTTAGCTTAAAATTTGTTAGGGCCACGAGCTAATTCTGTACACTTTCTCCCCTTAGCTAGTACTGTCTCTCTATATAGATAAAAATAATTAATCACTGCTAATTGATAGATAACTGATGCCATTTTTAAAATTGATTCATGTGTCGTAAGGGACAATAGATAATTGTGCGAAGTTTCATCCTAATCGGAGAAAGGGCGCTAGGACTAACGTCAAACTTTAATAGTTTGAATCCAAAAAAAAATAAATAAATAAAAAAGCAAAGATGTGAAAAGCTTACTATTGTCAGCGAACTAACACCATTTTGAAAAGAACTTAACAACAAAAGGCACATTATAATTCTGGGGAATACGAAACACTACAGGAAAAAAAGGCGCAAAATGATAAGAGTTTATTGAAGGGTTAATGTAAAGGAAATAGTATTTTGTACATACACTATGACATCATTTATAGTGTGTTTGCCACAACCGTTATTTTATTCACAAGGACCAGAAAATTTCTACATATGTTCACTTTATAAGTGAAGCCATATTTTCAACAAATTATTATTAACAGTGTCAGCTTTGAGCTGCCTATCAAGACCCTGCGCTGCAAAGTAATGCACAACACCTCGCACACACTTAGGGGTCGGTTTTGGTGACTGGTTAGTTGGTTAGTTGTAAGTGGTTTAGAGTAATATCTCAAATATATCAACCGCTATCTATCCATCTTTCCATCTATCTATATCTCTGTCTGTCTGTCTATCTATATCTCTGTCTGTCTGTCTATCTATATCTCTGTCTGTCTGTCTGTCTGTCTATCTATATCTCTGTCTGTCTGTCTGTCTGTCTATCTATATCTCTGTCTGTCTGTCTGTCTGCCTATCTATATCTCTGTCTGTCTGTCTGTCTATCTATATCTCTGTCTGTCTGTCTGTCCATATCTCTGTCTGTCTGTCTGTCCATATCTCTGTCTGTCTGTCTGTCTATCTATATCTCTGTCTGTCTGTCTGTCTATATCTCTGTCTGTCTGTCTGTCTGTCTATCTATCTATATCTCTGTCTGTCTGTCTATCTATCTATATCTCTGTCTGTCTGTCTGTCTATCTATATCTCTGTCTGTCTGTCTGTCTGTCTATCTATCTATATCTCTGTCTGTCTGTCTGTCTGTCTGTCTATCTATCTATCTATATCTCTGTCTGTCTATCTATCTATATCTCTGTCTGTCTGTCTGTCTGTCTATCTATCTATATCTCTGTCTGTCTGTCTGTCTGTCTGTCCATATCTCTGTCTGTCTGTCTATCTATATCTCTGTCTGTCTGTCTGTCTATCTATCTCTGTCTGTCTGTCTGTCTGTCTATCTATCTATATCTCTGTCTGTCTATCTATATCTCTGTCTGTCTATCTATCTATATCTCTGTCTGTCTGTCTGTCTGTCTATCTATCTATATCTCTGTCTGTCTGTCTATCTATCTATATCTCTGTCTGTCTGTCTATCTATCTATATCTCTGTCTGTCTGTCTATCTATCTATATCTCTGTCTGTCTGTCTGTCTGTCTATCTATCTATATCTCTGTCTGTCTGTCTGTCTGTCTATCTATCTATATCTCTGTCTGTCTGTCTGTCTGTCTATCTATCTATATCTCTGTCTGTCTGTCTGTCTGTCTATCTATATCTCTGTCTGTCTGTCTGTCTGTCTATCTATATCTCTGTCTGTCTGTCTGTCTGTCTATCTATATCTCTGTCTGTCTGTCTATCTATCTATATCTCTGTCTGTCTGTCTGTCTGTCTATCTATCTATATCTTTGTCTGTCTGTCTGTCTATCTATCTATATCTCTGTCTGTCTGTCTATCTATATCTCTGTCTGTCTGTCTATATCTCTGTCTGTCTGTCTGTCTATCTATCTATATCTCTGTCTGTCTGTCTATCTATCTATATCTCTGTCTGTCTGTCTATCTATCTATATCTCTGTCTGTCTGTCTGTCTGTCTATCTATCTATATCTCTGTCTGTCTGTCTATCTATCTATATCTCTGTCTGTCTGTCTATCTATCTATATCTCTGTCTGTCTGTCTGTCTATCTATCTATATCTCTGTCTGTCTGTCTGTCTGTCTGTCTATCTATCTATCTATATCTCTGTCTGTCTATCTATCTATATCTCTGTCTGTCTGTCTGTCTGTCTATCTATCTATATCTCTGTCTGTCTGTCTGTCTGTCTGTCCATATCTCTGTCTGTGTCTATCTATATCTCTGTCTGTCTGTCTGTCTATCTATCTCTGTCTGTCTGTCTGTCTATCTATCTATATCTCTGTCTGTCTATCTATCTATATCTCTGTCTGTCTATCTATCTATATCTCTTTCTGTCTGTCTGTCTGTCTGTCTATCTATCTATATCTCTGTCTGTCTGTCTATCTATCTATATCTCTGTCTGTCTGTCTATCTATCTATATCTCTGTCTGTCTGTCTGTCTATCTATATCTCTGTCTGTCTGTCTATCTATCTATATCTCTGTCTGTCTGTCTGTCTGTCTATCTATCTATATCTTTGTCTGTCTGTCTGTCTATCTATCTATATCTCTGTCTGTCTGTCTATCTATATCTCTGTCTGTCTGTCTGTCTGTCTATCTATATCTCTGTCTGTCTGTCTGTCTGTCTATCTATATCTCTGTCTGTCTGTCTGTCTGTCTATCTATATCTCTGTCTGTCTGTCTATCTATATCTCTGTCTGTCTGTCTGTCTGTCTATCTATCTATATCTTTGTCTGTCTGTCTGTCTATCTATCTATATCTCTGTCTGTCTGTCTATCTATATCTCTGTCTGTCTGTCTGTCTGTCTATCTATATCTCTGTCTGTCTGTCTGTCTATCTATATCTCTGTCCGTCTGTCTGTCTGTCCATATCTCTGTCTGTCTGTCTGTCTGTCTATATCTCTGTCTGTCTGTCTGTTTATCTATATCTCTGTCTGTCTGTCTATCTATATCTCTGTCTGTCTGTCTATCTCTCTGTCTGTCTGTCTATATCTCTGTCTGTCTGTCTGTCTATATCTCTGTCTGTCTGTCTGTCTATATCTCTGTCTGTCTGTCTGTCTATATCTCTGTCTGTCTGTCTGTCTATATCTCTGTCTGTCTGTCTGTCTATATCTCTGTCTGTCTGTCTGTCTATATCTCTGTCTGTCTATATCTCTGTCTGTCTGTCTGTCTATATCTCTGTCTGTCTGTCTGTCTGTCTATATCTCTGTCTGTCTGTCTGTCTATATCTCTGTCTGTCTGTCTGTCTATATCTCTGTCTGTCTGTCTGTCTGTCTGTCTATATCTCTGTCTGTCTGTCTGTCTATATCTCTGTCTGTCTGTCTGTCTATATCTCTGTCTGTCTGTCTATATCTCTGTCTGTCTGTCTATATCTCTGTCTGTCTGTCTGTCTATATCTCTGTCTGTCTGTCTGTCTATATCTCTGTCTGTCTGTCTGTCTATATCTCTGTCTGTCTGTCTGTCTGTCTATATCTCTGTCTGTCTGTCTATCTATATCTCTGTCTGTCTGTCCTTCTATCTATCTATCTATCTATCTATCTATCTATCTATCTATCTATCTATCTATCTATCTATCTATCTAATCTATCTATCTATCTATCTATCTATCTAATCTATCTAATCTATCTATTCTATCTATCTATTCTATCTATTCTATCTATTCTATCTATTCTATCTATTCTATCTATTCTATCTATTCTATCCTATCTATTCTATCTATTCTATTCTATCTATTCTATCTATTCTATCTATTCTATCTATTCTATCTATTCTATCTATTCTATCTATTCTATCTATTCTATCCATCTACCGATCTATCCATCTATCTATCTATCTATCTATCTATCTAATCTGTCTGTCTGTCTGTCTATCCTTACAAGTTTCAGATATGCATCTAAATATTTCCACACAACAACTGAGTGCTGTACACATGGCTACATTATCATTTTGCACGTTTGTCATGAGCCAAATGTCAGCCAAGTTTGTCACCAGACTACAAATTGAGTCAGCCACTAGTACAAATCTTAGAGTGAGTAAAGGAGCCGGGAAAAGGGCAATAAAAATGTAAATTGCTTGGATGAGTTTCAGACACTAAGGATCAAGACCCGCTGTCTCGTTGACCTCGTTTTGTTCTGCTGGTGTTGGGGAGCCGATACTGAGAGCGGTTCCCTGTATCTAGAGCTGAGGACGATTTGTGCAATACATTTACACAGGACATCCAACAGCTGGGTGAAATTTTATGACTGTGTCGAACCAAAGATTACAGGGCATGGAACGGGTTGCCTGAATCAGCCAGGAAAACCAATGACCTAGTAGAGTTTAATTATCTCATTAATATGCACGACTAGATAATCACATGGACACGCGTAGGGCGTAATTATCTTCTCTTTTGAAAGGTAGTCTGTAATTTATAAGATGAGATATGGGAAACTAAGTAACTTGATAAAATGTTACTTTTATATATTAAGAATGTTAGAAAGAGATTATGTTAATTGTTACACTGAATTGAATTTTTTTTTCAGTAATTCAGAGAAAAACATAGAATCCATTATATTCATATGTCACATTTCTATTATTTTGTAAAATTTTAAGATTTTTTTTAAAGTAATAGAAATTAAAGGAATCTTTATTTTCAGACTTTTTCGACCTAAATAGATCTTTTTGGCTTTTGTGTGTGCATGTGTGTTTCTCTGTTCTTGCTTACAATTAAAAAACAATTCATTTTTAATTATCTCCCTTACATTTGTTACTCTTCTGTGTAGAAACTCGAAGCTACCAGAGGCCAATGTTTTTACATTTCTCAGGCAACCTTTCACGAACACAACGTAACATAAGCAGTACATTTTAAAGTACTAATTTAAAAAAAAACGTTAGGCCTACTTATGTGTCATAAGAAACAGAGTCTGCTGTCGTGGGAGTGAGAACCTTTCAAGAAATGTTATCTACTGAGCATTGACAAAGAAGAAAGATTAATGAAAACTGTTATAAATCAAAATCTGTCCAAGTTGGGAGTGTGTACAGAAATCTTTGCTTCAAATCAATTGATATGTTCACATCGGAGGTTACGTACATTTTGAGAATATGACAAGTTCTATGTCCTTCAATCTTACTGTTTAAGTCCCTTGTCGATTTTACCATTTAAAAGTCATTTGCCTGTAACCTTTCCTACCTATAATAAAAAAAATGTCGTAAACTATTGCTAAATATACATAACAAACTTAAAACAAAGTAATACAAAGAATATGATAGACCCTTTGTCGCTTTCTTCGTCAACTTAATTTACATTATATCTAAGTTCTAGGGTTAGGGTAAGTTCACTTACTTGTGACAGTACTTAAGTAAATATAAATTACTTACACAATTACTAGATGGGGTAACGGGCGCCACTAGGGTGCCTGGCATCCTCTCTACACCATTGTCATGAATTAGGTATTTGTACAAGAATAAGTTATAAGCTCCTCTTTCGTTGTAGAAAATGAGCACAGTCTCGTTTTTCTATAAAACTCGAACATGACATGGAAGTTTGCATTGAAAAGGCCAATGACACTCCAGGTGTTCGGTAAGTTATGTCCCGTGCAGCTTGTAGAATTAGGGCTAACAAATTCAACATGAACCAAGGTCACGTTTATTGTTATTTCAACCGGATGCTGGTTTATACTAGGGATATTTGATCTGGATATGAATATATTATAACATTGTAGTCTGCAAGCAGGCATTGTTTGAAATAACCATACACATACCTAAATGTTATCATACAAGATATGGTCATTGAAGCATATCTTTTTATAAGAACCTTGGATTTAAACGAGTTGATTTATCTGGTTGATAAAAATAAAAAACAAAACAAAACAGACACACACACACACATAAATAGAACATTGAATGGTTTTCACCCAATGATTATGTCCTGAGCATATTCCTTTCTATTATGTACCAACTACTATGTTATTATTGTATCATAACTTACCAAGTATAATAATAAACGTCATTTTGATGGTTCTAATTTTAGCCTGAGGGATTACTCCCCTTGAACTTTGAGAACTGGTTCTAGAGTCTTGTTGAGAACTGTTTTCTCTCAGTAAACCTGATGGTAGAATAACATGACATGATGATATTCATAAATTCACAACGTACATTTATTCGGGGTGCAAAAAAAAAAAAAAGGGGTGTCGGAAAGGAGCTTAAAGCAGTAGAGTTTGTTTATTATATGCAGTACGAAATTTTTTTCAATGGAAAGTAGCTCTTTCGCTTAAAACCATCTCTCGATGTGCCGGTGGAATTCTTTGACAAGTTCAGTAAGCAGTTGTAACCTATAAGATGGACAAGAGGAGCGTCAGGTCCTCACAGCTGGAGACACCTCGTTGAGATGTCCATAAGATAGAGATAGAACGAATCCCTTTTTATCAACCATTTGACCCTGGGAAAGGATTTTATCCCGTGGCCAGGATGAGGAGTTGGCTGGCTCTTCACCGATCCCTCTGTCTGGAGGCTCCTTCCCCTCCCCATCAATTAGATGATCATTTAATCTCATCCGTTCGGTCATGGGTCATGGTACCTCAAGCCAACGACTCATGCGAGGCAGGAGGCCGAGCCCACGCGGGGTGCTCCATATTCTTATAATACGCCATTGCGATCCATGGTAGGGTCATCACCACCCATATGACCCCCGCTGGGGAACGGTGCAATGGGTTGCGAACTGGGTAATAATCCTTTCTCACATCCTCACCTCGTGCAAGTACACTCGCTAGAGTACATCTGTGGTAGCTCACTGGGAGTATTGTTTGCTTCTTAGCATTTCCGCTTCCCCGTGTGGACGTTTCCACGGATGTGCCACGCTGAAGCGACGGGAGCTGGTATCCTCCGGCTGGGAAAGTTATAAGGGTCAAACTAGAATTTTACAAGTATGGCCTAGGAGCAAGAAATTCCTTTCTCAGCGATATATTTCAACTGCTCAATTTCTAGGAAAATCGTTTTTTGAGATCAGCTTTTAGGTTCAACCCTGCACCCACCCTCCAGCTTCCAGATTATATGAAGTTCTGACTTCAACAAAGGTATTGCAAAAAAAAAAAAAAAAGATAAAGTGAATAAGACAGGAGAGCAAGAGACGAAAGCGTTAAAAAGGAAAGACAGAGACAGAATGACAGAGTTAATAACAGAAAGAGAGAGATGTGTGAGAGAGAGGTGGAAAGGAGGAACACGTAATCCAAATATCGTGCCTCTTTCTGAGCGGGAAAAAAAAAAGAACTATTTTTTCAATAAGAATTAACAATGGGAAAAACAGTGGCGTAGCTAGGAATTCACCATCATTTGGGGGTCTGGGGAGGGGGCTTGACCTCTTTGGGGCCTCTGCAATTAGCGTAATATTTAATATTTAATGAAAAAAACATTCAGTTGGGGGCCCTGCCCCTCCTCCCTCGCCCTAGCTACGCCTCTGGGGGAAAGGACCGGTCACCTTGCCAGATAAACAGCTAGACGACATTTCACTACTCATGTAGATTTAAGCAACAGATGTTAATATCTAGGTGACCAATCTATACGCCTAAATTGATTAAACACGCAAAACATGGCCAATATCTTTTCTCACCACGGCAAGTATAAGACAATATTGAGGTAGTTGCAAATTAAAAGCTTAGAGATACAGTAGTTGTCATCATGGGCGTAGCCAGGATTTTTCGGGGTGGTGGGGGTTTTGGTTATTACATTCTGACCCTTCATTCTTTCGTAAGACGTTTATTGTACCCTAGAATTGGTTCTTCCTGGAGTTAGTGTAAAAATTGTTTTCCATCAAGTGGGTCTGGGGGAGCGCTGTGACCTACCCCCAGCGCTCCGCCGCCTAGCACTATTACCGATATTGAAAGCCAACAAAATGCATATTCTGAGGTATCTACAGTGCATTATCCTGCTATTTTTAAGTTTTATTTCAATAACCTAATCTGCGATTAACTTACTTAGATCCTCAGGCGCCGTTGAGCGGCCAGCTGCTTCCACAAAAATCTGTCACTGGCAATGTCTAAAGCCTCTTCTCACCTGCTCTGAGGTCCTCCATGAAAGTATGGCGCCAAGTTATACTAGGATGTCCCTGTTTGCGTTTTCCTCGTAATGGCCACCATGTCATCGCAACTCTTATTATGCGTATTTCATTTTGTCGGAGAACATGTCCCGCAAACCTCATGCGACGCTCTGTGACAACCTTGCTAAGAGGTCGACTCACAGCACGGCAAAGGATCTCCTTGATTAAGACCCGATCTCTATAACTGACTCCTAAAATCCGTCTTAACCATCTTTGATGAGCCACATTTAAAATCAACCCCCCCCCCCCCTTTAGCCATGCTCTTGGAAATTTGGGAATTGTCATTTACATTATTTTTTTTATAGAAGAGGGGGATTTAACTGCAAAACCCCCTGGTAGGGGGTTTTAAACTCAAAACCCCTTGGCTGCGCTGGGGCAAGTGATGGTTTAGTATTAAAATCTCTACTAAAATAAACAAAGTCAAACCAAAAAATCAGTCACTAGCCCTCACCCCCACGCGCCCATGGTTGTCATTACTAATCAGTGCTGCGATGATGAATGCAAAAAGATATCAACTCCTTCAAGTTGGAAGTTAACTTTATAGAGCATTAACAGACACACAGATCAACTCTATGACACTGTCCAACTTCTTCTTGCCACATCGACTGCGCCTACGTGTCACGTGTCCGTGTCTTTTGCTTAGTCCCAACTCTGTTTGTTTTCCTCTACTCGTAGTACTTGTACGGGGCGAGAGTGCCTTGTAGTTTTGTTTTGAATTGTTTTTGCTACGTCACAAAGTCCGGTGACATTTATTGGTCATTCTTTGTCATGAGACAGTTCACCCTCTGAATTTGGTTGAAACGGACGGTGCTTAGTCCGTAAAAGATTATTAGTCTGTACTAGTTTCTTGGACTTATATTATTCAGTAGTTATTTTGGGACCCCTGTTTAGGATGAGTTACTTCGTTGTGATAATTCTTATTGTATGTTATATAAGGTTGTCGCTGTTTCTAGTTTTAAAATAGAGGTTGAATTTTGTGTTATTTCGTTATAGGGTGTAAGTGTTGGAGTTGTATGTACTGAGCTCGATTCTATGCCAGTGTGGGCGTCGCTCGTCGTCTCAGAAATATATTGTACAGTCTTGAGTGTCACTGTCAGATGGGCGATCGTCGACGGCGTTGAGTGTCAGGGCTGTTACACATCAGTTGGTATCAGTTGGGATCATTTGAGGTCTAACTTTATTATTGCCGATGTTGGCAGCATTGTGACGTCAGTCGGTCAGCGTCTGGTTGACTACGAAATCACGGTGACAAGCGGTAGCAGTAGCAAGGTGCTTATGTGAATTATATCTATCTATATATGTTATATATATATATATTATCTATTCATCATTCTATCATTCTCATTGTACACATACATCTATCAGTATCATACAATTAAATTTTTTTGTTGTTATTTAAACCATCCACATAGTTGGTTACTCTATTGCCATTTCGCTGTCTCTATTTTCTTACTATTAAAAACCTTGGTTACTAATTGAACCACTGACTCATTCTTTAGCATGAGCTATGGAACCGGAAGTGAGCGTTATAAGCAAGTAGATTTTGAAAAGCGGAAGTCGTGGGCAGACGATCACTAATTACGTAACTCGAGAGTAACTCACCCTTTAAAAAAAACTATAGAAGCATCTCTAGTCGAGCACTAGAGACAGGCGTGTGCCAGTGTGGGACTAGGGATTTACGTCAATCTCAAGCAGACAACTACAGTACTTTGAACATGCCCGAGACTAAAAGTAGGTTTTTAAAGTCGGCATATCATTTGGGTACACGTGGACAAAAGTTTTTACGACAGGACTGTACTTTAAAATTGTTCTTATTTTCTCATAAATTTATAAGATAATAATTAAGATAAGTTTAATTTCTTATTGGCGATTTTCAAGATAAACTAAGCAATGCCAAGGACGCTAAATAGAACTTTAATGCTGCTAACTAAATTAAAAACAAAAGTACAAGAAATGAAATACATGTATAAAAGAAAATTAATTCACGTCTGTTTGTAAAAAAATGTTTGTAAAATGTTTTACATGTTTCGGATGTTCCTTCAGAATTGAAGATAGTTTACTTCCTAGTCCAAACCTCCCGCAGGACGACGGGGGATGGGAGCGGACAGGGTTTTAACCCTCGACCGTCGAAAAATCCGAACAATAGTATAGCGCGCAAACCGCACGACCAGGCAGCCATCCAGTGCAGTGCTTAGCAGTGCTAAAAAATTATCATATATTTAAAAATCAAAACTTTTCGACACTTACATTATGCTATACATCGGATGCATCAAAAAGATATCTTTTTTATAGTTTTTTTTCCAGACATTGATGAAAATTTCTAATACTTGACGACATATATGAAACATACTTGTGTAGCTGTAATATTAGTGGGTCGGTAAAAAGAGAAATTGTTATATTTAAATTGGAGCTAAAGGATTAAAAGATACACAGGAACGTTTTAGAACACACATTTTGAGTATTCATCCCTCTACCTCTTTTTTGAACCAAAACTAAATAATAATTTAACCCTAACCCTTTTCCTATCCAAGTCCACATATCATAGTACAGAATTACGTCCTACGCGAATACGGTCGTGCATGTTAATTTGAAGCTTAATATTCTGCTAAATTATCGGTTTTCCTGGCTGATTCGGGCAGCCTGCTCCATGCTGTAATAGTACTTTTTAAATAAAACATCGATACTATATTGTGTACATGTAACGGCTTAATGAAGCAAGAAAATATTTTGATAATAATAGATAGCATTTGATAGATGCCAAAGAAATTTTTGATGATTCATGTTAAAAGTATAAGTTATGACTGTGCTTTACAAAGTCTGGTCTAGTAAAGTACATTGAAGCTGCTACATTGTTTACAATGAGTAAAACAAAATAGAGCCTCACTGCTTCACTTTATTAGCTTATTTAATATGCATGTTCCTTTTACTCACAATGTATAGGAAGATGATTCAGAAATTAAATTTTGAAACTTTTAGAAGCTTTTAAAAAAATAAAAAAAAGACTGAAAATTGAAAACCGTTGAGAAGCTCTAAGTCTAAGATTGTTTGAATATTTGTACGACAGTGCTTCTTCACCTTTTTTTTATACCTTCTATGTTCCACTTGAGTACAAGTGTACTTTTATAAAAAAATAAAAAAAAAAAATAATAAAAAATAAAACTTAGCTCCTCCTCCATCTTAACCTCTTACCAAAACACAAAACGATTTGCTCTTCGTTAGTAAAAATGTTTCAGCCATATCCTTTTTTTTTTTTTCTAGAGGCTGTCAAAAGTACATGTATCTGAGAATCGTACAGAAACTGAAAGATAATATACCTACCCTAGGATCATACATACACCTATTGCAGGGCCAGAATATAGTATAAATTAGAGATGTTCATGACAAAATACCCATTACTTCCTTTACTTAAACTTTGAGTTGTCTTAGACTTTTATGTCACTTATAGAACTACATACTGCTAAGTCATTGGATTTCTTGACTTCTACAAACAATTTGTTCTAAATGCTAAGAGTTTGTATACACATTGTAAATGTTTTTTTTTTATTAGAGATTTTCATCTATGAATACTAATGAATAGTTAATACGAAAAACATGCATATATGTAACCCCTCCGGGCTAAATTAAACAAAGAGCATTTGGGCCACGAGGCCTTCATCAGCTACAAAACAAAGAAAAAATAACAAACAATTAACACAAAATAGTCTTATCTGTCCGATGTTGTTCTCTATCGAGGCAGAAAAGAAATGAGCTACGCTGGTGTAAAAGCGCGTGAAATCGGAAGGGGGCGGAGATGTCAGGCAAAGATGAATGGGAAAAGGGGAGTTAGTTAGTGCCCATCGCATATTAAATAAAAGTGTGCTGGTTGTTGATCCAGTTAGGTTGGAGGGTGCCTGACATGTAAATAAGTTTGTTTTCGATCTGCAGACGGGTGTTTATGTCGTTGCATTGTTGTAAAGCAGTGATGAGGAGGTCAGTGGTACCCCTTGGAGTTGTGTTATTAAAATGGATAGACGGGCTTATGAATATTTATCTGGTGTATTCGGTGAACAGAATGTAGGAAGTCATGATAATCGACGTATGACATGGAGTACCACCATTTTTGTGTTCATTTTTGAGCGCTGTAGAATCAAGGTTCTATACTGTTTCGCTTCTAGGACAAAGCAGATTTCATAATGATGTACTTTAGGGATATGGTGCCCTGGGCTTTCGTGTCTTACGTTTCTCTTTAGGTTTATTTCTATCCTCTTCACATTTCTCCTTATCGGTTTCTTTTTTAGCGGCCCCCAAAAGGGGAAAAGACGCTATTAGTTTTGTGTGGCCCGTCTGTCCGTCCGTCCCGTTTAGATCTCGTAAACTAGAAAAGATAGAGAAAATCCGACATCACAATATTTTAGACCATTCAAAGTTCTGATGCAACGGCTACTTTTGTCATTTCTGAAAGCGAAAAATCTATTTTTTTAAATCACTTATGCAAGCAGTTTTTTTTCATAAAAATACACCACTTTTACAACTATTCCTTATAATAGTAACAAACACCTGAGGCTCTTTAATAGGGGGGATAATTGTTTACCTCAATATTCAAATCTCAGCTAATGTAGTTAACTGCTTTAAAAATGTAAACTGGATCTTAACAAACGAATCAAAATGCAAACAAAGAGGTGATACTGGGCTTCAACATTAATAGTGAAAATGCTAGCAAGAAATTATTTTGAGATTTTCACGATATACTAAACAATGTCAAGGACGCTAAATTGAACTTTAGCGTTACCAACTAAATAGAAAAGAAATTAGCAATATGTTTAGCAATATCTCAATGCGTGGCAGTTGGTCGAATCAAACCGCTTGTTCTAATTGCCGCTAGTAAGTTGCCCTTTCGTTTTGAAATACGTTTAAAGTCATGTAGAAACAGCCTTATAAAATTTATTTTGTGTCTGGAATGGCAGAGCATAGAAATACCATAAAAGCATACTCAGAGACTTTCTTCTCGTATATTATTATCAATGCCATTATTTTAATATTAGATTTTTTTTAAAGCGCGTTTCCTACGCTCTCATACCAAATCTTGGGCGCCATGGTCGAGACCAATCGTTATAGAAGTCCTGAGTACAGACCTGCAACGCCACAACCTGTGGGCTTCTTAGGCCAATAGCTCGTTGCCATAATATACAATGGGTTCACATATCAATACGTAGTTTTATTATATAGATATTCGACTAATTTTATTCACATACGATGATTTCTCCATAAAAATAGAACCGCCCCCCACTCAGAGGGCTAGAGTGGGGAGGGCAGTACATGTAATCGCCATCCCCCCTTTTTACCCCACCGAATCGGCAAAAATACCTGAAGGGGAGCAACATAATATAAAATTTAAATATTAATTCAACTAATTTTGTTCACAAACTATGATTTCTTCATAAAAGTAGGACCGCCCTCCTCCACTCATAAGTTGTAGGTGGGAAGTGCAGTAGAGGTATTTGCTCAACACCCCCCCCCCCCCCCAATCGGCCAACAGGGGAATGACATAATATAAAGATCGGTTAAAACACCAATAACAAGTTTTAATCATATAGATAGTCATATAGATATTCAATTGATTCTGTTAGCAAGCTGTGATTTCTACATTTAAATTGAACCGCCCCCCCCCCCCTGGATCCGCCAATGCATATAACAGAGCTCTCCACGTCATTTTGAAAACTTGGGTTAAAATGAGCTCACCTGTGTCGCTGTCTTTACTCCTCTTCGACACGTTACTGACCAGACTGGAACTGTTGAAGATGAGGATGACGATGGCCACGTAACAGGTCAGTATAATAAGGGCGGGGATGAAGAACAAAGACAGCGCCACCAGTGTAACATACACCTGTGGAAAACGAAATGGATCTGAAATGACGCAGGGTGCATATTGGGAAGCGTGGTGGAGAGGTCGAGAGGTTCGACACCCGACTCGGGCAGAGTTGTGTTTGCTGAGGCACCACGGAAAACCAATTCCTAGATACCCCCTCCCTCCACTAGTCCACAAATGAGATTGGACCAAAGCGCTCTGAGCAGGCTATAGCGCTATATAAAAGCTATAATAATAATAATCGAAGGTAGCGGGATAGGACCTTTGTCTTTCAATTTGTGCATTACACCAAACAAAGCATTATAACTATAGAAAACCAAAATATACATTCACACCGGACTCATTCATAACTGACATACGTAAAGTTTATATCAGATAGTTCTATTGTATTTAATTTAATTTCATTGCCAAGGGAACAAAAGAGTTTTTGAATCTGTTTGATTTTTGCTATCGGTGTCTTTGATCTCTTTTGTAATGGTCAAATCACAATCTACAAAAGGGGGATTTTTAATTTCTAGAATCTTTTTAACTTTTTTATGAATTTTTCTCTCAAACAGCTGCCCAAATGGAGTTCTTTTTTTTTTTTTTTTTTTGTTGTTGCCAATGACTTTACCAGCAGCATTTAGGATTCTAGGAAGTTTATTTTTATTTTCAACGTTCACATTGCCATACCAGGCAGTGATGGAATCTCATAACAATTTTTTAAATACATTTTTAAAACTGACAAAACTCTTTGTGAGATAATTAACATTGTGAAAAGTGACAGAACACATAATTACAGAACACATAATTACAGAACACACACTAACAGAAAACATAATTGCAGAGCAAATAATTACAGAACACATACTTACAGAACACATACTTACAGAAAACAATATACACCAATAATGTACAAGTTATTTCCTTTATTCGATATTAAACAGAAGAATAAAATGCCAAGAATGAATTGACTTATTGATTATTTTTGTTTATTGATTAATATTTTGTTAGGTACAATAAATAAAAGTTTAAAGTATCAACTTAATAGGAGAATGCGTGAGGGAGAAGTAAAATAAGATAAGATAACAAAAGATTAGATAAGATAAGATACTTTTTATTGGTCCAATCAAATGGAAATTCAGTTTGACTACAATTGACCACCTCAGCGTAACTATTGTACAATAACAATATATGATGTTAAGGTAATATATGATGTTAAGGTCATCTGTTTCTCTGGAAAACGGTTAACGATCAGGGTATCATTTGGCCAGCACAACGGCCAACCGCCTATACTTTCCCTAACTAAATTCAGATGCCCATTACAGTTGGATGGTCTTAGAGACGCCCGAAAAATCTTTTTTTATATTTTGTTCTAACTCAACTGAAATACAGTTCATTTGTAATTCTTTCACCTTAACCTTCAACTCATATTTAATGTCATACTTACCTTGTCCTTCAACTTAACTTTAACCTTTCCTAGCTTTTTGACCTCATCTTAACCTTCGCCTTAACTATTCACAAAATCTATTACAAATACTCTATTACACAATGGTATTTTTGTTTGTTTGTATAGTGTGGGTGTCATGATTCGACTCTTATTCTAACACATCACAGTTTAAATACTTACTTTCCACCACATCTGTGAAAGGAAGATGTTGCAATAGGGACCTACATTCTCGTCCACTTTGAACAGAATCAACTCTGGTATAGCAAACAAACAAGAGAATATCCAGGCAGCTAGAACTAGAATCTTCGCTCTTAGCCCTACATGAGAAACAAGATTTATAGTTCATAAGTTGGACAGTACAAAGAGAAGCAACAAACACAAATGTGACATTAAAAGAATATCAATGAAACACGTTAAAGTAAGTACTAATGATTCTCTTCTCAGACTTTGGCGATCATGGGGCAGATGATGTAAAGGTCATCTGTTGCTGTAGCCCACGGTTAACGAGGGTGTCATGTAGCCAGCACAACGACCTCTCGCATTTACTTTTCCCCAACTATAGTCGGCTAACCGTTAGCGCTGGGTGAGCTCAGAGGCGCCCTAAACGTCCCGAAACTAAAAATTAAAGTCTTCACACCAGGATTAGAACCAAGGACCGTCGCTTTGGAAGCCAAGCGCTTCACCACTCGGCCTCCACGCCTCCGTAAACACATTAATAAAACAGAAATTTAAAAGTAACGAGCCGACCCGCGGCGTAGCATACGTCGCTATTTAGTGACTTGTGAACACTGCCAGAAAAACACAGTTGTCCAAATGGGGTCGGTGGTTGGGCGATGTAGAGAATTATATACCATATAAAATCGCAGAAATAAGAGTTATCTTTCCATGACTTTTTCATCGAGGGTTAGAGAGTCGGCGTGCGTGCGTCTTGTCCCGCATGGTTGGGCGACGTACAGAATCGTACATAGAGATTTTTAAAACATCAATAAAATTTACGCAAACGTTGCACAAGTAAGTTAACATAAATGGTTTTTTTTTGTTTTGTTTTTAAATTTAATTTTCAAGTATTTCTAGAGTTCGATGGTCTGAAAATTTTATCATAATATTTATTTAAAAAAGAGATTCTATATTCGACAAAGAAGCTGTTAGCGTTTTTGATTGTAAAAATAATGATCGAAGTTTTGTCGTCATTGGGCTTGGATCCCAAGTCAAATTACTTATTGATTAGGGGATAACTTTTCAAAGCACAGCTTTAAATAGTTTAAATAATAAACATCTAGCCTACTATAAAAATGACTGGAATTAAATTAAGAATATCATTTTAAGGATAAAATGTTTACCTAATAGACACACACACACAAAAAACAACCTCTCTTAACTCTACTAACGTAGTCTGGAACCATCTTAATGTGCGGGTTAACAGGTCTATTTTTTAAAACGTCCTGTCAGTTATGAGTTTGAAGTATGAACGCAGCTGCAGTCAATTCAGTGCTCAGTCAGTTTTTGTTTTCTAATAAATACACTTTAACTCTTGTAATTATTTTCTGCTTTTGTGGCTGTTTATAATAGAATGCATGCATATTACATATATTAATTCAGCACTAGGTAAAAAAAAAGTAAAGTTCCCCTTGTGGTCTATAGGACTGACGATGTAAAGGTCATCTATTTCTGTGACCTACGGTTTACGAGGGTGTCATGTGGCCAGCACAACGACCAACCGCCTTTACTTTCTCTAATTAATGTCAGGTACCAAATAGAGCTGGGTGGACTCAGAGTCTCCCAAAGATCCAGAAATTTAAAATCCAAGTCTTCACCAGGATTCGAACCCGGGACACCCGGTTTGCAAGCCAATCGCTTTACCGCTCAGCCAACTCGCCTCCTATTCAGCACTAGGGACTACATTGATAAAATGGTCAATCAAATATAGCGAAATAAGGGACAGTCCTGAACAGGCACTAACCTTGGAGGCTCCGCCGAGCAGCAACGCAGACTCAAGCAAACAAACCACCAGATCTTCAAGAGATGAACTTTCTGAGCAGTTGTGCTTAGCACACAATTTGCTACCAAGAGATCAACGACCCCTGATCTACCCAGTCCCGCCTCCAGCTTGAAATACCAACTTCCACCAACAAACTTGCCTCGAAAGCCGCAAGGCATATATATCAGGCTTATATATGTATACTTGCAACTTAGCACTTAGCCGCTAGGCATATATATCAGGCTTATATATGCATACTTGCAACTTAGCACTTAGCCGCTAGGCATATATATATAAAGCTTAGATATGTATACTTTCAACTTAGCACTTAGCCGCTAGGCATATATATAAGGCTTATATATGTATACTTGCAACTTAGCACTTAGCCGCTAGGCATATTTTTTAGGCTTATATATGTATACTTGCAACTTAGCACTTAGCCGCTAGGCATATTTTTTAGGCTTATATATGCATACTTGCAACTTAGCACTTAGCCGCCAGGCATATATATCAGGCTTATATATATGTAAACTTGCAACTTAGCACTTAGCCGCTAGGCATATATATAAGGCTTAGATATGTATACTTTCAACTTAGCACTTAGCCGATAGGCATATATATCAGGCTTATATATGCATACTTGCAACTTAGCACTTAGCCGCTAGGCATGTATATCAGGCTTATATATGCATACTTGCAACTTAGCACTTAGCCGCTTGGCATATATATCAGGCTTATATCTGTATACTTGCAACTTAGCACTTGCCTCGCAGTTCTATATACGTTGCTTAGAATGAATTTAAACTAATTAATTAAAAGCTGCAACTAGTTTTGTAGCCTGAGTTCCAATGTTTTCTTTCAAACTTTCATCGCATTCAGGGACAAACGAAATGCTTCGGGTGTTTTTGTTTCCCCCGTTTAGGGCCGGATATAGATTTGATAAGGCCCTAAGCTATTTGGGATATGGCGTCCCTTGTAATTAACATAAGACTTTCATTTCTCTTTCTTCCAAATGATTGAAAATATCCCAGCAACCTTTTTTTTTTTTTTGGTAGACCCCCCCCCCCCCCAAAAAAAAAGAAGTGGAGGTCCTAAACTGCAGGCAGCGTATAAGGTAAATATAGCACTGTTCCCGCTTACTGAGACCTATAAAACAATGGCACGGGTAAAACAGTGCTTACAATTCCCAGAGAAGTGCAGAGGCCTGGCCACAGCATCCAGACGATCTATACTGAGAGCTACCAGCATGTACGTAGATGAGTACATCACTGCCACCTGTGTACACAACAAAAAAACAGAGTTTAGTAAACATTGAGCTGTCTAGGAAATACAAACTACACCCACCACGCAATCAGAACTCATCTACCGACGTCCTTAAGGCATTTCCGTTTTTTGTTTCTCGGAATGTAATCCTATTCTTTTCCAGGAAAAACAACAACAACAAAAAAAAAACGTCCGTGTATTTTCAGCGAACACTAGGAATAAGAGTTAGATCACCGATTTGTAGCATGTATCAAACCTAAATTATACATTTAAAAAAAAGCACATAAAATTATAAGTGGACATATACATTAACATACATAAAATATATACGTGTGTTGATGAATTTCTTTATTATAATGAACTATTTTACATTGGCAGTCAACTTTATTAAACTAGAGTAACTTGAAACACAACGCGGAATATCCTTTACATCTACACGATACACACAAAAATAGACATGCTAACTGGACAGCAACATATGCTATATCTGCTATAGATGTCAGTACTGTAAGGCTATTACAATACTAGGCATATGTTGTACTGAATGTTACTTTCATTATAGCTCCCTTCATCCTGATGTCCTATTGAGACAAACGATAAGATCTACTTTATGTCCGTACAATGTCTTCCATCTACAAATAAAGTTCTCCTAACTGTACAACTGGATTGAATTAGTGTCCAATTAACGGACACATTTTTTTTTAATGGCACTTGAGGAAGACCTAAACTTTAGGTGAACAAGAACTTGAATTGGAGGCTAATTACCGCTCTTGAGCTATTTATAGCATACGCACTAGCATCACAGACAAAGTATACAGAACAACATGGGCTCATGTAGGTTAAAAATAAAAGAGATAATTCATAAAATAAAAATATTTCATTTTAGTTACACTACAATGATTATAAAACAGTACACGTGATTTGGAAACTTTTCATCAATTAAAAGTATTTATATTAGAGCATATTTCATTGATTCGTTGTAATTATTTTAAATGATTAAAAACCACACTTGCATACCTAGTTGTTTTCTAGTGAAGGTTTAATATTTATTATTTCATCGGATAATTAATCAATTCGGTATTTCCGATAATAATAATAAAACTAAGGCCTGCGGGACATATCCGGACCTTTACACCGTGCTAACAGCGCCTCAAATCTTCTACATGCGGTGCGTAATCAGGACATTGAGGCTAGGTTCTGTTGGACTCGACTATTGTATTTTACTAATCTTACATAAACTCGCTCCGTCTGTCGTCTGGTACAAATCTGGTAAGAGTGATTTCTCCTACTTTCCATTTTCGGATAAGTTGAAACTGTGAACACTTACACATTGTCCCTAACAAAGCATGAATTAATTTTAAAACATTTACTTAAAAAAAAATATTTACATTTAGCTTGTTATAATTATACTAGATTATAATATTCACATTTTCACCATGTCGTCTTTTTCCCCTTATCACAACCAGCAAACCAATGAAGAAACTAATTCAACATTCAGCTATCACTGCAATTAGTTTATTAATCAGCCTAAAGTCTTTATATAGATCGTAAGTCTACAAGTTCTTAGGAAATGACTCATTCAAATATGAACCACAAGACGCTCTAACTAGCGAAATATCAAAAAATTACTTTTTTGAGAAAAAAAGAACGAATCTTATAATGAGCGAAGAGATGCAATCCTTCCGATGCTGCCAAATCTATCAATATTGCATGATTGATTCATGCAGCCATTGGCAATGAGTAATTGTGCTTAATTTCAATTTGATCCGAGAACGGGAATTTGGAGGGACAAAGGAAAAAAAGTGTAAAAGAATCCACCCAGACAGACAGACCGCCGAAGTGAGTTAATAAATTTTTTTTTAAAGTATACTATCAACATCTCGTTAGTACAACCAGTCAGTCTGTCATGTATGGTACCCCTAAAGGTCACTAAGGTCAGACATTAAACACACCTATATGTCGGTCATCAACACTGTTACAATGTGACCCCAATACGCTTGTCTGAAATGTATACGCCCCTCCTTCCTGGGTTGAAAAGGACGGCCTCATCTGATTGATGACGTATCAGACATTCTCGATTCGAGATCATGTGATTCCGACACTATTGACAATGTCTGTCTTGCTCCATTACTCTTGGTAGAAATAAATTTACCAGATTATAAATTCTCAATAACAGTACCGCTATAATAATGTCATTGCTCATTTCCCCACTAATACCATTACAAACAGAAATACAGTACTTTCGTTATTACCTCCCTTTTTCAAAACCTCTCCTTAAGGACCACGTAAAAAGGAGATGTTTCTTAAAACGGTTGTCAGACATTGACTCATAAGATTGACATTGATTCCGGACAGTTTAAGGATCTCTGAACGAAAATAAAAAAATAAAAAACAACTAATTTGGAGTTGATTCAATAAAATGAGAAGCCAAATTGTCCACTCCTTGGAGAGTCACAAAAGTAGTCAAGTCCTTTCAACTCCTTAGAGGCTCTAAAGCCACATTCCCCAACATCTGTTTTGTTTTTATAGCAAACATCACTATTTCTCGTTAAACTCCGGAAACTAGTTCAGTTTATTGTCTGGCTCCATCGACCTTCTAACATTTACTGTCACTAACCACACTCACTAACCTTTACAGTCACAATTAGGCGTATGAATTTGTTTTGATCGTGTGGGATGCGCTCCAAATAGTAGGCTCCATGTTCCTGGGTTCGATCCCTTCGGATGGGCCATATGCTAGGACAAATTAGTACAAAAGCTGCTTATTTCCTAGCGCTAATAGAGCATGCAATGGGTCGCCTGAGCTAGCCAGGAAAACCAGTGACTTGGCGGAGTTTAGGTCATTGGTTAATATGCTAGACTAAACGCATGGCGTGCACATTTATCTGAGTGGAAAAGAAACTAAATATTTAGCGATATCTGTTAATACTGAAGGATTAATTTCCCTTGTTGGTATCAAACAAATAAATTAATTACCAGTAATTAATTGACTAAATCACATAACATTAAACAAAGCTATGGCACCCCTGTAATAATGCAGTGGGTACCTAGTCACATAGGTGGCAACACAATTGCAGACTCTTTGGCCCACCAGGGAGGGCAAATTCCACCCACTGAACAGGCTGTAAGCTTTCATCAAGCCCTGGCTATAATAAAAAAGAAACAGAAATGTAAAGTGGTTTGAGTGCTGGGACAAGTCCCAAAAAGCCCTTGGAGTCTGCGAGCGCATGAGGCGCCCTGACCGCACTTCCCCGTGGTGGAGGCTGTCCAGGCCTGAGCAAGCTATTATAGCACAGTGCAGGACTGGCCACTGTCCTGTTGGCTCATATTTCTCGCGGCTATGGCCAAATTCTGATTCACGGTGCCCCCGCTGCGGGGAAGAAGAGGAAACCGTGCCTCATATTCTGTTTGACTGCCCCAGACTTGCTGATCTCCGTCTCGTCAGGCCTGGGAAACCCAAATTTCTCGACCTGTATGGCGACATTTATGCACTACGCAAGACAGCAGGGTTTCTGTCCAGGGGTTTTGCAAGAGAGAATTTAAGCCTCTCAAGCCCTCACTCTAATGGAGTTTGATGATGATGATGATGAATTGACTAATTGGTTATTTTAAAAAATAGATTCTTTTTTTTCTATTGCAATTAAAGTAGGATAAATAAAGTGTTTAATCATTTTACCAGACAGACAGACAGTGTTGATATAATATCTAAAAAAAAATCACAATGTATTAATTCAAATGAAAAATAGGCATCTTAGGATATGAACATCTTAAAAATGCAAGCAGGTTTAGGACTATCTAGATCTAGTAACAGCAACTTATTACAAGTCAAATTGATGTAGAACCAGTTCAGAAGTCTCAGCTTCGTTGCACGTCGGTACGTCTGGTCTTCAACGGAAAGGAGGACGACTTAGTCCAGCCGTGAGTACTTACCGCACTAAACTTGTGAATTTTACACACAGCGTCCCCGGCATGCCAGCGTGTGGTCAGTCGCGAGATGAGCTCGGCCAACACAATCATCGGGCCGGTCAATAGGTCTGGGGAAATTAAATTTTGGTTTAATTCAGTTTGAGAGGGACGTTACGGAATGGTTTAATTCAGTTTGAGAGGGACGTTACGGAATGGTTTAATTCTCACTTCTCTTCTCCTTTTGTTCTCTTTACTATCCACTTCCGGTGTCACTATTTCACTCTCTTCTTTAATTCTTTCCTCTCTCTCTCTCTCTCTCTCACACACACACATACACACAAACACACCATATCTTTCTCCCAATGAAAATTTTAACAGCTTATAAAGATAATTCGAGTTGCACATCAATACTACTCCCTCCCCACCCCCTAGAAAAAAAAACTCTCCGCCTAAAAAAATATTGTTTATATTATCTAACTACTTTTCTGCTTTTTCAGTTCTTATTCGACATATTTGTTAGACTTTATGCTATTCTGGGCTTGGGCTTCTTATAACATTGTACAAATCGTAATGCTCGCATTATATTTTTCTATAAAACTGTACACATTGGCCCATGTATTCTAGCATTGTTACGTTTAATAACGTTTAATTGGAATGCCTTAAAATGCCCTTCCAAACGCATTCCCGTCTGTCCTTTGATTTCAGTTATCACTTTTCACTAAGGGAAGGTTTCCGTGCTGCCGTTTCAAAAACAATTTTAAAAAGAAAAGTTGCTCGAGTCTGGATTCGAACTCCAACCTCCACGATGGAAGGCGACATGTGAGCCACTGAGCTATCCAAGTAAAAGGTTTTATAGTCTATTGTTAGTTTAAAAAATATTAGCAAAATACCCAATTGTCTACACAACGCTTATCTCCCCTTAGCTTAGTAGGGCTCTGCTGTCTCTATATAAAACAAAATAAAATGATAACAAGTTATTGATTAACTAATTGGTTAAATTTTTTATTGATTCATTTGTTGTCATCGACAATGAATAATTATGCAAAGTTTCAACTTGATCCGAGAATGGGAAGTGAGAGAAAGGACTTGTACAAGATTCCACTCAGACAGAGAGACATAGTGACTTGATAAAGCTTTGTAAATAAGCAAAATTAAATAAAATACTTCAAAAAGAAAACAAAGCTTATATAAGGGAAAAAGCACCACACAATCACTACCATTTTGTAAATACTGCAATGTTTATCTCCCCTTTTTCTATATAAAACGAAAAAAGTATTACCACTAATTGATAAACTAACTGGTTAAAGTTTTGAATGTTTCATATATTGTCTTCGACTATGAATAATTGTGCGAAATTTCAACTGAATCAGATAATGGGAAATGGGAGAAAAAATGGGAAAAATAATCCGCTAAGACAGAGTATGAGGCATGAGGTATTCCCACTCCTGAACACCAGTTCGAATACAATGCGGGCATGTTTCATATTGCTATTACACTTTGGCTGGTGTTGAGGACAAAATATTTACGTTATGAGTAATCCAGAATAAACATATGGTGGTGTTATGATTATAGCACTATCTACTTGGTTTTATACATTCTGCGGAAGCCTCTTTATAGGTACTATTGTACTACCCACTCCTAATTTGTGAAATTTTTCATTAAACTCTCTGCTTCACACACAATGACCAGACAATGCAATCACAATTTCGTGTAAACCTTATTTTCTTTGGCATTTTCAATCACGATTCCAGGACATATGGAGTTACGAAAAATAAAAGAACATTTTCTTTTCAATTATGAATTTTTCTTCTAAAGGAAAAGCTTTGATCATGTCGTTTTCTTTTCGCTGTCTGAATAGATGATGATATTTCTCGGTTGTCCTACTTTCCCATTTGACCCGAAAACCCAGAATTTATGTCACCTATGTTTCCTACATTAGATCTACATTAAAGTTTTTAGTTTCTCAGAACAGACCATTGTTTTTTTGTGTGTTGGTCTTGACTATTTTCGTGCGACTTAAAAACTATTTAAAATCTTTAAGGCTTCAAGGGCGTAGAACCTAGAGCTAGTAAAAATTTTCATACAGGAAAACCTAAAAATAGCAAGCTTTTTTTAATATCCAGTTTAGAAACTAAAGGAAGAGATTTTGAATTGTATACTGTTGACTTATTCAACTTACACCATAACTTCAGTCAAGTACAATGTCTTTCCCTTGTTCGAGATATCAAACAAAATAATAAATTACCAATAGTCAATTAACTAATTGTTTGTTTTTTCTTGATTCTTGTGTTGTCAGGTAAAAGAAATAATATGCATGACGCGTAGGACGTAATCATCTTCTTCTTTGAAGTAACGTCTGTATCATATTAGATAAGATAAGAAATAACTGTACACAATTTCAACGTGATCTGAGATTGGGTGAGTACAAACGTTTGGCTGACAGACAGACAGAGAGAGTGAGTTGATGGATATAGGCTAAACTTTGCAAAAAAAATAATATTTTTTTATAATAATTATATTATATTCAATTATACGAAAAGAAATAGAGCAGGATAACGGTTAACATTTGATAAATGATTTTATTCTCTTAATGATAACTCAACGCGTAAAAAAAAGTTGTTAATTAGAATGTTGGAATAAGCGTTCTATTTTAAGTTTTAGTCTTCTTGGATCACTGTGCAATAATACAACTTAAGATAGCAGGTTTTCTTAAAGACCTGTTCATTAGAGTAAATGATCGCCAGTTGCTAAGAGACAGTTACTAAAAGAACAAACTCTGCTGTAGCCTGTAGAACTATCCCAAGAAAGAGTCTTGTCATTTTAATTGCATTCGGGAGTCAAGGACATTTATTTAATGTGTATTTAGTGCGTTAAGGCGATTCGTATCCCAACCCCCCCCCCCCCCCCCCGCTCCACTGTATTTCTGTAATCTCTTTCGACGAAGTAGCAATTATAAAAGACTGTCTATCAGACAACGAGAGAGAAGAAAAGTGAAAGAAGTAATGGAAGATGGAGTGAAAGAAAAAGAAAAGACAGTTCTGTTCTCTCGAGCACCATTGACCGTTAGTCTCAGGGGGAAAGAAGAGTGACGTATAGATCTTTACTTAGCTTGGCACGATCTACTCTTTAAAGTTATATAGGCAAGTGTTGATAGGTTATGATGTATAGACCTCTACTTACCTTGGCACGATCTACTCTTCAAAATTATATAGGCAAGTGTTGATAGGTTATATTGTTAGGCAAGTGTTGATAGTTTATATTGTTAGGCAAGTGTTGATGAACGGATTAAACGTCTCTGTCAATATTTGCCACAATTCTCATGAGGTAGTTAGCGGGCAAGTTTGTCAAAGTCTTTAATAGAAGTCTATTTTTATATGATGATAACACATGAGTTGAACTTACGCTAATCCTGTCAAATAAATGCATTACAATCTAGACCAGGCATTGAGATCCAAACACAGTCTTGTGCCAAGATATTTCCTTTTAAACAGATGGTGTAATACAATGAAATAACACCAGGCTAATTAAAACTAAAAACCTGCAATTACATATTATCTTTTTACCTTTTCGGACTTTAAAAGCAAAGTAAGCAATAGAAGTATGAAATGATCGCTTCTTTGAGAGGAAAGGGCCCAGCCATCGATCTATCAGCACCCTTTATGTTAAATGCAAAATAAAAGGTCCTCCTGTGAAGCTTTCAGACAACAATTTATTTCGGGAAAATCCTACGAATTTGAGTTCTCTTGTCGAGGAGAGTTCTGCCAAGCGCCTTGAGACAATTAGATCATCGTTGAAAGTGTGAGTGACAAAAAAGACCTTGAAGTGTCTGTCTTCTCTGACTTCTACTATTTATTTTTGGTTACAATAAAACTTGCAATTACATATGTCCCGAAGCTAAAAGCCTGTTCACAAAACCGAAATATTTTTTGTGTGTCAAAATCAAATTTGGTAAAGGGACTTGCTCATAGGTGTCGACCAGAAACTTAGTCCAAGTTTAGGTAAATATTATTTTAGTGCTACGCATACCATGATTATGCAGCTTTTTGTCTTTTAGTTGAAAAGTGCATGTCGGGATTTGAGAAAAAGCTGGACAGAGAACAAGTAACAAAAAAAAAAAAAAGAAAGTTTAAAAAAAAAAGACAATTACGCCTTTGTACAACTAATAAGCTATTGTAAGAGCAATTATTTGGCCCGTAATAACTAATGAAGGATAGATTTAAAACACACAAAAAGTTTTTTTGAAAAAAAAAACAACAAAAAACAAAGCTTATATTACGTGTAATTGTATAATTTTTTAATTATTAGTTTGGCAATTAGCCAAAAAATAATAAATCTGTGCGATTAGAGATATTTTTACCAATTGTTTTTGTCCGTAATAACTAATAAAGGATAGATTAAAACACACCAAAAAGTTTCTTTTTGAATTAAAAACAACAAAGCTTATATTACGTGTAGTTGTATCGATTTTTTTGAATGAGCTCCGTTACCATTTGCAAATGAAAAGTAATAAATCTGTGCAATTACAAATATTTTTACCAATTGTTTTTGTTTAGCTTTTAGCTTTCTGAATGCGCTATGATCCAATCACTTGTCTGGACCAGTTGTGAAAGAGGGAGAGAAGGGGGTATCTTGGAGATTGTTTATGTGATCGTTTTTTAAATGGATAAAATATCTTCACTCAGAGCTTAAAATTCCTCAAGGGGATTTATATCACAACATCTGTCAAGTGCGATTTCTTTCTCTTGTTCAAGATACCAAACAAATTAATTAATTACCCAATAGTTAATTAAATATTTTTTTATTTGATTCTTGTGTTGTCAGGTAAAAAGAGATAAGTGTGCGAAATTTCTGCTTAATCTTAGAATAAGATTGGGGGGGGGGGGGTAGAAATAACGTGTACAAACTCTTTTTACCAGACACACAGACAAAGAGAGTGATTTAATATAAGCATTGTAAAAAGGAACATGTTTTACCCTGTCCCAATTTCCCTATGAAAAAAGTCCAGGTTAAGCAAATGTATAAATCTTTTCAGAGTACCACACACAAACATGCCAAACTATATGTAGTGATAAGTCTTACCACAGACAGGTAAATTTTACCACAGACAGATAAATGTTACCACAGACAGGTTAGGCTTACCGCACACAGCCAGGTGCAAAATGAAGAAGTTCATCCTAGAGCGGCGTCTCTCCCTGGACAAAGCTATAGCCGCCAGGACGATCACGTTACCAATGACGATGAGACAGAACAGAATCACAAGCACTGCTATTTGAGCGTCCTGGGGAAAAAAGATCAAGGGATGGGTTTCTATTAATGAACGCAATGCAGGCGTACACGACATTAAGCTCTTAACAATTGACACTACCAGCTGGGAAAAAGTGGCACAGGATAGATCTACATGGAGAGCGAGCATAAAAGGAAGGTTCCCAAACTGGCATACACAAACAGAAGTAGATAAAAAGGGTGAAAGTGCAATGGCGCCTGATGATTACAGTTACCCAACCTGTGACCACAACTGTGTATCAAGGATTGGCCTCTATTGTCACTCAAAAAGTTGCAAAGGGACTATCACCTTACAAGGATGTAAAATGCAACAGTAATGGAGAATCAAAGTATTTAAAAGAAAACATTTCATCATTTTTGTTTTAATAGCAAGGTTTCATTTCTTAAACACTAAGACTTAGTTGTATTCAAATTAACAGTAAGATTTTTTTTCTTACAGTAAACCATCGGATTACCAAGGTGATGTAGAGTAGAATACAGTACATTGATTATACGCCTTGCCTTATAAAACATAATTATAAGAGAGATTTGACATACGATTAATCTCAAGGATGGTTTTTAATTTAAAACAAGAAAATATTAAACAAGATAACAAAGAGAGTTTGTGTTGCCACACAAACTCAGAGGCGGCCCCGTAGGAGACGGATCCCTGTCGGATCCGCATATTCGCTGGTCGACTGAGGATGGCATCGAGCAGGGTAGGAAACCGAGACCGAAGAGATAATCAGTCCCGCGCGCTAACCACACGACCAGGCATTGCTCTTAATCTAATGACAAACTGGTTACAAACTAATAGCCTACTATTGATAATATACCTACACATTACGTAATGACAACTACCGGATATGTACAATATGTCAGAAGAGCGATTTTAGATAATCTTTTGGTATTGAGCATTTTCATTTAGGCCTAAATGGAACTAGAATGAGGATGTAGATCTACCTAAATTAAACTACTAATTTAGAACTCTCAATATCTATATCTACTAGATCTAGATCTAAAATATATATTTGGGATAATGTAGATGTAATTTAGATAAGATTTATATAAAAAAACACTAGATAATCAATTAATAGACTAATTGCAATATGAAATATTAAAATAGTAGATTAGTTTTAGTATTTTATAACATTGCAATATTGACATATTGACAATCTAGACTTTTGAAAAAAATCTACACTTTAAGCCAAGAAAGTAAAATTATAGATCTTGATCTAGTCTAAATCATGACCATACACATTTATTGACAACCGTCAGGGCTACACGCTAAGAGTGCAAAGTAGGCTATATCTGGAGTTGAACTCTACAAAATGTTTTGACAGCCAAAGGCATTCTACAAATTCACATTATACAGTTTTCTCACAAAAATTCCCTCATCAAAAAGAGTCTATTTCATATGTTGGACATGGACATTCTCCATGATTTGCTTTACTTCCCATAAATAGCTCCTCCACGCACTGACATTCAAATCAAGGGAACTAACCGCCGCAGACTTGAGTTATTTACCTTGTAGTATTCCTGTGGGTCCGGGTAACTGGACACATTGCTAGACGTCTCATTAGGGCTGAAGACGCTGTGAGATGTAGTGGGTGTAGCTGGTGTGGTCGTTGAGGAGGATAAAAACAAAAGGTGATCCCGGATGGTGGTCATGTTTCAATCTGAAAACAAAGAAAAAAAATACAGCACGTATTGGACAGAGCTACAATCAATAAGATCGAACTATCCCTAGTGACATATATTACCCACGTTTCCAAACATTGGATGCACGTTGGTAGAGCGATTGGATTCCGAACCGGATGGTTTTTGGTTTCAATTCCTGGTGAAGACTGAGATTTTTTTTTTATCTCTGGATATTTAGAGCGCCCCCCTGAGTCGACCTAGCTCTAATGGGCAACTGACATTAGTTGTGGAAAAATAAGGCGGTTGATCGTTGTGCTGGTCACATAACATCATTGTTAACCGTGGGCCACAAAACCAGATGACTTTTACATTGTATGAGAAGGGAACTTTACTTTGCAAACATTATGGTGTATGGTTAATACTTTTGTCTTAATTACATTCTCATATATTTCCTTGTGGTCAGTATTAGTTGTTTTTTCTTTTGAAATCTATAATTTATAATTAAGCTCAATTAATTGAACTAGACTAAATGCCTATTACTTGATAATTGATATGTACCATAACAATATGATATAGTGTGCTAAACAAAGATTAATTTTCTATCTATCTATCTATCTATCTATCTATCTATCTATCTATCTATCTATCTATCTATCTATCTATCTATCTATCTATCTATCTATCTGTCCGTCCGCCTGTCTGTCCGTCTGTAAATCCGTCTTACTGTCTGTCTGCCTATCATGAGAAAGAGAGTGAGAGATGGAGAGAGAGAGAGATGGGACGAGTAGGCGAGAGAAAGAGAGAGAGAGAGAGAGAGAGAGAGCGGAAGAAAACAAGAGAAAGAGAGAGAGAGAGGAAAGATTGAACTGAATTTGATGTCTTTACAAAGCTTTTATGAATTCACTTCGTCCATCTGTCTGTCTGATACAATTTGCGCATATATTTTTTCTCCCACTTCCCATTCTCAGATAAAGTTGAAATTTTGCACAATTATTCATAGTCCATGACAATACATGAATCAATAAAAGAAATTAACTAGTTTTTAAATCAATTAGTGGTAATTACTTATTTTTGTTTAGTATAGAAAACGGGAGATAAACCTTCCAATATATAGAGATATAGGGATATGGCAGTGACTTTGTGGTTCCTCCCTTATATAAGCTTTGTTTTTTTAAAACAATTATATATATATATATTGCTTTTGTTTTAAAAATCTATTTTATTGACCATCTAGATCAGCGGTTCTCAACCTTTTAAGCTTAGCAACCCCTTTTTACAATCCCTAACTCTGCCTCCCCCCCCCCCCCCCTTTAATTACTTTCTAAGACTTTATAAAAGTCCCACGTCAGTTCGCGCTGTCGTGTGCAAGAAGGGCTTGCAAACAAAAGACGACAACTCGGGGGGGCGCTGGAGAGCAGAAGTGGAAGTGTGGGGCACACATCTATATAGTTAAATATATCTAAAGCTTGTCCATCTTGATGCGATGAGGACTACTTTTGTCATCCACAGGGCCTAACGCCCCAAACATGATGAGGTTTTGTGCCTCTTCATGTTTCTGGTGAGACCCATGTATTTAGCTGCACACTGGGCAGGTATTCCAGCTGAAGCTAACTATCTATCAAATGTGTTAATATTTAGGCTCATATTTCTACTTCTCTACTAGCAGCTGCACGGTCCGTTGCTTTGAGTTGTAAAGACCTTCTTACACTTATCAATTCTATACATCATGAATGATAGGTCTTTGCCGTTTTGAATAATGACACTTTATTTATTTCGGTTACAAAGAGTTAGTGAAAAAAAAAAAAAGGTCGAGACACAGAAAATTGCCTGTAGGACTGGGAAAAGTTAATGTCTGGGTTTTTCAGATTTTCTTGTATCTCACTTTGTTTTAGGGACAGAAGAAAAATCAATTTCTGCACTCTGAAAACGTAAGTGAAAGAAAGAAAGACTAGAAGATAGAATGGGCCGATGTATGAGAGAGGGGGGGGGGGGTGAACATGGTTTTAAATATAGGAATTCAATAATAGATTAACAAAAGTAGACTCGATTTTCCTGCTCATCTTGAAGTATAATATTAATAGCAATTAATTTGAGTCGTAAATGAAAGTCTATCATTAAAATATGTAACTGATAAACTAGTATCATATTCCTAACCTAGATATTAACAGAAGTCTGTACACACCCAGATGATCACAGGAATATATATTCCTGTGGTTAAAATAAATTATTTATTATCGCTTTTTCCAAACAGGCAAAGAGCTACGAGACGAGGGCATTGAGTAAATTTACAATTCAAACAAACAGACTCGTTTTCTTTAGCTGTTAAGATTCAAATCATAAAATTATATTTTATTTCAGAAATGGCGTTTTCTATCTTATCTTATCTTATATAATACAGATGTTACTTCCAAAAATATGATTACGTCCTACGCGTCATGCATTTATTTATGCATATTAACCAATGACCTAAATTCTGCTAAGCCACTGGTTTCCTGGCTAGCTCAGACAACCCATTCCATGCTCTAATAGCACTAGGGAAGAAGGAGCATTTGTACAAATTTGTCCTAGTATATGGAACGAGGAATGTGCCTTTATGTCCTCTAATGTGGAGCCACCCCCTAATTTACGTGCAGTAAGTCATTGTTTCTGTAGCCTATGCTTCTTTATCTCTTTACTAATTTTTTTTTTTTTACAATTGCAAAGCTTCTATCAACTCACGCTGTCTATCTGTCTGTCTGTAACTCTGGTAAAATGTGTGTACACGTTATTTCTTCCACACCCATTCTCGGATCAAGTTGAAACACAATTATTTGTTGTACGTAACAAAACACGTATCAATGAGAAAAAAAACAACAATTAGCTAATTGATTATTGGTGATAAATTATTTTGTTTGGTATCCAAGGGAAATAAATATTAATATTATTTTATGAACTTTATGTGCTATGTTGCTGTATATGTGAAGTTATTCCCCATATTATAATTTGTAGAAGTTGTTTCTCCCACTTCCCATTCTCGGATCAAGTTGAAATTTCCTATAATTATGAATATTTGGTGAATGTACATGAATCAATCACAAAGATAACCAAAATAGTTAATCAATTAGTGGTAATTTAATTATTTTTTTAATATAGAAAAAAGTGAGCTTATGTAAGCTGTATTGAGATATATGTCAGGGATTTTGCGGATCTTCCACTTAGATAAGTTTTTATTATACTTTCTTGGTTTTTTCTCTTTCATTATAATACACTCTCCTTTATGTATGTTTTTTTCTGTTTCTCTCTTTCTCTTAGTTCTTACAGTCCCTATCTGTTTCTTTCTCTCTTACTCTGTCTACTGTCTGTTGTTTTTTTTCTGTCTCAGTTTCTTAGTTTCTTTGACAAGCTCGTCACTCAGTTCTATCTGTAGCTCTCTGCTTATCTCTCCATTTTATCTGTAGTTTTCTTTCGATCTCTGTCTCTCTGTCTCTCTGTCTCTTTGTCACTTACTGCCCCTTTTTTTTTTCTCTTTTGCTTTTTTCATTCATCTTTCTTCTGGCTATTTCTTTTTTTTTTTTTCTACTTTCCAGCCCATCTTTTCTCTGTTTTCATCTCTTTTCGTGCCTCTTACACATAACTATACATACACAGAGAGAGAGAGAGAGAGAGAGAGAGAGAGAGAGAGCTAATGTCGAGCATGAAGTATCACATCTGAATGAAAAAAGAGACAGACGTACTAACTCTGGCTACGTGTTATAGTCGGGTGGGAAAGGCAGCAGAATTTTCTTCGGGGATGCTTTTATCAAAATTAAAAACAAACATTTGGAAGACGCATCAGATAATTGAGGTCATTGGAAGGTCATGACCTTGCCTACTAGTTACGTCGCCGACTTCTGCTAAGTGGGTAGACGATCTTATGCCATACGTTTAATGAGTATTAGTTTGTTTGCTTCCGGGTGGCATTAATTTATGTAGTTTTGAAAAGGAAAGGTCCTTGACCTTAACCCAACACTTGGTACAAAAAATCAACCGGAACCAATATGTGCATCTTTACATCGTCTAATTATGGTATGGTCTAATCATCCAATGCAAGCTTTATATCTCTGGAATCAGTTGACATAAGGCTGTAAAGATATCAATGAGATAAAATAGATTTCAATCTTGAAATTTTACTAGTTTTAATTGTTTTCTTTTCAAATATAACGTATACCGCTATACTATATCATTTGCAATCACTAAATAATTTCTTTCTGAATAAATTTGTTTTGGTCAACTAAATGTGGTTAGATGCTTACGGAAAGAGTTGTAAAATATATTTCATAATATAATGACCAAGTAATGATTATTTAATTTATTTAATATCCCACTTTTTTTTTATGTATAAATTTTATAAGGTGACTACTTAAAAAAAAACTTGAATAATTTTGCATGAAATACAACTGTCTAGTGCATTTTCTGCGGTCTTCGATCCCTGGCGACTCCCATGTTGGGAAGTTGTTGGGTAGGCACAGATTACTGAGACTTAGGTCCTCCCGCGCCGTTCGGCGCATTGTCAACAAGCTGTCTTTACAAAGATCTGTGACTAGCAATGTTTGGGGCCTCCTCCCACCTGGTGTCCACTGCTCTAAGGTACTCCATAAAAGTGTGGCGCCAAGTTATAGGAGGACGTCCCTGTTTGCGCTTTCCTTGTATTGGCGTCCCTGTCATTGCAACTCTTGGTATGCGTAGTTCATTTTGTCAGAGAACATGTCCCGCAAACCTGATGCGTATATGTGGTCGAGTCCCAGTTCGACACAGGAATTTTTTGTTTGATACCAGATCTCTATGAATGACTCCTAAAATGTATGTGACACCATAAGTTTTGATATGAGCTTCACATTAAATAAACACATAAAAAGTCCAATATTATTAACAAATAAAATGTACCTATCTGCCGCTTTCGCAATGAACAAGTATTCGATGTCGTTATATAAATACAAAATACCAAGTATGTTAAAAGAGGTAAAGGGATTTTAAATATTTTCTCAACTCAGTTCATCTAGTTCAGCGGTTCTCAACCTTTTAAGCTCGCGGCCCCTTTTTACAATCCCCCACTCTACCGTGACCCCCCCCCCCCCCCCATTCCGCTAACACATACAGCAATAGAAGAATATACAAAACAATCCATTTTTTCGATGGTCTTTGACGACCCCTAGCAAATCGTCAATCGACTCCGTAGGGGGTCGCGACCCAGAGGTTGAGAACCCCTGATCTAGTTGTTCTCGTCCTTCAATCGGCACATTGCATTCATTAGCCGTCCCCCACCCCATTCTCTTATATCGAGACTAATCGTCCTAGTAGGCCTGAATACGTGGCAACAAGCTATTGGTCTCCCCTGACCATAAGTTGTCACATGACATGTCTTGTTTTTAGGCCTACTTTGACTATTGGTCTCTCTTACATACACGACACACACAATCCTTTCCTCTAAAAATAACAACCTGGTCATTGTACATACTTTAGATCAGTCAATACCCTCTCTCTTTCTCTCTCTCTCTCTCTCCCTCCTCTCTCTCTCTCTCTCTCTCACACACACACATACACCAATATATATGAGTAATGTTTTCAAACTTGCTGCGGTTGGAAACAATGTTCTCAGCGGCCACATCCTTCTTGTTGAACTGTTGCTCAGATGAGACTTTATTTGAGCTCACATTTCCTAATTAGAGCTAGAGATTAGGTGGGGGGGGGGGGGGGGGGAAAGCATTGGTTGTGTCCCGTTTATAGACTCTGTACTTGTCTCCCTTTATTTTGGTCTCTTCTTTATTTCCTTTTCCACTAACATTTTCTTCTTCTTCTTTTTAAAGAAAGAAATCTGCATTGCACTTTTATGATCTGAGGTATAAAATAACCGCATCCTACAATTTGAAGCTCACTGAGCTAATGATAGAATTATACAAAAAGAGCTTACAATTGAATCTCTCTTACCATATAAGCCTCGAGAGATGATCTTTTCAATTTTCTAAACAGGCCGATCCTTCATTAACAGCTGCTGTCCCATGTTGGGCATCGGTAATTACCGAGCTCTGTTGCACTTTCACCCTTCATTCTACTTCTGTTGTGTATGCCATCTGCAGTTCGGGAACCTTCTTTTAAGCTCACTTTCCATGTGGATCTATCCAGTGCCACTTTTTCCAACTTTGTCGATTGTGAAGTGCTTGTTGTCGCGTTTGCATACATCCGTATACCCTAAAAGTGGACGACCAGCGGCTCTCCTGCTTTCGATTAGATCACCATACAGAATGTCTTGAGGAAGTTGACCTTGTGGCCTTCTGAGAACATGCCCTAACCAGCTTATCGCAGACATAAATATATATATCTATATATCTATATATCTATCTATATATATCTATCTATATATCTATATATCTATCTATATATCTATCTATATATCTATATATCTATCTATATATATCTATCTATATCTATCTATATATCTATATATCTATCTATATCTATCTATCTATATATATATATTATACTAGCCGGATGCACGGCCTTTGGCCCTTAGTTTGGGTATTACTGATCTACTGGATTAAATTTAGATCTATGTCAAACCTGGAGAAAGTTCCCTTAACATTTTAAAAATATTTTGCCACGAAAATGAAAGTAGAGTCTGAAAATGGGTTTACCAGTTTAGACGACATTGGTACATCAAATATTAAAATACTGTGAAAATGGGTTTACCCAATTAGAGAAAAAGTCTCGTTCTTTTATTGAGAAAAATTTAAATATCTTTTTTTTTTTTTTTAAAATTCTTAGGGCCTTTCGTTTGTGGGTGAGCCATTAGACATACACTACGGTCTGCGCCATGATCTAAGAAATATTTAAGCTAAGTTTTATCAAGATTAGACAAGTGGTTTTGATTTCTATGAGAGACAAAATATACTTTAAAAAATCTACTTTATGTATATTAGAAATGCCTATGAATTGGAGACTTGGTCGCGAAAAATATTTCACCATTGGAGATTTTCATAAATGGTGGGATAGTTTAAATAGCGAGATTTTTGGTGTATCCGGTGTACAAAATAAAGGAAGTGTTGAAAAGCTTTTTTTTTTTATTTTTTACAAAATTCTATAATTCTTGTAGCTTGCTTTTTAACAATGCAAAATCATTTTTTTACGCTCTTCTGATTGCAACCTTTATTTAGTTAGCAATTTTAAATTTCAATTTAGCTTCTTGACATTGTTTAGTTTATCGAAAAATGCCCAAATAAAATTCATTTTTATCTATCTAGTTCAGGCTAACAATTCGTTGATTGGTTTCACTCTTCCAAAAAAAAATCATCCCGTTCATCAAATCTCCAAATAAACAACAAATTATCCGTATCAACTTATTAGAGTCTTGTTGAGATTCGTCTCACGTATCAATGTTTCAGATCACCAGGCTTATAATTTACAAATCTGAAACTCAATTATTTTAATTAGGTTTATGATCTTCCTGTCATTCTTTCAGTGGACACAAAGTTGTACTTATCTTCAACAAATTCTGTGCCGACATTCTCAATTGCTGGTTATCACAAATCTTCATTTATTTCAAAATCCACTTAGTTCCTTGTCTTCACTCTTGTAAATTCAAAGTTGTTTTTAATTGTAGTTATTTGATTTTATTTGTATTTATGTTTAATCAGAATGGTAATACTAGTCTATTTGTTTCGCTATGTCAAATTTTATTTTATTCAAAATTAAAATTTCAAATGCTTTTTAGAAATGTTGATGATTATTTCTACATTGTAATTTCTTTAAATGTTTTTGAGGCGGTTATCTAGAGTAAAGTCAACTAAAGTTTCTCTTTTAGAACTTGAGATCTATAGAGCAGTTGATGTAGAGGCTTTACCATTCAGCCATCGCGCCCCACTGAGGTACGTACGTATAGAATGAAAACAGCTTGTAGGCTTATTCTAATCCTTTTATTATTGACTGAAGACCTACATCTATACGCGAATACACGCATTATTTAATTGACAAAATTTAACCACAGCGTGATTAAAGGACGTGTATTGGCGATGGTTCCTGCTAAGGAACAGTGTCCACGCTGTGTCCGCTGTTATATATACGGACACTTGATGGCTAATTAGGTACAAAGAAGAGTTAGCTATCTAATAAATCTAATTTGACATAGCGAAACAAATAGACTAGTACTATCATTCTGATTAAATATAAATGCAAATAAAATCAAATAACTACAATTAAAAACAACTTTGAATTTACAAGAGTGAAGACAAGTACCCACCTAACGAAATTTGTCATTTGTGGAATTTGAAGTTAATGTACCACGAGTATTGCATAGAGATATTCTTTGATGACTATACCATACCTCGACCTCGACCTCGACTGTCTGTGTTTAGAAGAAATTTGCTTAGCGAAGAGAGTCAAGCAGATACACAGTGGCGTAGCTAGGAATTTAGGAGCCGAGGGGGGGCTTGGCTTCTTTAGGTGCTCCTGTATTTTTACATTCGACATCAGGACATGGGATAATGTAATATACAAGTCTGATGTGTGGAATACATGCTGCTGGGTTACTAACATATTTGACTAAGTGAATAGCTAGATTATATGGCAGTGGCTTAGAGTTTAATGTAAAAAAAAAATTCTGACGCTAATTTGCGGGCCACTCTCAAGTAGGGGGCCCGAGGGACTTTCAAATATGGACACCCCCTTCCCACTCCCTCAGCTACGCCACTGCTGCTACATGATGTACGCGTTAAGGTCGCAAGAGAAGTGTAATCAAGAAGTTTATAGGAGACGATCTTATTTCGGGATCCAAAAAATCGTTCATTTAGTCCATATATCTCAATCTTTACAATAAGTTTACTTTCGTGAATTCATTATTGAATTTTATAGTGTATTATTGCTTAAAATATAGTGTGTTTTCGAACTCTTCATGATTTTTAAATAAAATAAATATATTTTATTTTGTTAAAAGTAATTTTGTTCTTTTCTGCACCGTAGCAACGAAATTCGACAGATAATTGCGTCATCAGATTTAGCTGCTGAAAATACGACAGAAAGTTCAAAGACGTAATCATAGACTCATAGACTTATATACATTGTATCTAAGCTGGACATGGAGGTATTTTACTATAAAGTGTCGTGAAATTTTTTTAAAAGTTTATCAAGGCGTTGTTTTGTAAAGTAGGTATAAGAAGTAACGTTTTTTTTTTTTCAACCCTAACCTATGTAAAATATAATTTAATGTTTAGATCTAGATCATAAAAAATAAGAGTAGCCCTACTCTCGTCTCATAATTATTATTTTGCAATTTTTAGATACATAATCTAGAAAGATCTAGGTAATCAATCTATTTAAATTTACATAAGATGATTAAAATCAACAGACATGAATTATTTCGATCTAGGATTTTTGAAATATCTCAATGGAAACTAACAGGAAATGGCTTTGTTTCATATATTAGCGTGTGTATATAGTTCTGCGATTAATAGCCCATTGTAAAGAAAATCCGAGAAATGATTTTGCATTATTTCTAAACTTTGAAAACTAAGATCATTACTTTTCTAAGACAGAAAAGATTGATTGGGGCGACTTCTCATAGATAGCTTGTAAAAGAGTTACGTTCCCACAAATCTATATATAGGTCTGTGAATCGATGAATCGCGGATAAGAATGTGTTTCCGGTTTCCAGTCTAGATATAATATATAAGTCTATGGACATACTATTCAAAATCCTTGGAACAGAAAGTTGAACCAACAGTTTAATGTTTTAAAAAAAACTATATATTGATTAAGTTTTTCAATCTTCCTAGAATAATTTGAACATACCGAGCGTGTGGGCTAGTGTAGTGTATAGTGTATGTGTGTTATTATGGAACGATTAGGAATTAGTTATTTGTTTCATAGAAATAGAAAGTTTTGACTCTTAGAGACAATGACGCTACTAATAAAAACTAGACTAGGATTTGAGAAAGAATAACGGAACGTAAACAGACTCATTATGACGGCTTTAGAGCAAGGTAGGTTTTATGAACGTAGAGATTTTGCTTGACGACATTCGACGAATCCCTTCTTTATTATTTAACTTCTGGCTCAACATTCACTATCAGCGGCGACTCACTTATATTGTTGGCCTTTCGCCTTTGTTATTTCACTTCATTAATTTAGTGTTTTACGCTCTTCTGATTGCACCATTTCTTTGGAGACCTCCGTTTGACTTATCTGCATAAGATACAACGCGCATGCGCCAAGCAGTGTGCATCAGAGACTGAAAGTTGATGCTGGAGAGTGAAGACCTACTTGAGAAGCGGAAGGACATGAAGTGACGTGTTGAAAAATCATTGCGCCAGATAAAGTGCTTTTTCCTGCCAGAGCAGTCCTGAATGTTTTACCTATTGTGTTTGTCAGTAAACAGTGTCTCGGTAAGATTCCACAGACATCACACCAGCATCAACCCAGACAACAGGCGAACATGGGGCACGATGTAGACATCACAGATTAGTGAATAAACCCGGAGATCTGGTTCATGTAATTAAACTTTTCTAGAGCAGTCCACAACACATTCGTAGAAAACTAATAAACAACTTCTTCAGACGAAGCCTAGAGCACCTTTCAATGAGAAGATGTAAATAACATTCCAATGAGATTAATGATACGTATGGACTCTGTCTATTCTTAACCTTCCTTGCCGCAATATAAAGAAAATGTGACATGTATTATAACAAATAATTTCTCCTATTATAAAGTAATAATGGGATAAGGGATAATGGCCTATCGATCTGTAGCTTTGCCGGAGATTGCGGTTGACATTATGATTGTCTATACATATATGTCTAGCGTTTGTATTTGAGTTCGTCATTATTCCACGAACCCACTTTTGAAGTCCCAGTTTTATAAAGGGTCGAACCTACTAGTGTAACTAGGTGGATAAAAACTGGATATGGATTTCAAAAACGACTGGAACGATTTTCCTGGCTGTCCTTTCTCTTTTTACGTTTGAACACATTTTGCGTGATTTTTAAATACATCTTAATATCGATTTGCTATTATTTCAATACACATGAACACTATGTTGCTTTAAGGCTTTGCTTTTTAATCATTACTTCCCTTTGGTTTTATTTTCATTAGTCATTATACGTTTGGTCTATATAATTCCTCTATTTCTTGGACTACTAGACAATCATCTTATAAGCACTCAATGTGTCTATTGTAAGTGTCACAGTCTCTGCTGACATTGCCTGTTAATATGTTCACCTCCGGTCATGAAACTCCTGATAGAGAAACAGGAAGTAAGAATGACTAAGTTGACTTTTAGTCAGTAGTGTCTTTAGGTCCGTTGCGGACAGTAGTAACCTTAAGAATCGACTAGAGTGGTCGCTTAGGGAGTCGAGTAGTAACTTTGAGTTGAATAGAGTCGTCTCTGAGATTTGAGACAGTATACGTATTTCTAATAGTTGTTTTCTGTACTTAGCGTTAAAAACGTAGTTTGAAGTTTATTGTTACCTGCTGTGATGAGCACGTGATTAAATAAGTAATGTTATATATTTATCTATTCCTGAGGACTTAGTTTATTGGATATATTTGATACTGCTGTTATGCGGATGTAGTTATATTGCAACTGGATATTTTGTTGTAATAACTAGAAGTGCAGCACATTATTATTATTGAATAAACCTTATATAATGTCTGCTCAAGATCGACTTTGTATACTGTTTTGGCTTGTTATGTGCTAAATGGTCACACGAACCCAGCATTCTACAGCATTACACATTCAGCATGTTACAGTAAGTGGGTATGATCGGTTCTTTGATCTTATACGCTTATTTTTTCAATTAACATTCAAAATAGCTTTTCGGGGCACCACTGTTCAATCTCTTACGCCATCATTCTTATTTTCTTTTTTGAGGTTGAAAAATATGCATCTATTTAATCTACTTTTATGGCTACTTAAATGACATAGAAATTTAGATCTGACTTAAAAATATTGAAACTTGCAGATTACTAAAATAACCCAAACTGTCTCTACATTTTTACTTTTCTTTATAATCTAACACTTGATTTAAACAAAATGTATGTTTTTAAATACACGATAAAATATGAGGAATTTGTAAAATTTAACTTGCATATAGATCTATTATATTAATAAACAAAATCATTCAACGGACAGCTAATAGCTTTGTTACAACTGTTGTTATTGATTGATGTGAATTGTTGTTTGAACACAAAGATGTGTTAGTCTGTTCTAATATTTTGATTTAGTATAAATGTCACGAGTATAAAGTTGAGAAATTATTTGTTGCAGGTCAAGATCATCCATTCCAAAAATTCAACAGATTTTTTAACATTACAAAAGAAAAAGGAGAATTTAAAAAAAAAGGTTAAAGCAGCAGCAAGCGAACAGATTTAGAAACGAACACCTGCTCATAAAATATAACGCAACAACAATCAATGCTCTGCACTTTTTGTATATTTTATCTGATAAAAAATTATCCTTAGGATATATTGTAAGTCAAAGTAATGAAAAATGGATTCTGAATAATTCATATATGATAAAGTCTACAAGAGTGGAAATTGATCACCGGTGGACGGGTATTACGAAAGAGGTTCTTACGATTTTCTAAACATTGGACAGTTATTGTATATCTTTGTGAGACTCACAGTGAGTCTCAAGATTTGAAGCTAGAAGAGTGGCCAGGGTGAAAGAGCGCCGAACAAACAAAAAGCTGAGAGAAGAAGCAGGCTTGTCTGCAAATGACCTAACTCACCCATGCCTCGTATATATGCAGGCTTTTTAAAGCGAGGATTGTCTTTGTCTATAGGAAATGAGAAATGTGCTCATCTTCGATCACGAAGGAGACGCTATATCTTTGTGAATAAAAAAACAACAACTAATTGGCCAGACATTGAAAACTCTGGTTTTTTATCTTTCTAATTTTTCAAAATATATCTTAAAATAAAAGCGAATATCTAGAAATTGACATTTAGGTATCTCTTTGTGAAAAAAAGAAAGAATTACTCATTGGCCACACAATGAAAACTCTGTTTTTACTGTCATAATTTTTCAAAATATAGTCACCTGACAATTTAATTTGACTCAAGTCTTATTTTCAAAACGCATTCAACGGGAATTCCCGCAATCGACTCAATGTTTCTTTGCCTTCAGTAAAGAGATGGATGAATAAATAAATGTACATGACATTTTGAGAACCGTCTTATGGGAGTAGAAATCATGTTAATAGAAGAAGTTGATTGTGCCAAGCTCACTAGAAAGAAACCTAGCAATAATGAAGCATTACAAGTAATCAAAGGAATGAGAAATTACAAATCATCATCACCTCCATGAGGAGAGAATTGATTTTAAAAAAGTTTGTTTTTTTCTGTTTGCTTGTTCTTTCTGTGCTTTGTCATCGGGAATGCTTTGACTATTCAAGTTGGGTTAGGAAATTATTTGCAGCAGCGAACACTGTGTTAGCCAAGGCGGAGACAGGAAACATTGTAGAAGCAATAAACAAATGTATACAACATAACCGAAAGGCTGGTGTGCTAAAAAATCAATAGACACTTTTCTTTCTTTTAGTGTTTGATAAAAAGTATATGAATAAAAAAATATTTAAACAAAATACAGGAAATTAATAAATAGAAAGATATTTTTTTTGGTGAAACAGAAAAATGGCGACATGTATTTCTAAGGCTTCACGGAATATCATGAAGGTAAAAAGTATTAAAGACATTGGTTTAAAAACAAAAAGTATACTATATATGTTGAAAAATGTCATTATGTCTTGTCACAATCATCAATAGTGGATGTCAGATGTCACAGTTCTATACAGATGCTATGATAGATGTCACGTTGAAGATTATCTTGATCTATATCACACTATCAATGAGCGTGATTGCCGAGGATCTTGAAATCGTCTTTTAATAAGTTGATTGTATAGAAGTAGCTAGATCTAGTTGATAATACGATCATTCAGAAAGTTGACAATCACTAAATTGATCTAAGTATGTTACTATATTCAATGAAGAAACTTCTCTTCGTCTAAAACAATTACTTTAATTCAGAACTTGAAAAAGCTATTCACAAATAATTACAATGGTTAAATGTACTTGAATAAAATGATAGATCTACACAATAATATAATTGAGTTCTAATACAAAACTCTAGTACATGTTCTCACTTCCATGTTCCATACAAGACTGACCAAAAATCTAGACCCTTTCCCCGGGTATAGCGTTGTCACGTGTCTAACGCACCTCGTTGCAATGCCAACCAATGAGTGCAGCTCAATTTACAATAATTAATATTTCAAAACCAATCTCATCCATAGCTCTCCGCGTGAAGGAATTTCCTGAGGTCACTGACGAGCTAATTATATTACTGTGTACGTGACATGTCTATATACATTTCTAATATAAGTTGACATGATATATATATATCTAATCTCTCTCTAATCTATCTATCTATCTATCTATCTATCTATCTATCTATCTATCTATCTATCTATCTATCTATCTATCTATCTATCTATCTATCTATCTATCTATCTATCTATCTATCTATATCTATCTATCTATCTATCTATCTATCTATCTATCTCTATCTATCTATCTATCTATCTATATCTCTGTCTGTCTGTCTGTCTATCTATCTATCTATCTATCTATCTGTTTGTCTGTCTGTCTGTCTGTGTCTGTCTATTTATCTATCTATCTATCTATCTATCTATCGGTTTGTCAGAAAAAAACAACAATGGAAACATTATACAGACTCGCAGATAGTGCAGAGAGACATTAATATGAAATGTAGCTTTTGATAAATTAGCCCTCATTTAAACCTAACTTCGATGTGGGTCTATCTTGTGACATATCCTAAACCTATCTTATAAGTATGAGTATAAGTATACGCGGCAAGTAAAGTGGCAGTGGTCTCAATTTCCTTAGAAGATTTCACCGTTGTAACTCTGTGGACTTGAGAATTTGAGCAATTATTCTATTTAAGACCAGTTTATACAACGAGAACTAGCCCATATAAGTCAGTTTTTACAAGATTATAATCAGCTAACTTTATCCATTTGTCTTTCAGGTAAAAAGTTTGTACACGCTATTTCTCCTTTTTCCGACACCCTGTCTCGAATCAAGAGTGGTCAAGAGACTAAGTACGCTTGAACTTTGCTTGGCTACCTATGAAGGGGGCTCGAGGTTCCACACCCGTTTCGTATCTCGAACAAGGGAAAAACATCATCCTTGACTGAAGTGGTATAATCTGAATTTGTCCCGTTAATAGGTCGCCACTTTAAAGCAAGTTTGAAACAAACTATAGATAAATATACCACCTTTTATTTTCGTAAGAACTTCATTAGCAGAGTGGTTAGTATTTCGGCTTGAGGGGGCTTGAGCTTTGAGTTCGAATTCAGGTCATTTCCATTTTTATTTTATAAATGCTTTTAATAAGCGATTATGGTAACATTCAACAGATATCCATTTCTTTCTCCCTCTTCCCCCTCCCCTATTTTTCCAACTGGTCGAGTAAAATGATAGGATCATAGCGTATTGCGAAAGCTAAAAGCATAAAATAGCACTGAACAGAAACAATTGGTAAAATTATTTCTAATCGCACAAATATATTATTTATTAGATCTATTACACAGGGGAAACTGACTACCGCTCCATAGCCGGAGTTTGTTCTGCCTTAGACTTCTCTCTTTGATCCGTCCTTATAAACCTTAATGGTATCTTTCGGGATTCGGGCTATGGTTACTCTCCTCAATTATTCTATGCCGAAGTGGGAGTCGAACACTTAGTGAGGTTGTGACTGAGTGTGGCATGAGGTTTGTGGGACATGCTTTCCGACAAAATGAACTACGCATACCAAGAGTGGCGATGACATGGAGGCTTATACGAGGAAAGCGCAAACAGGGACGTCCTAGTATAACTTGGCACCACACCTTAATGGAGGACTTCAGAACAGTGGAGGAGGCTTCAGACAATGCCAGTGACAGATCTTTGTGGAGACAGCTTGCCGCCCAATGCGCCGAACGGCGAGAGAGGACCTAAGTCTAAGTCTAAGATCTATTACACATTTAATAACAAGACTGATCCAAACTAATTGATAAAATTACACTTAACCTTTTTTTTTTTTAAAGTATTTATGTTTCTCTTATTTTTTTATATGAACAAATTGTATTTTCTTCTGGGGCTTTCCAACATGCTAAATAATAACCCAACTTGTTTCTCTTAGCCGTTAGAATATCTATAGTCTTTAAATTTCTTTCTGGTCTTCCATCACATGTAACTAGACTGAGAATAATCATGTCTTCTCTCCAACGCATTGATGAAGACATTTTAAATACAAAACAATTAGATGGAAACCAATGATGAAAAGGCCTTCTGTATGTCCACGTAAGGAAAATATCAATAACTGAATATCGAGTTTAAATCAATTAGCTAATTCATTGGAAGTTTTATCGTGACAAAAAAAAAAGAAAATTAAGTTCATTTGTTTAATTAGAAAAAAAAAAGAATGATCGTGTAGAGCGCTTGCCTCTGGCGTATTCAACGTGTGTGTGTGTGAGTGTGTGTTTGTGTATATGTGTGTGGGTGTGCGTTCGTGTGCTTGTGTGTAGGCGGTATTTTTTTTTTTTGTAGTACTTTGAGGATGATTTTTTTCCAAATGAATGCTCTCGTTTCTGATGATGCTATGGCTTCTCCAAAGTCCAAACTTTTATCAGGAATATATACATGAGTCCAGTGTGTGGTGCCTAGAATATATACATGAGACCAGTGTGTGATGCCCAGAATATATACATGAGACCAGTGTGCGATGCCCAGAATAAATGCAATAGACCAGTGTGTGTTGTCCAGAATATATACATGGGACCAGTATGTGATGCCCAAGAAATACAGAAAATAGAAATGTTAGCACTGATCAATTGAATTTCTACTTTAAGGGTTGCAGTTATAAGATGTTGAAGGGAGAGAATTCGAAGGTGCTAACTTTATAATATCACGAAAAAAAAATATCATCCACCAATCAAAATCTTTATCTTTAGTGTAGACGAATAAACTATCGCGTTCGTCCTAACCTAAAAATAACTTTACATATAATTAATATGATCAAAACCTAATTAATCCTCATTAGATTGAGTGTGTAATTCAGGCTGATCGCCATAGTTCATTATTTTGGTATTATGTCTTAGTAATATTACATTGGTCCGAAAAGAAAGTTACCATATCATGTTACTAGAATGGGTGCACGTTTGCCATGGGCGTAGCCAGGAGTTTTATGCCTTCCGTTATATATGTATTTTTTTTTCGGTGATGTCCAAAACGTAATAGTCTAAGAGTCTTCAAACAATAAGAAGTGCTGGTCACATGTCAAAATCTTCTGTTCACTGCTCTGTATCAATGGTGCCAAGCGACAGGTAGGACCAGAGGAGTTGTGAGGGCGGGGCAAGGGGTCACGATACCTAGGGCGCCACCCTCTTAGTTGGGGGGGGGGGGCGCCACACGCAGCTTATATTTCTATGCGATGTTCATGGAAAATGGGGGGGGGAGGGCAATAATGTACCTTGTCCCGGGCGACCTTTTTTCTCACTAGGCCTCTGGGTAGGACAAGAGATGTTAGAAAAGTGTATATGGTGACTGTAGTTAGCTTTAGAGACATGGACAAAAAAAGGCTAAATATGGAATTGTTTTGGGATAGTGAGGAGGGTTGTTGAATCCCAACCCCCACGGTGACCACGATAAAATGTGATCTATGGCATTTTACGTCTCGAGGAATGATCTTTTCCCTTTGCAACTTCTTGTGTGACTCAAGAGGCCAATCCTTGATACACAGCTGCGGTCACAGGTTGGGCATATGTAATCACCAGGCGCCGTTGCAGTTTCACCCTTCTTTCTGCTTCTGTTGTGTATGGCATCTGCAATCCGTGGCCCTTCCTTTATGCTCTCACTCCATGTGGCTATATCTACAGCTAGTTTTTCCCAGCTGCTAGTGTCGATTTTTAAGAGCGGGGCGAGAAGTGAAAATACCATGGTATGATACAGTTATTGCATAATTTTAAAATAGTACTTTTTTTTATTTCCTTTATTGGACTTTGTTGTTACTTATTTTTTTTATGGTTAGAAGACTGCAGAGAGAGAGAGAGAGAGAGAGAGAGAGAGAGAGAGAGAATTTAGCCAACAGATAGGTGATCTTATAGGTTGATACCAAAGAGCCTGTGAACTGTCTGTTCAACGTATTCGTGGAGAAGATGAAAAAACAACAATAACAGATTGCGGTTAATGCCCCTGAGCACATTAAAACACGTCAAAAACAGATGATTTGACTTTGTAATCTCCCTTTAGTTGATGACCACTTGGCGCTGAAGGAAGACAAAGAGCCGTGAACAAGATAGGAAACCAGAGTGAATCCTTTTTTACAGATACACAATTAATCCTATCTTATAAATATGACGTCACTTAGAAATGGTAGACGATTACGTCCTACGCGTCGTGCATCTAGTCATGCATGCATATCTGATTAATGACAGAAGGGATTTTTATTTTTTATTATTTTATATATATATATTTTTATTATATATATATATATATACATATATATACATATATATATATATATATATAAAGTGTTTAAAACTAAGTGCTGGTACTCAGTGATGGATTGCCCAACTTATATCTACTAATAAACTGATAATAAACGTTAAAATACAAGAAAAGTAAAAATAATTTTTTCTCCACATTGAAAAAGGTGCCAATAAGCCAGATGGAGATAGAGAAATTGTGATTGAGAGAGACGGAGAACAAGAGAGAGAGAGAGAGAGCTAGAGAGAGAAGAGATAGAGAAAACGAGAGAGAGAGAGAAAGAGATATAGAATATGGAAGATTAAGAGAGAGAGAGAGAGAGAGAGAGAATAAGAGAACCAGAGAGAGGGAGAGAGAAAGAGATATAGAATATGGAAGATTAAGAGAGAGAGAGAATACGAGAACTAGAGACAGGGAGAGAGAGAGAGAGAGAGAGATTGGAAAACATTAAAGAATTGACAGGCCTGTCAGGAAATGAAATTCTATCCAAGGCAAAAGACAGAGAGGAATGGAGGAAATTCCACAGATCTTGCATGGTGCCCCCCCCCCCCGCCCCCAACGATTCCCGAGACTAAGGATGAAAATGATTGTTTCATTAGAATTATTAAAGGATATAGAGATATGACAATCATCCTCCGGAGTTAGAGGTTACAACTCTGGGGTCCTAATAAGCATACATATAAACATCACGTGATAAAGTTTGTCTTTTTTTTATCCACGTGTTCCGAAACCTACTCCATTCAGCTGATCTTTAGCGGGACGTTAAAACAAGAGATTACTGTTATTACTGGGCCTGCAAACAGGCTATAACCAAGTTAATGTGCGGCCATGAAAATACATCTCTGGCACTAGATTATCCAAAATTCTAAAAGCGAACCCTAGGGCTCCCAAGGGGCGCGCACTAGATATACAAAAGGTGCCAAGGTCTGGGTAATGTAGATCACAATGATGAATTAAAAGAGGCCGTAAAAATGAAGCTATTAAAACAAATTTAGATTGGACCTGTCAATCACCTAACAACGACATGGGGCCTAATAAAAGTATTTCTATGTGCTTCTCTTTTAGAGACTTTAATGTGAATTTTAAAAAATACATTAAGATGATTTTTCTGTTCATCCAGGATTGTCTTACATAATACATACTACAGATATTTTCCCCAGGAAATAAGTCATGTGATTTTATGGGCTGTGCAGCTACAGCCTTTGTTTTCGATTCCTCTCTTATGACCTCGAGCCTGTGTTTAAATTAAAACCATTCACTTTGCGGTATTCCCAATTAACCATTTCAACAATGCAGTTCTTTAACTTCTAGGCTTAATTTTTGGAAGTGGTGGCCAGGGGCGTCGTGGGGGGGGGGGCAAAGGCGGCACGATGCCCCGGGCCACGATCAGGGGGTAGCCACACGCAGGCTATATATTTCTATGTGATGTTCATGGAAAATGGTGGTGGTGTTGGGGGGCACCAATAATGTACCTTGCATCGGGCTCACGTTTTGCGCACAGGTGGTGGCTGACTAATAAAGCGCGTGACAAGATAGCGAATCTGTTTTTTTTTTTTATTTAACATTCAGTAATATTGATAACATTGACATTTTTTTACTATTTTTTTTTTCCAAAAATATTTTTTTTCGAAGATGCCATCTGGTTCCACGATAACAGGCTGTATAAAAGATCGTATAAAGAATTAAATAATGTAATTAAAAGCGTTCAAAGATGTCTTGCATATTTATCTGAAAACTTTATATCAGATTGTTTCTATTAACGATTGTATGCCAGGGGAACAAAAGAGTTTTTGTACCTGTTTGTCTTTGCTATCGGTGTCTTGTATCTCTTTTGTGATGGTAAAACGTTTACACCATCAGTTGATTCATACGGTCATACCACCATACATACTATAATTATTACCATCATTCATACCAACAATCTTACCATTATTCATACCACCATTCATATTCCCACAATACCACAATTCATGAAGTCATACATAAGTTTTAGTGGTGTTAGGAACATATGTCTTATCAATTATCTTTTCCCAATTAAAATAACTTTTTAAAATTACCATTAAAATCGTAATGAATTAAAGTTTTTATTAACAAACAGAAATATATCTTCACATCGTCTAAAATATCTGAAATTTACAAGCCACGCTTTTATTTCAAATTAGACCCAATTTTTTTGCTCTTTATTATGTTCCTGTTTACTGCTATATGATAAACATAAAGTCAACAACTTATTATAACAAGGACTAGCTCATCATCGTACACAGCTATTCCATAACTCTCGGCAGGTAGTCCTGAGTCAAACAAATAATAAATCTTTGCTAATGAACCAGCCGTTCGGTGCAACTCTTACAGTCTTGAGTAACCATTTAAAAGCTAACATAATATAATATCAAACAAGATTACAAAGCTAGTTTGTGTGTAATGATGGAAACACAAACTCAAAATGGCCTAGGTTCCGCACAGGCAGGTAAAAAAGCAGGTTTTAATATTTTTGGAAAGGATGTCCTTCTTGTGTCTGCCTAGATATCTCATTCATTCCCAATATATACATACTGCTTGTTAATTGTGGATTTAAATTAGATTCGACTTATATACATACTAAATAGATTTTTTTTCTTTAAAACAAAAATAAACATTTTGCTTAAAATCTAAGTAAATACTACGCCAGAATTTACTAATTTAGTAATACAATTTTTTCAAACATTTTTTTTTTACAAAGATTACAAAACCGTTAGCGTAAATGTGTTACAAGTATGATGAAAATAAGCTACCTCCCTTACTAAATAGTCTCACATGATGTATCTCTTACTAGTTACTATTATAATATCTCTAAAAATTGTGTGTTTTTATGGAAAAAAAATGCTTGCATAATTGACTATAGAAATTAAACTTTTCGCTTTCAGAAAAGAAAAAGTAGCCGTAGCATCAGAACTTTGAAAACTCTAAAATATCATGATATTGGATTTTCAATATTTTTCTACTTTTTAAGATCTATAGGACGGACAGACAGACTAGACCAAACTAATGGCGGCTATTCCTATTTTCGTGGGCCGTTAAAAATATAGTCTATTCCGTCAATTCCGGTTAATTGAACGACTTCTGGACACGATTATTTTGGTCCTAGTAACCGGGTTATCCGATTACACCAATCTCCGCACATCATAAGAATGTTTCGATACTTTAGGGTATTAGGGTACAGTCTCAATAAAGCAGCTGGTCCAACTACACGGCCGTCCAGTTAACCAGATTGGGCTGTATTTCACTTTCGAAATTGCCTGCTAGAACAAATCGCTATTAGAGAGTATAATTTTTTTTTTCCGGAAACGATTTTATTCAGAAATGCCTGATATTAATACATGCAGCGTGTTATTGAAATTAGGATGTGTCAAGTATTCCTGAATTAAGATTTTCATTTGAAAGTGCCCTCTTATCTTAACCCAACTCTCACTCCCAGATGATGTTACATTTGTTTCTGACAGCTAGCAATGCTTATCAACGAGGTTATTAATATTCTGTTGCTTCGGGGCTACTTAAAAATAACACTTTTATAATATTTTATATAAAAACAATTGCTGGATGTGGCAAAATATGTAGATCACAGTTAGGACAATGTAGCCACATAAAATACAGCACTCCTCTTTAATCTTTGGGCTCGAAGGCAAGTTTTACGTAACCCTTTCAGAAGTATCGATCTATGTGGGCAAATGATTTAACGTTAAACTGTTTCTATGTCTAACCAACAGCCTTTACCCCACTTGCTTTCCTCAGGATATCCTTGCACGTACATAGGGGAGTTTAAAAATACTGAAGGTTCTATTTTGTTATCTATCTATCTATCTATCTATCTATCTATCTATCTCGCTCTCTCTCTCTGTTTATATATATATATTATATGTTAATTATTTCATATCAAAAACAACAATTCATCTTTAAATATCTTATGATTTGATACTAAAGAAGAAAAATACCATTAAAAAGGGTTGTTTTTTTAAAGAAGATTCCTACTGAATTTTGTAAGAGCGATTACTTTGCTCTTATATCTAATAAATGGTTTTTTTTTTAAAGAAACATTTTTTACCTGGCCCAGTTACTCTACCTTCCAAGATAATCTTGGCGACTTCCCTTATACATCTACTTCAAGTATTTAAATTGTAGTTTGATGATAGAGCCCCAGACCTACTAACATTAAAAGACAATAGTCTGGGCTATAATACTGGATCTAATTAAAGATATATTCTCTAGTTTGGTGATATGGTTTTAATGTATATTGAAAATCGTTTAAATATTACATACATAAGACGGTGCGCAAAATATTCCTAAATGTCTATTTGTTTTTTAAACTCTTTAGTGAATATATGCGATAATTTCTTCTGACTTGTGTTCAAGATATAGATCTCCATATCAAATTTCATTCTGAGATGATCATATTTTGGGAAAAATTATTACAGTCAAACCAGAGTTTGTGTGTCCAATTAGCTAGTACTTGTTTTCCCAAAAGATATACACGAACTGTCACATTTCTAGGAAAATCATCAGAGCCGTTTTCGAGATTCGTGGCCACCAAGTTTCCAGTTTCCAAGTCGAACCCATGAAGAGTTTGCAAGCTAATAGGCGGAATTGTAAAAAAAAAGATTTAAAATATATTTTAGGATTATATAAATTTCAATTCATGGCAATACCCTTATATGCAGGATTTTCTTGATTCTAGATCTATATAGCAAAATTGACCTTTGGGCTCGAAATAGCCGAAGAGAGTTTTAAGAAGATCCCAACATTTGAATACGTGTCCACTGAAAGGTCAGTAGCTGCGCAAAGGTTGAGCCATTGAGATTAGCTTTCGGACAATCAACAGTTCAATTGAGTGATTTCTCGCCGAGAGAGAGAGAGAGAGAGAGAGAGAGAGAGAGAGAGAGAGAGAGAGAGTTGTTCACTTAAGTGTCCAGTAAACTGTGTCTCATAAAGTTATATACCTGTGTTTGCCTTTTATTATTAATATATACGCTAAAACTTGTATTTCTAATTATGCTATTACAAGCACAGATTCTTCTTCTTCTTATTTTAACCATTAGGAAAGACAAAACTCTCTAACACTGCCTGGTGCAACATGATAAGTTTAATTCACAGACCTATATATATTATATCTAAACTGGAAAACGGAAACGAATTCTTATTCGCGATTGATCAACTCACAGACCTATATATACAGATTGTTATGTATTAATCACAGAACTATATATTCACGCAGATTATTGAAATAAATCCATTTCCTGTTAGTTTCCATTGAGATAATGTTTCGAAAATCCTAGATCGAAATAATTCACGTCTATTGATTTTAGTCATCTAATGTACATTTAAATAGATGATTACCTAGATCTTTTAAGATTATGTATCTAACAATTGCAAAATAATAATTATGAGACGAGAGTGCTCTTTTTTCGATGTTCAATAAGGCCTACTAGATCTAAATCTTTATCTAATATAGGTTAGGGTTGAAAAAACAACAACTTTATCTCTTATAACTACTTTACAAAACAACGCCTTTTTCGATTTTTTAAAAAAATTTTCACGCCATTTTTTGTAGTGTTAAAATATCTCCATGTCCATTCTAGATATAATATATATAGGTCTGTGGATTAATTTTATTGTTAGCGGAATTTGATGGATATTTTTTAAATAGAATTTGGAGCTTTCTTTTTCTTTTCTTTTTCTTATTATTTGGATTCGTGGTAACGACACTGTTCAGTGGTTTATAAACTAGCAGTACACACCGGCTACGCCCGTTGCTTTGGTCCAAGGCTTTATACTGTTTATTATGGCCGGAACATCCCCAATCCTTTGTTTGTTGTTTCCAATTTTAATAAACAGGCCTCATTTGTAACGATCATAATGCGAACCCGACACGTACAGCAGAGATTGATGAATCGCCTATGCAAGTTAAATAATAAAATTGATTTAATTCCAAAAATAATAGAAGAAGAAATGGTTCATTAGCTTGTGTTTAAATCCCACAAATGACTCTAAAACCTATATAAAATGTTATAGAGGAACCATAAAAAAAAACACCAGAATCATCAAACCAGACATACACACTGTGAGTGACCTCTTCATATTAAGCGGCATTCAATCAAGTGGATTTTTATCACAGACATTGATCTATGACTACGGATACATCATCCTAGGTATATTCCCTCCACCCCCCTTTTTTCCCAACTCAGTGATCAGACACAGTGGCGTCCCACAGTTTAGCTTCTGACGGTGATTACAGAATTTCTTGGCTAGAAATAGAACTTACATTTTCTTTTAGATAACTCTTTTCCTACACTCTTTATGGTTTGAGTTCCTATTCAAAACAATAGTCAATTTTCCTTTTCAGTTAAAGAAATACACTGAACTGAATTACTCTTAATTCAATAAAAAAAAAACAAGACTTTTTTATTATTATTTTTTTTGACTTACGAATCCAGCTTTCTATTTATAATAGAAATAAAGGAAAGAAAGAATTCCCCCCACGCGACAGTATTTAGCGCTACTATTTCGGTCTCAATAAAAATATAAAATACTAGTCGACCTGCGGCGTAGCATACGCCGCTATTTTGCATAGCCGGTCTTAGGCCACTGCAACCTATGCGACCGCAGTGGGCCCCCACTTTCAAAGGATCCGCACTTTCATAGGACCTGCGCTAATTCAAGGTGTATACATTATTAAATTAAACAATTTATTAACTTAAAAGAGATTTCCCGCGCCCTCATATCGATTTACCAGGAGGTCAACAATTCTAAAAGATAGATTGAAACATTTGGTAATTCTTGCTATTGAGCGTGATCTATGTAGGAAACAGAATTCTTATTATATATGACTTCGCTATACGCAAGGCTCGTAAAGTAATTCTGTACGTAGTAAAGAATGAATAAAATGCAAAGACGAATTTATTTTCTAATACAAACTCTTAAATTTCACTTATTGTCCGTTTCCCTACCCAAACTTGTCCCCGCGAAATCCGTTTCGAATAGGGCCCCACTATGCCTTGCTATTTACTGATTGTAAAATGTTTGTTTGTAAAATGTTTTACATGTTTTGGATGTTCCTTCAGAGTTGAAGATAGTTTACTTTTAGTCCAAACCTCCCGCAATACGAAGGGGGATGGGTCGGACAGGGTTTGACAGTCCAGCGCGCAGCCATCCGTAGCGACGTGTGAATACCCACGTGTTCTCCCCCCCCCCTATTATTTCGTGGGGTGACTCCGCAGAAATAATAGAGTGATCTTTCCTTTACTTCTTGTTTAAACTGTTAAGGGAAGAAGAGAATTATATATATATATATTTAGCGTGAAAGTGAACTCCAATGTATCTGTTCATAGTAGAGTGTTGTCCTAGCTTCAATAGCTACATACTAACTGGACACGTCCTAACAATTAGTGCTCATTGTTACAGCCTTTTAAAGATTGCCCAACCCAAAAGAGCTTGCAGATAGCTGCTCAGTAACTTGAAATCAATTTTGTACAACGCTTAAGAACGCTTACAATAACGTACTCTGTATCTTTCTTGTATATTTGTATCCTTCTTAGATATCTTTAGTATATTTCCATCTCTGTAATCGAATATTCATTCACTTCTACTTACCTAATCATCATCAAATTATGCAAACAAACTGAAGCTCGATAACAACACATGAATACATCCATAAAATCAACCAATTAGTTGATAAATTTGTTACACACGTCGCATATAGCTTTTATATAGAAAATGTAATAAAATACGGGGTATTAAACCATGTGTATAGAATGGACCTCATTCACCAACCGTAAACAAACAACATTTAGCCACTGGTGCTCTATCTCTTCTATATAATTTACGATCTCATGTTTAATTCATGATGGTTGTCACGTGACATTTTTTTCCGTTGTTTTATCAATAAGATCACGTGACTAAATGTTGTTTGTTTACGATTGGTGAATGAGGTCCATTGGGATATTTTAATTGAAAGGAAGCTAGAGCTAAAAAAATTAATTAAATGTTAGTGTAAAGATTATCTCAAAGAAGAAAACTAAATAAACAGCCGATGGACAACGGCTTTGTCTGCATGAGATGCTGGAGAATATGTAGGTTGCAACTGCGCTTGCTTGGTCAGTGAAACACTGCACTCATCCTTAATCTGCAGAATCGAGGACATTGCCATTATATCAAAGACTGTATTGTAATGAAAAGATTATATCAAAGACTGTATTGTAATGAAAAGATTATATCAAAGACTGTATTGTAATGAAAAGATTATATCAAAGACTGTATTGTAATGAAAAGATTATATCAAAGACTGTATTGTAATGAAAAGATTATATCAATGATTGTATCTAATTGTAAAGATATCAAGGACTGTACATCTAAGTTGATCATTAAAAAATCTTTGTATTTGATTTGGTAATTAACTTTGTCATAATCCCCATTTTAACAAATTATTTTTCCTTTTATAAAAACCATTTTAAACATGATCATTAAAATTGCACTACATAGTATATGCTCACATTTTACAATTTAAAATAGTATGTACAATGACAATAAAACATCAACACAATAAAGTCCACGTACAGGAACAGATTTGTAAACTTTAGAAAAAAGAGTGGACTTTAAACAATAAAAAAGTAAATTAAAACGTGTATTTCAAAATGACACAAAATCAAATCTCTGATTGGCTACACAAAATTAGACAAATTAATTGGCCAGGAAGCAAATATGTATCGAAATTCTAATTGGTTGGAAAAGCTAGGATACATTCCAAAGAACCAACCCTAGCTTCTAGATCGATCGAGAGAAGGACTTAGAAAATCAATAAATAATATCTCGTTAGAGACATTGGTTCAGTAAAAGTCTTAGTCTCATTCTGTTGTTTGGAGTTATGTCATCTTTAGCTATGTTATGTACAGAAAGGTAAATACTATAGATTGTATTAAGCAACGTGATCAAGCGTATCAATTAGTAAAGCTCAATAAATAACACAATTAAAATCTATGTTGATTTTGTCGTCTGCTGTCTCCAGCAGTGTGTGTGTAACTAGGTCAACATCAAACACGCAGTACGCAAAGAAGGTACCCACTATCAATGGCAATATATATATATATATATATATATATATATATATATATATATATATATATATATATATATATATATATATATATATATATAGAGAGAGAGAGAGAGAGAGAGAGAGAGAGAGAGAGAGAGAGAGAGAGAGAGATAATTAAAACAACAAAGCTTATACGAAGTGTAACTGTGCTAGTTTGGATCAGTCATGTCATTAAATTTGTAATAGATCTAGACCAACAACAATACATCTGTGTGACTAGAAATATTTATACCAATTTTTAACGGCCCCCGAAAGGTAAATTAGACGCTAATGGTTTTGTATGGTTTGTCTGTCCGTCCGTTTTCATTTATAAAATCAACTATGCAAGCAGTTTTTTCATAAAATTACACCATTTTTACAACTGTTCCTTATTAATAGTAACAAATACTAGAGGCTCTATAGTAAGGTACATGCGTAGTTATCATAGCCATAATACATTTCTGAAAACGTTATTGACTTTTTGTCTATTTTTTTTTTACAATTGTATTACTAAGTTATATATGTTCTGTCATATTAACTACTACATTTACAAAAAAATAATTATTTTTATTTTGGAAGAGAACAAATCAATTTTGTATGCATATAAGTGGAACATAATTTAAAACAACAATTAATAAGTAGTTTTTCATATTAATGGTACATTGGGGACACTCCCACCACCAAGCAATGATTATATGACATCAGTTAGGCCAGGCTCACATCGCACTTCTTCACTTTCACCTATTCATTGGTCTGCTGGACCGTTGGGGCACCACACAAGATCTGTCAACCTTCCTTCTCCATTCGTCTCTTTAATGGAATTTCATACTGATATTCTTTCTGAAAATATTGAAACCTGCCTTTTTACCTGCCTGGATGGACGACTTCGGGGGTAGATTTTGAGTTTGTGTTCACACACAAACTTTCTTCATAACCTTGTTTTTTTTGTTAAGCGCTATTTCATGATTTTGACTTTCTCAATACGCTAATATCCTATCACTTATAAGAACAAAATAATCGCTCTACTATCAGATAAATAAAAGAGGTATTATCTTTTTTTTTTTTTTTAAAAGCTAAATTTTTTTTTTGTTTCTCTTGTTCGCAAATATTTGTGAGATATCGATGATGTTGTTCCATTATTTTGGTCTTTTCTAGAGCTACACGGGAAAAGACAATGACGATAAAAAGAAACGCTAGAAAAACAGGACACTTGCGGTTGGATGGCTTTTACAAAATGACCAGTCCAGTCTGAGTGGTCTGTAATGATGAACTAACGTCCAGTGGTCATTGTGTTGTCCAGCGGGTGTTGCAAGTGGCTAGTCATGACTGACCGCTAGTGACTACAGCCGATGTTTTGGTTATCGGTCCCGATATAGACTTTGTAATTAGGTAGCACGCGATAAAGTAAACACTGGTTTCTAGTGTCTGGTAGTCTTCTAGTTCAGTGTTTCCCAAACTTTTTCCTTATCGGAACACTTCGCACATTCTGAGTATTTGGCGGACACACTTTGCTTTTTTTTTTTTTTGAGAAATTAACTCACGTGGTGGCCTACAAGTTAATTATTCCAGTAGTTCTCGAAACACCTATTCAGCGATCGAGGAACACTAGGGTTCCACGGAACACAGTTTGGGAAACACTATTCCAGTTGAATTGTTAGGGTTAGAGCCAATTTCGTTACTGTAAAATAACTTAATTCTCCACTACCTCAATACCTATCTACTTAAATAGATAAACTATCTAATCTATCTATCTGTCTGTCTATCTGTCTAATAATCTATCTATTCATCGAATCTATCTAACTATCTATCCATCTATCTATCCATCTATCTATCCATCTATCTATCCATCTATCTATCCATCTATCTATCCATCTATCTATCCATCAATCTATCCATCTATCTATCCATCTATCTATCCATCTATCCATCTATCTATCCATCTATCTATCCATCTATTTATCTATCTCTCTATCTCTCTATCTATCTATCTATCTATCTATCTATCTATCTATCTATCTATCTATCTAACCAAATTGAAATTAAAAAACAGTGTCACTTGTAAAATATGCCTATCCAATTTTAAATGTTACAAATATTCAGAGGTGCTATTGTGTCTCTTTATTTTATGAATACAGTCTATTTGAAGAGTTTTTGGTTTGTTTTTCTACCACCCCTAATTTCCTTTTTTTTTTTTAATGTTCTAGTGATCAATATGTAAAAGTTAATGCCAAGTATTAAATAATTACTGGTGTAAATGATCAGATGATAAGAACATATGTACTCCCTTATACAGCCTCATACAGATGTACATGCCAGCAAGCTAATATATCTGTCAAGTATTAAATAATTACTGGTGTAATTGATCAGATGATAAGAACATATATATACTCCCTCATACAGCCTCTTACAGATGTACATGCCAGCAAGCTAATAAGTTTATCAAGTATTAAAATTCAGCCTGAGTAAATTTTATATGTTTTAAAAGCTATTGTTTATTAATAAAGCTTTAAATCCGTAGCTACAGGTCATGAAAATGCTGGCTTAAAAGAATTGCGTGATTATGTCCCTTGAAATCTGAAATGATTATGAATGTTGAACAGAGTACTCTTAGTCAATAACATTTTTTTGTGCGTCCAGTCTCTTTCATAGTTAAGTCACAGCTCTATACATCATCTTCACATATCTCTAAGCCTGTTGGAGCATTGGGGCACCACACATGATCTGTTGATCATCATTCTCCATTTCTCTCTGTCTTTTGATAGTATTAGAGCGAAACCAATCGTTTATAGAAGGCCTGAACACTGACCTGTAACGTCGTAACCTGTGGGCAGTGGACACGTCACAGTTCTGTGTTGATGTGTACTAGAACGAACAATCTCTATTGGAGTCTCTTTCATTGTCAGGCCTGTCCATTCTTTCGCTTCTTCTGTCTGCCTCTCTTTCTTCGCCTGGTACCTTGGCAAGCCCTGACGATCTTGTTCTTTAACCGTAGTCTTTACTTGCGTTTTTTAACAGTGACCAGAACGTGATCCGAATCCTAAATACAAACGTTACGTCTGTTCTTCTATACGGTTTTAAGACTTAGAAAGTCACAAAAATTAAGGAAAAACTCCACATCATCGCCGGATTTAGGGAATCAGAGGGCCAGAAAGATATCCACAATCAACTTGTAGGAGAGAACCAAGCAAAAGCAATGGCTATTACAAAGTGAAAGTGGAGATGTCTAGGACACACCCTGAGAAAACATGCTACCAATGTTGCAAGGCAGGCACTTAGGAATTCGCAAGGAAAGAGGAAAATGGGCAGACTCAAGCAAACCTGGAAGAGTTCAGTCATTAGTGAAACTGAGGATACTGGAATGACATGGGGAAAGGTGAAGAAAGCTGCTCAGAACCAAGTTTGGTAGAGTTGTGTTTCAGGTCCCATGCTCCTCCCGGGGGGGGGGGGGGGTTACAGGAAGAAGTCAAGTAAATCAACTTAGAAGGTCATCAATGAGCCTGATCGTCATTGTGAGCAGGTATTTGATTTCCTCATTTGTGATGTGGTCTTTGAATCCTTTTGTGACATCTCGGTTCCTTGGCTAGGATCCTTCTTTCTAATTCTGCAGCAAGATTGCACGATTTGCGAATTTTACTTTCATTTTTATAAATATTAATTTAATATAAATATTTAAAATAAAGTCGAAAAAAGGTTTTCAGTCGTATTCTCCAAAGACGACATGTCACTCGAAGATGCATGCGTAGTGATGCTTTTTTTCGGCGGAAGTCATTTTCCCATTCACTGTAGCCGAACTCTTTAGCAACGAAAGATAAACAAAGTTTTAATCTTATCATCACCCACGTCATCTGAGGACGCTAAAGTAGCTGTTCAAAATGAAAGACATAGCTCTAGAACTCAAAGAGTTTTTGTTTTCATACTGACATTGCTATAATTCAAAGGGCAGTGAAAGGCTGTCAGGAAGGGCCATGGACAGTCAATAATTCTGAATCCTTAAAAGTGACGAAAACTGAACTCTTTTCTTTTCACACTTTTATCAAATATAAAAACTATTTTATCAAATTAATGGCATCGCTAGAAAAAAAAAAAATTTTTTTTTTTGAAAATCCCAATTAGTTTGGATCAGGATATCTCATTACAGTGGCGTAGCTAGAGTATATGATGCCTGGTGTGGTACCTCATCTTGATGCCCCCCCCCAAAAAAAAAAAACAACAACTAACTAATTAATAACATTGCAAAACCTGTTCAAAATAATATGTATTCATTAATCAAATATTGTTAATTAAAAAAAAATCACTTTTACATAAACAATAAACAATTTTACGCGCTTTCTTGCTGGCAAAAGTATAAAGAATTTTATCGAAATCCATTTTTTTCCACCAGCTCTTGTTCAATGGACAAAATGGCCAAATTAGTGATTCGTAAATTTGTCATCGTTGATCGCAAGTAATTCTTGATCAGTTTAAAATTGGAAAAACTTCTCTCGCATGTAGCGACGCTTACTGCAATAGTCAAAAATATGCGAATCATGATGACGATAATCGGGACTGAATCATCTAGGTGATATTTTTTATAAAATTCAAGAGCTCAACTTGTTTCGGAAATTCGGAGGCTTCTGATGAAACTGTGACAAACCGTTAAGCCTCTTTCACTCCAGCAGAAATTCGTTTTTATCAATGTCGCTACGAGTACTATCGAGATTGATTTCGACCTGAGGATTAAATAGCTGGGAAGGCGACAAAAATTCATATTTATCTGCTACATTATGAAGTTGCTCGAATCGGGTGATTATTTCTTGAACAATCCTGTCCAAGGTAGAATAAATTTCCCTTCGTAGCTCTTCTTTGTGTGTAAGTACAGACACCGTAGTTTTGACCTTTCATGACCGCAGCATTTTCATAGCCTTGACCCCTGCAGTCCATTATGTCTAAGCCATCCGAACGCAGTTTCTCTAGAATCATCTCAGCGATTCCAGCAGCATGCATGTACTTTGTGTCGATGAAGTCAATAAAAGACTCACGAACCTGCACCCCGTCATTATCCATGACAACGTACCGTAAAATTTGGGAAGTTTGATCCAGCTTTAAGATGTCAGGTGTACTGTCAAAAATAATAGAGAAATATTTGGCTTGTTTTACTTGCTGTATGATTTTTTTTTTTTTTAGCGTGATCCCCCAATTTTGTAATGAAATCATTTTGTATTTGTGGAGACATGTATTTATTCGGTCTGGAACAAAGCTTAGTTCGAAGCACATGCTCCCTCAAGAGTGGCTCGTACGTTGATAGTAATTTTACTAACTCTCCAGGTTTTCGTCTCTTGTATAATCAAATCTTGGGCCTTGTTGTCAATATTGTTTCCTACTCTCAAGCAAACTTCAAGTTCCCTCCAAGCAAGCGATGACTGATTGTGAGCTTTGCTGGTCTCATGTTTTTCTATTTTCGGGGATAACCTTCACCACTCATTGAATCCATCTTTGGATTTAAATGAAGATGATGAAAACTTAACAAACGTGGCCCCTTTACATTTAAGGAAAAAGAGGGCGGTACTTACGGCCTACAAGCGCTACAAAAGGGGCGACTCTAGGTTACCCACCACAACCTTAGAGCAACAGTGGAGAGAGAGGAACCGAATGAAAATGCGATCATTCCTCCACATTGCAGCCAATTTGTCAAAATCATCTGGGCTCTCCACTGATAGAATTCCTATTAGAAGAATTAGTACTTGCCCTCCGTGGAGGAGAATGCTGGCCCCACAAATAAACATGTCCCTTATAGGGCAAGAGGGAGCCACCAAGAGGCGATTAACACCTGCCATACTCCAAAACTTGGCATCAGCTACACTAAAGTCCTACCCATCAGATGCCATTTTCTGCTATACCGATGGGTCGGTAATGAGGGACCCCGATAGATTTGGGTATGGGGCCCTTATAGACCACACAGACCGGACAGAACCAGAGATGCCGATTTCTCCGTCTGAGCTTAAAAGGGTTTTGAGGCGCCAGCCAGACTAGTCAGTCTTGAGCACTGTTCATCATTTTGTTTACGTTATAAAAACTCGTAGAAAACAAAGGTTAGCTTATTTTTAAAAAATTGACATTACAATAGAATTATTTACAAAATTAAACTATTAAGAATCATAAAGAAATGAATAAGCTAAGACAATTGTTTAGAGCTAGAGTTTAGAAATATATTTGTAAACTCAATATTTAGATTAAACCAATGGACTAAACAATGAAGTAAAAAAGGGTTGGGCTATCTTCTTCTTCTTCTTTATATTACAAAGCATTGATCAGTGTAGTAACAACATGTACTGTGTGTCCGAAATAAATCTAGTAAATTAGATTCAAACTGTTCTATAGCTTACATTGTATTGAAGAAATAGTCAAGGAGATGAAACAAACTAGCGACATGACTGGTTTATAAATCGTTAGTTCATGTTTAAAATACAGTAGTTTATGTTTGTTCGTGTCCATACAATTAGTCGTTTTTACTGAAATGCTCAGGGAAATAGGAAATTAATAAACACTGGGGGAATTTTGGTGCCCATCTCCACTTGGTGATCTGTGCGGCCCGCACCACCCGCACATTGGTAGCTACGCCACTGTCTCATTAGAGTTATGAAATAAATCCTCTAATTAAATAAATGTTTTGTTATACAACAGCTTTTAAGAAAACAACTAAGAAAAACTATTATCTATGTAGGCCTATAATTGTATTACATGCAAATCTACTGTTAATTTAATACTAGCTCTATGCTAAAGAATTATATGTACTATTACTGAGGCTCTCCCTCGGGTCCAGGGGGAAGTGGGCGTGAGATATTTCACCTGGCTACGCAGTTCTGTGATTAGCACATTTTTTCACACAGTGCCGGACTTAAGTCAGTGGAGGCCTTGCGCATGATCTATGAGCAAGCCCCTATTATCTTCAATATTCAATGCAAATACACTGCTATATGTATGGCCCTTTTGCCATTTCCAACGTATTCGTGACCGCAATCGGCTTGCTGGTGGTCGATTTAATAGTTCTCTATTCGATGTGTTCATCTGGATTTGACAGAGAGTCTACCTTTGCTCATAAGTGTGTTTCATGCAGCCATCGTAGAAGATTTCCAGCTATTTCTAAAGCATTATTCTATTACCAGGTCTGCAAAGGACAAGAGACCAAGTATCTGAGATGCTGCAAAGTCTGGAAGTGAGCTCACCTTGGTCATCTTTCTTAGGACGCGTCTTAAGTCTCCATAGACTTATTTTTCTTTATGATGAGATTCGGTCAGCTCTGCGGGAGCATAAGGTAGTAATGGCTGTCACATCATTGTTCGGTAGTTAGTGACATTTATTGGTTGAGAATCACGAGACTCTCTTGTTTATGGAGAATAGGATCTCGCACGGGGAAATCAAAGGGGCCACAGTTGCATTGTGGGGCGTGAATCACATGGTCAAGTAGTAGACCTCAGAAATATTGTAGAAGACAGACATGTCTTATATTTAAGATGAAAGTGTTATTAGCTATGTATTTGATGAATTCCTTTGGATTACACTATTGTTTTATGTGAAATATTCTACGCGACTTCTTGATGGCTGAAGTTACCAATATATTGTAAACCGTTTATTTATCATAATAAAAGTGTCGTCTGCTAACTATTGTGTATTTATATGTCTATATGTTGTGGTGATATTACTCAGTAACTCTAGTGGACACACGCAACAACATGTTTGGCGTGGATACAGATATTATTGTTAATACACGAAGAACACTCTCATGCCAGAAGGAGGTATCCATAATAATACAAGAAGCATTCATTCAAATAATGCCTGACATAATGGCAAGGAGGATATTACAACATTTAGAGTCACCCTATGTGAATTTAAACAACATCAATCGACCTACACTGATGATGGCGTGGTGGAAGTCTAAGAAACGAAACAATTAGTCCATTTATCCTATCTATTATAGTGATTTGTTCTCTTCTCTAAATATGAATAGTCCCAAACAACTGATTACCATGTCTTATATGGAATATTGTGTGTGCATATTAATTTTGTGACTCTAGTTGGGGATATTAAAGTATTTACATTTTCAAAAGTGGAGTTGGGTTAATTAATTAATCAACGTTTCAAGAATGTCCTCATTCGTCATCGCTCTACATCCGGCAACTAGATTTCCATTACCCACATTATACGAGCGTAACCATGAGTTTACTTTTTCCTTTATGTGATTTTAGTTTTCGAAGTTTTCTGTTTATTTTTCTCATTTACGACTGAGTTTACTAATATAATAAATTCCATCGTAAAATATGTGCAAGCAGTCAGCTAGTAACTTCAACAGCTTTGTAAGATGCTTACATAAAAAGTCAAATGTCCTTGAGCTCAACTATCAGGGAAGAGTGATGCACTACACGTAGCAGATGTGACCTACGAGTTGCTCACATCAAACGAAGACGTAATTAATTGGCTCTTAAACACATGAAGCATGCTTACTATTTACCAAATATGTATTTTTGTTTAGACGCTACACCAACAGAAAAAAAATTAAATTCATTTTGTGGTTCTGGTAGCAGACGGTTCTATACAGTTAATAATGTAGAAGTTTATACAAGCTACAGGAGACCTTTATTTAATCTCACAATTTTATTACTTAAGCCTGTCTTAAATAAGCCTGCGAAAGCCCATAGGCCAGTGCACATAAATTAAGCTTAGCCTCGTCGCACTTGTCTTTACAGATAAAGATTATTGTGTTATAGGTTTATTAATTATTAACAAACCCAGGTCAGCGCTCGAATAGCAAACTTCGCATCTATGCTATTTACGTGTGCAGTCCACTAGGAATTAATCCTAACTTTAAAATCAACCCTAAACCAAGCACTAAGTTGATGGCAGCAAAGAAGAACACCTCATAAATCCCTCAGTGCAACATTTAACATTAAACTTCGTTCAGCCTTGAATTATATGAAGGAGACAGCAGAAATAGGATTCTTCAGTTTAATGACAGACACTCTCGTATAGCCCAAATCATTAGATGTTAAGGTCATCGGAAAAAAAGAGATAGAGGGGCGGCAGTAACGACCACCCAAGAGCTGGCCCCTATTAGAGCGTTGCACAGTGTAATGATTCTCACAGACTGCGGTGTGTGATAATCTATTGGTTAAAACAATATATAACAATATTCTATTGTTTAAATTAGTTTACAACAATAGTTGACAATTCTTCTCGCTTATAGAACTTCGTGCACCTGAAAAGGGAATAGCCACTATTAGTTTTGTGTCTGTCTGTTAGTCCGTCCATCCCGTTTAGATCACACAAAAAAAATTAATTAGAAAAGATGATAAAAATCGGACGTTATGATATTTAAATCCTTTATAGCTCTGATGCAAATGTTTTTGTTTTTTTTTTCTGAAAGCGAGCCGTTTAAAATTTAAAGTTGAATTTGCAAGCAGTTTTATTTTCACACAATATACATCATTTGTAATACTATTCACTTATTTAAAAAAGGGAGATTATTGTAATTCGATTTAGTCCTTTTCCCGAGACCTTCGATGAGATTGGCCCTTTAAAGAACCATCAATTAAATAATCAATCAATAACATTAGTTAGGCCAGGCTCTCATTGAACCATATCTTCTGTTAGACACCTTGTTTATAGATTAGTTATTTAGCGACGCACCATAGAAGACGTATATTGAACGGGACTAGTGACGTTTGGGATATTTCGTGTTAGAGACCGGAAAATCAGCTGGCGATAGAATCCTATAGGGTAAAGACGTGTTTATTTGACAGAGACTTTAACTGTGACCTTTTCTTAGAATAACTCTAGTATGAACTGTCCCTCAGTGTTGACCACATCTCTTGACTCGTTACATCCATCGTCTTGTTTAGTCTGTATTGTTGATCAACTCCATTGAATACACCCGAACAATAAAACTTAAACGCTTGCAGAGTAATTGGAAGTCAAGTCATCTATAGTTGACCTCAAGACAGCCTGAACAAGCACATCACACTTCATAGCAATCAGTACATTGAACTGACTTGAATATTAACAATATTATAATACAATTAATATATATCAGCGCCCTGTGGTATCATGTCGTTAGTCGACGTAACAATACAATAATACCGTTACTATACCGGCAACAATTTTGATACGTTGGTTGTTGAAATTTAACAGTTAATAGTTTCTAATATTCTTGCTGAAAACATTGAAACCCGCCTTGTTTACCCGCTCTTTTTACACAAACTATCTTTATACAATTTTGTTCCTTCGACAAGTTCAATAGGCCGGCTTCCAAAGGCTCCATATTTCTATTTGCCTAAAGCCTCAACATCGTTTCTGTATGCTCACGTTTTCATTCAGTTTTGAAATAAAAATAGCTTGACCCTGAACCCGATCTTGATTTAGGTAACACCCAAAACAAAAACGGACTTTGTTTTACGCACCAGAAAGGAAACGTTTGTGTCAGGAATAGCCCAACCTAGAATTTCGATGACGCGTAGATTAGGTGACACATTACAGCAGGGATTCTCAGCCTATGGGGCGCGCCACGCTGACAAACGGAGACTTTTTCTGAAGCTCAGAGTACAGGAAAACGTTTAGTAGACCCGGACCTTGCTAGCTGAGGCGGGTACCGGCATCCTTTTGCAGAAATTAGTCTACCAGCGGCTTATTTAAAAAAAACTCCCCATTGATTATATAAGCGTTATCAGTGAATATGCTTAGGCAATAGCTAGATAAAATATGTCAGACCTCTGGTCTTGCTGGTCTAAACATTTAGATTTCTAGTTTACTTGTTCAAAATAATACATGACTTCATGTTTGTTTTGCAAGTAAAGAAAATACTTTCACATTCTTTGCAATATGTCTGACCTATGGTGAAAATTAATATTGCGAATTCACATAATATTCCATAAGTAATGCTCTATGTCATTGATGTAACCCCACTTAAAGATTTGATTGTGTGAGTGTGCGTGTCAGTATGCGTGTGGAAAAAGTCTAGTAATACACATGACTTAATGGGCTTCTGGCCAGGGCCGGAGTTAGACGTAATAAAGCCATATGCCCTTGTAATCAGCATATGGAATTTTATTTTGTGCTCTTTCTTCAAAATTATTGAAACCATTTTTAAAGCTTGAGGCGAGACCATTCGTGATAGAAAGCGTCAACACTGACCTGCAACGTCCCTACCTGAGGGTAATTAGACCAATAGCTCGTTGCCACGTCATACAGACCTGCGAGGTGTAGATGAGCTATTGGTCTAAACTGCCCTTATGTTGTGACGTTGAAGGTCAGTATTCAGGCCATTTATAATGGTTGGTCTCGCTTGAGGGCCCTAAGATATAGCTTATGTTGCCTTAAGTAAATAAAGTCCTGCTTCTGCAAATGTGCTATTTTTATTTCTATTGAATAGGCTAATGAGATATAAAGTTGTGAATGTGTATGTGTTTCGTGTGTGAATGTTGTTCGGATTTTTCATCTATACTGTTATTGTACAGAAATTACGCTGATATTGTCAATTGTAGTCAAACTGAATATTTCCATTTGATTGGATCAATAAAATTATCTTAATATGCAAATTAATGACGAGCCAAATTGGTTAAAAATATATTCTTAATTAAAAGGAGTCTGTGGTGTATGCCTGTATTAGGTATGCCAGATGTGTAAATTTGGCTGTGGTATCGTGTGGGTGTGTTTGTGCAATGTATGTGGTTGCAGTGTGGTTTCGCTTGGTTGTATTGTGCTGTCTATGGTGTAGTCCTCCATGATCATAGTGTGCTGAGATGTGTGGCTTAGTGTCAGTGGCGAAGATAGGAATTCGGGGGTCCTGGGAGCTTGACTTAATTATGGGCCCCTGTATTTTTATATTTGACATCATGACATAAGATAATGGCGTAATAGTTAATTTTGAAAACACATTTCGCACATTCATTTGGGGCCCCCTACCAATAATATACAAGTAATGTCCCTTATTCGATATCAAACAAAACAATTTATTACCAATAATTAATTGACTAATTGAGTATTTTCGTTTATCGATTCATGTTTTTTTAGGTACAATAAATAATTGTTTAAAGTATCAACTTTATTTGAGAATGCGTGAGGGAGAAATAGCGTTAACAGTTACCCATTCAATTTAGCCATATTTGTGAATACTTAAGTTTTAGAATTAGGGAAATAGCATCTACATTATTGAGAGATATAGTCGTATGTGCGGATTACTTTCCTTTAGATAAGCTTTGTTTCTTGTTTTTATTTTAAATGAATAAAGAAAATATTTCTCCGGTTTTTCATTCGGTAAAGAAAAAAGTGTAAGCTAGGAGCAGAAATAGTTACAAAAAAAAACTTAATTAGGACTTTCTGGGATTTCGCTTTTGAGCTTCTATACTACTATGGATCCTGATACACAATGGAATATACTTTTTAAATTTAGTGGCATAGAAAATGTTTCAACTGATTGAACAAGTATCTCTTGTTGGATAAATATTTTAACGAAGGATCGAACATGAGCTTATTGTTATTTTGTTTTTTCAATGTCCAGTAATTGATACCCTCGTGGGATCAGAAGTAACGCACGGAAGGGAGCCTGAGAGGGAACTTGAGATGGTTTCGCAGACACTCCTTGATACTTTGCGACACATCAGATCTATTTCAGAGTTAATCACGTCGAGAACATGAAGTATAATATTACGAAGCTTCAATTTACTGTCATTCTGGGAATTCTGTTTTCATGGCAACCGTAGTCTTAAGATATCTTTACTATCGGACAAAGTAGTGAAATTCGCCCATTTGGGGTGTCACCAGAGAATGCTGACCATGTCCTTCAAAACTGTATTCCTTACCTAGAGACCAGAACAAAACACTGGCCTCAAAGCACCCCGATGGAAAGGAAACTATATGGAGAGCTCCCTGCGCAGTTCATCTCATGTATTGGTCAAGTCATCTGAACACTCCAACATAAATATCGAGAACGAGGAAGAAGAAGAAGACAAACTAGAATTCAATGTCTTATAAAGAAATAAATATGTAAAGCACTGTTCTACAACCTTATATAAGACTGAGATTCAAAATTGGCTCCATTGCACTGAAGAATCACACGGCATTAACTAAAAACTAATCTCTTTAACATGGGTGCCAAAAAAAAAAGTTTTTGTATGGCCAACTGACTTTGACTGGCGTTGAATTATACTTAATCGTACTCATTTGTGGATCCGGTGGGAGGGATTTTAAAGAGATTCAGCCCTTATTTGAATGTCATTCAGATATTAATTTAATTCTTCTTATTAGGTTAATTTAAGTATTAGTGGTGTCACATATAATATTGACAGAAACAATCCTTACCTGTCAAGTGTTGGCTTTAGATCAATCTAATGTAACGAACAGCTACACAAGAATAAATGTATATATAATCAATATCGCCTCGTGTAATAAGTTTAAACTGTTCCTTGTATACACAACTGATCACCACGTTCCATTCTAAACACTGATTAAATAAGTCTTGTAATATGAACTTGTTCTTAATGTATTGGTGGTGTCATTGGCATGTATTGTAAAACAGGAAAATTATAAGTACCAGACAGAAATTAAAATCTGTGTAATAGAAATGAATGAATGAATACTTTTCCGCATTTATCGGCTATAAGCTCATCATCTTTTTTTTGTATAGTATATACCTCATAACACGAACGCTAACATCTAACGCATATCCAAAGTTTGATATACAACGTTAATCAGTGCAACAAAGAAAAAATGAACAACGATCTTTCACCTGTAATAATGGTAGTACAAAGAATGAGAGTTAATTAACTTATTCTTTCACCTAGTTTTACTTGCAAACTATTTAACAAGTAAATAGCTAATTTATTAAAGTAAAACAGTACACTCTACAACGATATTAGCAATATAACAGAGATGTATACAGCAATGAGTAGTCGAGCTTGACGCTGTCTGTAGAAGCCAATACTCTAAAAACTGGTATTTGATGAATGTCCGAGCGAAAGTGATAGACAAACGAGAACTCCAGGAACCATACCACTCCCCCGCCGCTCCTACTCGCTTCCCAGCGCACATCCCACTCACAACCGGGTTAACTTAATATAAAAAAAGGGGGGGGGGGAGAGACTGCTGATGAGTTACGTTTCCTTGATTCTATTGATATGCTTGGTTTCCTCGGTTTCCTCTCATTCAGTCCCTTTGAAAATGTTATGCCCAGGTTGTGAGTTGCATGCCCTTGGATTTAATGGAGAGAGAAAGTATGCCAGGCCCTATTGAAATAAAACTTGCCTCGCGCTGACGATGTACGATTATGTAATCTTCGACCCCAAGAATTATAAAACTTTATTATAAGGCATTTTTTTTTGAAACAAGTTGATCTAATGAAGTTGAATTAATGCCGCCCTAAATCATTGGCAAGTTTACAGAAAACCTTTGATCTAGCTCTCTCCGATTGGAATCTTTTCTGGAATGTACACTCAAAATGTCGCAATCTTGAACTATTTCGTTCATCATGCTATTCACTAGCCTATCATTGTCAAATGTAAGAGAATTATGGTGATACATATTGGAACAGTCGTTCGTTAGGAACTTGTGGCTCATTTTAAGCTGTTATAAAATATATAAAATAATCAGACAAGCAATCACTATTTTTAAATACATGTTTGGTGGACAAAAGTAAGACGCACATATGAAAGTAAGACGGTGACACTGTGTAACATGTGTATTATTAAGATATAGATTGTGTAGACATTCAGACCAAATGTAAATTTATTTTTTAGTATGCTTTGAAAAATTATAACCATCAAACCCAATTTTCCATTTATAAAAAAAAAAGTTAAAGTAAAGTTTCCCTTTCAGACGTTGCGATCTATGAAGAAGATGATGTTAATGTCATTTGTTTCTTTGGCCAACGGTTAACGAGCAGGGTGTTATGTGGCCAGCACAACGACAACGTCTTTATTTTCCCCCACTAAAGTCAGGTACCCATTAGAGTTGGGTGGACTCAGGGGTACCCTAAAAGTCCCGAAATTCAAAATTCCCACTGAGATTCAAACCCAGGACCTCAGGTTCGGAAGCCAAGTGCTTAACTATTCTACCACTACGCCCCCCATGAAAACAAACTAAAAATGAGCTTCCTGTTCAAATGCTCAATGAGAAACTGATAACCTAATTTTAAAAGCGCAATGAGGCTTGATTATAATAGTTCCAGATAGATCGACCAAAATAAATCGATAGAAGACTTCTCCAGTGTCAAGACTTGTGTAAAATATCTGGTCTGTACAGTTTTTCTTTTTTTTACATGGACAATTTTCATGTCAGGATGACGATCTGGTCGACTAGAAAATCTTATTAGGATATATAATCAATATTATTTGTCATAAGGTCTTTTTAAATATAAAATGTAATTGTCAAATACAATTCGGTACCTTCTTTCTTCAAAATATAATACACTGAATAATATGATTATAATAATAATGTAATAATAACATGCCATATATTAAATACATTTTCTATATTAAAAATATGCAATGGGTTGGGGCCTCAAACAAATTCTACTCATACCCTCCCCTTACTTAAATCCGGCCCTTATTTTCGTATCCATACAATCGAAGAAAAAGTGGCTTCCACTGCCTGTGGAATCGGAATTCGGCTAGTCTGGAAAAGTAACTTAAGAATGTTAAGAAAAAATAAGTAACAAAAATGACAGCTTTTTTTTTAAGCGCATGTAATAATAAATCTACTCCAGAGTTTATAAAATTCTAATGATGGGCCTAAAGATCGAGACTTAGAGGACGGAGCGCAAAATAAAGCCTGTTTATTTATTAAACTCTTTCATGAATACACCCGGGAATACTCGCAGACGTACGTGTGTTCAAGATGGAGATTGTGCAGACCTTCAGACGAAATGTACATTTATTTTTTTATTATACTTTGAAAAATGATAGCGGTCAGACATCTTCCATACCTGGCCAATTAGCTAGTAAAAATATTCAAAAAAATGTATATTTATATTGTCAAATTTCTAGAAAAATCGTTAGAGCAGTTTTCAAGATCCTTGTCCACCAAGGTTTTTTTGTTTTTTTTTGACCTAATGAAGAATTTGCAAGCTAATAAGAGGAATTGTAAAACCAAAAAAAAAAAAAAAAGTACAAAAAAAACAAAAAAACACCAAAAACCAAGCAAAAAAACAACAACAACACACCCATACGCACACAAACTAACAAAAACAAAGGTGCACCAAAACTATAGAAGACTTCAGGCCCAGTAAAGGAAAAAAAAATTGATGAAATAAAACCTCCAAATCCGAAACAAAATGCCAATTCCCCGCCTCCTTGTCTTCATCCTTCTATTCTTCTCAACCTTGTGTTCACAAGAACATTGTTTCATTTATCGACCTTTACGTTGTCAGCTTATTGGATTCACCAAGTGTGAAAAAAAACAACATTTTAACATCTTAAAGAGTTTTTGTAACTTGACAAATTCAATCTGAAAGTCAAGGACAAAGGAGTGCCTATATTTATATACCATTAGTCATCGTAGTCTTAAAAAGACTTTGTAGTTTTGTTTTGTTTTGTTTTGTTTTAAGTAATTCATTGTCCTCAAAATTTTTTTTTAAGTTCAGAGCAGGGTCGTTGATGTGTTTGTGTGAGGGGTGTGGTTCACCCTTGGGTGTAACTGTGACACGCATCAGAATGTGAAAAAGTGATAAAATATCAAAAACAAAAAAATGTCGGGCATATTTTACAGTTTTATTTAAATTAATGTTTGTAGCTCAATGATGGTAGATAACTTATTCAATGATGGTAGGTAACTAATTAAATGATGGTAGGTAACTAATTCAATGATTGCAAGCTTAATGATTGATGATTTAAGGTAACTAGCAATGATTGTAGGTAAGTAGATCAATGATTGTTTTTTCACTGTCCATAGCTGTCTTGGCCACCGTCTCTCTCCATCTAGTGCGGCCTAAGGCTATTACTTCCCAATGGTCAGTATCAGTGTTCACTGTTTTAAGGTCCCGTTTTATTACATCCACGGAACGGAGTTACTATAAAAGTGGTATTGTCTTATTCTAAAAGGATTTTTAGCGGCCCCAGTAAGGGAAAAAGCGGTATTAGGTTTGTGCAAAATGTCCCTCTGTCAGACTTAGATCTCGAAAACTAGAAGAGAAATGAAAAATATTATTTCACCATGCGATGCGGTTCGAAACGTTTAGGTGCATAAATACTAAAACTAATCTACTATTTTTAAATTTAATATTGCATTTACTCAATTAATAGATTATCTAGGCTTTTTTTTTTTTTTAAAATCTTATCTAAATTTCATCTACATTATTCCAAATTTATATTTTAGATCTAGATCTAGTATAGATCTTAAGAGTGCTAAATCAGAAGTTTAATTTATGTAGATCTACATCCTCATTCTAGTTCCATTTAAATGAAAATGCCAAGAGCTCTGTTGATAACTGTGGGGCTGAGACTTCGAAGTACAAGCACGAGATATTTGTTCTTTTCTTCTTCTTTTTGTCAATTACAAATCAATGCTGAAAGATGATCTAAAATTGCTTGTCTGACATATCCGGTAGATGTTATGTTGTAATGTGTAATATATCTCTTTTTAATAATAGGCTATTAGTTTATAATCAGTTTATTATTAAGAGCAATGCCTGGTCGTGCGCTTAGCGTGTTGAACTTATTATCTCGACGGTCCCAGGTTCATACCCTGCTCGCTGCCATCCTCCGTCTTCTAGTGAGAAGTTAATTATTTTTAACTTAGAAGGAACATCCGAAACATGTATAACAGAAGAAAAAAAAACATTTTTTTTTTACAACAGCAAATGAAACTTTGAAACATTATCACTTTTGACCATCAAAATAAAATTACGTCTTGAATATTCCTTGCGAATAGGCGGATCCGACAGGGATTCGACTCCGACGGGGCCGCCTCTGAGTTTGTGTGATAACACAAACTCTCTTTATAGTCTTGTTTTAAAAGTTGTTGTTTTTTTTATACTTTGTACTTGTTGAAGTTCCATTTTTTTTTTTTTAAAACTGCGCACCAACTAGTCTCTGCCCCTAGAGGCTTTCACCCTGAAGCACGTGCCTCGTAGATAATCCGCCCCAGCTTAACATGGTATCCAGCGGCGCAGGCAGCTACCCCTCTTTTTCTTCACTCCCACTCATTTGAGGGCCTTCCCCGCCCTTGTTATAGTCTTGAAGTTTAGATTTTAAAACGTAATCTGTTGGAAAACATTTGAAATGAAACATCTAGAATTGTATTGATTAGAACTAAATGGAACAAGCATTCTCTCATCTATCTTTTTTTTTGTTTTGATTCGCCTTAATTAAGAACTCTATCCTCGCATTCGCCTCTCTTGAAACATTAGTAGGACTGTCTAAAAATAGAATACTTTAAGTTTAGAGTAGTCCAGAATGTATAGACAAAAAACAACGGCCAATGCATTTTTTTTTTGGAAACCGAGTAACGTTATCAGGGGAAGATAACTGAGTAGGAGGTAACATAAAGTCTGATCCAGGGGGAGACTATTTCAGATAGCGGCCAAGATGGAAGAGCCAGACCTTTCTAAACTCCAAACCAGTATCAAGAAGTGCTTGGCATCAAAGGTATGTCTATGTAATGTGAACTGAAGCGACCTCTACCTTAGCAGACGACCACGTGGACATCGCACAGATCCATCTCTTTAACGTGAGCAAATAATTGTTTTTGTGTTGGTAACAAAATGCGTGTTCTTTTTTTTTTTCTTTTATATCCTATTATATTTCATTGAACATTAAGCCAATCCCAGATAGAAGTTGCTACAATATAAACATGTTTATAGGATAACGTTCACAAGGGTGTTGTGTGGCCAGCACAAAGACCAGATTAATCTTGTATCTAGCCCTCTCTTCACAAATAAAACTAAAAATAAAAACCATCAATTGCCCCAGCGAAGCCATGGGGGTTTTGAGTTTAAAACCCTCTACCAGGGGGTTTTGCAGTTTAAAAACCTCTACCAGGGGGTTTTGAGTTTAAAACCCTCTACCAGGGGGGTTTGCAGTCTAAAACCCTCTACCAAGGAGTTTTGGAGTTTAAAAGCCTCTACCAGGGGGTTTTGCAGTTAAATCCCACTCTTCTAAAAAACAAAAACAAAAAAAATAATAATGTAATTGTAAACGACTATGCCCAAATTCCAAGAGTAAAGTTTAAAAAAAGGGTGGGGGGGGGGGGGGGGGTTGATTTTGAAACCCCATCCGAAATTTATGATAAAACTCCCTATTCAATAAAAGACTATCCATACATCAATCACAAGATTTTATGAGCGTAGCCAAGAGGGAATTTATGTTTAAAACCCCCCTCCGTAGCCAAAGGAGTTTTAAGTTTAAACTCCCTTTCATCGGGGTTTGATGTTAAAAAAGGAAATTAAACACTCAAAATTCTATGAGCGTAGATAAGCCAATGGAGGTTTTGAGTTTAAGATCCCCTCCTCCAGAGGGCTTTTTTTCTTTTAAAGTTTAAAACCCCTCCAGAGGGTTTTGAATTTTAAATCTCCTACAAAGAGGATTGAGGTTGAAAACCTCTCTCTCTTCAATATTATTCTAAAGAAAACTAAATTCACCAAATTCTATAAGCGTAGTTAAAGGGCTTCGAATTTGTAAAAAAAAATCTTCAGAGATGTTTTAGTTTAAAACTTAAAACCCCCCAACAGATGATTTTGATGACAAAATTTTCTTTTTGATATAAAATCTAACGCAAACTGCAGTCATCTAATCCCAAGAGCGTAGTCAAGATAGTTTACAAATTTCTACCAGCAGCTGGGCTCCATTAATAAAGTGCAGTGAATAGTCATCTTATAGTCAAATTATAAAAAAAAGACTAAATGTAGCTCAACAAAGATGGCTAAGATGTATTCTAGGAGTCAGTTATAGAGAACGGGTCTCAATCAAGGAAATCCTATGCCGAACTGAGGAGTCGACCCCTTAGTAAGGTTGTGACAAAGCATCGCATGAGACATGTTCTCCAACAAAACGAATTACGCATAATAAGAATTGCGATGACATGACGAGGAAAGCGCAAACAGGGAAATCCTAGTATAACCTGGCGCCACAAGTGGAGGACCTCAAAGCAAGTGGGAAGAGGCTTCAGACATTGCCAGTGACAGATTTTTGTCGAAGCAGCTTGCCGCCTAATGCGCCGAACGGCGCCTGAGGATCAAATTAAGTAAGGTTTTTGAAATAAAAAAACTTTTTATAACAGGATAATACACTGTAGATACCTCAGAATATGCATTTTGTTTGCTTTCAATATCACAAATAGTGTTTAGCTCAGAGCGCTCCACAGACCCCCATCTATACATGTATATAAATAAAATTTTCGAAGTCATTGTCTTTAGTCCATGTGCAGTCTTGGAGCTTTAGATTTCTGAAGTCTATAAATGCTAGTCATTACATAATATTAGTCATATAAAGGGCTTTTTGTTTTAAATTCATTCTGAGGCATGATAATATGTCAATTGGCATAAATTATGAAACATTTGATTCACCGTGACTTTATATTTTCTACAGTTCCCAGTGGATTTCTAGACCCGAGAGTACTAAGAAATGAAAACAACTAAAAAATTCAATTAAAATTTCGATTTTGTGTATTTTTATTTTCTAAAATAAAAAAAAAACACACAAAAAATACGATTCAATTTGAAATCACAGAAAATTAGATTCCAAGGCTTGAGAGTTGTTTTTTTTTTTTTTTTCTTTCTTCAAATGAACATTTACTGTAAACTAAATGAGGCAAGGCTCATAATGAAATGTACAAACATTAACTCCTACTCCATGATAAGAGTTTTCTCCCTTCACTTCATTTTCTAGTAGTAACATTTCTAATTTAATTTCTGTTCTTTGAACTTCATATTGAGACTTTGACGGGAAATCAATCATGCGAGAGATTAGAATGTAAAGTATAGCACAACGAACATATTTTAATCCATATGAAATGTTTATAGTTTGTGTTTCATGCATTTTTAATTTTCTTAGCTGTGGAAACTAAATATAAATACTTAAATAAATAAATTATTGACATTGAATTTAAAGTGATGATTTGTAGACTACACAAAAGGGAAGTAAGTCTACAGTTTACACGCACCGGGAAAAGTTCTCACATTTTCCAAATAAAAAGCCACAAAAAGGGGAATACGGTAGAGGATAAATATATGAATAGGAATTTGGTGGTTGATATTTCTTTGCATTTTCACAAAGCTTATATTAATAATGACAGTTCTTATATAGCACTTTACCCTGTCTGGTAAAAAGTTTGAACATGATTCATGACGTATTTCCCATTCTGTGATCAAGCTAAAACTTTGCACAGCAATCCATTGAGCCCGACAAGACAATAATCAATTAAAATAAAGAGTAAAAGTTATTTAATTTTTGGTGATAAGGCAGAGAGTTATGGAGGCAGATGAAAAGAATAGCCAGTAAAGATGCACTGTGGCAATAAAAGCTGGAAGAACAAGCCGTCCCAGCCCAGTTTGACAAGCCGTCCTAGCCCAGTTTGACAAGCCGTCCTAGCCCAGTTCAACAAGCCGTCCTAGCCCAGTTCGACAAGCCGTCCTAGCCCAGTTCGACAAGCCGTCCTAGCCCAGTTTGACAAGCCTTCCTAGCTTAGTTCAACAAGCCGTCCTAGCCAAGTTCGACAAGCCGTCCTAGCCAAGTTCGACAAGCCGTCCTAGCCCAGTTTGACAAGCCGTCCTATCCCAGTTTGACAAGCCATCCCAGCCCAGTTTGACAAGCCGTCCTAGCCCAGTTCAACAATCCCAGTTCATAGTCGGTCATTGTCTGTATGCTTGGGGCGACTAAAGGGAGAATTTTAACAAAGGATACCGTCGACGCAGAGAGGACTAAGAAATAATAGACCACATTTTGTCAGAATATCAAGTCCTGCACTGGACAAGAAGTTGAGAGAAGAAAAAACTGATCCATGTTCAGCTGCATGTTATTCCCTGTACGTGGACACGGACACCTCAAAATACTCCGCCCAATTTATGTAAGATTCTGTACCGTAAACCAATTATCTCCCCTTATTTTTATTACTCTTTCGTATAGAAACTTGAAGCTACCAGAATCAAAAGTCAACAAAACATCTTGTTTATATTTGAATTATTTCTATGGCAACCATGACATGAACCCCACGTGACACCGTAGAATGAGAATGGGAAGTGGGCATGTGTTCTATTAAATAACTATGATATAAAATAGTGATAAACAAACTAAGCTCCGTTGGCTACATCTAGCCGGTCCCTCTGTGCTATCTAATGTGCCTATACCCCAAATGACAGTGCATTTTGAATCTGAAGAGAATCGGGTTTGATTAGAATCTAAAAATTATTTTTGGGTTTTTTAATGACAAGTATCGTATATTTGACAGGTCGCAATAGGTCGAGAACTTCAAATTCAAAGTAACAGCCTTATTAAAATTTATAATTTTTCTACTTTAAGGGAGGTTTGGCAGAAACGTGGAATTAGGGTCGTTGGCTATTTTTCAAAATAAATGAATTACCACTAATTGATTAACTAATGGATTAATTTTTTTTATTGATTCCTGTGTTGTCATGGACTAATAATGCTTATGCGAAATTTCAACTTGATCAGATAATGAGAAGCGGAGAAAAAAGAGTGTAAAAAAATCCACCCAGACAGAGAGCTTTGTAAAAATGTTTCTTCTGGGACAAATCGATTTACGTTTCATTTAATTTGTAATAGTAACCTGTTTCGATAAATCTATACTGCCAAAGCAGTATTTTGTTAAGAGAAGTAGTCGGAAAGAGGCCTGAGGCTTCTCTTGTTAACTTGTCATTGCATATTACGAGACCATCTTAACGTGAATAAAAAAATCTTGGTTTAAAATATATACACGTGTTATGGAGTGTGTGTGTGTGTGTGTGTGTTTCTATGGTGACGGTGGGAAGAGGTTAGCGATTGGTTGTGAATGACGCAACATAGATGGCGTTGTCGTCCTTTGGTCTTAGTTAGGGGGAGACGACTCCAGAACGTGAAACAGAGAGATTTTGTTATTGTAGTGAGTTAGATTTTGTTTAAGAATATTATTACTAAAGTCTAGTACATTTATTTGATGTCCTATTAACTTCATTTTGTTTTATTATTCATAAAAGTGTTATTTAGTTTGTTCACAAAAGGAGGTTATTCAATTTATTTGAAGTTTTATTAGTTGAGACATATTACGCCCACAGCGGTTTAGTTGTCTACCAGCAGTGTACCGTTCGTAGTCAACGACCGGTAACAACTTCATGTACATCGACTCTATTGAGTCACGTGATGACTTAACGAAGTGATCAGGAGATAGACAGGAAACAAAATGTTTGTTTGTAAAATGTTTGACATGTTTCGGGTGTTCCTTCCGAGTTGAAGAAAATTTACTTCCTAGTGCAAACCCCCCGCAGTATTAGAACCCGGGACCATCGATAAATCTGAACGACAGTCCAGCGCGCAAACTGCACGCCCAGGCAGCCATCCAAAATAAAGGACTTAGCTCTCGAATCTTGACCCTCTATTAGTTTTAGACCTTGCGATCTATGGGCTTATCTTTTTATATGTCCGAGCGTTAACAAGGGTGTCCATCTCAAAAACTAACCGCCCCAACGTATATCAGATTCACCTGGGAGTTGGATGAACTCAGAGGAACCATAACAAAAGATGAAGTCTTCACCAGTATTTGAATTCAGCACCTTGGTTCGGAAATCAAGCGCTTTTTAGCCTGGCACCATGGTTCATAAATACATCTTTTATCTGCATTTTATCTGAGAATTTAATTAAGCTGCAATTAAATAAAAATGCTAAACATACACTAACTAATGAAATACTGCTAATCAAATGATTTCTACACAAAGCTTCGAAGGCTACCTAAACAGAAGCCCAGGGCTTGATTTCTACGCCACCCACTGTCTAGCAGGTCTGTAAATATTTCTGGTAATTGAGGATTCTAATTAAAGGGAAATACGAATGACACACACTAACACACCGTCGTATGAGTCATGCTGGGAAATCTCAGGAGCAAGAAACGACATCCACTCATAAACGCTAGAGAAGTTCTCAAAAAATTTACTTTCTATCTTTGGAAATTGACAAAACAAATTTGGAAAACAATCGAAATATAAAATATTCTATAAAAAACAAGCAAAGTTAATCTAAAGGGAAGAACCTTACATTTTCAGCTGCATATCACAATACTGCAGGACGTATTTCCCTTTTTTTAATATCAAACAAAATTAATAAATTGTCACAATTTTATGAACTAATTGGTTATTTTTTTTGTATTGATTGTTAGGAACAATGAACTATTGTGCAAAGTATCAACTTGGTCTAAGAATTGAAAGTGTGAGAAGAAGCTTGTAAAAGAATCCTCCCAGACAAGGTGAGTTGCTATAAGATTCGTAATAAAATTTCTTGTCTCTAGACAGAGACAGACAGACAGAGTGAGTTGATATGAGCTTTTTAACCGGAGGATAAACAGTGAACTAATGTATCTCTCGTAATGGAGTATGTATTGCACGCTAACATTTTAGGGTCGCGTGCATTCAGAAATGATCCTGTTATAATTTTCTAATCTAGATAATCTTTACATTTGAACTTGAGATAAAATTATTGCACTACTTAATAACCTTGTTTACAACATAGATATACTTTATAAATAAATAAGACACTCACACTTTATAGCATTATGCGTGGGTACAATGTAATTGTATTTAAATTTTAACAAAATATTTTGATGTAAGTGTTTTGAGCTGAAGTATTTTGAACTAAATTATCATACATTTTTGATTCACTATTGGTTGATTTTTTAGCGACCCCGAAAGGGGAAAAGACAATATTAGTTTTGTTTGGAATGTATTTCCGTCCGTCCGTCCTTCCGTCCCGTTTCGATCTCGTAAACTAGAAAAGATAGTGAAAAACCGACATCATAATATTTTAGACCATTCAAAGTTCTGATGCAACGGCTACTTTTTCCTTTTTTTAAAGCGAAAAATCTAATTTCTTCAATCACTTATGCAAGCAGTTTTTTCATAAAAATACACCACTTTTACAACTATTCACTATTAATAGTAACAAACACGGGAGGGTCTTTATTAGGGAACGACCATGTACACAATATTTTTAACACATTTATGCAAAATGTTGTAGACTTTGTGTCAAAAATAATTTTCTTTTTACATTTGTATTGTTAAGTTATGTAAGATCTGTTATACCATATACCATATTTACACACACAAAAAATAAATTTTTATTATTTTTTTAAAGAGAAAAAATCTATTTACTATGCATTTAAGTTAAACATACTTTAAAACAACAATAAATAAGTAGTTTTTCATACTATCGCGTGCATTTCACAAGTGTACATATCATCCAAATCACTTAACCAAAGGAAAAAATTCTTTTTATTTAATTTTTTTTTGTTTTTTTGTTTAACGGAATCGTTTTGTTCTTGAGGAATAAGAGATTGTGTCCCTTTACAAAACACTAGATCAATTAGATATTCATTATAAGTCATAGGTTAGGCCAGGTTCACATCTAACTTCACATTCACTTTCACCTATCCTTTGATCTGCTGGGGCACCACACAGGATCCGTAAGCCTTTTTTCTCCATTCTTCTCTTTCATTTGTCTATGATAGAATTTCATTCTGATAATATTGAAACCTGCCTGGGTGGACCACTTCGGGGGCCGATTTTGAGTTTGTGTTCCACACAAACTGTCTTTGTAACCTTGTTTTTTTTCTCTGATTCATGTGTTTTCATCGAGCATAAGTTTATAGACTGTGGGTAGAAAAATCGAATGCAAAAATCTAAACAAGATTCAATATGTATCTAAGAAACTTACAGAACTAGTTAATGTAGGCGATGTTAACTAAGAAGTAATGAAATTTAGATTTCATAAAACTAAATTTGGATTAAATTTAGATTCTGAATTTTTATCTTATTTAAAAAATTACAAACGTTCATTCAAAATTCTTACGCGTTCCATGTGTCAATCTAGGCATGCATGTTAATCAGTGACTTCAACTCTTCCAAATCGTTGTTAATTCTGTCTGACACGCAGTAATAGCCCTAGGGAAGAAGGAACACTTACACAACTTTGTCCTAGTATGTAGGATAGAAAATATGACTTTATTTTGTGCATTTTTGTGTATTTAATTTAATAGGTTTTGTCTTTATATTTGTAATTAATGGTTCAGTGTTTTATGTAGGCCTATATTGGATACTTTAGCTATCAGTCGACTGTCATGAATGATGTCTACATATTTTACTAAAAATATTAGTCTAATCAAAATCGAATATTGGTCTGTTATAAATCTAAAGGCTCTATTTCGCGTCTTTTCTAGTTTTATGTTTTCTTGTATTGAGCGATCCCAAACAGAGGATACAAATTCATTTTAATATTGACCTAGCATAAGTACACTAATATCTTAGCCGCTTGTTCTTGTTTGATTTGTAAAAAATACAAAAGAAGTATAATGCTTGGTATGACTTTTTTAATATGCAGTGAATAAGGGGATTCTCTAAAACCTATTAGATATTTTAGGTTTTTAATTTGTTTAACATATTTAGCACAAATAAGATAAGTAGTTTCAATTCCACAAAGTTTTTTGTTTTTTTTTTACTTTTAATAATCGGCAGTATTTCGGGCGGAAAGACATGTTCCAAATTTATTCGATAACCATTTTTGTGATTCTCTATGTCAAATGTCAGTACCTTCTGTTGTTTCTATTGTTCTACATATTATGCAATCATCTGGAAATAATCCAGCTTTTGTTCCTGAAATGTTGCAATTTGATTGATCACTTCTGTCAACCAGAAAGAGTAGCGAAGCCAATAGTTTTCATTCTGATACACCTGACTTTACTGTTAATGGTGTTGTTGCCATTTGTTATTACAGTTTTTGTAAAATGTTTGTAAAATGTATTAGATGTTTCGGATGTTCCTTCAGAGTTGAAGATAATTACTTCCTAGTCCAAACCTCCCGCAGGACGACGGGGGATGGAGCGGGCAGGGTTTGAATCCGGGACTATCGATAAGTCCAAACGACAGTCCAGCGCGCAAACCGCACGACCAGGCAGCCATCCAGTTTGTGGATAAGACAAGGCGGCCTACTTTCACCAACACTCTTCAATATTTTCGTTGAAAGGATAATGGAAGATGCTCTCGAGGGCTATGACGGTACTGTTAGCATTGGAGGAAGAAGAATCCATAACTTGCGCTTCGCAGATGATATTGATGGCCTAGCAGGGACAGAAGAAGAACTAGCTGATTTGGTGATGCGCTTTGACAAGACTTTCGCAGCATATGGCATGCAAATAAATGCCGAAAAAAAAACAAATTATGACCAATTGCCAACAGGGCTTTAAAAGAGGCATCAGTATTGGAGGTGAAAAGCTGACTAGTGTTAACAGCTTCAAATACTCGGAGCTATTGTCTCAGATGAAGGAACAAAACCCGAACTACTGGCCATAGAGCCCTTTCAAAACTGAAAATAATTTGGAAAGACAAGGGCTTGTCCCTCGGCACCAAAACCAGACTGATGCGCTCCATGGTCATGGCCACATTTTTATATGCTTGCGAGTCTTGGACACTGACTGCAGACCTAGAGAGGAGGATCCTAGCAATGGAATTGAGATGCTACAGAAGAAACTTAGGCATCACTTTCAAAGACTGCATCACAAACCAATAGATTAGAGACAGGGTTACTGCAGCGATCGGACCCCATGATGACCTGCTAACTATTGTAAAGAAACGCAAGCTTAAAATATATGGCCATATTACAAGATCCACGGGGCTCGCAAAGACCTTCCTTAAAGGAACAGTGCCATGAAAAAAAAGAAGAGGCAGACAGAGAAAGCGATGGGAGGACAACATAAAAGAATGGACGGGCCTGCCATTGATAGAGGTTTTAAACAAGGCAAAAACAGTGAGGAATGGAGAAAGACGGTCGACAAATCTTGCTTGGTGCCCCAACGGTCCAACAGACTAAGAGATAGGAAAGGAAAGGATAAACTCTACCAGAAATTATGTCTTGGTTTATCTGTTATTAAGATTAGAGCAAGAATCTAGAAAAGTTCAAAGTTAATGAGAAAAGAGTCCTTGTAATCACAACTAATTTTCATAAGGATCAATAAAAAAGTTTTAGTCTTAATCTTAATGATGATGTTATTGTTGATCTTGTTGACTGTTACCGAGAAGACTTTGATCCTTTCAGCGCATTGGGCGGCAAGCTATCTACATAGAGCTCGATCTCTAGCAATATTTGCAGCCTTTTCACAACTGGCGTCGGAATCAGAAACTACATTAGTAGCGAACCATGCTGAGATTACTCCCTTAGAGCACGTGAAAGGAAGCGGGCAGTGAGTTTTAAGGTCGCCTTGTCCCCGTACAAGGACAGCCCAAATGCCGCACAAAGAACCAGTTCTTTCTCTCTCTCTATCGAATCCTTGTCCCGGTCGACTCTCACCGTGATATTGTTTAACCATGGTTAAATAGCATTTAAATTTTATTTGTAAACATTTCTTGTAATAACTATAATGTTCTGTCTGAGTTTTAAATCAACATTAATATCAGAGTTCCATGCACACTCTACAATCATGCTCGAAAAGAAACGACTCAAGGGCAGGTACTCTGTAAATCTTTGAAGCTGACGAAAATAATTTGAAAACTGACAGATAGTTGCGTAATATATCTATCTAAAAAGGAATAAGCATTGCCAAGTATTATTTTCAAAATAGTTGAACATTATAATAAATTTCATATCTACGTAGATTATATATTTAAACGTATTCTACTACATGTGTACCTTTTCTACAACAAATAAATAATGAAATTAATATATGAAAAATTATATTTACTTCTAGATACACCCAAAGACGAAAATTTTTAAAAATTTATTTGTATTATCAGCGATATGAACTCTATCTTTGCCTTGAAAGTCTAACATTCTACGCAAGTGCCACACGGTAAATAAATTAAAAATAATTATCATACAAATGTATTTCTGTGCTTTTGGAAGTTATTTAACGTGTTGAACTGCGCCTTCAGAATTCTTCGACAACCTTTGGGTCATGTACAAGATAAATGTGTGTATGTGGAAGCACAAACTCAAAATCGGCCCCCGACTCGGTCCACCCAAACAGGTAAAAAGGCAGGTTTCAATTTTTTCTTGAATGTTGTTTAGATTTTCGCATTCGATTTTTTAACCAATCGTCTATAAACTTTGCATACAACATTATGCTCAATGATAATACATGAATTAGAAATATAAAATTAAGTTACAAAGACAGTTTGTGTGGAACACAAACTCAAAATCGACCCCCGGAGTAGTCCACCCAGGCAGGTAAAAAGGCAGGTTTCAATATTATAAGAATGAAAATTCTATCAAAGACAAACGACAGAGAAGAATGGAGAAAGAAGGTTGACAGATCTTGTGTGGTGCCCCAGCTGTCCAGCAGACCAAAAGATAGGGGAAAGTGTATGTGGAGTTCGATGTGAAGCTGACCTAACCAACGTCTTATATCTAATTGATCTAATTGTTTTGTAAAGAGTCAATCTCTTATTCAATTCCTCAATTTAAAGAAAAATTGATTTCGCCCATATCATATAGCTATAGTTCACGTGATAATATGAAAAACTACATATTAATTGTTGTTTTAAATTATGTTCAACTTATATGCATACTAAATAGATTTTTTCTCTTAAAAACAAAGTAAACATTATTTTTGTAAATCTAGTAGATAGTATGACAGAACTTACTTAACTTAGCATTACAAATGTAAAAAAAATATTTTTTGACAAACATTGTAAAACCATTTGCATAAATGTGTTTGAAATATGGTAAATGCGGGCCTCCCTTACTATAGAGCCTCCAATGTTGGTTACTATTAATAATGAATAGTTGTAAAAGTGGTGTATTTTTATGAACAAACTGCTTGCATAAGTGATTGAAAAAATTAAAATTTTAGCTTTCAGAAAAGAAAAAAGAAGCCGTTACATCAGAACTTTGAATGGTCTAAAATATTATGATGTCGGATTTTCACTATCTTTTCTAGTTTACGAGATCGAAACGGGACGGACGGAAGGATGGACGGATAGACATTCCAAACAAAACTAATATCGTCTTTTCCACCTTCCTTTCGGGGGCCGCCAAAAATGTGCCTTTATCTTTGTGTTTTTCTAATAATATTTTTACGTTAAAAGATCATTATGTATTGGTGTTCATTGGATGTTTTCGTCGTATGCGTCTTTTCCTTGTTGGTAACTTTCAGCCTGCAATATCATGACGTTTTTGTGGGTTGATATAAAAACAAGAAACAGACATTACTTTCTCATGTGAAAAATAAGTTATATTTTTTCAGTGGAAGTACAATGCAAAATGTTCTAATAACTCAACTGAGTGGGCGGAATAAGTACAAAGTCACATAAAAGTTTTAAGTATAAAAGCCCTTGTCTAATACTACAAAGCTTTCTATTGTTTTATTGTCTGTTTGTTTTTTAAAGATAATTTCCCTAGAAATCTTAATAGATTTTTACTTATGAAACTGTAGTGAAAAGATTGCATTGTTTCCAGCGCCCATTTATGTCCGAAAATATCGATCGTGAAAGTACTTCAACTGTTTACAAAACACCATTAACAGAATGTGGCTAGAGAAAACAGCGAACTATAAGTGCGATGTAATTTAGAGTCATTGTCTACTTAGCTGTGATACAAAAAGGTTCTTACGGTTCGACGCATGGCAGCGGTGCGCAAAGGTTCCTGGAAGTTGGATTTGTTTTATCGGTTGTTTATTTGTTTTACATTGTTCGTCTATTCTTACAGAATTGATGACTCGCAAGATCCTCTAGCGGGATGTCGGGGGATAGCGGCGGGCAGGGTCGGAACACAGAACCATCCAGACGACAGTCAAAAGAGCATACCTTCCTAATTTGTGTTTTTTTCGTATTTGGAGAGACACCATGGGCCTTGAGAATGTGAGACCCTCTAATTTAGTTATTCTTTCAATGCTATTTTAATTTGGGAGATCTTAGAACATTTTAGAACCCGGCCTGCAGGGCTCGAACCACCCATTTCTAAAGACGCAAATACATTTGTAGGTCTATATGCCTTTAGAGCCCTTGAGTTCGAATATAAGTCGTCCAGATTTTTGTTTAACTGCATTTAAAAAGTGATAGGATCATAGCGCTTTGAGAAAGCTAAAAGCATGAAATTTCGCTATACAAAAACAATTGATGAAAATATTTCTAATCGCACATATGGGTTATTGTTAGTCTAAATCTATCGCTAATTTCATTACAGAAAAGTAAAATCAATAGGGCAGATGATGTAAAGGTCATCTGTTTTTGTGGCCTATGGTTTACGTGGTGTCATGTGGCCAGCACAACGACCAACCGCCTTTTACTTTTCCCCAATTAATGTCAGGTACCCATTTAGAGCTGGGTGGACTCAGAGGTGCCCAAGGAACCCAAAATTAAATATCCCAGTCTTCACTGAGATCCCAACCCGCGACCCCCGGTTCGGAAACCAAGCGCTTTACGGCTCAGCCACCACGACTCAATTTAATAACATGACTGTCTCCAAACTAATTGATATATTTACACTTCAAATAGGGTTTTAAAAAAAGTATTTATTTATAATTTTCTTCTTTTTTTTATAAATATCGAAATATGTGTGAATATTTCATACAGACATTGACTACCTCTTTACCTACATCTTTAGCTGTATCTAGAAAGTAATGTTTTTCACGATCATTACCACAAAAGGTTTTGTCAGCTTAGAAATGAAGTCCTAGTCACGTGTTCCTTTTTAATAGTCATATTGCATTTTCTTTTCTTTCACCTTTAATACAACACATGAAACAACTTTTGTATCAATCATTTAATGAGCTCAGTAAAACAGTACATAGTGTACACACTTAGATCGTCGTCATTAAACAAACCGTGTGAGTCTCATCGCACTGGGGCACCGTGTTGAGAACTCTATTCTCTGATAACACGGACAAGGAAAGCGGCAGTTTTTCTCAGAACCTCTCTGTCTCCGTACAGAGCCAGTTCTTCATGCAAACCAGTTTTTGCTTCACTCATATGGCCATGTTTAGGGTGTAGTTTTGCGCACTCGTAAAGGATGTGATTTACTGTCTCGACGTCGTCCTGACAGTGCCTGCAGCGAGAATCGAAGTTTGGATTGAATTTAGCAAAATAGGCACCGACTGGACAGTGTCCCGTTCTGTATCAAGCGATTGTCACCTGTTCTTCCCTATTTAGTTGCCACCATTCGTCCGATTTTGAGGGCCCTTTTAAGTTTTGCCAGACTTCCCTGCCCGTGCTACCGCTCTCCCAGCTTTTGCACCATTTATCTCTTGCCCATTCGTCCACTAACGCACGCGCCTGCTCAAAAGTCTGTGGCTCGTCCACAGGGTCTAGCTTTGTCCCGAGCTTGGCTAATAAGTCAGCTTTCTCATTTCCTTCGATTCCTACATGCCCTGGTATGAATTGGAATGTCGTCCGAATTTCGTGTTTTTCTTGGAGGCGTCCCACGCACGCCAGTGTTTTTGCCAGTGGTTCCGGGAGCATATCGGCGGAGCTTTCAATGGCTTGTAGGCTCGACAGAGAGTCTGTGAATAGCACAATAGGACTGGGTTGTGCTGTTTGCTCGTTAAGTCGTTCTTCAATGTACTCTACTGCATTTTGCTACCATTTCAGCTACGTAATTACTCCTGCCAGAACACGCACCCAGGATCTCATCGTTTTCGGCTGAGCCAGGGAATCGAACCACCACACCATACCCAGAGGTTTTTTGCCCAAGGTTCTCTCTCGTGGAACCGTCTGTGTATGCCTTAATGAATCCAGCTGGGTATTGGGCGACAGTTTTTCTGGCTGTGTTTCGTAAGACCGTTTTTGTGCATTTCTTGTTAATTTCTGGGTCAATCAGCGCTTTCCTCACCTCCGGGATTCCAGGAGCATATGCCGGAGAAGAAGCCCCATGCAGAGCGAGAGCAGCTCTGTTCTGGGGTAAATCGACTTCTTTGGACACCGAGTGCATGAAAGAGTTCCGCTTCAGCCGACTTCCGCCCTGCCAGTTGTCGACTAGACTTCTGACCGGGCAGCCTTCTTCTAGCCGTTTGTATTTTTCGTAAGCAATTATAACGGCTCGCTCCCTTCGTAGTCTCAGTGGTGAGAGATTTGTCATGACCTCACATGCCGCAGTTGGCGTTGTTCGAAATGCACCGCAAATGAGTCTAATTGCTTGGTTCTGCACTGAGTCCAGCCCCACTAGAGACGTTTGTGAGGCATAGACTTGTGCAAAAGACGAGTACTCCATTCTTGCCCTTACTGCTCCAATATAGATGGCCCTTAACACGTTCGCTTTGGCTCCCCATTTGGTCCTGGCTAATCGCTTGACTACCTTAAGGCTCTCCGAGGCTTTTTCTCGTACCAGTCTCACATGATCGGACAAACCCATTTTAGGGTCCAGGGTCACTCCCAGGTATTTCGGCTTGGTTTCCATCATTAATTCTGTACCATTGATTGAGAGAGAAATCTTTTCTTTGTGGACATTTTTGCCAAGAGTGAAGAGGGTCCAGACTGTCTTCGCACAATTTCCCTCCATATTCCACAACCGTGTGTAGCAAGAAATCGTGACTAGGTCACGTTGGATCTCCGCAGCTAGAGCTACTGCAGATCTCCCAGTTTTCCAGATTAGCAGGTCATCTGCAAAAAGTAGTGAGCGACACCCTAGGCGTTTGGTCAAATCGTTGATAAATACCAGAAAAAGTGTGCACGAGAGTGACGAGCCCTGAGGCAACCCCTGCTCAAGTACCTTTTTATTTGATAGTTGCTCGCCATAACGTGTTTGAACTAACCTGTTCGTTAGGAAGCTTTTGATCCACCGGTACATATTGGAGTTTACCCCAAGGTCCATCAACTTCAGCAACAATCCTTGCCTCCAGACTCTATCGTACGCCTGCTTCAAATCGAGAAAGACCGCAAGTGTCGACTCACCCTTCTTCTCCCTTCCGCCTCTCTGGAAACCGTCTGCCACCTCCTGCATAAAGACTGTTACCTGGTCCATTGCACTACGCCGTTGTCTGAAACCACCCTGCTCCTGACAAATTAGGTTGTGGGACTCAAGGTAACACGTAAGCCGTCGGTTAATGATTCTCTCCGCAACCTTCCCCACAAACGATGTGAGGGAAATTGGTCTGTAACTCTCAGGGCTGTTTGCATTCTTGCCCTTTTTAAGAATAGGAACAATGGTAGCCAATCTCCATGCCCTTGGGAAATCCCCTTGAATCCATGTCCGATTTAGTAAGCCGTGCAGTTTTAGGAGGCCAATCGTTCCGAGATTTTTGAGCATTTCTGCGCTAATGCCGTCTGGCCCCACTGCCTTGTGTAGCCTGGCCTTTTTGATAGCGAAAGCCACCTCCATCATAGTAAAGGGCTCTGAGAATGTTTCCGTCCCAGCCTTGCCGTCGATCCACTTACGTTTTTCAATGGCTCTTCTAACACGGTCAAGGGCCATCGACACGGAAGATTTTGGGTGAGCTTTAGAGACTCCAGCAAAGTGTTTGTTCAAAGCCTCCGCTCTCTTTTTGTCAGTAATAACAGGGCCACCTGGCGTTTGCAGGGGTTCCGCTACCCTCGGTTCCCCCACTCCAGCCAAATTGTTTAGTAACTTCCATGCCTGCCGTCCATTCGCGAGGTCCAGGTTCGCACAAACGTCCGACCACTTTTTAAGCGATTCTTCCGACACTGTATCCCTCACCAATGCCGTAAGTTTGTTGTAGGCTCGTCTCGTCTCTTCGGTTCTTTGTCGTGCATGCCTTCTTCGTGCTGCTTTTTGTTGCCGGACAAGACGTGCCAACTTTCGAGACCGAAAGGATCGGTACTTGCGCTTACCACTGGTTCGCGGAATGGCCCTACGAGCCGCCGATAAAAGAGCCTTCACAAAGAGACTGTAAGTTGCGTCAATGTTTTCAAAATCAATATCAAGTTTTTCCAGGAGCGCATCCGATGCACTCATGAAAAGTTGCCAGTCCGCCTTAGCTTACACCCACTTACGTCTAGGGCAGCTTGGTCTTTTTGTCGTACCGAGATCAATAGAGACCATTAGCGGCAGATGATCCGATCCCAAATCTCCCAGGACATCCAGTCGCAACTATGTCCGCAGACACCAGGCACAAATCTGGTTTCGATTCCCCACCATGCCCGGAGTGGATAAATGTACTAGGGGAATCAACGCCATTGAGAAGAACCAAATTTGTTTCATCGCACATGTCAATAACCTTCTGTCCCGAGGGATCGGTTGTTTTACAACCTATGACCTGGATTTTGGCATTGAAATCACCCGCCACTATTGTTCTGGAGCTGGAGAGGCTTTTGTTATCGAGTGTGAGGACACTTCGCGGTGGATTATAGACATTTAGGCATTCAAATCTCTGTCCATCCTTGAATACTTCTACCAGGAGTGTGTCGGTCTCACCAGATCCCCGTGAGGCGGCTTCCTTCACACGAGCAAGCAAAGGATTCCTGACAAAAGTGACTAACTTCTGACATTTTACACAGGGACAGGTAAAGGCCGTGAAGCCCGAGAACGAGGGCACACAACTCCTTTTCCTACCAGCGTTGCCAGCTTCCTGCACCAAGAACACATCGACCTCGAGTTCTGACAACAGTCTTAAAATTTCAGGCTTCTTGAGTCTCAATTGCCTGTTGGCATTAAATGATATGATTCTGAGTTGCCCAATACCACAACCATGTTTGGGCCTGGAGGGATCGTCCCTCCTAAGTTTACTTTTGGAGCTTTTCCCGGTCACATTTGGTGTGGGGGTCACGACTTCCCCGTCCGTGGCATCAGTAGGGTAGCTTGGCTCGACTTGCATCGAGGGGCGTTGGCAACCCGGCAACAACCCTGGGTTAGTTTTTTCTGTCAATATCAGTTAACTTAGTGGGCGGACATCTTGAAGATCAACGACGGTAGCTAACTTGTCGAACACCAACCCGTCGTCAGGATTGGTAGAACGGGGCCTATCAAATGAGTAATGCCCATACTCGGGTTTAATAGATAAATTTTGTAAAGCCATATGAGTGAATTTACCCGAGTGCGGGCGAAACTGGTTGCATGTTAGACTGTTGGATTCGATCTCCTCAGGTGGGATCAATGCTACCTACTCAGGAACTCGTGCTCTCTGAGCTAGCTTCCAATGTCACGCTTGCCGTGAATACCTTGTGGTGTAATGAGAGATGGTCTGGACTCGTTTCTTTCACCGCCAGAAAGTTCGCCATCAGTGAGGCGACTGGATGCAATGTCGTGCATCTGGGAACGTACCTTCTAAAGTCTACGGCGTTTATGGGGCGCGCCTCACATTCCGGCGCACCCTAATCCAACTTTAAACCAGGCACCCACACATTGGGTTGGACCCCCTGGATTTTACGAGCACTGCCCACTTGGCCTTTAAAACCGTGGGCAGAGGGGATCCCCGTTGGCCGCTGCTAGAGACGTTCACAGCGTTACCAAGGTCCGCCACGAGGAGGCCGGGATCGCCATGGGACCTAACAGTTTCAAGAACAGGACTAAACTAGATTAGTGACTAATAGAAATATTTTTTTCCCAGACACCCGCAAACAGCAATCTACTATCTTCCAACTAAGAAAAGCACGCTATTTTTCCTTGGCACAGTCTGCAAAAGAGCTCACTGCTCAGCAGCAAAAAGCTTGCTAGAATATTATTATGGAAAAATAGTATCAATAAAATAATTAAAATGAATATTTCTCACTTTGGCTAAAGCAGTTTTAATATTTTTAGAATGCCTAGGCAAAGTAGGAAATGTCAGTAAATGTGCAGTTTTTTCCCTTAAATATTAATATTTTATATTACTATTTTATTAAAAAGTATTTTTACAAAGCTTATATTAACTCACTCTGTCTGTCTAGTACAATTTTAGTATACCTTTTTTTCCCCATTCTCGGCAGTGGCGTAGCAAGGTACTCGTGGGCGCGGGTTCAAGAATATATTGGTGGGAATGTAATGTGTGACAAAACCATCGAGTAATCTGAATGTATCGGTACATTTACTAAAAGACATTCCAATACAACTAGAGTAGCATAATTTTATTACGTTTGAAACAGAGCTCCAACACATTTCTTGAACATAATTAAACTAATTAATGATGTTTGAAATGTATGAAGAAACATTTTTTTACTTCTTATTCCCATTCTACACATTGGCATTCCTGAAACACTTCTAGGTGTAAAACTTTGAAACAATCTAGTATCTAGCTCTACGTCCACTATTTAACAGTAAATAGATCGAATATTTATTTTCTAACATTTTTCTGGACTTCTAAGTAGCAAAGTAAGAAACCAGTGCATCTATTTCTAAATGCGCGAGCAGTTTCTTTTGATGAAAAAAATGACCAAAGGCCATTCTAGTATCCTGTCCTATTGGAAGCCTTTGTTTATTTAAGGATAAATGGGGATTACTCATTACCTTGGAGCATTTGTTCTGCCAATTCTACAGTCGTCTGAGTCTCACAAATATGGAGACCTAGAAATGACAATCTCATTGCTATTTCTTTGGATGTTCCGTCATAGGAGATCACTAAGCAGTCTAAATAAAATAATACTAGTTTGATTAACAATTCATTTGTCCTGAGCGCCGTCACCAATGAAAGAGAAAAATGGTGCGGAATAGATGTCCTATTGTACCGGTATTTTGGCCACAACTGCATTGCCCAACAGGTGTATTATTTCGTCTTGAATCTGTGGGGCTTTATGTTCCTGCCAAATTTTAATATTCATAAAATTTTTCTGAGGTTTTTGTATAAATATAGGTTCCCGGTCACTTCATCCCCAGTCACTTCATCCCCGGTCACTTCATCCCCTGTCACTTCCCCCCCCCGTCACTTCATCCCTTAGTCATTTCATCCCCTGGTCACTTCATCCCCCGGTCACTTCATCCCCCGGTCACTTCATCCCCCGGTCATTTCATCCCAAATTAAATATTTTATATATAAATATGATTATGTAGAATGCTTTCTTTTTGACATTTTATGACATATTACTAATGTGTTTATGGTGTTTCCTCTTCCACTTTGTATTCTTCATGAGAAGTTTCAGACATGCAGAGCACTGAAGAACGCCCATGGAAGAAATATGCAACACTGGCTAAGAGAATAACAAACATTGTTCAGCAATAGGAATCGATGGATCGTCTTCTGTACTTACAATCGGTAGCGCATCTATCTCACTGATGTAGATGAACACAAAAACACTTATTTTTACATTACCTCTTGTTAATGGCATTTAATTTTAATTTTATTCTAATCTAAAGTGTTACAATTTTGTCATTTAAATAAAAAAGGAATGCATTAAATAGTGCTCATTTAATGCTTTTTAAAAATACAATTTGTTAGATAAAATGATCAGATGATGAAAATATCAGGGGGTGAAATGACCGGGGAATGAACTGACCAGGGGATGAAATGACCGGGAGATGAAGTGACCGGGGGATGAAGTGACCAGGGGATGAAATGACCAGGGGGTTGAAATGACCGGGGATGAAGTGACCGGTCACCTAAATATAATGGTGTTAACTTTCTTTAAGAGCTATAAAGTTTCAACCAATCACCAAGCATTAGTCAGTGAAAGACACTATTCCATTCATTTAGTCATCTCTCTATTCTCTAAATCTTTGTTATACAATTTCCCTCAAATCGGTTTCCTCATTAATTGCAATAGCACAAATATTAAATATTTCAACGCTTCCTATGCAACACTCTGGTGTTTCTTTGGCTTACTGAAGATTTAAATGTTTTCTTCCTTTTTTATTGTTAAGATTTCACCTCCTTTTTTTTTTTTTATTCTGTTCTAATTACATTAATATTTGTACACACTACAGAAGACAAACAAACCAATGTGATGAAGACTAGTTAACAATGTCAACTTCGTCGGATTTAATAGCAACTAAGACATAACTTTGAGACAATGTCTACGAAACATAATAATTCAGTTCAGATCTCACTTCTATTAAATAAGATTTGAAAATATTTACTTACAAACTTGAGACATTCGTTTACAATATTTAAAATACAAAACAAAATAAAACACAAATTAGGCTTTGAGAAAATTGAATAATTGGCAGCTGTATCGAAATTTTAATTCGTGACTCTCGAGACTATCCCTATGGAAATAATTGTTATAGTCGTCCCCTCCCCCCCCCTTTTCTCCCTCTGTACATTACATTAATAATTTCTTAACCAAACTCTCCCCATCCCATCCCCCCCACCTGTGATGCTATCAATTGTTTTATGAACATACGGGGAAAAAAAGAACGTGACGATATGGAAACGATTATCACCTTAAACCACCATTACAATTTACAATAACCTTCATTACATGTGACTCCTTACACTAGAGCTCAAAACACTAGTTAATGTTTTTTTGAAGTTCATATAAATTGTTTGGTGCGACATTCAGAATATTTTGAGGAAGTTGTTTTTTTTTTACTTAAGTGCATTTATTTTTGTCACTGTTGTGTCATCCCAAAGTTTTCATGGTGGCCCCCCAGCTGTTTGAGTCACGGACCCATGGGCAATGAGCCCTCTTGCGTCATTATCGCTACGCTTCAGGTTGTGGGCCCCTAAAAGTCGTGGGCCCGGGTCTATTGAACCCCTTCGCGCCATGGATCCTACGCCACTGCTTCGCGCCATGGATGATACGCCACTGATTCTCGGATAAAGTTGAGACTTGGCACAACTATTTATTATTCCAATCAATAAACGAAACAAATCAAAAACAAATTATTAAAATGGTAACAAGTTAATTCCGTTTAATATTGATTATGGGGAAATAAATCACTCTATATATACCTAAGGACCCTAATTTAGTTATGCACTGATGTACTGATGTACTGATGTACTGATGTACTGATGTACTGATGTACTGATGTACTGATGTACTGACTGACATGTATAATTCTCCCAATGGGCATTGACGAAAATAAAATACGAAAAATGTAATCAGTTAATTACTTTCTTTGTGCCTACTAAACACCTTTCACGATCGAAACCGCAGCGGTTAAATTTTCCGAAAACAATTTTTAATTCGCGATTTAGACCCAAAATGGTTTTTAAACCCAACATTATCAAAAAAAAGCACAAATTCAACATTCTTTTGTTTTAAATTTAATTTAAATTTTTTAGCGTACATTTCTCCATAGCGCGAAACTTGATTTTTAAAGAAATGTATAAAATATTACTTTTTCTAATACAAAGCCTAAATTAAATACGTGTTTTTTTGTGTGTGTGTGTAAAATTGTTTTAAAACAAAATTCAATTTAATTCTAATCTTATTATTCTGTGTGTTAAGGATGAAAGTAAAAGAAAAGTGGAGCTGGATGTAAAAAACAAACGACCAGCCCCCAAAATGTCACAGGCGGTGAGTGGAGGGGGGGGGAGAGAAAAGTGAAACTTGAATTTACTGACCGGTCCAAGTTTAAAAAAAAGGGAGGAGTCCATGTAAAAATAATATATAGCCTGGGACCCAATACAACGGTGTAGCCGGTGGGTAGTGCTAGTCTTATATATATGACTTTAAATATACGTTGTTCCCCTACGAAAAGCTTTTTTTTAAAACACATTTTTTTTTACATGTAGCTTAAAACTAAGAAGACAACAGAACGTCCTATGATTCAATATTTAAATTAGACATCTTTAACGTTTCAAGGCGTCTGGTTTGGAAACGAAATATTGAACAACTCGGCCACTTTGTGACACTGACGTTTTATTTTAACTTCTTTTTTTTTT